>CM075331.1:12429683-13679683 GCA_037788925.1 Mytilus galloprovincialis | reverse complement strand
CAGAAAGTTTGGAGGAAATTGAATTACATGTATATCAATATTTTGTCTTTGTTAGACATGTTGTTGCAGTCTTTCACATTTGTAAATTCGCGTTCACTAGTTGTCGTTTGTTGGTGTGGTTCATAAGGGATTCTCTTTCCTCATTTTTTGTTGGTTTTCCTGTTTGAACGGTTTAACACTTGTCATCTTTTTGGGCCCTTTATAGCGTGATGTTCGGTGTGAGTAAAGGCTCCGTGTGGAAGACCGTATTTTGACCTATAATGGTTCACTTTTACAAATTGTGACTTGAATGGAGAATTGTCTCATTAGCATTCATAAATTATATCTATCGTATGGGCGATGTTAATAAAAGAGGAATAACTCTGCTAAGATTTAACTAACAATTACATTCATGTTGACATATTTGTAGATTATCTCCCGCCGATAAGTTTTCTTTTTCAAAGTTTATTAAAGTTTTCAAGATAATAGGGGGGAAATGCCCCCAAAAAATCATTAGAGGGCAACAACTCTAATTGTAAGTTGACAAAAGCTTTGTGCAATACCACTTAATGTAAATTTTGTCTTGTTGATCATTTCAGTTATTCGAGGTTTCTATCAGAAATTATCACAAAATGGTTCAAATTTGTAATTCAAGGGCAATAACTTTATAAGAAGTCGTCTTTGACTTAAACGGCTAGAGCTCAAGATTCTGAACATTTTAGCATGTCAGATGTTCTCTATTTCTAGCGGGGTTTTAAACTAATAGACAAGACTTTAGCGTCTGCAATCTTGGTTGGAAGGCGGGGGTCATCGGACATATCCCTTACGTACCCCAATGAGGATTGTGGCCAAGTTTGGTTAAATTTGGCATAGTAGTTTCAGAGGATTATTTTTTGTAAAAGTTAACGGACAATAGACGGTGACGTCAATTAATGAGAAAAGCTCACATGGCCCTTTGGATTATATATGCTCATGTGTACAGTAAATTCGGTGATTTTTTTTTCAGGATAAGTTTTAATTGATCAGGAGAAAAAGAGGACGTGATTGAGGTTACAATATTTAAAACATATCAATTGGCATCTGTGTAAGTCGGACAGTTAAAACGATACGAAATTTTAAAAAGTAGCTACAAATTGCACGTATATTGCACACATATTTGGAAAAGTCAATTATCCCTGACAAGATGCATTCCATGGGAATACATTTGAAAACCTACAATGACGTTAAACTTCTTCACTGAGATAATTGAAGGGAAAATTTAACCGCCCCCTAAAAAATTACTTTAAAAAACCTTGATAATTAAAATTATTAGTATCGCAGTATCACAGAAAAGGGAAGTGCCATAGACTATCACCGCACGTGCATTTTAACGTTACAGACGAGGATACAAGACCGCCAATAAATGGCAATATAGGAATATAACTTTATCCGGAAGTTTGGTTTCAGAATGTTTGTTTTTTACAGGTGAAAAACAAAAGATAGAGTTGATACGTAATGGCACAAAAATTCAAGATATTACAAACGAAGAAAATTATAATTATGATAAACCAGTCACGCACAGGTATACATTTATGTCAATTACTACAAATAACTTTACCTTACAAACAACGGTATATTGCTTGGTCTTCCAAGTGCTCCACGAAACCTCTTTCTAAATTATTAACATCTATTTTATCAGCAATCAAAGACTTTTCTACACTTTACACAAGTATTCAACATTCCAAACTAAAAGACAAATTGAAAGAGTTGGTATTGCTTTGTTTCATAAAAACGAATGGCCATCGTAGATACAAGTATCTTGTCTTAGGTAGGGATAAATCCTACTTTGTAAAGGATCACTCTGATTCAAGCAAAAAATTCTCTGAAACTGACATTATCAAGATGCTTGATTTCTTGATTGACAACATATTTGATACGTTCGGAGGGCGTGTTTTTCAACAGACTGTCGGCATTCCAATGGGAACAAATTGTGCCCCTCTTCTTGCCGACTTGTTTCTTTATTATTATGAGGCTGACTTCATACAGGAACTGCTTAGGAAGAAAGATAAGAAGTTAGCGATATCCTTTAACTCTACTTTCCGCTATATAGATGATGTTCTTTCACTAAACAATTCAAAATCTGGTGACCATGTGGAACGCATCTATCCCATCGAACTAGAGATAAAGGATACTACAGATACAGTTAAGTCGGCCTCATATCTTGACTTACATCTAGAAATTGACAATGAGGGTCGGTTGAAAACAAAACCTTACGACAAAAGAGTTGATTTCAGCTTTCCAATTGTTAACTTTCCATTTCTAATTAGCAACATTCCAGCAGCACCTGCAAACGGGGTATATATCTCCCAATTGAAACGATATTCCCGTGCTTGCATTTCCAATCATGATTTTCTTGATAAAGGGTTGCTGCTCACAAGGAAGCTATCAAACCAAGAGTTCCAAATGGTGAAGTTGAAATCATCCCTCTGTAAATTTTACGGACGCCATCACGAGTTGTTTTACCGTTATGGAAAAACCGTTTCACAAATGATATCGGATATGTTCCTACGTACAATCCCCTTCCGTTTAATGAATGTGACCTACCGAATTAGACTATTTACCGGATTTGTTATAACATAAGCAACACGACATGTGGAGTAGGATCTGCTTACCCTTCCGGAGCATCTGTTTTTTGTGGGGTTCGTATTGCTTATTCTTTAGTTTTCTATGTTGTGTCATGTGTGCTATTGTTTGTCTGTTTGTCATTTCATTTTTAGCCATGGCGTGGTCAGTTTATTTTCGATTTACGAGTTTTACTGTACCTCTGGTATCTTTCGTCCCTCTTTTGCTTTAAGCTAAATTTGATTTTCAAACTAAAATTGAACAGTGGTATTGAGGTGAAATAAAATAGACTGGTTAAATAGTGTACCGTGTTAAAGACCCATTTGTGTCACGCTGAAAACAAAGCATTAAACTAAATATAATCAGGGAAAATATCGATTAATTGATGGGTTATTGTTTGGAATATTCATTTCGAAACGATAAAAAAAGTATCCACCAATTTATCAATATTTCCACTTCTTTGATAGACCACGTTATTCCTTTTTATAGCTCTTTGCAGGCATTCATTTGCTTCAAGTTTGTGGTCCCATTTTGCATTTTGGGTAAGGTTTACAATTTTCACTAGTCTTAAAATAAGACCTCCATTCCCAAATTTATGTTTCGATAAAGAATTTTGTACTCATATTATTTAAATTGATTGTGGAATTTTATGGTCCTTGACTTCATTGTTTAGTATGTCAAGGAGGCGGATTCAGATTGGGTAATAACAATTTCTGAAATGGAAGTTAACATAGTCTCAGCTTCTCTGTTTCATTGATTTACCCTATGATAATGGGTCAATGGTGGTATTGGAAAGTGAAATAACTAAAAAGATCGTTCAGTGAGCGCACTACTCTAAAACTAACAAAAGCTTACTCATTCGAAGATCAAAACAAAATTACCAATCGAGTTACAAATCAATGCTGTATGATTTTATTTCTGTTGTAGTTTTAAAATCCCAATTGAAGTACAACCTGGAGATGAATTAAAAACTACCTGTGTGTTTAAAACTACATCTAAACTAAATTATACTTACTATGGACAAGGTACAAATGACGAAATGTGCTATGGATTTTTGGTAATTTATCCTGCAAAGAATGTGAAACGAAAATTTTGTACATCTTGGAAAAGCATTCCAGTATGTGAACTGAAAGCTCCAATAGTCAGAGGTTGTCAAACAGCAAAATTTACAAACTTATCAAATCCCGAATTTACTGAAATGAGAAATACTGTAAAAGATCATTGTTCTACAAACGATACCTGTTCAGAGAAATGTAAAGACCAACTAACAATCATTAACAATCATACATGCATGAACGGAGATGTAGGACTATACATTAAGTACAGGTTAATTAAATTAAATGACCCTAGTGTTACAGATTTCTATCATGGAATTGAATCATGCTCCAAAGAGCTTAAAACTAATTTATCACCATCACCTACATCGAAATCGAGCAGAATTCTTCAATTGCACTTTGTAGTTATGTTTGTTTGTATTGTCATGTTCATCACATAAATCAATGTTAACTTGGTTATCATGTTTTTCACATAAATGTATGTAAACAAAGTTATCATGTTTGTCACATCAATCAATGTAAACATGTTTTATTACATGAATCATGTCATATCACATAAATCAATGTAAACACAGTTATCGTGTTTATCACATAAATCAATGTAAACAGTTATCATGTTTATCATACAAATGAATTTTACACAGTTATTGATGATTTGCAGCTTTTACAATACAATACTTTAATTGATAGAATTCATTCCTTTCCTGATTAATAATTTCATGAAATATTGTACACAAACTGCTCAATGCAAACTGATTTATAATGGCTTTGTTATATGTCGATTGTGAAATAATAGCACCACATGTTAAACAACAGAATCTTACTTAGTATAAAAGTAAAATTCTATTTTAGCTTTAGATAAACAAAACAAAAAAGAAGATATGGTATGACTGCCAAGAGAAAGCTCTTTTTAAGAGACAAAATGACACAGAAAATAACATTATAGGTCACCGTACGGCCTTCAACAATGAGCAAAGCCCATACCTCATATTCAGCTATAAAAGGCACCGAAATAACAAATGTAAATCAATTCAAACGAGAAAAATGTACAAAAATTAATTAACCAAAAACAGATATGTTACATGAATCATGAAAATAGTTGAAACTGTTCGGTTTTAGACGCCAAAAGCTATGCGTCATCAATTACCCCACAAATTACTAAAATAAAATAAAAACAGTGGATCAAAACAAATGACATGGTATATCAAGGGAGCAACTCGCGTCTTTCTAAATAGTGAATGCAACTGAATAATTAAATATGAGTAAAATCACAAAAATGCTGAACTCAGAGGAAAATCTAATCGAAAAGTCCATAATCACATGGCAAAATCAAATGACAAAACACATCAAAAACGAATGGACAAGAACTGTCATATTCCTGACTTGGTACATATGCCTTAGGTAATGAGCATATAGAAATTCCCACTCAAACACATACTCCATTATCTTAGAATTTATAAAGGCATATACCTTAATCACGGGGAGGAACTATTCTGTCTTCACATGGCACTAGACAAACTATCTACCATGTTTTATTTATTGCTTATTTGTGTTATTTCATAAACATGTATACAAAATTCTAGTAGCAATCGGATTTTTTTGGGTGTACCCTTATTAATATCTTACCTTATCTTATATATCTCAGTTATCTTATATACAATTGTTTCCATCTTTATTTGATTTGAAATGATAAAACGGTATATGTTCAAATGTAAAATCAAAAAAACTTGAAATAACTGAACCATTGACATTTTACCTTTATAAAAAAAGTGACTTATTAAAGCAGCGCAGCCAGCGGCATGTCGGCCTTTATTCATATAGGAGGATATCTCTACCGCAGCCCCCTCCGTCATTGTACAAATTTAATACGCAAATATTATATCTATTATCTATTATACAATCATTGATCATTGTTAGTAAATATTAATTAACGGTAAGAGTTCACAATGTTAGTCATTTTTTGAAAAATTCTTGGAACCCCAAAGAATAGTACTAAAATAAGAAAAAGTAAAATAACAAACATACCTAAATCCAAGGAAATTCAAATCGAAAAATCCCTTATAAAATGACAAAAAAATAAAAGCTCAAACACATCAAAAGGATTGAAGACAACAGTCATATTCTTGTGAAGGTACAGATATTTCCTTGTGTAGAAAATGGTAAATTAATGAATGGGATGAAAATCTTGGACGAAAAATACTCATGAATTTGTTCTCTAGACTTGATTTGCTTTCTCTTTCTTGATAATTAATTTACCATCAGAAATCTTCAAATTTATTTTTAAAGTGAATTCGAAAGTGTAGGCTTCAGTGCATTTGAAAGTATACTATGACTGTGAAGAATTGTATTTATGAGTCTTCGTATTATCCTTTAACTGTGTCATAATTAGTCACATTAGGCAAAACGTGTTTTATAGATTCACATGAAAGAAAATAAGTTAAAAATTGGAACAGTATCTTTCTTAAAGTAGGACACAATAAGTAATTGCCTACTCATGTATAATCAGCCGCTTCCTTTTCTTTTGACATTATTATAAACATCATTATTAGAATAATTCGTTTATGGGTTGAACATATAACTTTTAATTAAGTTTCACAAATAATGTTAAACTGATCTATTTCCGGTTGTCGCTTTATGAAGTGTAAACTGTCAATATTTGGTTATTTTCACTGCATTATGGACAACGTATCATACTGGTAAGTGTTTATTATAATAATAATCACAATAGTTACGAATGGTTTTATCTTTGACGTATCACCGTCGCCAACTTTATGCATCTAAAGCACAGCTTGATATTCATCAGCAACATGTTTACTATGCCGGGGCACCAAGTTATTTGTAGTTTGTATTGCCCTGGTACTCTGCAACCTCCCCCTTCAACCCCCTTTTTTTTTATCATAGTTCTGTAATTTGTGAATTTGTAAATTAGGTGGTGGCCATGTTGTTATGTATAGTGTTTGGAAATACCATCATTAAGGTATTGACTCTATATTGCCAAAAATAAATTGAAGAAATAAAAGTCATCTGAATACAAATTAACATTATCTAGAACCTTGTAAAAGCTTTTTTTTTTAATATATTATTTTAGGCATTTTATCTATCCTATTGAAAACTGACTGTGTCTGCCAATATCTCCTTGTATTGTATTCTTGGTTTATCTTATTCTAAAAGCTTTATCTAGTTTTTTTTTGTGAATGTTTCTATGTTTTTGTTGGTTTATTTCCAATGTCTCAAAATTGTTGTGTTCTTTGGTTGTTTAATTTTGACTCCGGGAAGCTTTTCACTCACAGTGCTTTAAATGTTGTTATTGTTGAATTGCTGCCTCCTTACTATTTACCCTTATATGAGTTACCTAAATTCTAAAATATGAATTGCTTAATGTATGTGCGAAAGGCTTTTAAAATTTGCATTCATTATATTTTAAGTAATTAAATCTTAAAATCGATTTGTTACATATGGACTAACCAATTATGAAAGTACTTGCATTATTTTCCTTAATAAAGAAAGGTAACAGTAGTATATCGCTGTTATTATTTTGTTGTTGCTAATTTTGCGTCCTCAATGCTTTTCAACTTCGTATTTTGTCATAACTTGTTAAGTTTTTTGTGATGAATATCTTGTAAATATAACTCGCGTCTAATGTATAAGATTTTAATCCTGGTATCTGTAATACGTTGTTTTACTTTACGGTGATATTTCCTACAAATAAGGTTTTGTTTGGATTATAGGTTCGTCATTAAGTTGTGTGTTCTAATTACCGTAGTCCATGTAGCAGTAGGCTTCCCAAGATTTCAAGATGTGATTCCTAATGGAGATAAGTTACCACATCCATGTAAACCTAATTATATATGGCATGGCGTTGGACATAGAGCAGACAGAGGCGAAGGGCCACTGAACGATTTCGGAAAAGATTTCCTTCGACTCGGAAAGGTTGGTGTAGATTTTATCAATAATTAATGAACCTTGTTTCCGGTGTTATAATTATAATGACTATTCACTGTGAGCTTATTTACAATATAGGACATTTTATAAAAAAAAAAGAAATGAAAGATATACACAAAGGGATATTCAACCTCATAAGACACTGACAATGCCATGGTTAAAAAAGAAAAACGACGAAAATACAGTACACAAAATACAACTTAGCAAACTAAAAACTAAGCAACAGAACCTAACCATAATTTGATGTATGGTGGCAGTGGGATCTCGGAATGCTTCAGAAGCTTAACTTACCTATCCTCTTCGCTTCTGGTGGAGCATAAGGTCGCCACAAGATTTTGCCAATCAGTTCTGTCTCTAGCCTTTGTTTCGGTTTCTCCCCAGGTCATGTCAAGGTCCTTCAGTTCGGCTTTAATCGTTTGACACCAGGTGATTTTGGGGGTTCCTCTTGGTCTCTTCCCCTAGGGTATCCATCTAAGAACTATCCTGGTTATATTGGATACAGGCATCCTGAGAACATGGCCCAGCCATCTGAAGCTCCTCTGTTGTATCCCGTTGACCCTTTGACCCTGTGTGGTTATAGTTCACTTGCATTCGCTTATGCCTTATATTCCTAGTTGGTACCTTTCCTTCCCATTATGACTTGCACAGTTTTTGAGACCTGGAATATAGTTTTCACATTCCACGCACCAATCGTTATGGTCTTTTTTTAATCCATGAGATGTTCCTTCCAAGGCCTCCCAAGTTGGACTTTCTCCTTGCACAATCATATTGCTACCTGTGTAGCCCGTCGTCACATGAATGACTGCTGTTTGTTTATTTCTGTGATAAGCTTTTGTTTTATAAGATGATGTTATTAGCCTAATGCTTAACCCCCAACTCAGAGAGGGCTAGTTTTTTTATTGAGGTTCCCGTCCCCTTGTTGTGCTGATGAGCGGTGATATTTCCAGTTTGTTTAGAGTTCAGACTCCTATATATTTTGCCTTACTGGTCTGACAACCCCTATCCGGCTGACTAATTATCCATAGCTTTAAAGAATGGCTTATTTTACTGAACCTACTTTAAGTGTTAACCAAGCTTTAAACACGTTTGTATGATTCAAATTAAGAAATATTTTCTTACATTTAGAAACAAGATTCCTATTCCTAAATCTTTTCTTTTGGTGTACATATTTTACACACTTTCAAGCAGTTTTCTGGTAAAACCTATATTTGGGAAATATAAGTTAGAATACACATTGATTTTCAGATAGCATATGCATGTATGTATGATATTTTAATTCGAAATGTTATTACTCACATTGATCTCAAAATCATTACAGTCAGCATACATAAATTTTGTCAAAAAAGTGTTTTATTTTCCATACATGTACCCTTCAAAACAAGCTTGTTATTGCTTACCATACTGTATGGGGATTTTGTTAATGATGTATAGTGACCTTTAGTTGTTAACACCCACGCCCTTTGTTCTCTAATGGAAAGTTGTCTGATTGGAAATCATACTTCTTCTTTATATATATATATATATATATATATATATATATATATATATATATATATATATATATATATACAACTCGTCTAAACATCAACCCAACAATGTTAGATCTGTAAATTTGCTTTCGCAAATTATATATATATATATATATATATATATATATATATATATATATATATATATATATATATATATATATATATATATATATATATATTATATATATATATATATATATATATATTATATGTTATTCAGGCCTCAGACAGGGTATATACTGTGACATTCCCGGCTTAGAGTTTATATCCCCTGAGCCGAAGGCGAAGGGGATATAAGCTCTAAGCCGGGAATGTCACAGTATATACCCTTTCTGAGACCTGAATTACACATATATTACGGATTACCCCTGACTTAATGTTATTTTTTAGTGCAGGTATTTGTTGACAACACATATATTAAAAACCCCAAACTGATGTTCGGCATACGTGAAGGATTTTCTAATTTCCTGTGAACATAATTTTATCGTGTATGTAATAATTTATAAAAACACTTTTAACATTAAATTTAAGTATTAAAAGCGTAAATTCATGATTTTGTATCAAACATGTATTATTGACTGAAGCACGTTATTATTTTCCCTCTGTGAGCCTCTGACAGTCTGATAGCTTTTGACTACGTCACATAGTAACCAGTGTTATGATGACGTTTTTGAGGTTCCAATTGGGGATAAAAACGTCGTATATACCCCGGCAGTTTCCTGAATATATACTGACATCTCTGTGTTGTTATCCAATCACAAACCTCGACACATTTGTAATCCGTAATATATATATATATATATATATCTGATTTATAACATTTGTAGAAGTGGAATAAATCTTTATGCCAGCTTGATTCTGACAAAGATGGGATAAGTAACGGAGAAGAACTTGGTGACCCTGATTGTATTTGGACACGACAGACTATTCCGCAGAGACAAAATAAGATAACACATCCAGGTTAGTTCTCTCTGGATTATCTGTAGTATTTATAAACGTGCTTTACATACAGAATTACATGAGTTATTTGGTAAATTTGTCAATTTGATGTCTTAACTCTCCTCACACGTCTATCAAAAATTAAAATAACAAAAATACCGAACCGAAATTTCTTAACGGATAGTCCCTATAGGTTACAAGAGCGCAATTATTCGTAATGCATTTTCCATAGGGTACCACTAGTGTTCCGGATTATTTTTCTCGAAGACTACACAAACTAGGGAAAAACGGGTAGCAGTTCCTGTTACTAGAAATGCCAGTGTTGCATTACAACAAAAAAAATATATAGGGTCATGCGGCTCAAATTGACTTAAAATGCAGTTGAAAAAAATCGTCTACTTTTTTCGCTTAATGAAAAAGGCATATTTTTAATGGCTCCGACGTGCAGAAATGGAAGATATTTTCTATACTTCGTAAAATGTGAATATGATTTTCGGCAATTTTTAAACCTAATTGGATAAGCTTTCAATTAAATGTAAATCAAATCCTGCATCAACCAATCAGAAGCCGTATAGGATTCTATTCTAAGTACCAACTTGCCGGTAAAATGTAAACAAATAATTGCGCTCTTGTAACCCCAAGTTTATGGCAAAATCGAAAGCTCAAATACATCAAACGAATGGATAACAACTGTCATATTCCTGATCTGGTGCAGCCATAGATTTTTGTTATATATATAACAAAAATCTATGGGTTGATGTTTAGACGAGTTGTATATATATATATATATATATATATATATATATATATATATACAACTCGTATATATACAACTCGTCTAAACATCAACCCAACAATGTAAGATCTGTAAATTTGCTTTCGCAAATTTTTTTTGTTCTTCCCTCGCCGGGATTCGAACCCATGCTACTGAGATATCGTGACACCAAATCGCCTGCACTGTAGCCGTCCTGCTAGACCACACGACCACCTGGGCTTCACAATAATAAAGCTTTCGGTGGCCGTGTGTTACCTTTCCTCGTCAGTTTTAATCTTGCGTCGTACTACAGTACATGATATATAAGGCATGGAGATGTTATTGTTACAGATCAGCTCAATTATCTATAGTAAAGGATCTGAAAAATCTAGATCCTATATATATATATATATATATATATATAACATTGAAAACCTTAGATTTGCAACGGTGAATTCGATATTGAAATATAGATTGATTGAATAAAAATGTGGTATTTTACTGATAATTATATTATTTTTAATTTTATATTTTTGATTAAAGGACGAAGCGTTTTTGATAATGAAACTAAAAATATCAACAAAAGCCAAATACATTTTATTTAAAACAGGTGTTTGTGATCCTTGGGAAAGTGAGAAGTGCACGAAACAAAATACATGGGTTGACTGTGATATAGACGAACTCAAATGTGCTGCCATTCACGATAAAAGTTAGTATTATCTTAGCATAGATGTCTTCATCCTACTAAAACCTACTCCTTACGCAACTTTTTTTAATCATTCGTCCATTGAATTCACTAGTCGATGGAAACAATATTTCATAAAAACAGAACTCCATTACCTTGTTATAAAAATAGAAAAAAAATCAAGGGTCATACAAAACTGATAATCCGGAAAGGACAAACAGCACAAATGAAGAAAAATATATGAAACAAAACAATGAACAATAATGATAGTGCACGAAATACTTCTCAAAATACTAGAGGACAAATTACGATTGAGTTACGCTGACCAACGAAGATGCTGTGAAAGGATTGACATTTTTTGGCTTCTTTTAATACCATTTGTTTATCATGAACGAATATGTTGGGTAATTTTCATAAATACAAAAAGCTCAATACTCTGTATATATGTAAGCTACAACACGTGTTAAAAAAATTCCCAAGGCATCAATATTCTAAAACGGTAGCTACTAACCCCTTACAATATAACAGTCGTTTGTAGCATAACAACCCAGTAAAAAACCATTCATCAAAAATATAAGTACAGTGGTTCTCTCACGCAATATGTAAATGAATGTTGTCTTTCGGTGAAAAAGTCGAACGATAGGCTATGTAAAATGTATTTACAACTTCTCAATACTTTAAGACACTTGTCTTTAATTGTTGTCTTACATCGTATATTGACCTTTAGGTGACTTTTATCAAGTGTAATCCTTATACATACATGTACATATATAGTCGGAACTATATAGGTTACCGAATTCATCATAAATAATTTTATAAATCCTCAGTTATAATACATTAAAATAAAATATCAAGCAATTACTAAAAGCTCAAAATTGATTTTTTTTTTAATTCAATTATAGCAAGGACAGACTTTTGTGAGTCTCTATACGTATTCCTGAGTACATGTTTTTCAACCTCTAAAGATTGAATAGTCCAATACTTTAAGTATACTTGGAATTATTATAAAGAATTATAAACAAATGAAAGGAGTTGTGGAATTTACGACTACGAGACAGCAACCCTATGGCATGATTGATTTTTTTTTAAATACACAGAAAACTTTAATGCTAGTCTGACTTCTACAAAATTCTCTAGATTTAGTCGTTTCATTTTTTAGGTGTAATGAATATTACAATTCGAATGCCCGAGACGAAGGTACCGAACACAGAGACAAACTACATGTGTACTATGTTTGATTTACCAAGCGATGGAGACTTTCACATGATTGCCAGTGTCCCTTACATTGTAAACAATTATGTCATGCATCATATGTTGTTGTTTGGGTGTGCAGATACAGGTAAATTAACTCGTTTGATGTTGTTTGGGTGTGTAAATACAGGTAAAATACCTCATATGGTGTTGTTTGTGTGTGAACATTCAGGTAAAATATCCCATATATTGAAAAAAGGTAAAACAACTTATCTGTTGTTGTTTTGGTGTAACAGTATAGGTGAAATACTCATATGCTGTAGAGTGAAAATACAGGTAAAACCAAGGATTTGTATAGTAAGACTACTATACAAATCCTTGGTAAAACCAATCAAACTATGATGTTTTGGTGTGAACATACAGGGAAAATAACTAATATTTTTATCATATAAAAACAAGCAGATTTGGTATGATTAAAATGGGACAATTATTCAGAAGAGTCCAAAAGACGCATGTGTTTCTCAGAACTACGATTGTTGTTGAATCATAGCAGAAAAGCGTTCTATAGTGGGATTCCAAAAATCATTCCGTGCTTCTCATTCAGCCGGAAAGGTGGTGACTATATCCCTTAAAACAGAATTTTTCAATGCTTCCCAAAGTATCTGCTATCATTGAAATCCCCCCAAAAACGTAAAATAATTAATTTCAATGAACATGAGTTACTTTTGCGTTTTTGTGCATCACATGGTCCTTACGGCTGACAGACAGCGAAGATATGCTTGTTTCTATACCGCATCATCGTTTGTGTTTTAAAAACATTTTACGTTTTTATCATCTTGCGTTTTCACATCTATTTCAAATTGAAGACAGTTTAAATGGATTTTTCCATGCATAAAATCAAAATAACTTTTAATCAGTTTTGTGCTTTCGATTTTTGTCATCTTATCATTAAGAAGACGATAATGTTTTAATTGTCAATTAAAAAGGTGCAATCTGTTACCTTTTTATATGGTTCGACAATTCTATGCAAAAACTTTTATTTATATAGATTACGTCAGAAAGATTGAACCAAATAAGCCTAAGTTATGCCAGATGGGGGCAAAAGGCTGCAGTGACATCATAAATACATGGACTGTGGGAAATGCTGGCCAATGTGCTCCAAAAGAGTTTGGATATAGAATTGGTATGAAGGGATATAAACGTGTGTTACTTCAGGTGAGTATATGCCTTGATGGATCTGCTGCATGGTGTGCACTTTTGAATAACATAAAAATAGTTTGAAAGGATATAAACGTGTATAATCGTTGGTAAGGGATACATATCTTGGTATACATGGAAATATTTCCATATATATATGAATGAAAGGAGGCTGTTTATTTCTTAGCCTGTTATTAGACAATTATTGTATAGGTTAAAGGAATACAAATATGGTTTTGCTTGATTTGTATAGTTTTTTAATATGCACACAATTATTTAGATATTTCCAAGAAAGCGCGCTCGTTTGTCATTTCATCAGATGAGTAATGTTCTTATTTCACCACCGATATTTCATACATACTTAAGTAATGACCTGTCCACTCGAAATAACATAAGCAGGTTATTCAAAAGTGTGCACCACATTTTTTATGATATTTCGAACAGAGAGAAAATTATTAAAGTCACTCCTTATAATGAAATTCTAAATTGCATGTTTAATGAGTAAATCAAGAAAAAAAGGTTAATGGCGCCATGGCTATATGACGAAATAATGTCTACGAGCTGATAGACAAACAAAATTGCCAATCAGAAGATATGTTACATCCAAAATTAAATTATCTAAGAATGTATGAAATTTTGAAAAGAAAATAATATCGGAGACGGTTTGATACATCAGCACTTTGTTTTAGGCTCATTGGAATAACCCAGAGTTGAAAGAGCATTATGTCGACAGCTCCGGTCTTACTCTTTTTTATACAAGTAAACTAAGACCAAACGATGCCGGAGTTTTGATGATTGGCAGTAGCAGTTTTACATTGCCACCAGGAAGATCAGATGTTGAAGTTGTTGGAACATGCTCTAAACAATGTAGCAAAGAAAAGTTCAAAGGTTCCATTTATGTTTCTGCCGCATTAAATCATATGCATTATTTGGGTGAGTTTTGTTGTTGAAGATTATTTATCTTTTTATATATCATTTATATTTATATGTGCATTAACGATTTAACATTGATCATGTAAATACAATGTATAATGGTTAAATCAGAAATATAATTATCATTGATATTTTTGCAAAAGTTGATAAAAAGAAAATTTTGCTCTCTTGCTTATTTAACCTATCACGATATTTTCCCATGGAGACATTTCTCTTAATTCAGAAATTCACAAGAAATTTTGAAGGAAATTAAATCAAAATTATTATTTCTTCGAAAAGTTATAGTAGATGTGTTGTTGTATACCTTTACACTGGGATATTTCGGGTTCTCCATAGAGTTGAAGTATAAGTCTTACCATGTCATAGCAAATAGTGAGAAAAAACAAAAAACAAAGTCTATAAAACACAACATAGATAACTAAAGAATGAACAACACGACTCCAACCGAAAACCATGGTTTATCTCAGGTGCACTGGAAGAATAAGCATGTTCCACTTTAACCATCCGCCATGTTGCTTCTGTAAGTACACATTTGGAGATAAGCATATAAACTCATCATAGATACCAGGACTGAAGTATGCGTGTGTTAGAGACGAGTATAAAAGACTTATTAGGAATTTGCCTCTATATTGAAGTATGGCAACAGAATGTTGTTGTATTTACAGGTAAAAAACAGAAGATAGAGTTGATACGTGATGGCAGAAAAATTCAAGATATTACAAACGAAGACAATTTTAATTATGATAAACCAATCACGCACAGGTATATATTGTCGTCTCTTATTTTTCATCTTTTTGCTCATTAGCTGTCATATTTTTAATTGTTTTTAATTGTTGTCATTTTATGTGGTGGGGAAATGGTTTCTTTTTTTGGTATAGAGTGTTTGCTTCCTTGTTTTCCGGAATATCTGTAAGTACACGTATTATCCCCCTTAAAAATCGAGAAAAAATGTCACATCCAACGAGGGATTTGTAAGAAAAAAAGGCAAAAGGGTCATGCATTCTAAGCTGCAATTAACATATTCCTAAACGTTTATTATTTAATTCTACAAAAGTCAATTGAGTGCAGGTTAAGTAATTTTAAAACCTTCAATTATCACAACACGTCTCCCTTTAAAGAAAGGTTGATGGTCGTCATTTTATTGCTAAACGAGTAAATGAACAACGAAATTAAAGGACGACAAGTAGAAACGTCTTTTAAAAGGTTGAATTGCAACAGACCGGTTGACAATTCAAAATTTTATTTCTGAAAATAACAGTAAAATAAGTGCTTTATATTGTAGTTTTAGCAGCCCAATCGAAATACAACCTGGAGATGAAATAAAAACCACATGTGTGTTTAAAACAACATCTAAACTAAATTATACCTACTTTGGACAAGGTACAAATGACGAAATGTGCTTTGGGTTTTTAACATTTTATCCTGCAAAGAATGTGAAACGGAAATTTTGTACATCATGGAAAAGCATTCCAGTATGTGAACTTATAGCTCCGATAGTCAGAGGTTGCGAGACAGCAAAATTCACAAATTTATCAAATCCTGAATTTACTGAAATGAGAAATGCTGTGAAAGATCATTGTTCTACAAACGATACCTGTTTAGAGAAATGTAAAGATCATCTAACAATCATAAACATGCATCCATGCATGGACGGAGATGTAGGAAAATTCATTAAGTACAGATTAAAAAAGTTTCGGGACTCCAGTGTAACAGATTTCTATAATGGAATTGAATCGTGTTCACTAAAACATACACCTCTTTTATTACAACCAAACACAGCGAAATCGATCAGTATTTTTCAATTTCACTTTGTAGTCATTTTTGGTTGTATTGTCATGTTCATCACATAAATCAATGTAAACGCTGTTATCATGATAATCACATGAATCAATGTTAACACAGGTATCATATTAATCTCATAAATCAATGTAAACACAGTTATCATGTTAATCACAATAATCAATGTAAATACTGTTATCATGTTTATCAAATACGTTAATGTAAACAGAGTGATCATGTTTATCACATACATGTACATAAATGGTTACACATATACAGTTATTGGTGTTTCGCAGCGAGATCAATACAATTATTTGATAGAATTTAGTTTTTGTAAATAGTATTATGAAACATTATAAATAAAGGAAATAGCAGTATACCGCTATTCAAAAGTCATAAATCGATTGAGAGAAAACAATTCCAGGTTTCAAACTAAAACCAAGGGAAACACGTCAACTATAAGAGGAAAACACAGAAACAACAGGAATACTGAACACTAAACCGGTTGAACAAAATAAATTTTATGATTATTGGACTGATATATCTTTGGTTGGTATAGAAGCTTCACAATCTCTTCACGTTCAACAACATAAACTATCACAAGATTGATTTACCTTACCTTTATTTGGTAAAACCTTGTTTTTTTTTTAACTCTATAACTCTATTTTCGTAAAAAGGGTAAATATTCAAAGGAGCAATAAAAACATTTAAATAAAAACAGACAAACACAATTGACTTGTTTCACATTTTTAGCTCTCCTGGCCCGAAGGACCAAGTGAGCTTTTCTCATCACTTGGCATCCGTCGTCCGTCGTCGTCCGTCGTCGTCGTCGTTAACTTTTACATTTTGAACTTCTTCTAGAGAACCACTGAATGGAATGAAACCAAACATGGCATGAATGTTCCTTATGAGGTGTTGACCAAGTGTTGTTACTTTGTCGCCATTCCATCATCCAAGATGGCCGCCAGCGGGGGACTAAGTTTAACATAGGACCCTATGGGAAATGCATACAAATGACTTCTTTTAGAGAACCACTGAATGGAATGAAACAAAACATGGCATGAATGTTCCTTTTGAGGTGCTGACCAAGTGTTGTTACTTTGTAGCCGATCCATTATCCAAGATGGCCGCCAGCGGGGGCTTAGTTTAACATAGGACCTTATGGGAAATGCATACAAATGACTTCTTTTAGAGAACCACTGAAGGGAATGAAACCAAACATAGCATGAATGTTCCTAATGAGGTGCTGACCAAGTGTTGTTACTTTGTAGCCGATCCATCATCCAAGATGACCGCCATCGGGGGACTTAGTTTAACATAGGACCCAATGGGAAATATATTCAAATGTCTTCTTTTAGAGAACCACTGAATGGAATGAAACCAAACATGGCATGAATGTTCCTTATGAGGTGCTGACCAATTGTTGTTACTTTGTAGCCGATCCAACATCCAAGATAGCCGCCAGCAGGGGGACTTAGTTTAACATAGGACCCTATGGAAAATGCATACAAATGACTTCTTTTAGAGAACCAATGAATGGAATAAAACAAAACATAGCATGAATGTTCCTTATGAGGTACTGACCAAGTGTTGTTACTTTGTAGCCGATCCATCATCCAAGATGGCCGCCAGCGGTGGACTTAGTTAAACATAGGACCCTACGGGAAATACATACAAATGTCTTCTTTTAGTGAACCACTGAATGGAATGAAACCAAACATAGCATGAATGTTCCTAATGAGATACTGACCAAGTGTTGTTACTTTGTCGCCATTCCAACGTCCAAGATGGCTGCCAGTGGGGTACTTAGTTTAACATAGGACCCTATGGGAAATACATACAAGTTTCTTCTTATAGAGAACCACTGAATGGAATGAAACCAAACATAGCATAAATGTTTCTTATGAAATGTTGACCAAGTGTTGTTACTTTGTAGCCGATCCATCATCCAAGATGGCCGCCAGTGGGGGGGGGGGGGCTTAGTTTAACATAGGACCCTAAGGGAAATATATACAAATGTCTTCTTTTAGTGAACCACTGAATGGAATGAAACCAAACATAGCATGAATGTTCCTAATGAGATACTGACCAAGTGTTGTTACTTTGTCGCCATTCCAACGTCCAAGATGGCCGCCAGTGGGGGACTTAGTTTAACATAGGACCCTATGGGAAATACACACAAGTTTCTTCTTATAGAGAACCACTGAATGGAATGAAACCAAACATAGCATAAATGTTCCTTCTGAGATACTGACCAAGTGTTGTTACTTTGTCGCCATTCCAACGTCCAAGATGGCCGCCAGTGGGGGACTTAGTTTAACATAGGACCCTATGGGAAATGCATACAAATGACTTCTTTTAGAGAACCACTGAATGGAATGAAACCAAACATGGCATGAATGTTCCTTATGAGGTGCTGACCAAGTGTTGTTACTTTGTAGCCGATCCATTATCCAAGATGGCCGCCAGCGGGGGACTAAGTTTAACATAGGACCTTATGGGAAATGCATACAAATGACTTCTTTTAGAGAACCACTGAATGGAATGAAACCAAACATAGCATGAATGTTCCTTATGAGGTGCTGACCAAGTGTTGTTACTTTGTAGCCGATCCATCATCCAAGATGACCGCCAGCGAGGGACTTAGTTTAACATAGGACCCAATGGGAAATATATTCAAATGTCTTCTTTTAGAGAACCACTGAATGGAATGAAACCAAACATGGCATGAATGTTCCTTATGAGGTGCTGACCAAGTGTTGTTACTTTGTAGCCGATCCATTATCCAAGATGGCCGCCAGCGGGGGACTAAGTTTAACATAGGACCTTATGGGAAATGCATACAAATGACTTCTTTTAGAGAACCACTGAATGGAATGAAACCAAACATAGCATGAATGTTCCTTATGAGGTGCTGACCAAGTGTTGTTACTTTGTAGCCGATCCAACATCCAAGATAGCCGCCAGCAGGGGGACTTAGTTTAACATAGGACCCTATGGAAAATGCATACAAATGACTTCTTTTAGAGAACCAATGAATGGAATAAAACAAAACATAGCATGAATGTTCCTTATGAGGTACTGACCAAGTGTTGTTACTTTGTAGCCGATCCATCATCCAAGATGGCCGCCAGCGGTGGACTTAGTTAAACATAGGACCCTACGGGAAATACATACAAATGTCTTCTTTTAGTGAACCACTGAATGGAATGAAACCAAACATAGCATGAATGTTCCTAATGAGATACTGACCAAGTGTTGTTACTTTGTCGCCATTCCAACGTCCAAGATGGCTGCCAGTGGGGTACTTAGTTTAACACAGGACCCTATGGGAAATACATACAAGTTTCTTCTTATAGAGAACCACTGAATGGAATGAAACCAAACATAGCATAAATGTTTCTTATGAAATGTTGACCAAGTGTTGTTACTTTGTAGCCGATCCATCATCCAAGATGGCCGCCAGTGGGGGGCTTAGTTTAACATAGGACCCTAAGGGAAATATATACAAATGTCTTCTTTTAGTGAACCACTGAATGGAATGAAACCAAACATAGCATGAATGTTCCAAATGAGATGCTGACTAAGTGTTGTTACTTTGTTGTCATTGCAACAGCCAAGATGGCCTCCAGTGGGGTACATAGTTTAACATAGGACCCTATGGGAAATGCATACAAAAATCTTCTTCTAGAGAACCACTGAATTGAATGAAATCAAACATAGCATGAATTTTCCTTTCCTTATGAGGTGCTGGCCAAGTGTTGTTACTTTTAGCCAAATTTTATATTTTTTTATATGATTTCAAAAACCCAAGTAGAATCAGGTGAGCGATACAGGCTCTTGAGAGCCTCTAGTTCATGTCGGGGCCATTTATAGACGACTATAGTGTATGGTGTATTTCTCATTGTTGGATGTCGTACGATTGCCTATACTTGCTTGCGTCCATTTCATTTGAAATATGGTGAATAGTTGTCTATTTACATTCGTACCACATCTCCTTATTGTCATATAAAACAATATGGCCAAAATCAATACCTACAAAAGGCAAACAAGAATCAACAAAACTCTACCTGATCAAATAGGGAAAAAATTAGCCAAATTATTGCCAAAATCAGTGGGGGAGGAGACCTGGAAGTGTTAGCAGTTCTTGTTCCAGGTGAAGCGCATTTTCTAGACACAGATAAAGCAAAACGTTACAGAACTTTAAAAATAATGTAAGTATATAAGCGAAACATAATTTATTTATCTATATTTTCATGGAGATATTATAACCACGTCACTAATGAATAGGCATACTCCTGCGTTAATCCCTTCCAAATAAAACAGTAGTCCTCTTAGTTACTTTTGTGAAATTTCTTTTTCTGACTGTTTTGTTTTCCTTTGATCTTCTTCTTTCATTTTATCTATCGTTCTCGATTTTTCGTTAGTTCTTCCGTTGCCTTTTCCTATATATAAAGAATTAAGTACACTTATATCCGTGTTAACATAAAATGAGTGCAGAATATTAAACATTGTTAAAAGGTTAAGAATAATTCCATAGCTTGAAAAGATATAATTTAAGAAATTGAAATAGCTCAATGTTAGATACGTTGTCTAGTTTCACCGTCAAACCGCATCAGTGAATGCAATTTGCTATACGGTTTATTAACTTTATGCGACAAAAAACCTTGTTTTACTATTTTCCATCTGATTATATTAATGTGCTTGTCAAGTTCTTAACCACAACTATTTCTTTTTAATATGACTTTGAAACTGAGTGACGTGAGATTCCCAAACAGCAGGAGATGGTTTAGCATGTTGATGCACCTAGAGTTAACTCCGTTCAAAGGCCATATCCGATTTTTTTGTTAATTTAAAAAATAGTATGCAGCAGTATGGAGGAAATATGTGCAGATTTTATTTTTTATTTCAAAATTATATTTACTAGCAATACAGATACGAAATTCTCGACAAGTTTTACATTACATGCTATACAACTAGCATTTCTAGTTCTAAACAAAGACAGTTTGCTATGTTTTAGCATTTTACAAGTTCATGCTTTTGGACTATTTATGGTTTCTCTCCCTAAATCCGTTGTGTGTATACTGATTGATACTTCAGTCAGGGATAACATTGTTCATTTATTCACGAGTCAACCTGTTAAGTAAACCTTTTTTCAACACTTTTTTGTTGTTTTTATGTTGTGCTGCTATTCTACAGTCCATGTCAGAAGCTTGGAGGTTTGCAGACATTTTTACCCACAAGATTCTATAAGTGATGTTTTCAAGTCAAGAACCTGTATTTCAGTGGTTGTCCGTTGTTGTCTCTCATGTTAGGTTTTCCTTAATTGTTTTGTTTGTTTGGATCATTTCACATTTACAGCTGACTATACGGTATGAGTATTTATTATTATGGAAGGGTCAAATGTAGTTGTCTTGTTAGATATTTGTTCCATTATCAAGCATTACACATCTCCTTATTTTATATACAAATATGAACAGAATAATGATTTTTTGTTTATTAATATTAAATTGTGGTTGTATTTGCTGATCTTTACTTATATTATGCAATATTGGAACGTACCTTGATTCTTTATTATCATTTCCATTTCATGCACAAATACTGCATCTACACAGGTATAAAAAAAAGACCATGAAAAAGGAGTTCCTTTACATTTTTTAATGGTTAATTTCTTAAAAGTTTGAAACTAGATATTGCTTTGCGTCATCCGTTACGGTTACAATAATTCTTTGTGTGTTTATAAAATGTATGTTATCGTGGAATATCCATTACATTGAAAATCATTTCTTTGTGTTATTTCATCTCGAAGAAACAAACGATTATTTTTCTACGGTTTAACATGTATGAAAAACGATTTTACCTGTATGAAAAACGATTTTGCCTGTATGAAAAACGATTAAACATGAATGAAAAACGATTATACCTGTATGAAAAACGATTTTACCTGTATGAAAAACGATTTTACCTTTATAAAAAACAATGTTACCTGTATGAAAAGCAGTCAGGTGATCGTAGGTCAAATCTTTTGGGTCATAAACATCCTCTTCTAAATTTTTATTCTACAAAAAAGCAAAATCACAAAAATACTGAACTCCAAGGAAAATTCAAAACAGAAAAACCCTCATTAAATGGCAAAATAAAAAGCTCAAACACATCGAACGAATGAATAACAACTGTCATATTCCTGACTTGGTATAGTTGGTACAGGGAGTTGATATAGAAAGTAAACTATTTAAAATTAGTATTGAAAAACAATGTATATTAAAATACTGTATACTATATTATTTAGTTAAATTGTTATGACATGAAGTTATGAGATTTCTTTATATATTCATATAAGGATTTTTGATAAACCAGAAAAATTATACTCGTAATTTTTATAGTCTTGGATCCCATTCTTACATTTACCAACGCAAGATAGTTTGAACTAAGATCCAAGGTTGTACACCATTTTAACTACAATTACCTTTTTGGGGTCCCACTTCTTTGATTTCAATCCCTCTGAAAAGATAAGAGGTTTACCGATTAAATGATCTATGTACTTTTCTAATTAATTATCTGATCAAACAAAAGACATTCAGTCACGAGACTGACATTTAACTCTATAACAAAGAACAAAATCTGACCATCTTTTGATTTCAATTTTTGTTGCGTTATGTTGTTCATAGTATCAGGGTGCAAGTTACTCAGAATTTCGTTTTCTGTGTAGTGTTTATGAACTTTTGGTCTATTCATCTTACTTTTTTTCAACATTTCGTTTTCTTTTTCAAGTACATATGGTCATTGTGGTGTCTGTCTTTTTATTTGGGAAATTGTTTTGTATTTTTCCTTTTCGCCATAGCATGTAGTAGTCTATGAGACAAAATCCTTACACAGACTTTTACGGTAACACCATTTGTTTTTGTTCTTCGTTTGACTACCATAGTAATGTTCATGATCGGTTTATTTTGTAAATTTTGTTAGTTCATTAATTGGTTGTCATTGAAGGCCAAAGTGAACTATAACGTATTTGATTTTGTCACTTCCTATTTTATTGATCTCCGCTTTATTGTCATTTTTTTTAATTCTGTCGCCATGACACCTGATTTCTAAAAAAAATTCTACTCTCTGGTCTCTTGTGAAGAGTTGTCTAATTATTGGCAATCATACCATATCTTTTTTATAAAATTTTAAAATCTGAAATAAGCAGAGAAACGTAGAATATCAGGACATCAAGCACTCTTAATTCTTATGTATGATACATCCGATAATATTAAATACGGGGAAACGCTTACCTTGAAATTTAGGGAAATCTGTATGAGAATACGCAATAATTAATCCAAGAAAGGAAAATGTACACATTAAAAAATACTGAATTTTCATCATTCTGTTCAACTGGTGAAATGGTTGAATTTACAACCGCTAGATTCTACAATTAAAACTTAATAGCAAATAAGTAGCAAATCATAGCAACAGTAATAATACATTGGTTGATCTGTATTTGATAGTAACCGCAACACATGTTATTTTACTACAACAATTATTATTTCATTTAATTTCAGGTACTCTGGTAAAATGCTTTCCGATGCTTCTTTTATTTCTCGATTACTTTCTGAGTGATTATATTTGGTTTTTCCTTTGGGTATAGCGATCAATATAAAATATTATAAGTTTACTCAAAATTAATTGCTATATCTAGAAATATTTTAAAGCATTACATTGAGGTATTTTTTAATGCAGTACTAAAAGTATAATTATACAAAAGAAGACGTGGTATGATTGTAACATTGTGTAGTGACAATAAGTGTTCACATGTGAGAGGTGACAAAATAGGAATTCTTCCTTCGGAGAAAATGTTTTTAAGATCTAAGACTTCATAGACCCTCATAGTTATTATATATGCTATATAGTGTATTGAAAACTGGAACAAAAAAAAAAGCGTAGAAATGTATCCAAAATAGTTGCAAACCTAGAATCACAGCCAAAATAGGTAATACAGCCAACCACGGTTTAGACCAGCAAAAATACAACATTTAAACAGACTAATCAGTTTTATTAGGTGTATTTGGTAAATGTGACTGTTAATGAATATGTTGAATAATGCTACCCAAACTAGTTGTAAAAATATTATTAGCAACCTTTTTTCGGTAAAGATCAATTATTTGTACTATTATCTTGTATAAATAGCACATATGTATTTTTCGGCGCGTATGCAATGGTTTGTGAGGCAAATACATTGTTTGGCACAAAAGCATAGCACCAATTTTACAAAGAAATGTCTTCATATTAACCTGTGTTACCTTCAAAATAAACGCCCTCAAGTTTGATAAAAGCTGCGCGCAAACGTAAAAGAAAGAATCCCCAAATGCGCGAAAATGTTACGCGACCGCAGTAATAATGACATTGAAATGGAAATAGAATTAAAAGTAGATCAGAAGGCTGTCAATTTAATAATATCTGATGCAAAATCAAATCAAAAACTAAGATGGTTCTGCATGAGATAAGTTTGGTAACCATTATTATAACTTTAACAAAAATTTCGTACAAAGTGTCCTAATAAGAAACCTTAGAAAAGCATAATGTTTCTTAGTTCATACGGACTTCTCTAGTCATTCATATATATTTCTGTGTCTGCATCATACGATCCTTTAAATTCGATATTTTAGTAACTACAATCGATATCTACATAAGACAATGCTTGTACCAAGTCAGGAATATGACAGTTGTTATCCATTCGTTTGATGTGCTTGAGCTTTTGGCTTTTACATTTGATTAGGGACTTTCTTTTTTTGAATTTTCCACGGAGTTCAGTATTTTAGTGATTTTACTTTTTACCATCTTCATGCCTCATATATTATGTACTTTGTTACAATTCTAGATTCTCCTGACGAGAAAAGGTAACACTAGGCAATCGTAAAATCAATTGTAAGTACAGTCTAGGTGGCCGATCGGTCTAGAACGCTGGACACAGTTCAGGCAGTGTTGTCTTGATATCCTAATAGCATGAGTTAAAATCCCGGCGCGTGAAGAAAGAACATAAATTGCTTCCACAAATTTGCAAAGAAATACGAATGTAATCTGTTGTTACCTTTTTATCTTAACGTTCCATGAATGATTGTCCAAGCTATTTTAATGCCCGAATGATTTCGTACAAACTTGGTTGACTCCACTGCGTTCCTTGTGCTCCTAGTCCAGTGGACGAACCTGTTATCTAGGGGAAAATGTATGATGCTGTCTTTTATGTTTGTCTTTCGTTCAATGTTACTGCAATATTCAAACCGTTGGTTTTATATTTTGAATATTTTCCTTTTTTTTTTAAGTCGGCTACACATCTTTTCTTACACATTGAAATAGACACAAATGTGCTCTTTCATTTTTTCATTTGTTATATCGTTCTTTTGTTCGTGCGTTCATTCATTTATTCGTTCAGTCTTCATTCATTATTTCAGGCATACACTTATTTAGCATTTTGTAAAGGAGTAGGTCCGGTAAGGGCCGATTTTGGCCTCAAATTTCAGGTTCATCTAACGAAAGTTTTTGGACACTTTTTAAACACTTAAGTGTCTATTTCAATTGATTCAATTAGTTTATGTGAAATATTTTAACTGATTTAGTCATTTAAAACGCTCTGATTCAAGCTTAAATATGAAAAAATTATCAAATGTGCCAAAAAACGTCACTTTTCAGATGGTTTTTGTCAAAAATGAAAGTGGCCGCATCCGTGTTCATCCTCAACCTTTATATATGTTTTGTATTATCATCAAATACAACTTACGTTACAATATTATGAATGAACATGAATGCGGCCACTTTCATTTTAGACGGAAACCGTCTAAAAATTAACCAAAATGCTAAAATTTTGAAGATTTCAGTAATTTAGCATGACTTAATGATGCTAGAGCGCGATATTTGTGCTTTGTATAGTCAAAAACAGCTCATATTTATGTAGCAGAAGCATTTTACATTCCAAAATAAAGCTTAAAGATTACATTTTCACAATTTTCTAAAACTGCTATATTTTGGGGCCAAAAAGGGGTCTTACTGAACCTACTCCTTTAAGGCTTAATATGATTATAAACAAACATACAATGGTCTGTTACTGGGACAATTTTAGTGAACGTGAGACATTCGACATCTAATGATAATCAACAAGATATCACTAACTCTACATTTAAATAAGAGCGAAAATATTTTTATTATTGTTAAAACATGATCGACAATACTTGAATTGATACGATCGAAATAAATAGATTTAAAAACCAATTTCAAACAGTTATTCAATAACGCAGTAGTCTCTTTTTATGACGCTTCTCAATTCTCAACCAGTACAGGATTTAATTGTCCGCAAAGGTCATGTTTAACAGATGGACTATGAAATGTCGAGATGTTAAGGTTTGACTGTCTATAAATAAAAAAAACATGAAATTACGTTCTTTTTCGAGTGAATTTATTTGTTTTTTAAGATGTTGATTTTCGCTCTATATATTTGTATATTAGTCGCTTTTCTAATAGGTTTGTGATTTAAATTACATCAACACGTTTCAACATATTTTTTACGCATTCAAAATGTTTCATTGAAAAACATAAAAATTAAAATAACTTATTCATAAAAATGTTGTCCTATATCTAGATTGAGTTAGTTCATTCCGGAGGTAAAGACGTTCGTAAGTAATTTCTTGTATTCCTAACATAACATTTTAAGTAATAAGAGTACAATACGAGTTAGGTCTTATATGATGGGCTATGCGAAAAAATGTTCTATGTGTATTTATTTTTTCCAACATCTTTCATATATGTAATAAATGAATTTAATGAAGAAGAAAAACGACACTTCAATTCACGTTTAATTTCCTTTTTATTTTTTAAAGATTAGGACATGTTTTCACAAATATGAATATGTTAAACGTGCATTGGACGTACAAATAAAGTGTACCTAACAATTGTTTGATCAAAAACGGCGATCTCTGAGAGCGAGCTTCATTGTCTGGAGTAAGGACAGGGAAAATGCAGGATAAACAATATCAATAAAAGGCAAGATTTATGCATGTGTGACAGGAGTTTCGTAATCTAACCCTAGGATAAATGTATTTGCTGATTCACTAGCATGTCAACGCTCCGGCCTCCTCCTTCAATAAAAACCAAAATAGCCAATAGTACTGAAATAAGCATTAAACAACAAAAAGCAATAGATCAATCAATTAACATTGTAAAACTGTGAATAGAAGTAAGACAATGTCAGTTGAAAAAGTATTTATTTCTTGCTTTTTTCTCATCGTTAGTAAAGTAAAAAAAAAAACGCGTTTGTTAAAGTCACAATGTGCGTTCACAGCTTCACAATTTTCATTCTGTGATAATGAATACTCTAATAATATTTCTAATTTTCACATTTTAGGACTCCATCGTGTTTTAACGACAGAGACCCAATATGTTCCTGCGAATAATATTATGCCTTTTACTATGTACACTGGTCAGTGGTGCCAATTTCATTCAGAGCATTGTAAGTAGTTTAGTCTTAGTTTTAAAGTCATACAAAGTTTCAAACTAATGACAATATTTACAATTAATAGTTGGTAAAATGTATCTTATAAAAGGAAATGTCATGACGTCAACGTTTTCGGTCAAGTAGTCTAAATGTCATGATTGTGATGTGAAGCAACTTTTGATTTTTTTTTAATCTCAGAAATGTGATTGACATGAATCCAATATCTTTACTTATATTTATGTATTGGTTCTGCACAACCTACACAGCACAAAAATCAAAACAATTGGAGCCGCGAAGTCAAAATCTTTGATTTTAACTCGTAGCATGTTTTATCATGACCCAAAACATATTTCTGATTCAATTTGTATTTGTTTTTATTTTGCATTTCTTATACTTATTATTCAAAAGTCATTCACAGTTTTTGTCTTTTTTAAATGAATATTCACTATAGACAAAATCGTCAAGGTTGTGAGTAAAACCCTTCATCTATTATTTCTATATACAATAAAGCAAAATGAGAAAATGTACTTTAATACATTCCTTTGTTGACAATTATGTCTATTTTGATTATATCATGGTTTAAAGTATAAATATAAAATGTGACTTAGATAGTTGTCGTACGTCAAAAAAATCTAATCAAAGTACTGAAGTACTGAACATCGGATGACTGAAAGTTCTTGTGTATGGTCAAAAGCATATGTCACAGAAAAAGATCACATCTCTATTCCTGAAACTGGTTAATGTACAAAGATATATTTTTTTCTTAGACAAGTTCGTACGTGGATGATGAATAAATGACAAGAAATTTAACCGCACCGTAATAACTATTATATTGTAGTGATACAAATCAGGATAACTGGGACTATTATACTAATATGATAATAGTCCTAGAGTATACACTGGTTTGTTGTTATACATTATATTAATATAACAGTTGCATGTATATATAATTTTCATCCATTTGTATATCGTTCTATTCTTCTATTCTAATAATAGTGCAGTGAAGTGCATGGTGGATATACTCTTCTGTAAAAAACGATTTTTCCAAAAGATAAAATATGAGAAGCCATTCCATCTTTTTCCATTTTAACTTTAATTCCTCATCTATAATCGCGCTTGAACTAATTTGTTCTTTCAACTTGTTCCATGCGTTAATTAATTTGTAATTGCTCTGAACATGCTACTGAACGTAATGTAATGCAATTACGAATCAATCAATGTCTTGTACCACACATTATGAGTTATAAATTCTACACTTTTAGTTTCATAAACTTGAAGAAGCAAATGCTACTGGAGGTATGTGCAGCGTTGGCATAAACCGTCAACTTATACGTTCTGAGGTACAACCAGAAGATGGCTATATTCCTTCCTATACAATGGCCTCATTCTACAATGATGATGAAAGCATTGACAATCTATTTTGTGATTATGGATTTTGGCAGATAGAAGAGTTAGACGATAATAGAAAAGGTGACAAATAAAGATGTGTATACATATATTATATATCTTAACTTTAAAAGTCTTGTTAGTAGTTGAGCATTTGTAGTTTAATTCATTCAATGGAACACATTTTTATATGTATTGCTGTACAAAGAATGATAACCGGTTGCATACGGTATATTTGGTCATGCCTAATAAATAATACATCAATGATAACTATACCACAACTAAAATATACTGAACGGAACAAAATTTAAACTTATTTAGAATAGAAAGCATGTCAGCTGTAATAATTATATTGAAAACGGGTGTATTTTCATATAATCCCTGTAAATATTTGTCTTGCGATAAAACAAAAATAACAAAAAAAATGGAAAAATAAGACAATATGTTGGTGACCTTCTGCTGTTGTCTGCTCTATGGTCGGGTTGTTGTCTCGTTGGCACATTCCCCATTTCCATTCTCAATTTTAATAATTCAGAACCATCCTGCTTCTAAAACTTATATTCAGGTCTTCAACAATCAGCAGGCGCTCAAGTAAACATACCTTAACACGAATCATAAATAAAAGCAACGGTATACTAGAAGTATACCGCTGTTCGAACGTCATAAATCGATTGAGAGAAAAGAAATCCTGGTTACAAACCAAAACCAAGGTAAACACATCAACTATAAGAGGAAAACAACGGAACAACAGAAACACTGAAACGCAACAAAAAACCAAAACGACAATTCACTACACACAGAAACGAACTATAAGATAACGGCCATTTTCCTGACTTGGTACAGGACATTTAAAAAAAAATGGTGTGTTGAACCTGGTTTTGCGGCTAGCCAAACCTCTCCCCTTAATGGCAATGTTAAATATAACACTAAAATAACAACATAACATGACAGGACTACAGTACAAAAAAAATGCAAGAACATTCAGGACAGAGAAATACACAAATAAACATTACAATAGGACATTTCGACATGCTAATGGCAGAGGTACTAGGCCTATAATTTATTACACGGTACCATACGTGCGTTTCGTCTACACAAGACTCGCCGGTGACGCTCATAAACGCTGAATTGCAAAATTTATTGAAATATTCCCTCAATATTTGGATAGGCATATACATAGTGTTTATCATATAAAACAATATGGTGATTAAATCGTATTATTGGATTCTCTTCGTAAACTATATAAGCTGGCTAAAATTCATTGTAACACATGAATATAAAATCTTTGAATTTGTAATCTTTATGAAAGATTGTTTCGGCTGAAGTAGAAAATACTTTGCACAATATACTTTTATCTTTTACAGGAACTTCATCCCTGTCTCATTTGATAAGGACGAGAAGGGGCTGGAATCAGTGGTGGTGGTTCCCTTTATCGTTTATTCTACCCATTCCTTTTGTAATAATTTGTGCCCTTACCTGTTTTCACAAACCTGCACCCAGTAACCCACCAGGTAAGAGAACATTTATCATATAGATTTAATTGAAAGCTGTGAAAACGTGAGACTCAACTGCCATCATCAACATTTATTGCCATGCATTACAATATACCTCTATCTGGTATTGCATGAATAAAGAAGATTTGGAACACTAAAAAATGAACTCCAAAGCACGAAAGACATTTTAAGGTGAACATGATTACAGTTTCTAACAAAAAACGAATTACTATTAAGCTGGTTCTTTTTCTTGAATATATAGATATCTGAGCCAAACAGTTGTGGTAAGGTCGCAAAGGTTGCTGTGTCATCTTAGCGAGAGTGCGATTCTTGTCGGTAAGAATGCGCTACCATCTCATAGCGATGTAACTACGACATCACTGTGACCATCACGTTCTGACTGCGACCTAAACAACAAATCTACTACGACTATACCACGTTTATACAACGCTGTTTAAGACCATAGTACGAATTTAGCACGGCCATGTCGTCCTCAGTACGCTCTTTTTACGATTTGACTACGTTACTACTACCATTATTTCGAGTTCATGTCATCGGCAATGTCACATAAAATACCGTATAGCGGGTTATTCTTGCGGTGTGTAAATTTTCGCTTATTTTCTCGGATAGAATAAAATCGACAAAAAGTGCACATGCAAAGGTATTTATAAAAGTTTTGAATCCGTCAATATAATAACAGCCAAAATATTTCGTATACCTTATTCCATGTTAATAACCCGCTATACGGTGTATGGAATCTCCAGGTTTTGTTTGAAACCATGGAAACAAAATACCATGTACATGTATAAATGCTTCTTCAATGATTGACACAGATACAAAATCTTAACAACCAGGCCATGATATTGTTATTGAAAGAACGAAGAGGAAGAATAATAAGAAATTTTAGACGACGCAGGTCCTGTTGCGTTCGTCCTTGGTTATCAACCGAATGGAGACCCCTGTTTAATCATCCCTACTATCGTTCACTAAGACATCGTCATTTTAGCTCCATGGACCAGCAATATGTTGTGATTAAGGTCGGATTGATCGGTCCGACTTCTCTGCTGGATCAGGATTCGTTTCAGAGACCCCTCTGCCTCTACCTCTACCTCTACCACCATGCAAACGACTTTTGGTAGATTTTGATAGCATGCCTGTCTTGTTTTCGTGAAATCTACGTATTAATGAGAAATAGAAAGAATGGAATAGTATTTATATGGAACACGATGTTGACTTTATTCCTGAATGTATTATAAGATCGCGGTATGAACGTGGTATGGTCGTGGTAAAAGCGTGCTATACGTGCAGTAGAAGTGTGGTAAGATCGTATCTACCGTCGGATAAATCGTGCTATGGTCGTAGTGATAACGTGATGATCGTAGTAAGATCGTGATAATCGTTGTGAGAACGTTGTATAACGTAACGGTATCGTTGAAGAAGCGTTATGAGAACGTAGTAGCACCGTAAAAACAATGAAAATTTACATTGTCATGCCGCTCATACAGCGACCTCACCATGATCTGAACTTATTTTAAATCGCAGAGAAAGTGGTGAGATCGTGGTCTAGTGTGACTGTGTGGGGCATAATCTTTGGTTGTATCTTAATCATTTATTATCAGCCTTTTTATAATTTAAGACGATTTATAAAGACACCTATTTTATCTTGATAAAGACTCTGTGTTGTGCTCTATGTGGTGTTTTTCTTGTTATTTTTGCACTTGGGTTGCAATTGTATATATGTCTATGTCTCTTGTTGCTACTTTGTTTAAAACGTTTTGGGTTTTAATGCTCACAAATGCTGAATACTTTTACCGTTCAAACTTTTAATGACATGCTTCACCCAGAAACATATGTTATGCAAACTAAAATCGTATCATACGTGCATTATTGATATGTTTTCTATACTGTTGAACTTTAAGTGTTAGCTGAAATCGAACAAAAGGTTTACGACACTCGAGCACGCACGATTATACGAGACCACCATATCAGTTTTTCGAATGTGAAATTAGATATTAAAACATGCTAAAAAAGTAGAAAATGATAACCACTTATAATATAAATAAGAAGATGTGGTATGAGTGCCAATGAAACAATGCCATTTTCTTATTAATAACACACACTTGTTTTGTTTGTTTTTCTTTTTTTTTTCTTCATTTCAATACTTTCTCAAATATGTTTTTTTTTCGTTTTTCAGAGCCAAACAAACCACCATCAATTACTTGTCCAACTGTCGCTGACAGATTTGCTCCTATGTTAAAACACACAGCTGTTGTCCGATGGAACGATCCGTCAACGAGTGACCCAGAAGGTAGACCAGTAAGGTAAATCCAACGATCCATCAACGAGTGGCCTTATAAGAATTGTCCAACAGTATACTAACATTGTTCTAACTAGGATAAAACATTTCGAAAATAAACTAGGATAAAACATTTCGAAAATAATCTAGTATAAAACATTTCGAAAATACAAACACACAGATATATATTTCAAGATGTTTACAAAAAATACTGATTTTAAAATAAGAAAACGTCAACAAGTCACTAAACATGCCATATAATTGAACATAATAAACATAAAAGTTTTCGATGAAAAAAATCCAATACAGGCGAAGGGCATATAGCACAGAAAAAAAGAGTCACTTAAGCCTAAGATATATAATTTTTTCTTTTGCAGCTGCTGTAGTTTTTCGTAAAAAGCTTTGCCAGTATTCATTGTTTTATTGTATTTCTCGTTTGAATATTAGCAAACTGTCTTGTTTGAACATGAAGGCTGTATTGTATCTATTGATGTTGTTGTTTACAGATTGAACAGAGTTCATGGTAAACCACCAGGATCAGCCTTTGGACATGGAAGTCATATAATAAAGTATGAAGCGGAAGATAATTCCGGAAACAAGGCTTCCTGTACAATAGTCTTCAAAGTTACAGGTTAAAACTCATTCAGTTTTTATGTTTCCAACTGTGTTGTCCTTTTGGTTTTTCAAATTGTTGGTCTCGATCATAACCGAAGAAGGCTAATAAACAAACAAGCTAAATATATCCCAAATGAATTTGTCAAAGGAATAATGCATATCACCTCTTTGGAGAGAGAAACAATCAATGATTTATATCAAAGACGTATTGAAAAGTTATGAAAGAGTTTATACACGATTATTTTAAAATCCACATTTGAAACAATAGCTCTAATAATGTTATATTTGAAGTATGTAATTTCAGTGCGGTACTGCTTGCAAAATCTATATGTAGAAAATGGTAGACCTGTGTGCAACACATCTGACAATATCCATGGCACAAATTGCTCACTTGAATGTAGCGTGGGTTATGAACTTCCTTTAAACACCACCAATATTGTTTCATGTACAACACAACGAAGCACCGACGTATACTGGTCACCAATAAGTACAGCTGTATGTAAAAGTAAGTCTTAGTAGAAAAACTTACGATAAACGATGAACTATCTATACAAACTTACCTTGGAATGTTTACCTGATATTGCTGTTATTACACCTGTTAATTACTATTCAGATGGTCAAGTAGAATTACGCAGTTAAAATCTAAGTAACCATATATACTGAATATTGTTCCTACACCTGCAATTTTAAAACAACATCAATATTTTGTTTAAATTATTTCTCTACTATTTTTGTCTCCAAGTTTTAATGTTTAATACATAGATGTCGTCTAATTATTCATTTACTAGTATACATGGTCATACTTTTTTTATTATAATACGCTTTATTTGCTGCTTTTTGAAGAAATGAAATGCCCACCACCGACAGGACTATGTAATGGGTACCTTGTCTGTTCTAATGACAACAGTTATGAGTTTGAATCTACATGTCACCCAGTGTGTAATGATGGATATGATACAGACCAGGCTAAGTCATTGTCTTGCAATGGTACACATTGGATCGGAGTAATCCAACCTTGTGTCGGTAAGCTAAAACACGTTCTGAGAATTTTAACTTCCATGGCATATATGTCAAATAATGTCATTCAGTGCGGGAGAGGGATAAGGTTAAGTCTTTGTTTAATTTTGTTTGCCGTTTCATACAATTTTGTATCGATGGACTCGATAATTGTTGGTTGTGTTATTTTTTTAAATTTTGTATTGATTAATACGTTTACCATGTTTACTGGCATTCCTAAGCGTCAGTTATAAAATAATCTGTATCTGTAATATTACGTTGTGAGTTTGTTAAAAATACTTCTACGCATCCCGATGCGATGCTACTAGTTTCACACGATACGCGCCAATTTGAAATTATTTCTGAACAAAAGCTCGTCATGACAACTGCATTACACACGATACGTTTTAATTGCATCATTTTCTAGGTATAATATTTAATATCACCAGTCATTCAGAACATAATATCGGACTGACATATACATAACTCTGCTTACTGACATGAATGCGTTTACCAAGTTTTGATAAATATATAAATTTTTGTTTAAGTAATTTGTTTAACTATCATATAATATAATTTAAAAAGTATGGGTCTAGAACGTGCACAAAAAATGTTTACAAAAGAACATACCAGCTGGAGCCCGCGTTCGGCTGCGGGTTTTTCAGTCTGTGTTGACGACCAATTGGTGGCCTTCAGCTGTTATCTGTCCTTTTTTGGTCGAGTTGTTGTCTCTTTGGCACTTCCCCATTTCTTTTCACAATTTTTTGTCACTTCAGCAATATATATGTAACTCTTGAAACACAGTTTATTTAAAGCATCAATCTGTGTGTAACCATCGATGTGTACTCTGTGTGACAATGTAGTCGATGGTATCAAAGGATTTCTGACTGAATCACGTTAGTTCATTATAGAATATATATAAATATATATAACAAATTTTCAGTATTCACACGGTTCAATCCAGTCAAGGAGATTCAAATAAAAGAATTTCGGTGAAATGAACACGTTTTTAGCTATACAAATGTATATTTTCCTTTCACAGTCTATAATTTATAATTCTCTGAACAGATGACATTCATCTATGTTTTAAGTAAAACCAAAATAAAAGTTTTTGGCTTGTATACTTTTTCTCTCTCTAAAACTTCGTATTAATTGTGCTTATGTTTATCAAATTCGTACTATGATGAGTCTCAGATTGGTTTTATACAGGTTTGTGTGGATTCAAATAAAGCAAACAGATCGCGTATTCCCGGACATTATAAATTGTATGTTTTGCTGTTTGTCTGTTTTGCTGTATGTATGTTTTGGGATGCTTTGTCAAATGTAATATTCTCGGTACGAATGGTCAAACTTAAAGAAATGGGGAAAATGGCTTACATTATGATTTTACAGCATTTATTTATCAAAGTAATTTTTGCAGAAAATTTCGGATTCATTTGTTCAACAAAAACAGTTTTACTTGCAGATATTGAACCTCCATCATTTTTACAATGTCCGACTTCAATAACAAAGTTTGCAGACAGAGCCAAAACAACAACCCCTGTTACATGGACAGTGCCGTCTGCTACTGATAACTCTATTGCAGGCGAAGATTGCAGTGGTCCTTCATCTGTTACTATTGCACACGTGTCCGGATCGCAACCGGGTTCACAATTAGAAATCGGAATCCATGAAATTAGTTATACTGCTAAAGATTTGTCAGATAATACCGGTTACTGTAATTTTAGTGTAGTAGTTGAAGGTAATGCAATTTTATTGAACAATTTAAAGGACAGGTTATTAAAGACAATTGAATTTCGACGTTCAACCTGTTTATTGATAAATAAAGGCAACAGTAGTATACCATTGTTCGCTGTTTATTGTTGTGTTTAACTTTGTATAATTTCATCAAAACTTAAAAAACATTTTGAAAGTCCATTAAAGCTTGAATAACTATTTAAGAGAAAACAGCGGTTAGGTGAATAATTTTTTTTGAATAATTGCTTATATTCTTTTTGTCATTTGTAAGTTAATATTTTTCAGAATTATCCTGCGACCCTCTAGTGTTAAATGATTCCTACGTTCTACAAAGATGTCCAAATGGATATTCCTATGGTTCTGTGTGCTCCTTTGAGTGTACACTTGGGTACCAGTTAGAAGGAGATCAAAACATAACATGTGAAAAAGACCCATCAAATAACCAACGAGGAATCTGGCCATGGACCAATGACACACAAACATTCTGTGAGAAGTTACGTAAGTAATGTATCTATTTTGCTGTGCATGTTTATTATCTATTGTGTCAATATGGCTTTCTTATGAAAAAATACATCTCGTTTTCCTTTTTTTTTCCTTTGTATTTTATAAACATGTACAGTTTATACGAAATTACGTAATGAGATACAGTTTACGTTGTTGAAACAAAAATATATTTAAAAAGATCAATAAAAATGTCTTTTATATAAAATAGATATGAAACTTTTGTGGTGTTATCAATACAATCTGCAATTTTTCCGCACTAATGTTATTAGATTCAAACTTTTTTACAAAGAATAGTTGCATTATTATTACTATCAGTCTATTGTATGTACCAAATGGATAATCATTGTACAAAATCAACCATTTTCAATTGAAATTTTCAGGATGTCCAGATTTGCCTGCTCCGACCGGAGGTGCTCTTACATGTTCAGAAGCTCTCGGGAATCAGATATGTGTAATGTCATGTTCAGATAGATATCAAGCGGCAAAAGGAACACCACTTCAGTATGTGTGTGGTGAGGGGCAAGAGTGGATACAAGGCATACCACCAAACTGTACAGGTAAACTACACCTGAAGTACATACGTCAATAAATAATCAATACAGTTCATATTTCTTCAAAGAGTTAGTTTGCTTACGAATTTTTTCTGAAGGGGTGTTGTTCCTGAAGGAAGATTCGTTTCGCGATCATAATATTTTTCAACTGGCAATGTTGATACCTCAATACAAGTGTTACAAAAAGACAGCTTCTTAATTGTGAACTTTCTATTTCTATGTAGCATTCCAGCAGCACCTGCATAGTAATATATTTCATTAGTACGAAGTTCTAAGGCTTGAATTTTCTGTCATTATTTTCTTGAAAGAGAGTTGCTTCTTAGAAGAAAGCTAATAAATCAATTAGGAGTTTCAAGTGGCTTAATTGAAATCATCCATTCGATATCTTTTTTCACGTCATCAGATGTTGGTTGGTCGTTATGGAATATCTGTTTCGAAGATGTCGATGGGTATGTTCGAATTTTCGCAATCACAATTCCATCAAATTTTCCTCAAAAACAACCTGCTGAATACCACTTATCACCAGATTTATACTTTTATGAGTTGCACGAGCAGTGCCTTACATGGAGCAGGATTTGAGATCACCCCGGTTTTTGTAGGGTTCGTGTTGTTCATTTTTGTTTTCTTTTTTCTTTTTTGCATTAACATTGACAGTTTTTGATTTATGAGTTTGAACATACCTTTTATATTTTAGCCTCTCATTAAGTAGTAATTCGAAGTATCATGAAAAGTTATTTGACTAGCATACCATGCTGATGTGTCTTTTATAAGTTTTAGCAAAACGTTTATCGTGGGATCGTTTGAAAATCTAAATGCAAATTTACACATATCTTATAAAAAGGGTAATACCTATCAAACTGACAATTAAACATCATACATATAAAAACAAAACATCACGACAAAAAACAACACAACAGACAATCAAGTACACGAATCACTTTGTAGAAAACTAAACAAAGCCTAGAATTGCATTCTCTCTTTTTTTCTAGATCGAGTAAACCCTAGGAATGTAATTTTACCAGGGGAACTCTTTTACTATTACTCTGGTGATTGTTCCAATACAAGTGTTCAGCAGGGAATTAAAAACAACTTCGTAAATGTTATGGAGAACATGGATACAGATGGTTGGGAAAATATTTGTCCATCTTATTGTACCGTTAAGGGTGTCACAGTAACATGTGGACCGCAAAATGGTAGAAGAAAAAGGAACATACAAAAACGGGACCTTGCTGTAGGAAATCAAATTGTTTTAAACTTTAATATTTATATGGAATGGCTTCCAAATAAAACATTTAGAGAAAATGAAAATCTTGCAAATGCTGTTGGTGATACAATTGAGAGTAAGACAAACGGAGGAGCATTCGATGTTGCTGGAATTACTCCTAATTTAGCCTTTGGATGGAGTGATATTGCCTGCGATCAGGAAGGTTTGGTACCCGACTATAATGAAGGCACATGTGGTAAGATAAAAACGAAATTTGTGTTGTAATTAAAAGAAATGACAAAAATACTGAACTCTAAGGTAAATCTGAAAAGGGAAAAGTCCTGACAGAAATTAATTGTAATATCATAGCAACAAATGGAACAGATGGTAAACTTCTGACTTGTACAGGCATTGTCAGAAGAAAAGGATAAGTTTTCTTACATTTTACCTAGCATAAGTCAATATTTTCTCCGTAATAGACTGTAAATTATAGTATGACAACAATCATTAAATTGTTCAGACTTAGATAGCAGAAATGGGAAAGGTCGATACAATTCTAAAACAGCTATTTTAATTACGTTTTGTTAATTCTGACACCGAACATCTGAAACTGAACAATGTAAGATATTTTGAGATTTCCTTTTGGTTCGTGTAGAGAGAGTGCCACGCTCTCTGCACTATAAAAGCATTTGCAACACCTGTTTTATATACATAAGGGTCGTTGGTTTTCCTGTTCAAATGATTTTACACTAGTCATTTTGGAGACCTTTATAGCTTGCTGTTCGTTGTGAGCCAAGGCAGCGTGTCGCAAGCCTATAATGGTTTACTTTTAAAAAAATTGTCATTTGGTGGAGAGTTGTTTCATTGGCACCCAAACCTCATCTTCTTATAATATAAGATAGTAGAAATCGAATATGACTTTACATAGAAAAGCGATCTAACACGTTTAAATACATTTATAATTCCCGCGGTTCTATGATTATATTCTCTTATCCTCAAAAGTATGCATAAACATGCTAATGTTACAGCTTCAGCAAAAATAAATTATCTTCACTTATACAAAGAGTTTCAATCCAAATATATTCGGTGTAATTAAAAGGATATATCATGTTATAGAGGGGTATTTACAAAAAATACCAGTATTTGGACCGAGAAATTTTACAGTCCATTGACTGGTATTTTTTGCAAATATCCCTCCATAATATGCTATATCTGTTCAAAATAGCAGTTTTAAGTGTTCTCAAAAATGTGCAAATAGTGATTGAGATTTTGGTTGAATATTTATAAGAAAATATTCCAATGAGACGGTTTTTTTAATCAAAACGAAACACTGCAGGCGTAAAAAGTTAATATTAATTAAAGATAAAAGTTCATATAGTTGTTTATTGCCATTTTTGTAGTCGGTTGTGCACCAGGTAAATACCTGAAAGACAATGAATGTCTGGAATGCCAGAAAGGTTATTATCAAGATGAGGAATATCAAGTATCATGTAAGATATGTCCTGTAGGTTACTCCACAGCAAACCGAGGATCTACCAGTTCATTGGAGTGTAAAGGTACATGTATAACAATTTCTTAAAAATCGTTTCGTCTTTATGTACGATCTTTGGTATTAATATTGCAAAATATATAAAGAGAAATAAGAAGATATCTAGATTTATCATATCAAATATACATTATGTAATGTATAAATAAAACACTTATATTCATTATTATATTTGTTATTTCATTTTGTGTTTTTATTACATTGTGAATTTGTTTCATTTATTTACATCTCGTTTTCTATTCTGCAGTACTTCTATCAAATATATTTTAAATATTGAATCTCAAATTGTTTTTTCTTATTTTCATGTAGAAAAGTGTCGGCCGGGATCGTTTTCCAATACCGGAGTGCAGCCATGTTCTGTTTGCCCATTGGGTTATTACCAACCTATGCCTGGATCAACTGAGTGCATGATATGTCCATCAAACAAATACACAGAATCTACTGGATCTACAGAATGTTTTTGTATGTAGAAAAACAATCTGCACTTACACTTTATATGTAAATTGCATAACAAAAGGCTAAATATAGATGAATTATTTGTGATGAAATTATGTATTAAAATTTATTATTGGGAAAGTTCGAAATTAAGACTTTATTAATCCAATAAATCATTTTGATAATTAATATGAGAGTCTGGTATAACATATGTTAAATACAAACTAAATCAAAAGCGAATTAGTTATGTTTATATTAGAAAAAAGTGATCAGAAAACAAACACATTTCTATCAATTTAAATTGCCACTTTTCCACACATATAATTATGTTGTAAATGTGGAGTAAACGTTTACAGCCAGACAGCAATCAAGGACAGGGAGCTCAACTGAATTGTTTTCCCTACTCGACAACTCATTACGACGTGTAATATTTTTCAGATATGGATGTTGTTTTTGTTGAAAGTGGCGCCAATGTTACACTCCCTCGTCTTACATATTCCTTATCAAGTTTCACTCTTGGATTTTTTGTTAAAATGTTTAACAAAAGTAAATCCCTTGAAGTGACAATTGCTCATATAACGATAATTGTTGGAAAAGAAATATACGTGAAACTCAATGGGTAAGTCTTATCTTTCTTGTAATTAACTATTCACTAATGATACTTTTGATTCAATGACAGCACTCAGACAGCATATTGTAAAATTGAGAATGGAAATGGGGAATGTGCCAAAGAGACAACAACCCGACCATAGAGCAGATAACAGCAGAAGGTCACCAACAGGTCTTCAATGCCACGAGAAATTCTCGCACCCGTAGGCGTCCTTCAGCTGGCCCCTAAACAAATATATACTGGTTCAGTGATAATGAACACCATACTAAACTCCAAATTGTACACAAGAAACTAAAAGTTAAAATAATACAAGACTAATAAAGGCCAGAGGCTCCTGACTTGGGACAGGCGCAAAAATGCGGCGGGGTTAAACATGTTTGTGAGATCTCAACCCTCCCCCTATACCTCTAGCCAATGCAGAAAAGTAAACGCATAACAATGTGTATATTCTCTTTAAGAAAGAAATGAAATTAATTAAATTAGATTTTATAATAATTAAGATTTCGTCATTGCACTAGACAGCTTCCCATCAACACTTGTATCACTGTTATGAATATTTGTTATAGATGATCATATAACTATATTTTTTATCTTATTATAACACATTATGCCCAGATGTGTTTATTCGACTTGGAATTGCTGTGTGTAATGTTTTTTTCCCCTGAGGTAAAGTAGTTGGTGGAAACTTTTAAAATATGGTATGTGTAACATTTTTATAAAGCCTAAAAGGTCAAATAATAACAACTGACATATTCCTTACTTGGTACAGATATTTCCTTATGTAGAAAAGGGTAGATTTAAATATCGATTTTGCTTTTATATAGTTTTTTCTTAAATTTATTGTATGATTTTCTATTCTTTTTCATTATCATTTTGAAGACACACTGTTGGGATGGTTACACAATTTGATACGCAGAAATGGACACAAATAACCATCACATGGGGCAATAGTTATAGAGAAATAAAATGTTATTGTAACGGAGAAGAAATCCTATCTGGTGACTTTAGAATGACCGACCTCCCTTTTAGAAGTAACCTTATGATTGTATCCGATGACCCAGGTAATGTTTTGAAGTACAATTTTAATGGTTTAGCATATTCATTTGAGTTAAGGAGGGTCGAGGGTACAAAAAAATCAGGAAGAATTGAAACATTTTTTTTCATTACAAATTTTATTTATTACACTATTAGTTGTTACTTTATAATATGGTACAAAAATCAACCAAAACAATCAATTCGTGTTTGCCCTAGTTGACTTTGAAAATGTTTATATCATTAAAAAAGCTCCAAAGTATCTCTCTTTGGTGAAAAAATGCCGTTTTTTGCATTAAAATTGAAATTGAAATACCTTTTTTAACTCATCGGTGACCGATAATTTTTTATTATTTTTTCAAATAAACTGTATTTAAACTAAACTTTTGTAAACTTTAAGCGATTTCTGTAATTTAGTACTTTTTTATTTCGTTATTACCTTTTTTCTTTTATTAGTTCAACAGAAAAAATACCTTAAAAAATGCATGCTTCTTTCGAAGGCAGATTGTGAGCTTAAATGAACGATGACTTTTATTTTATTTTTCTATGAAGTATAGAATAAAGCTTATTTATAGAAAAAAATAGCGAAATCCTATATTTAAAAAAAATTATTTATACCCGCATGCCCCCTTAATATCTTTGTTTGCTGTTTTATGATTGAAAAAAAAATTACAAAAATAACAAGCTTCAAGGCAGTTAAAAAAAGACAGTTCTTAAAACAACGATTTCAATCAACGGGAGAAGTGAAAACAACTGCCATATTTCTGACTTGGCATTTTCCTAGAGAAAATGGTGGGTAGAGCTATGCTTTAAAGCTGACTTAATTTCCACTTATATGACAGTTGTTTGAAGTTTGATTATATTGACAAAATTGGGTAAGCAACCCGAACATCCACAATAGGTAAATATGACATCAATTGGAATATATCAGCCATAAATAAAGGCAAACATTTTAACCATAACTGTTCAAAGATACATCGGAGATATCTATCGCAACTAACATCAAAATTATTCTGACAAAGACACAAATAAAAATGTATTGCCGATAAAATGACGCCGACAAAAAAGGTAGTGCTGATGAAATGAAGCCGACAAAAAAGGTATTGAAGATAAAATAACGCCAACCAAAAAGGTATCACAGACAAAATGACGCCAACACAATCATTTTTTTGGCCGATAATATTTTTAAATTGACAAGGACACCGATAAATTAAGTTTTTGTCTTTGATAGTACATACCGAATAAAGTTTTCAAAATCCCGATTGCGGGATGCATAAAAACCGAGCCACATCAAAAATCATACGACTAACAAAAACATAATTGCATGAAGATAAATAACGGTGAAACAAAAGTAAAATTTTTAAAAATACATATCTTCAGGACCTAGTAAAGTAGACGTCCAATTTTATTGTCATTTTAGGAGAGTGCCGGTGACGATAGCGTGTTTTTTCTATAAAAGGAGAAAGAAATAACACTTAATAACCATTTATAAAAAAGTAAAGTAAATATACACTAAAAAAGACGTATTGCAACATGCTTTGAATAAATTCCGTGCTGAAGACCATACTTTGACCTATAATGTATTACTTTTACAAATTGTGATTTCGTTGGAGAGTTTATGTCTCATTGGCACTCACACCACATCTTATCATATATATTTTAAAGGGACACTAGCTACTAGTTATACACAAAAAATAAAATTTGATTTCTTTTTTCAATCATTTATGACAGAAAAATAGTGAAAAAAATAATCAGCTTTTAGCAGCCAGTTTGGTTCAATTTTTTTTAAATAAGCTAAAATAAGCTAATAAAGTGAAGAATTCGAACTCATTCAGTTCATATCCATGCAAGCTTCAATTTAACCCCATTATTAAAAGGAAAAGAATGTCAAGATTGAAAGTGAAACAAGGATAAACAATTTGACTGCGTGCTTTGATCGACTAAAACTCACACATGTACAGGTAAAAACGACGGGTAACATAATTGTTTAGCCTATGATAGGAAATCAAACAGACCTAGAAAAATCCAATTACACGAGTCCGCTATTTATGTATATTTATATTTATGTTTATATTGGATATACGTTTTAGTATGTGATAAGTCAAATACAAAAACTTGAGTCAAATCGGTGAACATGAATTTGACAGCTAATGTACCTTTGTTTTATGTACATCTGGTGTCCAAAATTAATAGACTCGTATATTTAAAGGGCTTTTATCACAGAGATCTTTTTTTTTTTGTAGGAAGTAAATTATCGTCCCTTTTCCTAACGTCAGTACATTTGCCAGAAAATAATATTACAAAGATCGCCAAAGCCTGTCATTCACCACCAGTAAACACTCAAAACTACGCAGTGATATACAATATGAGTGTATTAATGTCATCAGAAGGTAGTGGAATTCAACTGTCCCAATCAACATGTGACGGTTCGTAAATACAGAATATTAAAAAAGTGAGAAATGAAACGCTCCCCAAAATCCTCTTATCAAAATCAATTTATACAATTGGTATGCCGCTTTTTAAAAACTACTTTGTTTTAGGCTACTACAGAAACTAAGATTGCAAATGTTTAAGGAACATTCAAACTTGATAGGTTATTAGATATCAAGTGTTTATAATTCGTAAAAGGAAAAGCAAAAATATTGAACACAGATACCAACTTTTCAAGGAATAAAAACCTGTTGTTAACTCATATTCAATCGAGTCATCATCTCTCAATGCATGCTTACAGAAATTGTAAAAACTAATTACTAAGGCATACAAATATTACTGTATGTAGAAAAATAAAAGTCCGAATTATTATTGAAAGCCGTATACACAGTTTCCTCAACTGCATGGATTTTTTTTTTATCACAATGTAGTATGGTGTTGTTCTTTTTATCAACAGGTTTAAATCTCTGTTTTTATCCAAAAGGTATATCTATTTTTAGGCGTCGATGATTGTCTTGGAAACCCTTGTGGGAGAAACAATATATGCACAGATCACATTGATAGTTACAAATGTACATGTTTCGGTGGCTACAGTGGCAGCCATTGTGAAGTTCCACCTGACTTCTGTGTTGGACATCAGTGTAGTAATTGGTCTACGTGTCTTACTTATTTTACAAACTATACATGTCTTTGTGCTCCGGGGTTCAAGGGAAGATTTTGCGATACCCAGATCAGTAAGTACAACACTGGTTATATTAAGCGTATTTGATATTTCAAGTCGACAAAAATGAGTTATAGGACCATGAAGAATCATATTTGACGGGATGTTTTTTCTTGAGTTAATCCGATCGTTCCTCCACTTAATATCAACAGTATAACACAAAGAAATAAATAGTATTTAGTTGCTTACAAAGACTTTTTCTTGTTGCTAATAATTAAGAATGTAATGCATTAACAACGGAGAACCGACTTTCATACTTTATCTATATTCTTGCATATACGTTAGTGCGTTTCTTGTCGCGATATGTATTTTTGTCTTTAAATAAAGACGAGGGAAACATTTTTACCATTTATGTACAAGTCAATACTTAAAACACTCAAATGTGCTCCTTATCTAGAAGTACATCATTCTCTCCTTCAGTAAATGGTAACTGGGGATCGTGGTTAGATTGGTCAGAATGCTCCAAATCGTGTGATGGAGGTATTCAATATCGTGTAAGACACTGCACAAATCCACCACCAGATCCGGACGGTTTTCACTGTGTTGGAAGTAATACATCGGAACGCAATTGTAATCCACAAGAATGTCCAGGTGGGTAAAATTTATTCTGTCAACGACCTTATTTCTGAGTAAAATCATTGGCTCTATTAGGTTCCTCTTCTGTTTGGAAACTTCATTTATATATATGAAAGCAAAAAACGGAAAATTCTGCATAACTTAAGCTATTATTTTGTTTTTGTTTTTAATTTGATTGATAGGTGGGAGATATCGTTAATAATGTATAACACAAATACCGAACTCAAAAGTAGATTAAAAGGGGGGGGGGGTAATTCCCTAAAAACTGACAAAATCAAACATTAGACATCTCAACCATCGAACGAACGAAAAAACGAGAGGGAAATTGAAAACCAAAAGTTGATAACAAACAAACAAGACCGTCACAAAAATAAGACAAACAAATATCTATACAAAACAAAAATATAAACCTAAAAACTAAGCATAGCGAAACCTCACAAAACATGCTCGTACATATAATAAGATAACCGTAGTCGTATTTGTCACAACCTTTTGGAATTTTGGGTCATCAATACTTTTCATCTTTTTTTGGCTTTCTTTACTTTTTTCACCTGATCGTCACTGGTGAGCCTTATGTAGACAAAACACGCATCTGACGGATTAAATTATAAGCCTGGTATCTTTAATAACTATTATCAAGTCGTAATGGTCTATTTTATTGTTTATTTGTGTATTTTTCTGTTCTAATTGTTCTTCCATTTATTTTATTGTAGTCCTGTCATGTTATGTCATTTTAGTGTTATATTAAACATTGCCATAAAAGCGGGGGGTTTGGCTAGCCACAAAAACAGGTTCAACCCACCATTTTTTCTTAAAATGCCATGTACCAATTCAGAAAAATGGCAATTGTTATCTTATAGTTCGTTTCTGTGTGTGTTGCATTGTCGGGTTTTTTTTGTTGCACTTTAGTGTTGCTGTTGTTTCATTGTTTCCATCTTATTTTTGATGTGTTTCCCTCAGTTTTTGGTTTGTAGCCCGGATTTGATTTCTCTCAATCGGTTTATGACTTTCGAACAGCGGTATACTACTGTTGCCTTTATTACTATATATATACTGTTTTGTAGTAACCATAATAATGACTTTGTATTTTGCCTCTTGTTGCACATATATACTTTATTTTGAAACACTCAGACACACTTGTAAATATGTGTCTGAGTGTTTCAAAATAAAGTATATTGTTGTTATTGTTGTTATTTATAGCTGATTATGCAGTATGGGTTGTGCTAATTGTTGAAGGCCCGATGGTGACCTATAGCTGTTAATTGCTGTGTCATTTGGTCTCTTGTGGAGGGTTGCCTCATTGGCAATCATACCAAATCTTCTAATATTTTATATAACAAAGAGTGCAAAGGAAAATGTGAAGTCCTAGTTGTACAAAGAGAAATAAAAGTGATATTAGGTTTGTGTAATTTTGACAAAAAAATGTATAAAAGAGGATCAAGTATAAAAGAGGATCTATTTTTACCATTTCCTTTCTATTTCTACACCCCTTTATTTCTTTGGCCTGTTTATTCTGCACATTTTGCGAATTATTCTCTATTCTGTAAAACCCATCCAGACCCCCATAAAAGCTGGCACGCTTGACAATGATTTAGTTATTAATTTTTCTCTATATATTCTTTTTTATTTATTTTGATTAGAGACTTTGTGTTGAATTTTCCTCTGAGTTCTGTATTTTTTGTATTTTACTTTATACATACATATTACAAATTTAAAGTTTTACGTAGAATAATTATTAAAAAGACAATTTGTTGTCAGAAAATATTTATTTGAAATTCATTTTAATTATTTAATTTGATTCAATTAAATGAGACACCTCCTTCATGACGATATTATAGCAATCGTTACCATAAGAAAGATTTCGTTGATGCCAGGGTGTGTCTAGAATAAGCATACCTTATAAATAGAATTAGAATTCTTTATACCTCATTTAATGTTTTACTGTTTTGGCACCAATAAAGTTTTTGACAGCTCTTTCAAATTATTTTTTCTTCAGTGTGTCCGCATTACATGACGAAGATATACTCCTATAAAAACAAATTTAACTGTACCACCGATGGAGACTCAATATCATGCATCGTTACATGCCAGGATGGTTATACCTTCGTTGATACAAACTTTCCATTAGACAAATATGAGTGTGGACCACATACAGATTACTCTTGGAACAGTAAAAAAGCACCGCCGTGTTGTCGTAAGTACATTTTAACTCACGGAAATTATGATGCGGTAAATAGTAAATAGTGTTCATTCGTTAGTTTGTCCTTTCAATGATCATATCTGAATAAATTACTGAATAAATCTCAACAAAGTTGTATATCTTTAATAGTTATCCCACGATGACGCGGTGTGTCAGTGTAAGATCACCCCGATGGCAGGAGGCCAGAGGGTGATCTAACACTGACACACCAAGTCCGAGTGGGATAACTATTTTACATCTCAGCTGTTTTAGATTAGACGAAAAACCATTTACAATTCATAAAATCTAGTTTAGAACGCCACACAACCATTATAATATACTTTATATATTACTATATGATGTATACCCTTTGTGACCCCCGAACACGATGAGTAGTTATCAAACAATGTCAACTCGCCCCACTTGCCAATCGGCCCACACTATATCGCCACTTTATAAAAAAAATCGTCACACTCTTGTTTACCGACTCTCCCTACTTTTAAAAAAGTGTAAAATCAAATTGAATAATTAGTCTGATATCTCACTTATTAACGAAAAAGGTTTAAACCCCACTGGATAAAGGTCTGCCAACTCGACCCATTTATCAAAAGATCTTGCTTCCGTTAAGTATGTTAAATTACTGTTCGTTTATATCCAGTCGTCCTGGTGTAGTGGTATGTGTCATGGCTTGTTATGCTAAAGGTCTTGAGTTCGAATCCCAGCATATACACTGGATTTTTTTTCTAGTTTTACAGTGGATGTGTCCTTCCCGCCAAAATGTTTCAGAACAAAGGAAAGCATGCATAACAAAGACTCTCAAACTGGGGTGATCTGGTAGGGGTGATCCGGCTCAGATCACCCCTGTTAGAACAAAGGAGCTGGGATGTAACTTGTTTGCATAGTTGTTCTCCTTTAATTTCTACAAATAGTATCAGAAGTTGAAATTTAAAAAAAATGATTGTTAGGAGAGTGTCTTGTACAGCGTGTATCAAATATCTACCGCATACTCGACAATACAAACATTGAAATAAATAAAATATACCGCCATGTAGACGTAGAGCGTACACCTTTCTATCCAGTCCAGAGTTACAAGTAGGAATCACATGCAACTTCAAGAAATGTGATTTACATCATATTCTTGGTAATTTTAAACTCATCATCCAACGAAGAATGCATTTATAATCTATTGTAGTTTTAAGACAGATGTTTCTTATCAGGAAACGGCAGAAAATATAATCTATGAAGAAAAAGTAGAGTACAGACACTGTATCCATTTGTACTACCCAGTACTTATTTACTATTATCGGTGGCGTAAGGAAAGTGTTTGTATCCACTGATTAGTAGGAGTTGTATGACCCTATGCAAACAAAAACGTAATGAACAATGTATTGCATTATAAATATTTCTTGGAATTGTTATATATTCATACTGAATAAATAAGCTATCCCTTAATTATATTGGTAAAGGTTTACTTTTGAAATGTCTCATAGATCTAAAGTTACGTTTGAATCCGCATTTATTTTAAAGGAAATACAAGTCCACGAAATATGAGAGTGACAACACTTGTATCTTATGATAATGTGGACGCTGGTGAAGACGAAATTATCGGGAATTCAGTTCGTGACAATGCTCAAGGGTTGAGGTGTATTGAAAATTCCACTTGCAGTATCTCGACTCAACTAGTACAGAGTGGAAATAGAAAAAGACGCTCCTCGTCCGCTACATTAGCCTTAGTTCTGTCAACAAACATCTCTGACGAAAACCTTAATCTGGACGATTTTTATGCTTATAATATCTGTAAGTATGTCAGTAAAACATTTGTCAAATAATTCCCAAGTAATAAGAATAAATAAACAGAATAAAATATTCAGAAATCACTGCAGTTAAATAGAGAGCATTAAAACGAAAGAATATATACCAAGAGAAATAAAAATCATCTGAATACAATGACATTGCCAATGGTTATGAGGACTGGTCACAAAATGAAACTACATGTACTGAAATTAAAGACTGAGCAACACTGTTTTAGTTTACCTATTACACCAAAACAAAACTGGTGATCTCAGGAGATTTCTTTTCATTTACTGTACTCGAAACTTCGCATGTTCCCATAAATGTTTTGATATATAGATATAATGCTGGGCTTATTCTGCATCAAAGCATTTAATGTAACTCATGACGAAATTTATTGTCTGATTCAGTTCCTCTAAAATAGTAACCAGTTCATGTTTCACAATGGCACCCGCTGTGAGGCACATTTCAAGTTAACAAAAAAAAAGATTTTGGTGATATAATACATGTTGAAAAGCGGACTTGATAAAATCTAATTTAAGATAATGGCTACGATTTTGAAATTATTGTAGGTCCGTTTTGTCACATGCTTAGCTAGCTCTTCATTGACAAGGTTCGATATTTATCCATCCTACGCTTTTCGCTTTCCTGATGAAGATATATCCAGAAGAGCTCTTTCGGAGGCATAAAATTGATAGAGTTATTTTCATTTTGTAACAATTATATGTAATTTTAAATCTAGCAGTGATGTAATTGCTCATATTTAATTAAACTTAAAACGTAATGCACATTTTGATTTTAACAAACAACTTTCAATTTTTCAGTGTCTCCTGGGCTCTTAGATTTTGTTAATAGAATTTTAGATGTTACTATGTCAGTGGACCAACTAAACAATTCAGATATATTGACTGTCAACGTTAGTGGTAAAGTGTATTCTCCGGATATGTCAAGTTTGACCAGTGTAGGAAACTTTACATGTCCTGAAGGAAATATCATAAGCAATTCTTTATTATGCGGTAAGGTTTAATAAGCTTATTTTGAAAAATCAAAGTTATATGATAATATATTTGTAATAAAAATTATGTTTAATTGTGATGTGAGTATATTTTGTTGTAAGCTGTAAATCGACATACAAGAAATTATTCATCCGTCCAAATCTAATCAGTTATTAGTAATGTGTTAATCAGTTAATAAAACTTTTAATCTATGAGTGTATAAATGAAATTAGTATCAATGTAACATTCAAAACTGGAGATGTGGTATGATTCATATTGAGACAACTTTCCACTTGTGTTTCATTTACTTGGAAATGAACAATTATAAGTCACCATACGGCCTTCAGCAAAAAGTAAAACCCCATATCAAATATTCAGCTATAATAGACCCCGACATAAAAATATAGCCATTCAAACGAGAAAACTAACTACTAGTACCTAATGTTTAACAATGAAAATTACAAAAAACAAATACGTTATACATGAACATATGACAACCACTGAATTACATGCTCTGGACAGGCACATGATGAATGTGATGGAGTTTGACATGTTTTTGAGCGTTAAACCTTCCCTATAGGTTTTTTTTTAATTAGCGGGAAACGTTATAGTATTTGTTTAAATTAATCTAGTCTCCAATAATGTGTTTATTTCATTTGACAGCCGAGTGTTCAGTTGGAACATACTGGGAAGACGGTAGATGTGCGTTGTGTCCTGTAGGTACCTATCAAGATTTTACTGGACAAATGTCATGCAAAGAGTGTCCAGCAGGATTTACAACTTTCTACGTTGCTGCGAATAGTAGCTCCGATTGCACAGAATGTATGTTCAGTATTTATAAGAACAAATTCTAAATATTCAAATGTAAAACCTAAAAATAAAACAAAACCACCTGAAAAGTTATGATGCCGCAGGACTTTCTTCGGTTATTAAAAAAAAAACACTTCTACAGCTTCTGTTTTTTTGTTGTGTTTACTTTTAACAATTTGAATCTTTTTAACCAAAGTTAAAGATAAAATGTGTTCACAAAATATTTAGCAGAAAAAAAAGTAAGATCACAAAAATACTGAACATCGGGAAAAATTCAAAAAGGAAAGTCCCTAATCAAATGGCAAAGTCAAAAGTTCAAACACATCAAACGAATGGATAACAACTGGCATATTCCTAACTTGGTACAGGCATTTTCTGATGTAGAAAATGGTGGATTGAACGCACATTTAGCAAAAAGGAAAGACAAATAGTTTATTTCTTTGTGTAACAAGATATCGTGTGTTTCAATTTGTAAAGTACCATAAAAGCATGCTGTAAAATCAGGAATTAGTGCTTTAATTATTTTTCATATACAAAATGTATATATCTCGCAACAATATAAATTCAATGGTAGTTATATTTCTTCTTCAACACCTACATTATAATCCTGGTACCTTTGATAACTATTTACAATATCATCGTTTTTTATCGTCCATTTTAAAGATTAATGATAAAAATCAATTTATTCAATAAGCTGCTACTAAAAATAAATACATATCCAACCATTCACATTTCAATCACAGTCACGTCTCCGTCCTTAAATCTGTTCGGATGTGCTTATGGTTGTCCAAAACTACAAAATATGATGCTGAACGATACACTACTCATTGTCTGCTGCAAACTAGCTGAACAACAATCAAAAGCCCATTGTGGATGGGGTTGTGTTTTGTCTTCTAGACATCTGAAGGGTCCTGTATCAGATGTGTTGCGTAATGGAATCAATCGCTTGTTCACTACAGAATATACTGCCTAATAAGTTTATATTGACCGATTTCTGTAACAGCGGTCCTGAACGGGTTTCGTGTAGACATATACTATTGTCTCCATGATTTACCAATGAAACATCGACGTGGTTAGCGGGCTGCCTAGCTGATCAACCTTACCATTAAAAATGCAGTTGGTAAGAAGTATAAATCAAACCACCAAAATAGTAAAGAAACATAATCGGCTTATGTTAACAAAATAGCTGCCTTCTTACTGACCAATTTTATGATAACAATATATTAAAAAGCTCATTTAACGCCTCAAGGCACCGATTTGACCGTTCGTCTGCTTAATGGCCTGTCAATGTCTTAAAACACACCTATCAGAAAATATCTATCAAAAATTTACTTGGTAAAATAATTTCCCAAGATGAACACGAGAAAATAGCTGGATTAAGCAATCACACGTATTGTCAATAGTCAATACCTTAATGGAACTCATAACCAGTTTTATCAAAACTTAATCATGTCGGTATATCTGATGTATGCATTTTCCTGTTTAATTTTAGCTAAATGCCCTGGTGGTTCATTCTGGGAAAATGAAGAATGCATTTGGTGTCCAGTAGGAACATACCGAGACAAAAGTGAATCAATTTTCTGTAAATTATGTCCAGCGGGATTTACAACTATAAATACGTCATCTGAAAGACTATCTGATTGCTCAAAGGGTATCTGTTATTTAAATTTATAGCAAAAGCAGAACATTTTACTCTATTATTTATTTGGCTTCAATTATGGTTTGTATCGAATCTGTTGTATAATTCTTTATAATAGCAACCTTAACGGGAAACAGGGTCATGTTTCATTCCACCTTCGCTTTCAGCTTTCCGGATTTTCTGCTTAAAGCACTCAATAGAAAATAATTATAATTGTAAATATTTAAAAATATTTATACAGTTATAGAGCTCCTGGTGAAGATAATTAAAAAAAAAGAGCTTCGGTCAGAACAAAGGAAAAGCTTTGTCAGTGTTACCATCTCGGGGCTGTTGTATTTACTAATCTACGAAATAACTGTTTGTCTTTAAATACTTACATGACATTAGTCTACCGGATATCAGAATAATATTTTTTTTAAATTTTGTCTAAAATATAAGTATAATGGCTCTTAATTATTTGCGTGTGAAACTGACAAAATAAATAACTTAATTTTGAGGTCATTACATTATTATTGAAACATAAACCAAGGCTTTAATGATGGTTGACTGCACCAGAAAACTTATTACAAACAGGATAGCATGTCATATTTTTACGATGAACTATTCATCAATTCATAAAAGTTGGATATGAGTTATTTTCATTGAAGTGAAGTTCATAATCAAAATAAATATGTAATATCTAAACTGATGCAATACTGGGAAAGGTTTTTTTTTAATTCATTAAGAATTGTTGTGATCTTCTTTCAGAATGTCCTATTGGAACACATTGGGAAAATGGTAGATGTAAAATATGTCCAATAGGAACATTCCAGGATTTGACTGCGGCTTTCTCATGTAAGCCATGCCCACATGGGATGGTAACATTTCACAGCGGTAGTAACAGTAGCACAGATTGTAAAAGACGTAGGTTATATACTTTAATCTTTTAGACATTTTGATTTAAATTTTTTAGGAACTATGATTCGGCATTACTTTTCAACTTCGTATTTCATTTGTCCTTCTTGGGTTCGAACATCACTGCTGAGTCTATTGTCATGTAACACACGTCGGCGAAGAATTATAAGCAAGGTATCAGTGATGATTATTTCATTTATGTTTTAATAGAGTAAACAGAATGTTTTATAGTTCCCACACTGCAATATTATTATCTTAGATAGATTTCACGTGATTTTATATGATCTCATGATTGTATGGCATGACCATAATCATGATGACAGCATAGTTTTAAGTTTGACAGAAACTAAATATCTTACAAAATGTTTATAATGACGAACCTAGAATAAATTAGTCAATTTAAGATATAATGATAAATTGTGATCCATAATACATCCTGTGTTGCATATAAGCCACAAGCAATATTAGTTACTGTATTAATGGCCGAAATAAAATAAGGATATAAATGTTTTGTTTGTTATTTTTTTTTTAGACAATATGAGTTATATTATATTGAACGTATCTTAATGATCTCACCTTATTTAACATAATAAAAGTATTTTCTATTGAACGTTGTAACAGCCGCATGTCAAGCAGGCACATACTGGGGAACTGGTCTGTGTGATGTTTGTCCAGTTGGTACTTATCAAGATTCAGTGGCACAATTATCGTGTAAACAGTGTCCACCGGGACTTACAACGTTGAACACATCATCTGACAGTATAACAGACTGTATAGAAGGTACTTGTACTAACAATTTCCCATGTATATCAAGTATGTCATGATCCCACAATCATTGATTGCTTTGTAATTTAAATACTTTTGTTCTACCTTCTGAAACATATGCGATGTTATATATAATATGTTTTTCATTCACCGACCGACTGAAGGTCCAGTTCAGATTTTCTAGCTTTAAATACACTGTAAACATCGGGGAACGGTAGGTGTGACAGTCAAACCTAATTAACAGAGGCATCATTCCCACATAATACTTTTGTTTAGGTTTTGATAATGTATTGATGTTGTTGTTGTTCTTGCTTTAATTTTTGTATTTTTTCTTACTGTATAGCCAATGTATATAGAAGATAGAAATTATCATTGTATTTCCCTATATTAAGCACAAGATATCATATATAGTAGCACAAACAAACAAAAATAACAAGAGTCGCATGGAACATCTGTTTTATTGTCAGTTAAATTCTTTATTTTATTTTAGATGTTACAAACCAGGTGAAAAATAAGAAAACAGAAGTGGAATCCCACATCGGTAATATATAAAGTCTTAATACTAGTATTCATCATATGTTTAGTAGTAAATACAGTAGTTTTGCATATTTGATAAATAGCCTGCTGTTCAATCCATATCACGCAACTTTGATGCGCATCCTTTATCGCATACCCTTTATCACACCCCTCCTTTTTTTTTTTTTTTTTTGTTATATATAAAGTCAGTTTTGTTTTTTTTTGCTAAAGAAAAAATTTCCTCAAAATAGGTCAATGTTTTGAATGACGTCATTGTTTGGTATGTGACGTCACGAACGTCAAGTTTTCATATTTTTTGGCACACTAAAACACACAAATAAATACAATAAATAATAAACAAAATATTTTTAAAACAACAGCACGCAAATTGTAAGGTAACCTAGGTGCTTCGGATAAGTAATTGAGAAGTTCTTTTTAGGCCTTTGAAGCAAGACAAAAGTAGAACTGAAGGTAACCCAGTGCTATGGATCAGAAAACAGTTCATATAATATAATACTCTCCTGTTGAAATATATGATAAAGCGTATCATACATGGCAAAGTCCGTATCACATGCCGTATCACCCTCGACCAATATCATCCCTCGGGCCTAAAGGCCCTTGGCCTGATATTGGTGTCTCTGGATGATACGACATATGATACGGATTTTGCCATGTATTATTCTCTATTTAATGTTTCGATCCTGGTGTGACAGGGTAATATTTTTTATCATGCTTCATATCAGGATGAAAGTCGTGTTCGATAATGACAACTCTATTAGAGGCATTAAATGCTGTTCAGCACTTTTAAACTTCGTTTAAGATTTGATCGACCATCTGTTTCAATTCGAGAGCCACTGTTGGGTCTTGTGAACACAGAACGCGCTTATGACATTGGCAATTATAAGCCTGTTATATTTGATGAGATTTACATTCACCATGTCGAGCAACTGGTGGTGTACGTTTTGTCCAAAGATTATCACCAACCCAGGAGAAACATTTTTTTGTTGACATGACATATAATCCATTCGTTCATTTTCTGTAAAAGTCTTGTTTACACATTTGTTTATTATGCTCAAAACACGAGAATTATCTACTTACAGCCATTGGTCGAATAAGTTGTTTTTAGCAAAACTGTTTTGATTTTTTTTATAATCCAACATGAATTGTCTTCCACCTGTTTTGGTCGGAGCTCTGCTGATATAATCTAATTAATATTAAATCCATTAATTGCATCCGTTCTTGTAATATGCGCGATTCAAGTATTTTGATAAGTCATGTGTGAACGAATCTTGCGAATTGCGTAACAAATTATAAGTCTGGTATCTGTGATAAGTTATTTTTGAGGATATGTAAAGGCTGATCAAGGAGTGAGTGCAAACAAGTTGTCTAATTTATGAAGATCTCTTAATGATTGTGTATTTAGAAAAGGCATCTTACAGAAATATAAAGATAAAGGCGTGTAAATTGACGTGATTTTGTTTAGATCAATTAAATAGTATGTTGAGAAATAAGTTTAGATATTAGTTTTCCATGCCTCAATAGATACACTTCCTTTATTTTACAGATAAAATCATTATTGCAGTGGTGGTTGGTGTTGTAGTTATCATTGTTATAATTTGCTTAATTTTTATGTGGAAGTACAGAGAACATTTAAGGTAAGCTGTTCATTATTAGAATTCCATCTTTTTTTTCAAAGGATGACAATTTATTTCATTTTTCTGATCAATTCCCTCTATTTATTGTTATACAAAAACTAAGCGGAATGTGAGATATTGTCATCAAAATGTATTTTGTTATTTCAATATAATGTCTATGTCTTACAGAGATGCTGTGAAATGCAGGAGTCTACTGATTTGTTTCTTTATATTTTAAAATGTTTGTGTTTTTTCTAAAGGATTAGTTTTTTCATCTTGTGTTGTTACTTTCAATATTCACTCGGTCAAGGTATGGGTTATATGTTCTTTTTTGATTGTTCATGACGGATGATGGACGGCTGTTTTACATACATTGTTAACTTAACTAAATGTCTGAAAGGATGACATGTCACCCTACCGGACAAATTATTCTGCTTCCGAGTCTTTGTTCTTACTCCAAAATGCCGCATCTTTATAAAAGAAGCAGCAAATATTACTTTTTAAGTCTTTGGCTTGATTCGACGGAATTTCAACTTATACTTTCTTCATTCTAGATGAGCACTCTACGACAAGACCAACGAGGCATTGTGTCTTAATATGAGCCGTATTGTATGCTGCACTTGCTATGACTCAAATCGTTTTTAAAGTGTGTCGTCACTATATTATAACAATTTTTTAACCCTTTCGCAGTTTTCAGATTACTAATATGTGTTCGCAGGGATAGTGTTGATCAGTCCCTTGTTTTCTGTATAGTGTTTTATGAACTGTTATTCACCTTTTCGTCATTTTTCTTCTTTGTCGTAATATTAACTTTACCATTAATAATCTTTCTACTTTACGTATTTTCATTGTAGACAAATTGCAAGAAAAAGAGCTTTTGGGAGTATAACAAGTCTTGACATGGTTCATCCAGAGTTAACTATTTATGTTCCTAAAACTACTCCTCCCGTCAAAAGGATATTTAGACCGTCGCCGGAGCAAACTTTTGCAACAGATCCTCATCATTCAAACACAAAAGATTTTTCACAAGACGGAAATTCTACAACTCACTGTCAGCCTCCACACGACAGAAATGGTTCATCAGAACACAATCCATCACACAATGGGCATTATACAAGAGATCGTCGCCCCTCACATGAACGAAATCTTAAAACCGATCGACGATCTTCAAACGAGCATAACTTGATAATAGATCATGGTCTTTTGCACAAATATCACGAACATTGTTTCGATTGAATTTTTATCATATCGGATTCGTTATTTCTAGAAATATTTTGCACCCATGACCTTATCTTTTTATTATTCTATCTAAAGGATACATTTATATTAGATTGACTTAATTGTTGATGAATCTTTTGAAAGTTTCTGGAATTGAGGTTATATATTTCACATCTATATGTTTGTAATACATTCACTCCATTGATATAAGAGTAACAAAGTTGATTTTCTATATATACATAATTAAGTATGTGTTTCTGTAAAATGTTTGTATACATGAATATGTTGAAATATATTATATATTATTTTTTGTTGTCGTATGTTGAATGTTGTATATTGTGATCGGTAGTTGTCTCTGATTTGTTTGCCTTAACCGTATGCATTTTATCTTCAAATTTTAACTGACTGTCAGCAACTTGACATGTAGCACTAATGGAGCAGAAATCGTGTATCTTCAGGTAAGGCCGTTGCAAAAAGAAAAATATCGAAATGAGAACAAAAATTAAACAAACCATTCGACAGAAACAACTGATTGAGAAGCACAACAATAACTTTGTCAAAAGACCTGCAATATACGACATAAAGCTCAATTACAAATCGTTATATACAAGACAACATGCAAACATAAGATGTTGAAACCTTTTTAAACTTTATCAAGGAAATACTGACATAAAAAACTTTTTTGAATTCAACACAAACTAAGATAATAAGCAAACACTTATGTTTGTGATGTGTAACATCCCGTCAAAATTCCACTTTTCCTGCATTTGATTTACAAAACTGTAAAATATCCAGCACATCTTTTCTATCCCTAAACGACAAATATCTTCTTGATGGTATCACCAGCCCTGCAGTCTAGCACTTCTGTGTTGATCCGGATTATCACTAATATGGTCATAACTATGAATTAACTGTTTATAAACTTTGAATTATCCGAAATACTAACGATTTTCTACGCCAGAAATAGATTACTTATTCTGTGTTTGGCCATTTAAAGGCAACAGTAGTATTCCAGTGTTCAGAAATCTTAAATTGATTGAGAGGAAACAAATCCGGTTACCAAAACACAGGGAAACACATCAACTATATATAAGAGGAAAAACAAAGGAACACTGAAGTGCAACAAAAACAAACGCCAAGATACATGGAAATGAACTGAAATAGATAGAAAACAACAGTTTGTTTAACTCTCATGCGCGTAATACATCCTTGTAGATTACGAAAAGAGCAGGCTAATGCCGCTACAAGGCAGCACTCGCACCATCAAATGAGAAAGGGATTATTATAAGTTATTAAAACTTGTTTCCCAATCCACTATAAATAAATATGTTTAAAGTAACGAACTATTTGTTAACACCTGTCATATTCCTGACTTGTCTAGGAAACAAATGGTGGGTTGAACCTTCGGAAATGTTAGATCATCAATGCTCTTCCACTTCGTACTTTATTTGGTTTATTAATCTTTCTGATTCGAGCGTCAATGATGATTTTTTTTGTAGACAATACGCGTGTCTGGTATAAATTTGTATGGTATATACAATGAGTGTATCGATCATTTCTGTGACATTTTGATTATTTGGTTTTCACACCATTCACTCTTTCTATTGGGAGAACCTTCTTTATTTATGTTTTCCATTGGTTTAGTGACTTATGGCTTGATTCAAAGGAAACTGCATCTCATTTGATAAACGATATGCAAATTCAATATAAATTTCGCTTCACTTACCTCTCAATCAAACATTACAAATATGAAATTGGGATTGTGGTTTGGAGAGTTTAGAAATTAGAAATGCACTCGTGTTTGGGAAAGTTGTGTAAGTATATTTTTTTCTAGTTGAAAAATAATAATTTGAAATAGTTTTGTATTCGTCTTCTGTTTCTATTAAAACAAGCAGATAACGTTATCAGCACTAAACAATATGACATCACAAGTTTTTGGTCTGTTGGTTCTGTTTATTGCGGTGCTGTTTAAATGTTACTTTATAAATGCAAAATGCGAAAAATATTGTCATCTCTTTTGTCTCAAAGCTAACTTGCAACTGGGCATTAGTGTAGGTGGTCTTTTTTTTGAATAAATTTACTGTTTTAAAAAGTATTCTTTTTTTCGAAATACTAAGGATTTTCTTATCACAGGCATAGATTAATTTAGCCGTATTTGGTATAACTATTTGGAATTTTAGGTCCTCAATGCTCTTCAACTTTCTACTTGTTTGACATTGCAACTATTTTGATCTCAGCGTCACTGATGAGTCTTATGTACACGAAACGCGTGTCTGGCGTATTAAATTATAAGCCTGATACCTTTGATAACTGTCTAGGAAAAGTCATCGTATTAAACTGATTTCTAGCATTGAATTATTCGGTGATAGGATTGTTATGTTACCATCGTGAGAGGCCAATTGAGTTAATCCATATAATTAATACATGTTTATTATAAGACTACATGATATAGAACTGCCATGTTATAAAACCCCAGTGTATTATATCTAGATAAAGTCAATGAACTTTAAGCACGTGTAACTGTTATAATGTCAATCAAGATAAGATAGGCGGAGTCTCTATAAACGTAAACATTGACCAGATGATATAGGTGGCAGAAACCAGTTATTTTACAATAAATCTTTAGAATTTCATGGATTTATGATTTTATTTTCTTGAAAATTCATTCAAGCTTATATACAAATAAAATGTATGGTTTCAAGGAACTAAGATGTGTGCGTGCTTATGTAAATGTATAGAAAACCTTTAAATTTGGGTGTCTGTCCTGCATGGAGATTTTTAGATTTATAAATGCATTTCAAATAAGGCAAAAAATGTGATGCTCTGATACCAATCTAATCCTCACCTGCAAAATCCTGCTAAAAGCCGACAAGAATTTTAGCCAAAATTCACGAGAGAAAGGATATTCAGTGAATTAGAGCCTTGTCCGAACCTATCCTTACCATCAAAATCTCAAGATATTTTTGTTTACATAAAACTGAATTTTCCCCCCACTTTGATTGGATGCCGTCAAGTGAGGAGACCACAATTTGACATCTGATTGGACCTATATGTGAAGGAAATCCCCAATCTGTGTATGCAACTACTTACTTGTGTAGTACAATAGCCTAGAATTTACATTCATTTATTTTTTCAGTCCACATGATGCAATTGTATACCTCAATACTTAACTATAACAAAATTTCTGCGTGGGACACATGTTCTGGTACACCAAAACTGGTACCTGCCACCATAGCAATATCATTACAACCCCCCTCTTGAGACAAGCAATTAATTTAACACAGTTCATTAAGTCACATTGAGAGTCTAGCCAGTTTGTGTTGTATGTTGAATCTAATTAACTACGATACATATTTACAGACAGCATGCAATTTAACGATCATACGAAATTACTTTAGAAAATCACATGTTGATCAATAAAGAAAATAGAGAAAATGTTTTCTGGAATAAGTAGTAAACGTATACTGAATTAAATAATTTTGATGAACAAATTTGAAGAAATTGTGATTATCTATTTAAATAATTTCATACAAACGTAAGGTCAGGATAGACTCTTCTGCCTTTTCCTACTCGATAAATCTGAGCAAGGGCATTATTACAAGTTCACCCTTGGGTGCCTCGAATATAAGATAACGCGGTCATCTTGTGGTCTGGTCAGTTGATTGGAGTTTGCGGTCCTTATCAGACGCAAAAATGGATAATATTGTAAAAGTGTTAAGAAAGTTTCGGGAAGAAGAAGATCCAGAAATGGAAGAATACGATGGGAAGTGTTTGCCGACACTCAATGAAAGCCCTGGAGGACAAAATAGACAAGCTGGAGAAGATGTTGGAAGAAAAGAAACAGCAGATGACGAGTCGGATTTGGAAAGAGCCAAGCGAGACGTGAAAGAAGAGGCATCCAAGTGACCAAAGGTTGATATTGATGTTTTGCACGAGAGACTTGTAATCCTTGAAAGTTTAGCTAGAAAGCAAAACAGTGATATTAAAGACAAGATAAATCTAATTTTAAACAGATTCAACTCTCATAAGTCAAACCCTTCTTTTGCTGCAGCACTTGTGTTTAAATTAGTCTGCAACAGAGAAGAAGAGAGCATTTTAGACAAGGAGCAAAAACTTATGACAAATTTCGGACTGACAAAAAACAGTGATGATGTAAATACACAAGGGTATGGCATGTTTCAGCCAATGCCTTATAATTACGGTTACAATCGGTTTAGTTACCCACAAGGACCTTCACCTCCACGTTTTTCTCAACAACCACGAAGGTCAAGACCCCGCACACCATTGATATGTTATCGTTGCAATAAACCTGGTCATATGGCTAGGGGCTCCACCCCAGAACTAGTTATTGAACTCTTATCTTATGTTTTTCCGTTGTTGTTGCTCATTAGATGTTGGCATGCATTGTACATATGATATTAATACATATATATTACCTTATATAACTGAATTTTGATGCAAGTTATATATATATAATTTCAGGAAAATTTTCGAATGAAATCATGGGGGAAAAATGTGATTTTTGATAGCGACCCGACCAATGAATTTATTAGATTAGCATCGTATGTCAATTTAGAGGGGAAACTTTTAAGTGAAAAGGAGTTGCAAATTAAGCCCGATTCAGCGGAAAAATCATTTAGTGCATCATTCATAAGAGGTCAGGTTCCGTCGACTGACAATTTAGTCTTTTTAAATCCGAATTCTTTTAAGCCCGGACAAATTCATACGCGTGTAGATCAATGGAAGCATATTATGTGTAATTCGTCGCAAACTAAGGAAGTCTTAGATTGGATAGAAAACGGGGTAAACATACATAAATACATGACGTCTTTCAAAGGGAAATTTTGGGGAGAAAAGTATGACCACGAATTTCCTCCACCAAGAATGTTTAACAATTCGAACAGTTGTGTTCCTTTTATTGATTTTATAACTAAGACGATCACAGAGAGATTACGAAATGGATCACTTGAATGCGTAGGAAAAGTGGGTTTAGTACAACCACCGCATATAGTAGCCCCTTTAACAGTAGAACCTACAAAACCTCGACTTTGTGTGAACCTTATGTATCTCAATAATTGGATCAAAAGTGTACCATTCAACTTAGATACTTTAAAAGATATTCCCCGGATAGTTAAAACAGGTGCTTATTTCACATCAATAGACGATAAATCTGGGTTTGATAATGTTCGGTTATCAGAGGAGTCGTTCAATCTTGTCGGTTTTCAGTGGGGAGGATATTATTATCGGTGTAAGACCCTACCTTTTGGATTTAAATTGTCAAGCTACATATACCATACTTTGAATATGCAACCTACCTCTTATATACGGAAACATTTTTCTATACCGATATTTCTGTACATTGACGACAGACTGGTAGAAGAAGTTCGAAGTGAAGGGATAGAACGGGGTATACCAAGCGCTTTGTTAGCAAATTACATTGTATGTGAAATATTAAACAGGCTCGGATACTGTTTAAATTTAACAAAGACTATATTTGTACCAACACAATCACCAGTTTTTTTTTAGGGTTTAAGGTAGACTCTGTAGAGCGTTGCTTTAGGTTAACTGAAAGTAAAAAGAAAACGTTTGTAGGCTTCAGAGAAGCTTGTCTTGCGAAGTCCGAATTATCCGTTTTAGATTTACAAAAACTGTCAGGCAGGTGTATTTCTTTTATGTTAGCAGTCCCTGCAGCAGAGCTGTATACCCGCGAAATGAATAGTGCGATCTCTCTCGGTATAAAGTCAAAGTCAGGTATAACATTGAATGGAGATCTCAAGGATGAAATTACGTCATGGCGTTTTCTAGATGAATGGGAAGGTAAATTAGAGTGGAAAAGGGAGAGACATTTATCAGTGACTATTTTTACAGATGCATCCACCTTTAGGCTTTAAATGGGGTGGTGTCTTCGAAATTAATGACATCAAACATACTGTAGGTGATTCGTGGGTGGCAGAAATGCTTTCTCTGCCAATTATGATTCTAGAAGCATATGCGTTATTAAATGTTTTAAAGTCATTCAGAGACAAAATTCAGGGGTTTCGAATAGATGCAAATGTCGACAACAAAGCTTTGATTTATGCGTGGGACAACGAGGGGTCAAGGTAATCTCACTTGAATTCCGTAATAAAAGATATTTTCAAATTTACTATTGATTCTGACATTATTTTGAACCTGTACTATATACCGTCAAAACAAAACCTCGCTGACGCGCCTTCACGTACTTTAACATTTAGTGTGACGCAACAATTACGAAAGTTATATGGCAGACTATTCAAGAGCATTTCGGAGGAAATTCTGGACATACTTTAGATCTCATGGCTCTGGACTCAAATTACGGGGCGCCGAATGGGACTCTTGTGGTTTTGTACAAAATTCAATTCTGTCATAACAAAATCATTTTTGTCTTACAAAACTATGTGCTACAGACTTGTTTTGTGAGAACTTCAATTTTGTGATGACAAAATTCATTTGTGTAGACAAAATTAATTTTTGTCATGACAAAATTCATTTTTGTCATGACAAAATTCATTTTTGTAGACAAAATTCATATTTGTCATGACAAAAGTCAATTTTGTCTAAAAGGTATGCAAATATAAACATATTTGCATACAAAATTGACTTTTGTTACCTGATATGGAAATTAAATCACAAAAGTCAATTGTGTGAGGTAAGATTCAATTTTGTGAGACAAAATTGACTTTTGTGAGACAAAATTAACTTTTGTGAGACAAAACTGACTTTTGTGAGACAAAATTGATTTTTGTGAGACAAAATTCAATTTTGTGAGACAAAATTCAATTTTGTGAGACAAAATTCAATTTTGTCAATTTTGTTGAGACAAAAGTCAATTTTGTTAATTTTGTTGAGACAAAAGTCAATTCTGTCAATTTTGTTGAGACAAAAATCAATTTTGTTGAGACAAAAGTCAATTTTGTTAATTTTGTTGAGACAAAAGTCAATTTTGTTAATTTTGTTGAGACAAAAGTCAATTTTGTCAATTTTGTTGAGACAAAAGTCAATTTTGTGACGACAAAATTCATTTTTGTGACGACAAAATTCAATTTTGTAACAACAAAATTGACTTTTATGAGACAAAATTGACTTTCGTGAGACAAAATTGACTTTCGTGAGACAAAAATTAATTTTGTTGAGACAAAATTCAATTTTGTCAATTTTGTTGAGACAAAATTCAATTTTGTCAATTTTGTTGAGACAAAAGTCAATTTTGTCAATTTTGTTGAGACAAAATTCAATTTTGTCAATTTTGTTGAGACAAAAGTCAATTTTGTCAATTTTGTTGAGACAAAATTCATTTTTGTCAATTTTGTGTAACAAAAGTCGATTTTGTATGCAAATTAGTTCACAGAAACCAAACTAAACTAATTTGAATACAAAATTGACTTTTGTCGCCCAATTTTCAAATTAGGTAACAAAATTCAAGTCTGTGTAACAAAAATGAATTTTGTCATGACAAAAGTGACTTTTGTCCGCTGATAGATAATTTTGTATGACAAAATTTTAAATTTGTAGTATGATACAAATTTTGTTAAACTGAACTTATTTTTGTTGAACAAAAGTCACTTTTGTCCGTACAAAATTGAATTTTGAGTACAAAACCACAAGAGTCCCATTCGGCGCCCCGTACAAATAGCATGAAAGACAAAAAAGGAAATATTCTAATACATTTTACACCTTTCCAATCTCCTCTGTCCTCGGGTATAAACGTTTTCACACAAGAGATTAACAAACAGGAAAACTGTTACGTATTTCCACCTTTCAATCTTGTTCTACCAGTTATGACTTTTTTGAAAGAAAACAGTTGTAGTTATACGATTGTGATAAGAGCGGAGAACACACTACGCCTTTATGGCTGCCTAATTTTGTCAATTTCATAAGTGACGCATTTGTTCTAGGCATCAAAGGTCAAAAAGATGTTTTAAAGTACCCGACGAAAAAGGGCTATGTGTCTGATAGATATGGTTTACCATGGAATTTATGGGCGGTAAGGGTGCAGAATTTTATTTCCGGTTCATCTTATGGGAAAATGCTTTTTTCTAAATAACCCTACGATTACTTCCAATTTTCATTTTTTGTGTGTCGGTGATTCAATGATCAGATTTTTTTTTATCAGATAAGAATTTTAGGAACCCTATGGTACATGTTTATTCAGAAGGTTGAGGCCTTATTCGTAATGTACAGTACAATATTCAAAAGATGGTGGATAGGTATCCACCACAAACCATTTTTGAGCATGCTGGTGTGAATAATTTGAGTAAATGTTATTTGTATTTGAATGAATTTCACCAATTATCTGTAGCACATCATGAGCTTGAATCTTTAACATTGTTGTTAGAAAACATTTGTAAGCAATTTACGCATGTAAAAGTAATAATGTCATCAATAATTATCACTAAGGACAATTACATTAATATAAGATCGGAGAGTTTAAATGCAACAATGAAACAATCATGCATAGAACATAAGTGGTTATTCATGGACAATGTAAATATTAACAGTTCACATTTGAGGGATAATGTGCATTTGAATGAGGATGGCCAGGGTATATTGACAAACAATGTATATAGTATGTTAAAATGTGTATCCCATGTAGGAATTTAGGGGCAGTATCATGACAAGCGTTTGTTTATGTTTCTCTGTAAAAGTTTAAATATGAGTGTTTAGTTAACATTTTTGTTAATTTGTATAGTTGTAAAAAACATTTTCTTTTATTTTGTTGTAGGTTTTTAATATTGCTAATATTTTACGTCCATACATGTTATGCAAAGGATGTGCAACAGCAAATGATGTAGACTATATTTTTTGTAAAATATGTGGTTCTCCGAGAAATAAGTCATTAGAATGTTTAGACGAATTTTCCAAAGAAAGGGATCAACTATTGCATAAAATTGAAAAACGAATTGACACACTTGACAATTTATTAAAATCGGGGAGTTATTCAAAACAGAAGTGCAGTTTAAAAACCGAATTAGAGAAATTTTTTGTTACTTTGGAACCTCTGAAAAATCTTTCCAATGCCGGTCCTGAAGACATCAGGAAATTTTTAGTATTCAAAAAAAAAAAATGGCAGAACACAACTGCACGAAGATAATTGTGTATATCGTACAGAACATGGTCTTAAAAACTGCAGTTGTCCAAAAACTCTCACAGTAAAATCGGTAGACAGTTTGTTAAGTAAAAGAAGAGCAATTTTTCGAGATATTGGAAGAGCTGGCGAATGGAACCCAATGCTTTACAGTGACAACCCGGCTTCATCTCACATCTTGAAGCAGCATATTCAAGCAGTGTCTTTGGAGCAATCTAATTCTAATATAACAAGAAAACAAGCGACTCCTTTAATGTTCGACAAGTTAGGAAAACTATGTAGATATTTATCCTATAAAGTGTCTGTGGAAAAAGACCCTATATCACAGTTTTTATTTGCGCGTGACTTGTCTTATTTTTCTATGTTATGTCATTCAGGCAACAGGGGCGGGGATCTTGGTTTACTTAAGGCTGAAAATTTGTTTGACATACCTGATTCAAAAGGTATTTATGTATCACAACAGGCAGGAAAAACGGCCTCAATCGACAATCCAAAAAATTATATTATCTTGCCGCCGCTAGATGAAGACATTTGTCCAATTAAACTCGTAAAGGATTACAAATGTATAGCAAGTAAAATAGATATTGATTTAAACAAGGGTTTCATTTATCGTGTTAGAGACAACAAGTCAAAACAAATTAACAATCGAGCAGTATCATCATCATGTATGACAGACCGGTTAAAGACGCATTTAATGAATATTAATTTGTATCAAGGAGAAACGTCCCACAGCAGCAGACGCGGTTGCGCAATTACCTTAAGAATGCTAGGAGTCGATGATCAAGCGATCAATCAACATGTGGGCTGGAGTTCCAAGGGAATGATTGACCATTATGCACATGTTGGAAAATTAATGAGCCCCGAGGGTCCAGCAAGCACATTGTCCTCCGCTACAGAACATTTTGGACAGGGGTCTTCTTTGTTCGATAAAGTTTCACAAAACTATGTCAGTATAAGTAATTTGAAACAGTTTAAATTTTGAATTTGTTTCATAGAATTTTGTTATGAAAGCGTAAATTTTTAAAAGCACTTTTTTCAGACGTCAGGATTAATTTTCAAGGAAGGGGAAAATCTAGACAATTAATTAAGTTACATTTTATTGTTCATTACTGTTTTATGTATTTTTTATATCATAAATATTGGATAATAAATACTGTATTAAATGAGTTTAGTTTGTTTCGGTATGTTTATTATGTTACATAAAGCTGCACGGTTTTTGGTTTGTTGTTCTCCATATCTAACATATGAGAGGTACCGGGGTGAACATGTAATATTCCACTATTACAAGTTCACCCTTGGGCCCGAATATAAGATAACGCGGTCATCTTGTGGTCTGGTCAGTTGATTGGAGTTTGCGGTGAAGGTCATAAGCAATATGGAATATGACAAATACATGCCCTGTGTGTTAATTGTCATCAAGTGTGGTGAAGGTTGTTAGTAATACCACAAAGCCAGGTTATAATTGTTGATTGCCATCGTATTAGCAGCTATAGCAGTCAGAAATGAAACGGACTGAAAAGAAAAAAAACACAACTGCAAACAAACAAACAATTACACTCAAGTTACAGGATGCAAAATCTTATACATATATCTGAGAAATCATAACGATACGTAATATGAAAGGAATATCCAAGCTTAAGGGAGGAGTAACCAGTTATTTGGGCCGTTTGTTACACAATTGTCAAAAAACAAAAAAAACAAAAACAAACAAAAAAACCAATACGTATGTTGGGTCAAGCTTGAGAACTGTGTTGTCAATAAGGTTTTATCCAATGAGTCGGTTTTTTCGTGTTTTGTAGAATCATTAGGTGTTGAGATCTTTATGCACTAATTCTAGGATATATGGAATAATCAACAGCAGTGTTGCTCCAAGTACTGATTAAACCTTATGGTAAATGTTAATGTCTTATCTGATTATTCATGGCGATTTAAAGCTTATTCATCTTCATAGCTAATAGCTGCGGGTATTAATGGCAGATTTAGATAAAAAATACATGTCATGTTGTCGTTGTTATATAACATATATAGCAATTTACAAGTAATGCTATAGTGGCTATATCCGACCAAAACAATACCAAAAATTGCTTTTATATTGACACATATTCATTCATCCACCAAAAAAAAAAAAAAAGGGATGACAGGAAAATCTAACATATCGCTAAAGATAATTTGATATGACAAACGATGTCGGGGAAGTTCGCATTATATTGATATCAGGTCACAAACCCAGCCTGTTGTACCTCTCACCTTACCGTTTTTACGGTTTGTTGTTCTCCATATCTAACATATGAGAGGTACCGGGGTGAACTTGTAATATTCCACTATTCTGTCCCTTACGGCACTACTCAGATTTCCTTAAGAATTTAACACTCCTCTATTAGTCGAGTAGGTTTTTTGACAGATCTTTCACTTCTTCTAACAGACGATGGTTCTGTAGATTGTTCATCAGTTGTACTGTCGTTGTGATTGTTTTCATTTGCTTTTTCTAAAGATGTTTGTTCCATTTTGTCTTCTTTTGTTTTCATAAAATGTTTTCTGTTTCTTTTGAAAATTTGTCCTTCTGGTGTTTCAATCACATATGAGTTCGGGGTGTTATTATTTTTTACAATAGTTCCTTGGTCCCATTTTCCTTTCGGCTTGTGCTGGAATCGAATAGTGTCATTCGGTTGTAATTCAGGTAATGGTTTGAACTTTTATCGTAATATTGTTTTTGGTTCATTTTTTGTTGTTTCATTTTGGTTTGCGTGTTCTTCAAATTACCGCATTTTGGTTTCAAACGGTTCTTTATTGTCGGAATAGTTGTCCTCAGTCTTCTATTCATTAAAAGTTGAGCTGGTGAATCAAGATTTTCCAACGGCGTATTTTTGTATTTTAACATAGCAATATACGGATCTTTTCCATCCTGTTTAGATTTGCTTAGCATTTTCTTCACGCTTTGAACGAATCTCTCGGCTAATCCATTGGACTGTTGATAGTGTGGACTAGACACTGTGTGTGTGAATCCCCATGATTCTGCAAATTGTCGAAATTCAGCTGATACGTATTGCGATCCTGAATCACTTCGGACTTTTGTCGGTATGCCGTGTCTCGCAAAAACGGATTTCATGTGTGTTATAACGCATGACGCACGTATGTTCTCTAATTTCGCAATTTCAAAATATCTTGAGTAGTAATCGACAATGATTAGGTAATTGTTATTGTTCCAATAAAAAATATCGGTACCAACTGTCATCCACGGTAGATCCGGACATTCACTTTCTGACATCGGCTCTTTTGAGTTTGATCTTCTGCTTTCTAAACACACACTGCATTTCGAAGTAAAATCAGTAATCTGTGTATTAATTCCTGGTCAAAAGATAGAGTCTCTTGCTAATTTTCGGTTTTTTTTCTATTCCCAAATGTCCTTCGTGTAGTTTGTTGAGAATATTCTTTCTCATACTCGCTGGTATAACTATCTTTTCTCCTTTTAGGATAATTCCATTCACGTTTGATAATTCATCCCGGAAATTCCAATATTCAAAAACCTCCTTGGGAACCTCATTTTTCTCATCTGGCCAGCCGTCTATTATTAGCCTGGTCAGTGTTTGTAAAGTACAATCCTTTGAAGTTTCTTCCGTTATTTGTTCAAGATTTCTATCAGACATTGATGTATTTCTTATGACCATGTTCACGAAACACTCTATATCATTTTCCACTTCATTATTTGTGTTGATTTTTATCGGCGCTCGCGATAACATGTCTAGAACTATTAAATCCTTCCCTGGTATGTACTTCAGTGAGAAGTCATATTTTTGTAACCTCAGTAACATCCTCTGTAGTCGTGGCGCAGCACACCCTAGAGATTTTCTCACGATCATCTCTAACGGTTTGTGGTCAGATTCAACATTTATGTGTTTACCATACGTGTAATCGTTAATCTTTCCAATCCAAATAGCACATTTTAAACGACATGAAACCAAAAGTTGTCTAATTACCCAGAGTCTAGAAACAGGAACATTGAATTTCTGGTGATTGGGTTACGAATATTACTATTGATCGCCGCGATATATTCCGTATTTGCTTAGACGGCGTAAATCAAACACCAACCAATGATAACAGTTTGTACAGAGGAACCCGAATTTACAAAATAATGCTATATTTCTATCCTGATTATAACTGTTAAAACGTTTTATTCTATCGAATAATCAAACCCTTAAGACGGACATAAGACGACCGCAGTTGCTTTTTCATTATTATCTAATGATTGATTGGTGTTTGATTTACGCCGTCTAAGCAAATACGGAATATATCGCGGCGATCAATAGTAATTATCGTAACCCAATCACCACAAATTCAATGTTCCTGTTTCTAGACTCTGGGTAATTAGACAACTTTTGGTTTCATGTCGTTTAAAACCATATAATGACATGCATTTATTGTCCTGAATAGCACTTGGTTCTTTCTCATTTTTGGTCTGGATGGGAGTTACATGCGGAGCAAAATATGCCTAACTTTTTGGGACAAATTTTGTTACTTGTTTTGGTGTGTGTACTATTTTTTATTCCGGCTGTATTCGTATACGACGGTTTCTGTTGCACTTATTTTATTTTCTCGTCCGTCTGTTGTCCCAAGTCTCTCGAAATTTGATTTATAGTAGTATGGTATGTCCTGGCTGTTTCTCCTATATAGATTCTGAATGATAATTTACTGGAAAAAAGAACAAAAACTTATTTTCAGATATTTGGCTCCTAAGAGTTTTACCCTTAGTTTCTGTCATATTTCTCATCATTAGTTGTTACTATAATTATGAGGTTCTTTTATTTTATGTCAAAAGTCGTACTAACTATTCTTAGATATAAATTATTCACTTATTCAATGTGTTCTTTTTCTCACTCATATGATCTTAAGAAAAGGTACTGCTTACGGAAATTAAAAATAGAGGGACAGCACATATAAACTACAGTCATTACACATGTTACAAGATCGAATTGATAAGAGCAAAAACACATAGAATAATTAAACATATTTGAAAATTTTAGAGAATCCTGTGTATTGCCTTCGATTGCATCCATGCAAAAATGTAATGCTGTTTTGTTGTTGTCAAGTTTGTTTTTGTTTTTGTTTTTTTTTTTTTTTTTGGGGGGGGGGGTTGGAAGAGGGGTATCATTTGGGCCAACATCTGTATTTCTTTGCCCTTTTATTGATCTTTAAACTGAGGCGTGTGTCCAAGTTTCATAACATCAAAAGAATGAAAAGCGAAACCTTAAAACTTCATTCCTGAGCGCAAATAAAAATTTCGAGGCAACTTTAGACCGTAACATACAGTCGGAATGTGGCGGGCTTAAACTAATTTGAAAGCGCTAACCAATGCAAATTTAGGAATATTTGTACTTAAGCTATAATGACAATGTTTATAACAAAGTTTTCATTGGAACTTCCATTATTTTGTGCAATATATATAGTTAACTTCGTTTACATGGTGATGTATTAGTCCACATGCTGTATATATGATACTGTTATAATAACTACGTATAACTGATTTTATGAGTGCCCCGTGTGAATAAGGGTTAGGGTGCAAATAAAAAGTACGCTATAGAAGCGAAGCTCCTGCTAGACTGAGACTACTGTTATAGTAGTCTCAGTGCTAGAGAAGGAAGATAAAGACTAGATAACAGGTAACAGGTAAGGTATGCGGAACAAATATACGCTGACACATCAATATTGGATGGGTTCAATTTATATTTATTAACATTTATATGGGGACGAAGTCCCCAATTACGGTAGAAAAATCAATAAAAAAAAAAAAAAAAAAAAATCGGGAAAATTTCCCGAATTTTTCATTGTACTAATAAACTCAAAATCGTTAACTTTTTTTTTTTCAGATCTAATTCCGTTTCCGGTCTTCTTCCGTTTCCGGTCTTGTTTGTATGAGACTTTGAATAAAATGTATATTTATCAACATATAGGAAGGAATTCAACACCTAATCATTTTTAATAATTGTTTGATATGAAAAAAACGTTACCTGGATAACAGCATTTCTTTGTTTACATTGAATATGACGTCATAACTTAAATAACGTCACAACTAAATCCCTAACAACAGAACCATTATCGGAAATTGTTACGGCATTTCCGTTTCTTTTAACAACATGTTTTAATTCAAAAAAAAAAAAAAATACAGACTTCCTCCCCATTCACAGGTTATGCCTTCACAGGCACTTGTTTCTATCCATTGGAAGACCCACTATCAACGTATATTTACGAGAAGGTACCCAACTACTTTTTTCACCTCTCCGCTTAAAACCCTTATTTCTCTGTCAATTCAGTCTCAAATTTTTTGTTCCATACACCATTCGATTCATGAAAAGTTTATCTTTCAGATGATATGCATTGTATTTACCCTTAGAGTACCCCTTACCCTCAGTACACAAAATGTGTCAATAAATGTTCATGTTATCATTTTAGTCCTCCTACAAAATACAACAACAACCGGTTTAAAGCAGAAAAATTCAAAACCGCTTGTGATTGGTCGGTTCATAGTTCATAGGGTCATTTACTCTCTAGATTTTACATTAATCATTTGTGACTCTTTAGACTTATCCTTCACTGTTTTATGCAAATTATCTAAAACGGAAGTAGTTGTATTTTGTAGGAGGACTAAAAACAATCACATGAAAATTCATTGACAAATCTTGTGTACTGAGGGTAAGGGGTACTCTAAGGGTAAATACAATGCATATCATCTGAAAGATAAACTTTTCATGAATCGAATGGTGTATGGAACAAAAAATTTGAGACTGAATTGACAGAGAAATAAGGGTTTTAAGCGGAGAGGTGAAAAAAGTAGTTGGGTACCTTCTCGTAAATATACGTTGATAGTTGGGTCTTCCAATGGATAGAAACAAGTGCCTGTGTATGCCTGCCTCATATTACATAAAAGGTGGCGTTCACTTCTCACATTCGGAAATGTTTAACAAAAACAGTTCGTTATTATTCATCTTTTGTCAACTTTCGTTTGAATCTTGGCTCGATCGAGAAACCGGAAGTTCCAAATCCAATATGTCTGCGCTCATGTATCTGAAAAAAGCGCAGTTTTAGCGTATTTTTCCTGTAATTTTCTGTTATAAATTCAAACCGTAAGTTAAAAAAATCACCAAACATCAAATAATTTAAAACATGGTATTGCTCATTACTCTATTGGGTGTTCTAGCGATCTTTTGTCATGTTTCTCGCTCATTAAAAATAAAAAGTAAAATCACAAAAAATTACTGAACTTAGAGGAAAATCAATCTGGAAAGTCCTTAATGACATGGCAATTTCAAATAACAAAACGCATCAAAAACGATTGGACAAAAACTTTCATATTCCTGACTTGGTACAGGAATTTTCAAATGTAGAAAATTGTGGATTAAACCTGGTTTTATAGCGCTAACCCTCTCGCTTTGATGACAGTCTCATCAAATTCTGTTATATTTACATTGATGCGTTAACTAAACAGACACAATAAATTAATAGTCAAAATATGTGTACATCAGTCATCATCGTATAACAATTTTTAAAGGGACAATTTAACAGAACACAAAAACATCTATCTACAAACACATTCATTGATTTGTGTGTCTGACGTCAGAAAATTTTATACATCACATAAATTTGTCGTTCAATGTGCATGCAAACAATTATAAAATTTACATAGGCAATGTTAGCATACATGGCATATGGGGCCAAAAAATCAAAAGTATGCAAGAATAAATATCAGAAATAGACCGAGATTGAAAATAGTCCAAAAGTTAAAAGTCTTTAGTAAAGAGATGATTTTTAGATTTCAATGTTAAAGTCAAGACAGTTTGTAAATGACCCTCTTACATGTTGTACATTAAATGACATTTAGTTTTTCCCTAAGAACTTGTGGGTTATGTAATTTTACCTGACATCGCATTTGCCGATGATTTGCCATTGGATATGGTTCCATGGCTATGTCCCATGGACCTGGTTTCTGATCACCCCTATGGCCCCATCTGCTAATAGGCCGAGAACTCTGAGTGAAAGGTTCCATTCTGTTAGCAGTTATATCTAATAGACTATTTTATATCTTACATGTTTTTTATTATAACAAATGAATTGTTTGATACATATACAATTCATTCCATACACATGGCTCTGGTGTTGGTAGGAATGATATTTGTGCAAGTTGTGCAGCATTTTTCTGTCTATACAGCAAGCTATTAAGGGCTCCAAAAAATGACTAGTGTAAAACCATTTACACAAGAAAAACAACAGTCTATTCTATATAAATAACGAGAATCGAGAAACATTTATGAGCCAATCTACAAGTCTACAAACTTCAACCACTGAACAACAGGTTCCTGACTTAGGACAGGTACAAACAAATGCAACAGGTTTAAACGTTTTAATACATTTTGTAGGTAACAACATTCACCCTTACCTAAATCAATAGTGTCACATCATGAACATCACAACATAAAAAGACACACTATAAAATATTAATTGAAATGGCTTAACACAATCATAAGACATATGAAAACAAACAAGTGAATATACACTGAACAAATAAATTTGATCTATGACACACGGTAAATACAAAATCAATAAAATAAGGGATTAGAATAGATAATAAACAATTTCATAAAGTCAACCTTATCCTTGAACAAAATGCCGTCATAGACATTGTTCATGATATACAATGTAAACCTTGAACAAAATTCCACCAAATAATATAATTAATGTACACAGGTAAATGAAAATATTATACAATGTAGGCACACCTCTTTGCAAATAAAAATATAAAATAATTCCACAGTCTCTGCTATGGTCTATGGTTTATACTTTACCCTAGTCATTTCTAGGACTTTATAGCTTGCTGTTTGGTATGTTTGAAGTCCGTACTTTGACCTATAATGGTTTATTTCTACAAATTCTGATTTGGATAGAGATGTCTCATTGCCACTCATACCACATCTTCTCATAAATCTATGAATTCCTCCAGAAATATATTGTCAGAAAAATAAGGTGAGTACAACAATGGCATGAGTCCAATCTATGGGTTTAAGAGTGAATTGGTGATATTAAGATAGAAGTTAAAATCTGTTTCAATTCTCAAATGATTTGAGGTGGAATTCTAAAACATAATTTTAAACCCTGACTGACTGGTCAGTTCCAAAATTGAGGTCAGGGGATGTGTAACAAATACATTTTCTTTATATAGATTTATAGAAATTGATTAGAAAAATTGGTAACAATTATTTTTTTCTGTTAGATTTTGTGAAAATCAGGATTTTAACTTGTTTTATGAAACTGATATCAGGATTTGAGTTGAGGCATGAAAGTCATGATGATACCACCAAATCAAGATAGTTTGCAGGTCTGTATTACTGACTTTCTCGCCAGGTATTCTTATTTAAGGTAGGACTTCCTGTTTTTTGTACACCCAAGCTGGGTTTATGAAGTATACAAATGGCTAGTACACTCATTTTTTTTTTTATTAAATACATTAGGAAAACACAAACATAAAAGACATATATCAATAAGAATATTCCCTCATATAGATGTAACATACATATAATATGAGATAAAAGAATCAGAGATGAAAATTTTTGTACACATAGATTGTTTAATAATGTGAAAGAAATTTGTTAAATAATGTGAAATTTTCTTCAGAATATGGACTCTGATGAGGAAGAATTCACTTTTGAGAAAAAGAGACCAATTCTTTATGGAAGCTTGGAAGAGAGAGAAAAACAAAGATTAACCAGTCAAAGAACAACTGGATCCTTGTCAAGTGATGCTATAGAGGCAGGGAAGGCTGCAGGGAATATAAATATTACACAGGGTAAGCAGTTAACATTGCTCTTTATGATTTCAAAATGTTACTGAACACGATTAGAGTTCTATAAAGGTATATATTTCAAATGTATAAGTACAGCAACCAAACATTACAAAGTATAAATCTGATGTGATAGTACATAGTACATTTCTGATACTTCACATGCTTACACACAATCCATAAATACTCACATCATCCTATTATGTTTGAAGATGTTAAAATCTCACATAAGTGTTTAAATCACACATGAATGATATAAAATGTCCTTTGTCTACACTTTACACAATTTTAAAAGTGGTCAAATGATGAAGGTATTGGTCTTATCTTTGTTGGCCTCGAAATGTGTTTTATGATTTCATTGTGTATTTGGATTGCTGTCATAATAGATACTTCAGACAGGTCCAACCATTTAGGTTAAAGTGTTATAAAAGCCAGAAACCAAACAACATTTAGGCTGACCCTTTGTCTGACATGAAAAATGCAACAACAAAAAAAGTTTTACTGTTGGATCTTTTCCCGGTAAATTGACCCTTTTGTCAGAGATTCAGTTTTTTCAAATTGTTAGTAATATTGCTTCTGCATGAATAATTGGATATAAATTTCTGTTCTATGTCTCTACATGTAGCTGTAAACCCATGAAAGCACTTCAATTGAGTTACAGATTTTTAACATAGAGTTGATTTTTTAAAAATATTGATGTAAAATACAATATACAAGATATAGAAGGATTGATAGAAAAATGATAATGTAATCAAAATGTATCAAGTTTATAAAAATCTTTAAAAGTGTAATGAAATAATAATAAATAAGATTTAAAATGACTTAACCAAGTGAACATGCATTGATGTTTTGGTATCTTTGATATACATTATAAGAAAATGTACCATAAATACTGAAATTCAGCTCGAAAAAGTTCGTACGCGTTATGACCTGAGATTTGATTCTTCAATGCAGGTCATGACCTGCATTTTCATCGTCACAGGTTGACAGGTATGTGTATGTTGTTTTATTAATAGGTGGAATGTATGTTGTTTTATTAATAGGTGGAACATTTGACCTGCCTGATAACAAAGAAAGTCAAGCTGAATTGTTAGCAGAATTAGAAAAGAAAAAAAGGGTAGTGTATCACAAAGAAACTTTCAAATGTCAGTGAAGTTCTAATAAGGTGTGGGGTAAAGATCATATGTGTGATTTGATGGTCAGACAGAAAGAAATATCCTTTTTGGTCATAAACATGTAGCCCCTTCAACTATTTAGGTTATTAGACATTCTTGGCATTCAAATATTTGACTTTTAACGTTCCTGATAAAGTTAAATCCATAGAGGTGCTTGGAAGGCATGACATTTAAAATGTGTTGTTTTTCATATTTTAAACTGCATCAACATGATTAAAAAAATCAATTTATAAACTTGCAGCTCTTTTCTGGATTTTGCCTTTATCAGGAATGCTCATACCTGAACATTTGAAAGCCAAGGATGTATAAGTACTTGAAAACATAAGGAACTTTATGATCAGTAGTTACATTAAAGTATACACAAATATGTCATAGGTCAACTTGACATGAGTCAAATGGAACCTTAGCTGTTTAATAAATTTATAATACGGCTTCTAGCAACTTCTTCTCTTGCTCATTCTATATGTTTATTAAAGCTATAATTTATATAACTTGTAAATTGTTAATTATCTCCCTTGAATTATTACAGGCAAGACAGATACAGGTGTCTACTGATGATGTGGAAATCAAGGCTAATTTACGGCAGCTGGGGGAGCCTATCTGTAAGATTATTTATCTTTTGAACATCAAATATACATTATAAGTTGGACAGTAATGCCTTTAATCACTTACAGTAGATTACGATTAGGAACAAACTTTGTTGATTTCATTTGAACAAACTTATACGACTCTACATATAAAGCTTTTTCTTGTCAAAACTTCTAATTGATACTTTCTTAACGATAGCTACAAAGTACTTTTAGCAGAACAAAAGTTCTAAGAGTTAGAATAGCGATGTATTAAGTATAGAAATTGTGATCTCAGTGCTGAATCTCTAATGGTTAGAATAAAATGCAGTGTTCATATAGGAATGCAATGTATTATTGCAAATCTAATTTGAATATGGTCATTAGTGTTACTATCATATAGAAATATTTTTTATTCAAATTTAAGAAGAACTGATGATTTTAATTTTATAAAAAATATGAAGTATTTGTTTAATCAGGGGAGATAATTTAGATATTTTTAGATTTTTTGATTTTATGATACATTTACATCTAGAAAAAGAATATGGTTATTCTGTTTGTTCTGAAAGAATATCACACTATATATGCTCTTACATATTGCTTATATATGAAAAAGAACATTTGCAGACCTGGTTTTGTTTCATAGTGAAATTCCCTTTTCTTTTTTCATTAAAATTTATGCTTTTTTTTTTAGAAATTTTAAATTTTGGAATTCTTGTATTTGGAAGTAAGAAGGTACTGCATTTTAAATTTTAAGAATTGAGTTTGTGGTTTTATATGAAATCAGTTTTTTTGAAAAACAGAACAAAAGAGAAAAAAAGGCTGTATCTCCTACTTTTGTTAATAAAATATTCCAAATATTGTTTTTGTATATTTTTCAGGTTTGTTTGGGGAAGGTCCAGCAGACAGGAGAGAAAGGTTGAGAAATATTTTAGCGACAATTGGTGAAGATACATTAAAGAAGAAAAAACAGACAGAAATAGATGAAAAGAAGAAGAAAGATGATGTAATTTAACAATTAGATACAGTAGACACTCAATTTTAGTTTCAATAGATACCTTCTCTTGCAGTAGTCCTCTGTTCTATTTTTTTAAATTTTAGTTTGTTTTTCCATGTAAAAGAAGCATTATAAAAATAAGGAAATGTGGTATGATGGCCAATGAGACAACTTTCTCTAATTTCTGTACTATTTTCACCTGTTTTTAACTTGACCTACTCCTTTTAGATGTTAAAAGGAGTAGGTCAAGTTAGGGCCGATTTTGGACCAAAACTTCAGGTTCATCCGATAAAATATTTTGGGCACTTTTTAAACACTTAAGTGTCTACTTTAGTAAATTCAATTAGTTTATGTGAAAGATTTGGACTGAATTAGTCATTAAAGACGCTCAAATTCAAGCTGAAGTATAAAAAAATCTATCAAAAATGCCACAATATGTCATTTTTTAGATGGTTTTTGTCAAAAATGAAATTGGCAACACATCTGTGTTCATCCTCGACCTTTAAATATGCTATATGTTATCATCAAATACAACTTCCATTTTAATATTAAGATTGAACATAAATGCTGCCAATTCCATTTTTAAGACTGAAACCGTCCCAAAATTTCCTCAAATGCTAAAATTGTGAAGATTTTAGTAATTTAATTTTAGCATGACTTAAGGATGCTAGTACCTGAAACATGTGTATTGGATGGTAAAAAAGCAGCCCATATTCATGTAACAGAAGTATTCTACTTTTCAAAAAATAGCTTAAAGTTTACATTTAAGCAATTTTGTAAAACTGCTATATTTTTGGGCCAAAAAAGGGTCTTACTGAACCTACTCCTTTAACTGTCTCTAGTGGAGAAATAATGTAACTCACTTGTTGCAGTTGTGAAATCTATATCTACAACTACAAGAGTTCAAATGACAAAGATATAAGCAATTATAAGTTCAATAAAAAAAAATTACAATAAAAAAGGTAAAAATCAACAAGGTTTCAACCATTCATAATGCTTTATAAATGAAGATGGCATATTTGCAAACCAGATTCTTTCTTAAATACAGCTATATTCCATGTTTTAGAATAAAGATTTACATTATGGTTTTAATTTTTACTTGTTAATAATATCAGGTATGTATGTGTCAAAATATTGTCTGCAGTGTAGAAACTTGATAATGATTTTTAATATTTGTTTAATGTTATCCACTGCACAATAAATAATTAACTTTTTTCCTATTTTGAAATATTACAGGAAAATATCACATGGTACCACGAAGGACCGGCTAGTTTGAAAGAAGCCAGGATATGGATAGCTGAATACTCTATACCAAGGTAAATAATACATACCAAGATTCATCAGAATTGCATACTTAGATAAATAGATCAATCATAGATGGTTTTTCAAACAAGAGAGTGCTTCTCAGTTACAATCCCATCAAGTTTATTGCTATTTTGCCAATGACGTCATTGATTTTAACATTGATAATGGCACATGCACCCTTACTTTCTAGCGATAATTTATTATCCCAAGCTAGTGGCATGATATGAGAAAATATCGGTAAAAAAAGATCAAAGGAAAAGAGACACAAAATAGTGATAATTTTTTATACAGGGTTTCTTGACTTTTAATTATTATGTATCAGACTATTATAAAAGAGATATATTTAAAGATAGCTCTTTTGGTATTTGTAAAAGGATGATAAATATAAGTACATAATTACATAGTCACATTGTGATCCTGTATCAATTCAATATGATTTAATCAGATATAAACACTAAAGTCTGTGACTATAGAAAACTGTCAAATTCATTCATTTTCCAACTAAAAAGTTTGAAAGGTTGTATCTTTTGTAATTGATAAACAGAGCTAAAGAAAGAATAAGGAATCAGAAAGAACATGTACAGTTATCATCAGCTCAAAGAAATGCCAAAGTTCAGGATCTTCACAAACGTGTTCGGGTAAGTAAACAACTTCAGGAAATGCTGGATGAGGAATCTGTTTGGGTTATTAGGGTTCTTTTTAAAATAATGTGATAGTTCAAGATTTTTAGCAGGTATGAGTAGATTATTAATAACTGTTCAAAGATATGCAGGAGTTCAGACCTTAATAGGCAGGTGTGGTTTGTCATCATGTCACAATAATGTGATAGTTCTAGATTTTTAGCAGGTATGAGTAGATTATCAGCTGCTCAAAGATATACAGGAGTTCAGACCTTAATAGGCAGGTGTGGTTTGTCAGAATGTCACAGTAATGTGATAGTTTAAGATTTTTAGCAGGTATGAGTAGATTATCAGCTGCTCAAAGATATACAGGAGTTCAGACCTTGATGGTCAGGTGTGGTTTGTCATCATGTCACAATAATGTGATAGTTTAAGATTTTTAGCAGGTATGAGTAGATTATCAGCTGCTCATAGATATACAGGAGTTCAGACCGTGGTTTGTCATCATGTCACAATAATGTGATAGTTCTAGATTTTTAGCAGGTATGAGTAGATTATCAGCTGCTCAAAGATATACAGGAGTTCAGACCTTAATAGGCAGGTGTGGTTTGTCAGAATGTCACAGTAATGTGATAGTTTAAGATTTTTAGCAGGTATGAGTAGATTATCAGCTGCTCAAAGATATACAGGAGTTCAGACCGTGGTTTGTCATCATGTCACAATAATGTGATAGTTTAAGATTTTTAGCAGGTATGAGTAGATTATCAGCTGCTCAAAGATATACAGGAGTTCAGACCTTAATAGGCAGGTGTGGTTTGTCATCATGTCACAATAATGTGATAGTTTAAGATTTTTAGCAGGTATGAGTAGATTATCAGCTGCTCAAAGATATACAGGAGTTCAGACCTTAATAGGCAGGTGTGGTTTGTCATCATGTCACAATAATGTGATAGTTTAAGATTTTTAGCAGGTATGAGTAGATTATTAGCTGTTCAAAGATATGCAGGAGTTCAGACCTTAATAGGCAGGTGTGGTTTGTCATCATGTCACAGTAATGTGATAGTTCTAGATCTTTAGCAGGTATGAGTAGATTATTAGCTGTTCAAAGATATACAGGAGTTCAGACCTTAATAGGCAGGTGTGGTTTGTCATCATGTCACAGTAATGTGATAGTTCTAGATCTTTAGCAGGTATGAGTAGATTATTAGCTGTTCAAAGATATACAGGAGTTCAGACCTTAATAGGCAGGTGTGGTTTGTCAGCATGTCACAATAATGTGATAGTTTAAGATTTTTAGCAGGTATGAGTAGATTATCAGCTGTTCAAAGATGTTCAGGAGTTCAGACCTTGATAGGCAGGTTGTAGTTTGTCATCATGTCACAATAATGTGATAGTTCTAGATTTTTAGCAGGTATGAGTAGATTATCAGCTGTTCAAAGATATGCAGGAGTTCAGACCTTAATAGGCAGGTGTGGTTTGTCATCATGTCACAGTAATGTGATAGTTCTAGATCTTTATTAGCATTAGTTTCTGCAAGATAGTCAGCTTTACATCAATATTCAGAAGATTCAGTATGATTACTTATATCAAGTCAAGATGAAACTTTATTTGAGCTATACTATTAGAATGATGATGATGGATGGCTGTTTGGCTGTTTAATTTTCAGTGGCCAATTTTAAAAATGCATATAAATTATTGATAATAACCTGCTGTTTCAATCTTAATGGTAACTAGTTATGCCCCATAAATGAGTTTGTTTATGACAAATTCATATAAAATATTTTTTTTAAATGATTATTTTGCTGCAATTAAAATTAAACTTGTGCAAATATTTTGTATTTTCATGATTGTAGGCAATATCAAATGAATGCAGTCAGATAGGAGATGTTAGACCTTTATCATTTTGTCAGTTTAGCCCTGATAGTAAAATGTTAGCAGTATCATCATGGTAAGCATAGATAACTATGTTAATTCATTCTTCTTTGAGATATTATATATACTGTAAACCAACTTATTTTCGCAAGCAATTTATTTTCGTGACTTTCATGAATAGGAAAATAAAGCAAATAAATTTTCACGAATATGTAAAGCTTGGATCTTTCATTATTAAACAACATCAGGTAAATTACAAAATCGCGAAATTAAATTGACCCTAAGTGGACCAGAAAGGGTAAAACGTGAGATAAAGTATCCACGAAAATAAGTTGATTTACAGTAATGTGATACATGTCATATCTTTCTTCTTTATTGAACCACTTAAGAAGTTTTATTTAATAACCATGGTTTGTCTCATGGAAGGATCTGTCCCTCTTCCATGGGAGGTCATGGGTTTGATCTGGGCCAGGTCAAATAAAAGACTAGAAAAATAGTAATTGCAGCTTCTCTGCCAAATGTGCTGCAGTTATGCATACACTAATTTATAGTTGGATTCAGAATAAGGTGTCACTTTTGATATTGTGGTTTTAACACTTTGTACTTTAATGACTGGTCTGTCCTCTACACCAGTTGATTAAAACAAATAGCACTTTGGAAGAATTTTGAATGACCTTACATAGGCAAAGAGAAACAACTACTTATAAGTCATAGCAAAAGTATCAATAATAATTATGAAAGAATATATAGCTAGAATCCCTGAATGCTTTGTTTAATTTCAGGTCTGGTTTATGTAAATTATGGTCTATTCCCGATTGTCAACTTATAAGACAACTTAGAGGTTTGTTGAACTCTTTGTACTCCATAATGTATTAACAATTTAAGAATAAAAAGATGAAATCATTATTGTCAGTGAATTTATATAGCCAAATTGCTTTCTTATTGACAATGAAAATTCTATTGATAAATAGTATTTTCATGGATATTTGATATATTCTAAAAATAAAATTGCAAAGTATTATTGCCTTATATTTTATACAGGCATATTATTTTTCTAATTTTACTTGACAAATTAAGAATAATTGTAAAAAATCCAATATTAAAAAATAGTCACATGTTTGTTCAATTTTGTTTTTACTATTTATTTTGAAAAATATACTGTACTAGATATCTTGTATAATTCTGAGATATTTTCCCTTTAGGACATAATGGTAATGTTGGTGCTATTGTCTTCCATCCACAAGCCACATTACAGTTAGATGACAAAAGTTGTTGTATGGCCTCATGTGGTCAAGATGGCTCAGTCAAACTCTGGAACTTGGTCAGGTAATTAATTTGTCCATCAAATTGAGGAACTTGGGCAGGTTATTTATTTTGGGTGCCAAGCTCTGAACATTGGTAGTTTTGAAGCACAATTTTGAATTCTATGCATCAAATTTTTGAATGATGATTTTTTTTTCTGACAATATTTATTATTCTAATATCATGAATATGATGGCCTATTATTGTCAACCAGTATAATCACAATATATCTACTTTTAGCGCAAACGCAGTAATACACAAAAATGGTTGTTCAAACTTATTTGTACTTCCAGATATTCTCAATGTTCGACATCAAAACCCCCAGTTTACGTAGGCTAAGATTTGTAAGCAAAAAATCAAATGTAAATACCAGGAGTTTTAAAGCTTCTTGTACGCCTCAGAACAAATAAAACTACATTGGAAGAAAATATATAAGTGAAAAATGCCATTAAAAAAATTATCATTGAATTATATAATCTTACTAATATTATCAAAATTGGGTAAAACGGAACAGCCAAAACAGTATCATATGTATAGGGCTTTCACGGTTAACAAAATTACCAAATTAGTCCTATTAGAATCGAAATAATTCATGGCAGCCATAGATTTGTTTTCATTTAACCATGGGTTGGACATTTGTATTAGTATTTTACCCCTTGCTAATGCTCAGGGTAAAATAATCAAATATAAATGCCCAACCCATGGTTAAATGAAAACAAATCTACAGCTGCCATGAATTATTTCTTAAATGAACCTGTTTCTATTTAGTTCCAGTGATACAGGTTTTTTAAGTTCTCCAACAAGATTAGCATTTCATTATATGAATAAGGAAATCTCACCAATCAGTAAACTATATGAACAGTTTGAGAGATGTGTCCATCAGTTTAATTGATCAAAAAACAATAATAACATATTTATTACATTACCTGACATTATTTATAGTGACCTTTAACTTTCAGTGATGAACCAGTAGCAGATATAGAAGGTCATGCCCCCTATAGGGTATCCCGATTGGCCTATCATCCCTCGGGCAGATTCCTCGGTACATGCTGGTAAGGTTTATACATATTCCATTAGATAAATTCAATTTTAAGATATTATGCTGCGAAAAAAATGCAACAGGATGGTGTTTTTTGTAAATATACCCAATGGGGTTTTTTTTAAGAAAAAATAATAGTTGATATAAATTTTAAGCTGATCTTCTGTTGCTATTTTATTTTGATAAACTCTTGAACCAGTTCAAGGGGAAAATTTCTCAAAAGTATGATTAAATATAAAATAAATTAGCTAAAAAAATAATTAATTATAACTTTTGTTAAACGAAGGGTATGTTTATGTCTTTCTAAGAAAACACATTTTATTGTACATATTCAATATGGATGGATAAGGATTAACATGTATTTTAGTTTCAATTGATCGATATTTTAGCTAATTTTTATTTTCAGTTTTGATAACTCGTGGAGATTATGGGATTTAGAAGCACAAGAGGAAATTCTTCATCAAGAAGGTCACAGTAAACCAGTGTATGATATAGCATTCCAGAATGATGGGGCATTGGCAGCAACAGGGTAAATACTGACATCTATAATGGGGCGCACTACGTTTGCGCGCATTTGGGGATTAAAATATTTTACGTTTGCGCACAGCTTTTAATTACATTTGCGCGCATTAATTTTACAGGTAATCTCAGGTAAAAATAATAATTCATATATATTAACACAATGATTAAATTATAAATGACTTTTTAAAATACTTTATTGGTATTTTAATAATAAATATGACTATCAATTATTAATTTTGAAAATAGTTTGTTAATTCAAATTATATATTGTTCATATTGAATTCTAAAATCAATTTAAAACCCTGTCACAGATTTCTTAAACTTTTGTCTACACCTTTGACTTGTTGAATTGTATAAAATCGAAAAAAAATATGCGGCTTTATCTCCTTTTTTCCTTCCTAAGAAGAGACTTAGACTAACTGAAGGGGTACTGATAATTGTAAATAATTGAACAAATTGATAAATAAATAATTATTATGACCTGTATTTTCCCTAAAATATTATTGATTGAATTCTTTCAAAATAGGTGCCTTAGGAGACTTAGACTAACGGAAGGGGTACTGATACTTGTAAATAATTGAACAAATTAGTAAATAATAAAGTATTATGACCTGTATTTTCCCTAACATATTATTGATTGAATTCTTTCAAAATAGGTGCCTTAGGAGACTTAGACTAACGGAAGGGGTACTGATACTTGTAAATAATTGAACAAATTAATAGATAAAAAAGTATTATGACCTGTATTTACCTGAGTTAACCTGTCAAAAAAATGAGCGCAAATGTAAGCAAAAGCTGCGCGCAAACGTAATGATTTTTGCGCGCAAACGTAATGCACCGCTATAATGAGCTAACGAATGACAAAAACATAAAGAGTGCAACACATAACATAGTCTTCAAAAACAGAAAAGTGTCTTTATAATGTGTCATGCTATAAGTGATCCATATAAAAAGTCCAGTATGAATCTGATATTGAAATTAACCTTATATTATTTTGTACAAGAAATAAAAAATTGTTAAAATAGTTGAATGATGGAGATAGTACATTTTATGTCATGTGGACTATCCAAGTAAAAAAAATATAAACAAGATTCACCATCTTTGATGGGTCAAATCATCCAATATTAAAAAATGTCACAAGGTGTACTATAAGAGATATTTTTAAAAGAAGTATAGAAGCAGAGTACACATGAAGAGAAATTCAAGATAAATGAACATAATGAGTAATTTTATGTTATACTTTTTCTAGAAAAGGTGGATGCTTTTTACAGAGTTTGGGATTTACAGCCTAGCAGATATATTATGTTTCTTTTTATTTCTTTTTAGAGGAATGAATGCTTTTAGTTGTATTTGGGAATTATAGACTAGCAGAGATATAATATTTCTGTTTATATTTTTAGAGGAATGGATGCCTTTGGACGTATTTGGGATTTACGGACTGGGAGATGCATCATGTTTATGGAGGGACATTTGAAGTCCATACTTGGGATTGATTTCTCTCCTGATGGGTAAGTTTACTTTGCAGACAGCAGTTAATCTTCCTTTTCAGTCAAATATTGAAACTCACCTAGCCAGAAATCTTGTAGTGAAAAGATTATTTAGATTATAAAAATCAGGTATTTAGTTTTATAAAAATTAGAAAATATGATTAATTTTTTCCATAGTTGCTTTGCCTTGCATTGCTACTCTTTTGTCATAGTAACGATTTTGCCCCATTTAGATAAATTATAAGAGTAAAACTTTTCTGTTTACCAAGGTTTTTAAAAGACCAAAAAGATATCATATTGATTATTTTACACTTCTACTATTTCAGTATCCTCAGAGAGCCAGAAAAAAAGTTGTATTTGATAATTTTATAGATTATAATGTTTTGAATAATATGATGTTCTATTTATAGATACCATGTCGCCACAGGAAGTGAAGATAATCAAGCGAGGATCTGGGATTTACGGCAACATAAATGTGTATATACAATAGCAGCTCATACAAATCTCGTTAGCAAAGTTAGATTTCAACGTAAGTAATCATCAAACTTATAATAATTTTAGAATGTTGTTGATTGTTTGAAATATCAAAGAGACAAGATTACTTTTTACCACAGTTTGGACTGTTTCAAAAGGAAGAATGTTAATGATTATTATTGGACATTACACAACTTTTCTTGAATAACAAGGACATGAAATGGACACTAAATCAGGCATTTGCAATTTTCTCATTTGTAATAAAAATTTTGTGCATATTTACAAATTTTTGTATGTTTTACCTGTATGAAATTTACAATTGATTCATTGGTAATTTTCTGTTTCAGCTGACCACTCAAACTACTTAGTTACATCATCGTATGATGGCACAGCCAAGGTAAGTTATTAAAGTTGATATATAATATAGTACTTTATTAATTTCACTAGATCTTTACAACTTAATCGTCGTTGTAAATAAAGGACAATGTTATTCAAGAAAAGTGATATAGAAAAAGTGTGTATTATAGGATTAAACACATTTTTTCTAGAGGTTATTGATGTGTAAACCGGGGCAATTAACTCACAAACTGAATAAAAGTCCAAAGGACTTTTATGTTGAGTTTGTGAGTAAGAGCCCCGGTTTACACATCAATAACCTCTAGAAAAAATGTGTTTAATCCTTATAATTCTTCAGCCAAACATTTGTGATATTTAATAAACATTTGTTTTGTTGATGGATACTATATATATTTTCCATCAAAAGCACAATGGCAAGTCGTAACTAAGGAGTACGCTGCCATTTTGACTTTATAAAAACCATAAATGTCCGATAAATACAATGGAATCTTAAATGAAATAGCACCTACCTCAAAAACTTCATTTTAATTAAATGTTATCCGAATTTGAAGCGTACACGTAACAAAATAATCTTTCCCTTGAAAATTTCCATTTGTATGACTTCGTGTGATGCCATGATGTAAATTTGCCAAATCCTTCATTAAATTTCGCGGAATGTTATTAAATTGTATTTTTATACAATTTTGAAGCTTTAGTGCTTTAAATTTATTTCTTGTTTTGTTAAATATGCACTAGAATATTCACAACTGTTATTCAATTGTTTTTAAATCTCAATTTGCTGAAAATCCCGGAATCACTGCAAGCTTGTGTTTCGCGCATGAATAGATTACAAAAGTTGTTTCGGAAACATGATTTATCGAAGTGTAAACTTAGAGAAAAAATCTAATTGACCAATCCAATTCAAGTATTTATAGATATGCAAATCATATAAGAATTATTAATTGTTACTGGATGTTGTTTTCTACTTTTTAAAACTTTATTTTGTATTTTTGAACTTTTTTAAAAGTCATGAACAGATTAAAGTTTCTTAAATAAAACATGTACCTATTTTAATGCTATTAGTCATGCCAGAATTGAAATATTAATAAAGTATTGAAAGAAATTAAATGTTTGTCAATATTTATAAATCTTTTCACGTAACCTGTTATAATTAAACAATACTGCCTGTCAAGTCAGATGAATTATAAGGAACAATTGGAATCCTCATTTTAATGAACGATTGATGTTTGTGCTTTTAAGGTACATTGATGCCAGGATAGGTTCTGAAGCCTCTTGTTTCTTTTTAGCTCACCTGGCCCGAAGGGCCAAGTGAGCTTTTCCCCATCACTTGGCGTCTGTCGTCTGTCGTCGTTAACTTTTACAAAAATCTTCTCCTTTGAAACTACTGGGCCAAATTAAACCAAACTTGGCCACAATCATCATTGGGGTATCTAGTTTTAAAAATGTGTTTTGTGACCCGGCCAACCAACCAAGATGGCCGCCATGGCTAAAAATAGAACATAGGGGTAAAATGCAGTTTTTGGCTTATAACTCAAAAACCAAAGCATTTAGAGCAAATCTGACATGGGTAAAATTGTTTATCAGGTCAAGATCTATCTGCCCTCAAATTTTCAGATGAATCCGACAACCCGTTATTGGGTTGCTGCCCCTGAACTGGTAATTTTAGGTAATTTTTGCTGTTTTTGGCTATTATCTTGAATATTATTATAGATAGAGATAAACTGTAAACAGCAATAATGTTCAGCAAAGTAAGATTTACAAATAAGTCAACATGACCAAAATGGTCAGTTAACCCCTTTAGGAGTTATTGACCTTTATAGTCAATTTTTAACCATTTTTCCTAAATCTTAGTAATCTTTTACAAAAATCTTCTCCTCTGAAACTACTGGGCCAAATTAATCCAAACTTGGCCACAATCATCTTTGGGATATCTAGTTTAAAAAATATGTGGCGTGACCCGGTCAACCAACCAAGATGGCTGCCATGGCTAAAAATAGAACATAGGGGTAAAATGCAGTTTTTGGCTTATAACTCAAAAACCAAAGCATTTAGAGCAAATCTGACATGCGGTAAAAGTGTTTATCAGGTCAAGATCTATCTGTCCTGAAATTTTCAGATGAATCGGACAACCTGTTGTTGGGTTGCTGCCCCTGAATTGGTAATTTTAAGGAAATTTTGCTGTTTTTGGTTATTATCTTGAATATTATTATAGATAGAGATAAACTGTAAACAGCAATAATGTTCAGCAAAGTAAGATTTACAAATAAGTCAGCATGACCAAAATGGTCAGTTGACCCCTGAAGGAGTTATTGCCCTTTATAGTCAATTTTTAACCATTTTTCGTAAATTTTAGTAATCTTTTACAAAAATCTTCTTCTCTGAAACTACTGGGCCAAATTAAACTAAACTTGGCCACAGTCATTATTGGGGTAACTTTTTTAAAAAATGTGTGGCGTGACCTGGCCAATCAACCAAAATGGCTGCCACGGCTAATAATAGAACATAGGGGTAAAATGCAGTTTTTGGCTTATAACTCAAAAACCGAAGCATTAAGAGAAAATCTGACAGGGTTTAATTGTTTATCAGGTCAAGATCTATCTACCCTGATGTTTTCACATGGATCGGATAACCCGTTGTTAGGTTACTGTCCTGAATTGGTAATTTTAAGGAAATTTTGCCGTTTTTTGTTATTATCTTGAATATTATTATAGATAGAGATAAACTGTGTACAGCAAAACGTTCAGCAAAATAAGATCTACAAATAAGTTTGCATGACCAAAATAGTCAATTGACCCATTAAGGAGTTATTGCCCTTTATAGTTAATTTTTAACATTTTTCATAAATTTTTGTTAATTTTTAGAAAATATTTTCCACTGTAATTACTGGGCCAAGTTCATTATAGATAGAGATAATTGTAGCAACAAGAATGTTCAGTAAAATAGATCTACAAACACATCACTATCACCAAAACACAATTATGTCATGAATTTATCCGTGTCCATTGTTTAATATGCACAAGACCAAGGTGAGCGACACAGGCTCTTTAGAGCCTCTAGTTTTATATCAAGAATAAAATAAAAAGATGTGTTATGATTGCCAATGAGACAACTCTCCAATTAGATCAAGTGACACAGAAATTAACAACTATAGATCACCCTATTGCCGTTGACAATGAGTAAATCCCATACTGCATAGCCAGCTATTAAAGTCCCAAATATGACAGATGTAAAACAATAGACCACTTTTATTTCATTGCATTTGTAAACTCCATTTGTGCGTTAAGGAGCATTATCACTTGCATTCCATGTTGAGCGAGTGGTTGGAAAAAAAGTGTTTCTATATTGCACAAATTATTCTGCATTTGTAATTCTTACAGTTGATAATCATCACTGCTGTCATTAGGGAATTGTGATTAAGTACCTTTGGTACAAACATTATTTCTAGTTTATCCTGCATAATAACGATCAAGATGCTTGATGAACTTCAAAAGTGCAGAGATACAGACGATCCCATCTATCTGGTAAATGACGTCATAAAGATGTTTTTATTGACATTATTTTCTGGTGAAGGACATAACTCAAAAGTTGTCTATTCAAACCAGAAAACTAACACCTGAATTATCATATCAATATGTACAAATATGATATGCAGCAAAAAATTACCACTACTGACTTAAAACAGGCACAAACAGAACAGGGTTAAACTAGTTATAAAAATTGAGAAAGGAAATGGGGAATGTGTCAAAGCATCAACAACCCGACCATAGAGCAGACAACTGCTATGTTCTCTATTTATTATGATAAACTGTTGCATCCGAGTACAATATATTATTGTTATATTTCAAGGCCTATTTTTTTCAGGTATGGGCTCATCCTACATGGGGACCTTTAAAGAATCTTGCTGGACATGAAGGGAAAGTTATGGGAATAGATGTTTCTCCTGATCTTAAATACATTGCTACTGCATCATATGACAGAACATTTAAACTATGGGCATCTGAACTCTCTGGAGGTTTATAGCATAGGTTAAAATTATTACCAAGTGGAACATGTGCATAAGCTAAAGATATGTTATCTTTGAAGTAGGAGTAAAGAGTTGTTCAGATCATGTCTGGGAACTGATGTTAACGTGCCTTTTGTTGAAAGTTGTTGAATGGATGGTGGAGCATAAAACAGTAAATTGTTTTAGTTAGCTACAGAAATAAGTGTGAAGATACATGGTATACTGATTTTGACTGTCTATGTAAAGATCCATGAAATACACAGATCTGTAGCTCTCATGATATCACATATGTCTTGTAATAAAGTCTTATCATAATAATGCGTTTGAGATATTTTTATCGTAGTAAGTATGATGGTAGAGTTATTTGTTTTGGTTTCTTTTTGAGAAAGTGTGTTATAGTGTACCGGGTATAAATTTATAAGAAGTTTTAAAACTAACCCTGATGTAAAGAATGGTTTATTTATTATACAACCACTTTAAAATAGTGTGGGTATACTGTTTTATCTCTGTCTGTCTGACCATCCATTCATCAGTCCTGCCATTGGTCCCATGAATATTTTACTTCACATCTGTTTTAGGAGGTACATTACAAGTATTTCTGAAATTTGGTTTTAGGGTTTATTCGAGTCAGCTATACCCTATGATGTGTTTTCAGATTCATCACTCAACAACTTCCTGTTAAACATATACTTTTAGCTGGCCAGGGTATCATTAGTGATCATTAGATCACATATTTCCTTGTTTTATTTTGCTTTGGCATCATTGATTATATAAATGCTTAAGCTGTCTATATCTGTTTTTACATTTTAGTTATTAGTATTTACATTACATTATAATCGGCTGTAGTTTTTTTCTTTAACTTTCATATAAAATATTTACCTGTAAACAAATGTAGATGTGGGTATTTGGTAACTTTAACAAAACCCCTCAAAGACATTACTTAGGGGTGGGGGGGATTGGGCAACTGCCTTGAATGTAGAATGATTGATGATTTCCTTTTTAAAATCTCCATGTAGTGTTGTCAAGTTATTAGCTGCTATGTAAGCTGGCACAATCACAAAATGCTAATCAGGTAATGGAAGTAAACTGATACTTCTAAATCTGCACTAATATGACCATGATGATTACTTGGCAACAAAGCTGTAACTACTCAAATGGACCCAAATGTGGTCATGATGTATCAGTAGCAAAGAAGCTCTTCCTTACCATGGTCAAGATGTATTCTTAAAAATGAAGCAGAAAATATCTCATCTACACTTGTGTGCTCATAATGTTTCTTAAAAAAAACGACAGCTGCAGGGTCAATCAAATCATAAAACCTGAGATAACTCTCTGTAAGGGTTAGCATTTCCACTAAACAAAAATCATGCTTCTACTGTTTAAATCTTTAGAAGACTTGATAAAGCATCAATGCAATGCAATAGAGGATTGGTAAGTGTCTTTTGTATATTCCTAAGGCATCACCAAACTCATAAACCATCTTAAAATCTATGACATCACTGACCACATATTAAGACATTACCAATCTCATTAAATATCTTCAAATCTAAGACATCACCAAACTCAAAAAATCCCAAATCTAAAGATATCACCAAACTTATTAAATATCTTCAAATCTAAAACATCACCATACTCATCAAAATCTAACACGTCACCAACCTCTTAAATTATCCAATATTTTAATCAAAGTGCTTGTAAGCTCGGAATTCAAGACAAAGGAAGATAACTCCAATTTTTAAATGGAGATGACTTTAACAATGACATCATTTATAATTTTAGAGCAGATATTAGATTCCTGCAGTTTGGGCCAGGTTTTTTTAATTTGTTGGTTTAGGGATTTTTTCCCATGAAAAAGTCGGGTCAGTCAGTCGAAAAAAAAAAAAAGAAAAATAATTCTTTCAAGTCAGAAAAATATGCAAACAATTATATTTAACCTTTCTAACAATATGTTTGGTATGCTATTTTGTAACCATTTCTTAAATTTTAGTTGATAAAATATTATTGCTCAGCTGTCGTAAACCTCGCATGACATCATCTAATAATTTCAAAAATAGGGGGTCGTGTTCACAGACAATGACTAAATTAAATTGTCATTTCACCAACAAGAAAAATACAGATCCACGTAGCTCTTCATCAATTTCAGGAAACTTCGTGAATAATGATCTTCAAGCACGAAAAATTGATAAAGGAAACATTACAAACACGTACGAAAATAAGTTTCAACAATTGTGTCAAAAACGTAATAGACCCGTCCACTGGAAAAACCAGCATTTCGGGTTCATCAGTTGTCATGCATTCCCGTTTATTATATCCAATTGGACGAATTTTTTTTATTATTATCTATGAAACAAGAAAAATTCTAATGATTTGTTTATATTTAGTACTTTAACTTGACGTTTTCCACGTTTGGACAAGTCCATTTTCCATTTTTCAATGAGATAATGCATCTTACTCTGCAAATCGGAAAAATAGGTTCGGCGGATCCTTAAACCATCAAATTAAACAAGAGTGCACACGCTGAAATGTCTCGCCTTCTTTACTAATCATTGATATTATGTTGATAGTCCTAAATATAAAGCTTTATTACAACTGTCGCATAAACTTAACATTAACCAAGAAAACTTAACATTGACCAATGAACCATGAAAATGAGTTTAAAGTAAGATGAAACATGCCAGGCAGGCATGTACAGCAAACAATTCTTCTATACAACAAATATAGTTGATCTATTGCCTATAGTTTAAGAAAAACAAACTGAATCACAAAAACTGAACACTGAGCAATGAACCGTGAAAATAATGTCAAGGTCAAATAAAACCTGCAGGACTGACATATAGATCATAAAATATTTCATACACCAAATATAGTTGACCTATTGCATATAGTATTAGAAAAAAGACCAAAACTGAAAAACTCAACATTGACCACTGAACCATGAAAATGAGGTCAAGGTCAGATGACACCTGCCAGCTAGACATGTACACCTTACAATCATTCCATACACCAAATATAACCTATTGCATACAGTATAAGAAAAACAGACCAAAACACAAAAACTTAACTATAACCACTGAACCATGAAAATGGGGTCAAGGTCAGATGACACCTGCCAGTTGGACATGTACACCTCACAGTCCTTCCATACACCGAATATACTAGACCTTTTGCTTATAGTATCTGAGATATGGAATTGACCACCAAAACTTAACCTTGTTCACTGATCCATGAAATGAGGTTGAGGTCAAGTGAAAACTGTCTTGACGGGCATGAGGACCTTGCAAGGTATGCACATACCAAATAGTTATCCTATTACTTATAATAAGAGAGAATTTAACATTACAAAAAATCTTAACTTTTTTTTCAAGTACTCACTGAACCATGAAAATGAGGTCAAGGTCATTGGACATGTGACTGACGGAAACTTCGTAACATGAGGCATCCATATACAAAGTATGAAGCATCCAGGTCTTCCACATTTTAAAATATAAAGCTTTTAAGAAGTTAGCCAACGTCGCCGCCGGATCACTATCCCTATGTCGAGCTTTCTGCGACAAAAGTCGCAGGCTCGACAAAAACCCTGGCCTTGTAAAAGTTATGTTATTTTCATGACAAGTGTAACATCATTTTGTGCCTTGAATATCTGAACATATATTACATCGATTAATTTCTGGAAATGTTCATGGATAGGATGTATAGAATGTTATGATCAATGCATTTTTGTTTTGTGTATCAAAAAGGTAGTGATAAGTCTTGGAAGATTTAGATATCAAGTCAGTCCCATAAGGTTTTGATTGCATTTCATGCAATCTTTCTTTAAAAATTTGCAGAGAATTCCCTTACACTTAAATCTTGACCAAATGTGAAATTTTATGTATACCGGTAACTACCAACTAATATCATGATCCTCTACTGGAGAAGAAGATGAACATCAACTTTATGGGTTGATTTAAAACAAAACATTTAAACTATCAACATTTATTGTAAAACAAAATATGACTGGTAACAATGGCTGGTCAAAATGGCTAAAATAATAAATCTATAAAATAATCTATTTAAGATAAAAAAAAGTTCTTACACTGGTAGAAAACTAATGCTTAATTATAATAAAATACAATGAATTGTTTTTGTGGTGGTTGATAGCAGTGATTTGGTGCTCACAGAGGTAAAATAAATGGATAAGATTTCAACTTTAACATGTACAAGGAAATAAAAATTGCAGTGTACTTTTTCTTCAATCTTCTTGAAAGATTTAAACACACGTTCAAAATTAAAATAAAAAAAATATATGTCATCAAACATTAACAAAAATATTTGATTTTCAATTTTTTCAATTATTTAATATAGATGATATTCTTTGATAACTAAATGAAAATATATTAGATAGCAGGGGTTACAATTGTTCACCTTGATACACATTTAAAACTTAAATGTCTATCTCAAAAGTAACTGATTCTAAACAAAGGCACATTTCATCTTGTAAATTCAGCAGTATTTTATGCAAGTATGCTTTGTTAACATTTTCAATTAAAAAATATATATATAATTATCAAAGTACCGTAAGATAATAATTACAAAATTAAATAAAATGAACAACTACGACCAATGTCATCATGGTCAACAATGTCATGAAAATAGCATACATATTTTGGCTGGGAATCACAATGGTGTATTGACTATTGTACAGATAAAAATGTTTTGTATTTGTATAATATGCACATAATAGTACCACGTATCCTGCTATCTTAAGTGAATGGTAATGTTAAAATTTTTATTTCTTTGAAGTTTGAATTTAAGCAATGTAAACCAGATGCTCCGCAGGGCTCAGCTTTATGCGACCACAGAGGTCGAACCCTGAACAGTTTGGGCAAGTATGGACACAACATTTAAGCTTGATACAGCTCTGAATTTGGATTGTGATTAAATAGTTGACACAACATAGGTTTCTGACACAGAATTAATGTGGTTTAAGAACTTAAACCTAAAAACTTAAAAATTTTAAATTAGAAATTTACCTATTATGGTCCAATATCCAAAATCTAAATACATTGTTAGATTCAGCATATCATAGAACCCCAAGAATTCAATTTTTGATGAAATCAAATAATGTTCAATTTTAGACCCTTTAGACCTCAATGTGGACCAAATATTAAAAATCTAAATACATGGTTAGATTCAGCCTATTGAAGAACCCCATATATTCATTTTTTGTTGAAATCAAACAAAGTTTAATTTTGGACATCGATTTGGACCAACTTGAAAACTGGGTCCATAATCAAAAATCTAAGTACATGTTTAGATTCAGCTTATCAAAGAACCCCAAGAATTCAATGTTTGTTAAAATCAAACTAGTTTAATTTTGGACCCTTTGGACCTTAATGTAGACCAATTTGAAAACAGGACAAAAAAAATTAAGAATCTAAATACACGGTTAGATTTGGCATATCAAAGAACCCCAATTATTCATTTTTTGGACCCTTTTGGCCCCTAATTCCTAAACTGTTGGGACCAAAACTCCCAAAATCAATCCCAACCTTCCTTTTGTGGTCATAAACCTTGTGTTAAAATTTCATAGATTTCTATTTACTTATACTTAAGTTATTGTGCAAAAACCAAGAAAAATGCTGATTTGGGACCTTTTTTGGCCCCTAATTCCTAAACTGTTGGGACCAACACTCCCAAAATCAATCCCAACCTTCCTTTTGTGGTCATAAACCTTGTGTTAAAATTTCATAGATTTCTATTTACTTATACTTAAGTTATTGTGCAAAAACAAAGAAAAATGCTGATTTGGGACTTTTTTTGGCCCTTAATTCCTAAACTGTTGGGACCAACACTCCCAAAATCAATCCCAACCTTCCTTTTGAGGCCATAAACCTTATGTTAAAATTTCATAGATTTCTGTTTACTTATACTAAAGTTATTGTGCGAAAACCAAGAAAAATGCTTATTTGGGCCCTTTTACTTATACTAAAGTTGTAGTGCCAACGTCATACCAATTATACTACCAAAAAATTTTCAATTTTTGCAGTCGTATAAAAATTGAAAGTATGGAATTAAAATAATAAAAATTCAATGTTAAATTGCAGAATGAAAACAATATACATACATTGTTGAGAAATATCAAAGGAGAAGGTATTATGAGGTTTATTTTTTTTGCACCCCGAAAGAACCTTTTCATTTATCAATAAAATTGACATAATTTTAAAAAGGCTAGACTAATTTTACCATTTTTGCATCTTCATAATCTAAATAATGGCTCTTATATCCTTTACTAATACTCTTTATAAATCAGGAGAAAAAAAATGGGAAGGCTTTCTTTTTTAACTCTTTCTAGTGCCTGTACTGATATTTCAAACAATGTAAGCATAATGTTTAATTGTTTATAGTTTTGTGCAGATGTGTTCATCAAATATCACTTCAAATGTGAAACTGAAAAAGTAACATTAACAGTTAGTCTGAACAATTGAAGGTCTTTCCATCTCCTTATATGTTCAGAATAAAATGAGGTTTTATAAAGCTTCTCTCATGAATATTCAAAAATGTTATAGTGTATAGTAAAGTAAATTATGAAATACGGAAAAAAATAAGCTTCTCAAGTTTTAGAAAAAAGTAACTCTGAATGTCAACTGATAGATTACTTTTCAATGATTCCAAAAATCTATGTTTTTTTATGTCTTTTCTCCTGACATGAGGAAGATAATTTGTTACTTCAGGTCTAATAGATTGGTGCAAGAATGTTAGGTTACTTTATTTCTATTCAAAAAATATATGGTTTCTAGGCAGTTTTCTGAGAACTGAAGATTTGATTCGTTTCAAACATGTAGGAACAAAGGAGTAGGGGCTATAAGGCGCAAATATTACTAGAAATTTAAAAGTTATCATACATATTATTAATATGTCCAAACTAGACCAAGGTACAAGGTATTCAGAAAATAAATACGAATTTCACATTGATCAAGTTACCCTGGCAACAAACCATGACAAAATTTGCATATTCTGAAAACTTTCTTAATTTCCCTTGGTTTTCATCAATTTTTAAGTATAATTTAGTTTGGAAAAGTATGTGCATAGCCATGAAACAACTTTATATTTATTAAGATTATTTCAATAGTCATAATAAAGCTTCTCTAAAATTATTTTGTTGTTTCTTGGCTGCGCACAATGTTTCCACAATTAAATAACGATGAAAAACTGCATAAATTCTGTATTTTTCATCATTTTAGAGAAAATGGTACATACTATGACGTGATTGTGAAGTCATCAGATAAAAATCTTAATGTTTTTCATTTACATTTCTTGACCCTATGCATTTCCAAACATTATCTGCAAATTTGAAATAGTTGTCAAACAATTTTTTTGGGGGGCCAAAACTGGGCCTTAATGTTCCTACTCCCTTGCAAAACATTAACTCAAACATTTTGTACCAGATCTTTTGTATCTATAACTTATAGTTTCAGAAGAAATGTGATAACAAATAAAGGTCATAATATTTGACCATGACCTTGACCTCTATTCCCAATTATTACAATAGAATCAAGAAGACTAGCCTAGGTGTTTAGACTCCATAATCGAGAACAAAATTAAAAGGTTTTACCATGGAAAGATGATAAGACCTAACAAATTACTCCATATGTGAAACTGTAAAATTAAAACTTCAGGCAATTTTTTTTCATCATACATTCAGTTTATGTCATAATTATAATAGGCTACATTCAACCCAATAAGTGTGTACTATTGTATTCATTAGACCTGTAGAGTATTAGTTACATTAATAACATCAGAAGTTCTCACATGACAAACATTAAATGCATACATTAAATACATAAATCAGATTATTTTTTACCCATTTTCAAAAGACTAGCCTACAAAAAATATAAATAAATATTACATTAATTTTTTTTTAGCAAAAGTGGAACAGCTACTACAGTGGGACAAAATAAATATGTTTACATCAGACAAGTTAGCTTTACATGACTTTACCCTGATATTTACAAAGCCAATTTACTCTTAATTGTTCATTTTGTCAATTATCCATGTGTTGAATGATTTAAGTATGTATTAAATAAGAGATTGAAAAGTTAAATCTGATTTGTAATCAACTAAACTTGACTCCTCATAATCAAAATATCATTAACCTCTTCCTATCAGTTAGGCAATCTTTAAATGAAAAATCATGAATTGAATACTTCATTGACAATTAAAGAATTAATATTTAAGGTGGTACCTAACACTACAGGGAGATAACTCTATAAAATCAGCTAAACGTTTTAATCAAGGTGTATTGTTAAAGAAATAAGCTTCTCAATGATCAAAATTAGTGTTTGTCAAACTGCTTTATAGCCAATGAAATTTTCCAGATAGAGTGATTAGCTCAAGTTTTTTGAAATTTTGAAATTTTTTTTCAAAGGGTCATAGTATATATTTTGTCAAAATTTTATGAAAATTAAACGAGCCAAATTAATTATAGCCAAGGTGTTTGGTACCACGTACCTTAAAAATATTTTTGCTCATATTTTCAAAGAAACCATTTATAACTGCTAAAATCAAAACTGTCAATAAAACTCAAAAGATTATGTTATGTATGAACAATTATTATTTCAACACGTATCAAGTGTTAAAATACAATGCACATGTATCTCTTTCTATATTTATTTGTTTAGTAGGTTTGCAGTTGGAAATTTCCTCTGAGTAAAAAGTTTGAATGATACATCCATATAATATGGAATAAAACAATAAGCAAAAATGTTAAGTGTTCTTCATGTAGGTAAATGCATTGTGAATTGAAAATTATACAAAATGATTGTTGAGGCACAATTAATATACATGTGGAAATTAGTTGTGAAACTATATCAATATAAACATTTTTGCACAAAAAATGCACACTAGTTTGTTGAATATTAACATGTAAATTACCAGGAATGTAAAAATTTGATAGTACACAGCAATATAAAATATAATATAACAAAAAAATTGATTTAAAAATGGACGGTTCAAATATAATAATCAGCAGTCAAGTTATGTTTAAAAATAAGTATAAATCAAAAATTATACCGATCATCCGGACGGAATAATGCTATAATATTAATCAGCAGTAAACCATTTATCACAGAAATAATCAATGGGAATGACTTAGATATAGCATATACAACTATTGTTGTCTTCACTTTAAATCATATCAAAAGTTCGGGGGAATGAATCGAAAGTCCCTTAGCCAGTTCTTATTTACTTCATTATATATTGAAAAGTACAATTGCAAAAACATGTAAAATTTGTTAAACTCTAAGGTTATCATGTTCGTCAATAAGTGTCCATTAGACGGTAAATAAATTTTGGAAATGCTCCAAACATCCAATCAAATAAGTTTCTGAATTAGTATTTTATAAATTTGTTAAACAGACTTCCATATCTAATTGAAAATTATGTTTAATTTAAATTTTACATTTGAAAATTTAAAACCATGATAAATTATGTAAATTTTTCACCTGTCATTATACTAAATGCTACCATATATCACTATGAAATATGGTATTGATATCAATATTACTTTTACTATAAATTTACACTTAGTTCTATTTAAATATGAAGTAAAAATAAGTAAATATTGGTTTAAAAATTATATAATATTTTGTCTATTACCCTAATAAATAAACATAAAATATTCAGAAAAATACAAAAATTGTTCATTAAATAAGTTATTTGATATAGCTAATATTTTTTATTTTTATTTTTGGAAAATATATAATTTTCTATTACATGTTCAGCACAATATATCACTTATCTTGTTTTTTTTTATAAATTTAAATATACCAAATTTCTAAAAGTTTATATATAAATATATTAATGGAAAAAACAAAAGCCTTTACAACTAATTGACTAGGGTTAACCTTTGAATGTGATTTCTTACAAACATAAATGCTGTGAATTATAATTATATCTTCATATTAGTTTCATCATTATGTGAAAGAAAACATATTTTGAACAGTGAACTATAAGTAAGGCAATGTCAAGTTGTGTTTCATAAAAAGAAAATACATGAAGTAATCAAATTTCCATGCATGTCAAAAAGCCTGACAGAAAATTTAACTTCAAATAAGTTTTCATTCAAATATAATTGAAGGAACAATAATAGATAGAGTCAAAAGTATCCCTAAAAAATGTCATCTAAAAAATTGTAATAAATGTTTTACATAAGATCAAATCTTCTAAAAAAAATAACCTCTATCAATATGTAGAAAATAGAACTCTTTTTATATTTTCCATTATTATCTATTTCATTCTTAGAAACCAAGTCCTTTCAAGCTTTTCTTTGAAAAAACAATAAAATAACCGAAATGGTTGGAATATATTTGTCCTGGTCCTTAGATAAAATAATTTCTAAAAAAAATCAACACAGAAAAACATCAACTGGAGAAATTAAATTGCTGTATAGCAAAACTCTTAACTTTGTGAATATTAAGAACAGCAAGTGATTTGATTTAGTTCCAAGAATACATTAAGGATGACAATTGATTTAGTTCAGGATTACAGAAAACAAGACTCAGTGTTATACATTAATTCTGCCCTCCTTCACAGCAGTGGAGCTTATGATACTTGCCAAATTTGTTGTCTTTTTCAGAATTAATTTCTTCCTTTCTGCCATAATTTTCTGTTTCTGTTTAATCCTTTGTTCTTCTCTAGCAACCTTCAAGTCTTCTCTCTCTTTTTCCTGTAAAACAAAAACTTTCTTTATATAAATGCTTCAATTTAAATTTTTTTTACTTCCAATTGTTGCTATTAAAAAGAGGAGGGTTGAATTTAAAGAGCAGTTTAACCCTAGTGCAAGTAGCTTATTGTCTTTTTTTACATAAATAAGGTTGTCAATTTTCTTTTTGAATTGTATACATGCATCATGTTTATAGATTGTTATTGCGTATGGGTTTTGCTCATTATTGAAGGTCATACAATGATCTATAGTTTTTTAACTTCTAGGTCATTTGGTCTCTTAAGGGGGAGTTATCTCATTGGCAATCATACCATATCTCAGACAACAGACAGACAGACTTCCTTATCACTATATGTACTGCCTGCTTTAGAAAGTGAGGGTATAAAAAAACTTTAACTATATGGTAAATGCCTCCCGAAACTTACTGATTGATGCCACCTTATAACAAGTGCTCTGTCGCCATCAGGTAAGGGCTGGGAATACTTTAACCTTTGTTTCTTTCTCTCTTCAGTAGTCACACTTTGTTCTATCACCAGAACAACTTTGGCCCACTGAAAATATCAAAAGTATACATAATTAATAATCATTGATTGATTCCATATTAATGATAGGGAGCGTAACTTGTTAAAATAAGCACAAAAGAGTATATGGCTTTAGTCATATTCAAATCAAGGTACAAAAATAAACAGGTTTATAACTTGTATTTGCAAACAAATAGTTAAACAATTATACTATGTATTAATTTTTAAGATTTTTGAAACACACAATCTAGGGGAAGTAATTCTTAAACATTCTTTCTTTGGTGTATTATCTATCTGTTGAGTTATCTATCATTCATAAATACTAGGGCATCTACCCATGTGTACTATTCTTTTTGTTTTATTGATAACCTTGTGTGTGGAATCTTCCATCTCACACCCAACAAGGGAGGCAATTCTCCTAATCTGACCATATCTGTCTGCTGTAGATCCTTTGACTTGAATGTCTCACTTATTGTTTTTATTCTCAAAGAGAGATAAATTTTTTGACTACATTGATAAGCTCGGTTTTGACCCATACTATCTCATTCCCACCAAGGGAAATGGTCACCCACCCTATTCATTCTTTCTCTCATCTTTTTGGAGGTATGTCTTACTGATTGTCAATACCCACCAAGGGAGACAACTCTTACCTGTCTAAACCATTCTTTCTGTGTTTCATTGATCAGCTGGTAAGTGTTACCCATCATGGCAATTAACATGTTGACTAGAAGTAATGTCACCAGGATCATGTATATGGCAAACATTATCTAGAAAATCAGTGGTAGAAAATTTATCATCACTTCAGTACCATTTAATTCATAAATATGCAACTATAACAATATTCTTAATTATCGGGACATTTGTTCATATGTTTATATTCTGTAAAAACTTAAATCAAAGATAAAAACTATGTTATATATATATATATATATATATATACACATTATTCCTATAACAAAATGTACATCTATGTATTTGTTGATAGAAAATTGTTCAGAAAGAACTTAATGAATTATAAAATTTCAAAAAGCTATGTATCGTAAGTTTTAAACCTATAGCTAACTGCTAAAAATATATATATTAATTTCTTGTAATCTTAAAATGAAATTTGTAATCTTAATATACAATTCTAAGTTTAATCTAATACCAATAGTAACACATCTAAAATAAAATCAAGAATAAAATAATTAAAATACCAACAGAAGCAGACAAGTAAAGCCAAATAATTTGAAATAATTAAACAGAGACGTTCTTACAGTACAACACAAATTGACATAACATAAAAAGCATGTGCAGAATAGTTTTCTAACTAACAACAAACAAAATCAATTTATTTGAGTATCACTTACAACATGTCAACTACTGAACCTAAATTTCAATTGCAAATTTAAATGCAGGTAGAGAAGAATCATTTATAATGGCACCAATTTTTGTGGACCATGGAAATATAAAGTACTTTGGATTCAAGTTTTTGTGGGTAATCAGTAACCCAATACCATTACACCACTGGGTATGAAAATCAGTAACCCAATACCATTGCACCACCTTTAATAATATGTCTTTTATAAATTAAATTTATGTAATGAAAATACAGTCTTGCTGTCACAAAACAATAAGCAGGAATCTTTGATAACGCTTAATAACAATTGCTTGTGGAAGATCAGAGAAAATGGACTTACTAGCATTCAGAATTTTCTTGTAAAGTTCACGGAACTCAGAACATTTCTGCGTTTGCCTTAACAGAAGTAAATGTCATTACCAAGTATCAGATTGTAAATGATTTCAAGAGCATTTAGTCACTGAAACCATTGTGACTAGTTTTTTAAAAGAGGTGATTTTTGTTTCTATTTTGAGACATTTCCTTGAACCCAATTAAATAATATCACCTTTAATTTTTTTTATCCAAATGGACGCCTATAACAACACTTCTGTAAACCAACTTATTTTTCGCGAGCTATTTATTTTTTGCGACTTTCCCCAAGTAGAAAAATAACTCAAATATAAATCGTCACACAAATGTAAAACATTGATCTTTCCATATTAAAATATGTCATGTTAATTAGAAAATCGTATAATTAAATAGATGTGGAGTGGTCCAGAAAGATTAAAACCTGAAATAAAGTATCCATGGTTTACAGTATTGATACTTGTATTTTATTTTCCCAAGATGTCACTGAGATCTGGGGTTGAAGTCATAAAACTTTGCTCAGTGCTCGAAGCACAAAAATCATGCTCGAAACATGAAATCAAGCATTTTGATTGGTTGATTCTCGAGTCTGAGTACAAATATCGTGCTCGAAAGTTTTATGACCGCAAGGCCTGGTCTAGCAATTTATTGAACACAGCTTTTGCATAACTTACCTTTACAAGTGTAGGAAATGGAGAGGAATCAAATGTGGCAAAAAAGTCCTCAAAATCCCCAACATTCATTGCAAATGATCCAAATGCTGAATCTATTGGATTTTTAAATACACATGGGTCGGTTTGAGGATCACATGATGATTGAATAAAGGCAACATAAAATGCTGAAAAGAAGTTAAAGTCAACTGAAGGTTAAAAAAAACATATTGCAGATCAACCTTGCTGTATCATATCAATGTTCTGTCACAAGTTCACTACTTTACACAGAAATCCTATTTTCATTAGTAATTTCAATAAATTTGTGCCCAACTAAAATATTATTTTCTATAAAATTACCAAAAAAAAATAAAATCAAATTTATCTTGGCACAGTATGAAAATAACAGAATTAATCAGGCTCAATTGAAAAAATCAAATATCACAAAAATTAATAACAGTACCATTTGTAATATAGTTTTTTTACAGGCGATTTCAATGAGTGTGTAGGAAAAGGTAATATCTTTTGTTAGCTTGCTTGCTTGCTTGCTGAACCATGAAGTCATTGTTAGGTAAGGTATACTACCCACCTTTAAGAGTAGACTAGTCTGACAGATGACCAATCTATCTGTCTGTAGGACTAGGCTACTTTGAAAGGAGGGTAGTATACGTTACCTAACAATTACTTCACCGTTCAGCTAGCAACCAAGCTAACAAAATGTATTACCAATACCTTTAGCTACACACTCATTGAAATTGTCTGTAAATGAAAATAGCCCTTATCATTGCTGACATAGCAAGGTTCATCTCCAACTAACTTGTAATTTCAGGATTGAAAAGTGCAATGGTTTAATTGTGCATAAAAATGAAATAAAACAAACATAAATTCATTTCTTTGGAGGATGAACAGATTCAGTCATAAGCACAATTACTTAGATATCAAACTCATCAATTACTAAACTCCAATGCATAATGGTAAAATCATAAGGATTTTTAAGTCTCATTGATAACTAATGTGAACTGTTTGAATATATTGTCACTAAAATTTGAAAGGAGTCTGTTTGATTTCATAAGGAAATCTGTTGAATTAATCAAAAAGGAATGCATAACAGCTTGGTGTATGAAGTTACATGGAAAATTGATTAACTTAAGCTGCCTCTATTTAGACTACTGTGGATTCAGTATTATTCGTTGGATACCAGATTTCGTGGGTTTCGTGGGTACAGGTGATCCACGGAATTTAAATGTTCAACGAATTACAAATTTTCTTTAAGCTTTGTAAGCAGATTTTGGCAAAACCACTAAATTTAATACATTTGTGTTGTATCAACAAAAATGAAAGTTTTCCTCAAACCACGAAAATTGATACCCACAAAAATAAATGCATCCACAGTATATATGTGTCTTTAAATTGTGAATCTCAGGTTACTGTCAGGTGTTTAATATTTAGAAATTTGAACTAAGAAAGTTTGTTTTATTGATGCACCCTTAAAGTATGTTTTCTGTTCACTGTCAGATTATAACTGATTAGATGTCTTAGTAATTAACATTGTGCAACACATTAAAAGCATTCTTCCAACTATACACATATCATCTGAGTTATTGTGTATAACTGGAGACAAACTTTAACTAATTCAATTAACTGTTAATGCAATAACAGTGTTAATATTAACAGTATTAGGCAAAATTGGTCAGGGGAGACAATTAAATGTGAAACAATAGGTCATGCTGCAAATATTATTTTTTGGTTCAATATGGGATTTCTGTAAAAAATTAAAGGTATGAATCAAAATTCCTTTTAAAGCATATTCCATATATAGTTTTGTCTTTTTCTATGGTTATTCAAGTTTCATTATTTCATTTTATCATAATTCATCAACATAACTTTCAATATATCTCTCATCTCTTTATCATATTATGTTGTTTATTAAAACACCACTTATTTCAATGAATTAATTTTCTTAAATATTCAAATAAGTCATTTCTCCTACAGTAGTCATAATTAAATGTAATTAAATAATCACAATTTATGAAATTTGGGGCTAATTTTTTTCTTAAAATTAGTTTTTAATAGACAGTAAGCAAAGAATGACACTCAAAAGCAGAATTAGAGCAATTAAAAATAATTTGCTATTTGTTATTTATCATAGAAAAAACTGAAACAATGTTTTCATGGAAAAATTTTGAGACTGTTTACAGCTACGCTAGCTTTTTGTATTATAAATTACATCTAACAAAACAGAATTTAATGGAAATATACATAAAAGGAATTAAGTTGTTTTAGTGAAGTAGGTGGTTTTGTGAGTCAACCAATTACTTTTGCCAATTCAGGAAAATCTGTCTGTTTAAATGTTACAAAATAATCGCCAAATTCTCCCAATGACATCATAAACATGGCCATTATTGACTCAATAGGGTCACTAAAGGGACTCCATTCCTGGTTCAGGTGTATTAGATATAAAGCTGAAAACAGGAAAAGTTTTACCATTATTATTTTAAATATTTTTTCTACAACAAAGTCTTGTAAATCAATGAATAAATTGTCCCACTGTCAAGCAAATGATTATAGAGCTGTCAATAATAAAACACACAACATAAAAACAATATAAAACACTTTAACAAACATAAACTGCTAAAAATAATAAAACATATCATGCATACACAGTCAGGAGACTTACTTAAATGAGTGATTTTCTAAATCACTGATTCAAGTAACATTATTTGCATAAATGTTGGAAATAAGAGTTGTCTTTCTTTAATAATCACCTATTTAAGTAGTACAAAATAATCACTAGAAGAATTCTATTGTAGCTTTAAATGTAGAATACTAATGATCCAGGGACTAATTATGTTTCTAAAATTATCAGAACCAACATCTGTGTTGATAGGATGACCAGGTCATTTCAGGTGATGACCTTGTCCTGAATCTAGGATAATGACATAAAAATCACATGTTTAAGTATCATACCTCAATTTTCTTCCCAAAAATCACTTCTTTAAGTGTAAAGCCAATATTATAGCATTTTTTCAACCAAAATAGAATTTGAAGCTAAATGATAGCATTAAAGGCATAAATCTTGCTACTTAAAATAAGCAAAAAGTTCATTTTTTTTCAATTTTACTAATGAAATTCAAAAGATATTATTTGAACCTATGTGTTAAAAATTTTGGTAAAACTACAAAGTCACAATTTGTGACAAAATTTTGAATTTGCTACTCAAATAAGTGATTTAAAAATCAATTAGTCCCCTGACTGATACAACATATAACCCATGTGCATGATTCTACCAAAATAAAATGATCAATCTACGAACAGATATCAACTACAACGTCAAAAACAACATGATTTACTTTGCTTAATATTGGATGCTCGGTCTTTTCAAAGTTTTCATAATAGTCCCCAAATTCCCCCAAAGACATCATGAACATTCCCATTATTGATTCAGCAGGATCCTTGAAAGGATTTTCTTTATTTTCTTCATAGTTCCTAAAAACTATGTACATAGCTGTAAAAACAAATAACGTAATTTCAATAGCTGACAAATAACTTCATGTATCAATATCTTTAATATTGTCTGGTTTTTTGTTTTTACAAATGCAATGGACAAAAAAAAAAAACAGAAAAGACAGGACTTCTGCCCTATCATTTTACCAAAAAATATGTCCTGATTTTCATGTGCATTTACCCATTTCGACCCCAAAAAAATTAAACATTGGAAATTGACAACTTTATATTTTTGGAATAACAAAAAAAAAAAATAATCCAAAGAAGTTTTTAAAATAAAAGTCAATGGCCTTGAAATCATTTCACATTTTCAGATTAATCATGTGAAAAGATGTTTATAACAAATTAAACCAAGTTTTAAAATAAAACTACAAGACGTTTAATTGTCTATATCACTTTTCAATAATTATAAGATAAACCATGAAGTTGACTAGAGATGCTAGGCTAAAAATATATTAATACTAAAATTATCAAAACATTGCCATGCTTTTAGTCTTTGGTATATAAATAAGGAGATGTATAAATATGATTTCCAATTAGATAACAATCCATCAGAGTTCAAATTTATTGGATGTTGATGCCGTACAGCCTTCAACAATGAAGAATACCCATACTGTATATTTATATTCTATTAAAAATACCCTTTACATTTTTTTTTTGTCTAATACTCACACTGAGAGAATCCTATGATAAAGACAACATATATGATAAAAAATCTCAGCAGATCTCCCTTCACCATCTTATATATCATCACAACAAAAGGTCCTAAGATCTTGAAACCTCTGAAAAAGACAAAACATGAGTTATATTTGAAATTCAGAGTCAATTTCATAACACAGTAGGTGTAACCTCCTCACACAGGTGATTGATGTTGCTTAATCTAAAATATTTTTTTGTTAACTATTTAGTGAAGTATTGATTGTCTTTTTATTTCTCTTGGCCATGTTCTTGTCATTTATCTGCTTCTTTCTGGTTATTGCCCATTTCATCAATTGTTGAGAGGTTAAAGGAAGGATGGTGACCCCTAGATGTCAACTTTGGTTTTCTTGTATTGTAAGGTTGTTTTTTTAGTGTTCATATGTATCACTTTTATTCACATCTTTAAATTAGTAATTCTGTTGTATAAATAATGAGTACATTTTGTTGTATATATAATGAGTACATTTTGTTGTATAAATAATGAGTACAATTTTGTTGTATAAATAATGAGTACATTTTGTTGTATAAATAATGAGTACATTTTGTTGTATATATAATGAGTACATTTTGTTGTATAAATAATGAGTACAATTTTGTTGTATAAATAATGAGTACATTTTGTTGTATAAATAATGAGTACATTTTGTTGTATAAATAATGAGTATATTTTGTTGTATAAATAATGAGTACATTTTGACATTTGGGATTCAAAAAAAGAAAAGAAAATGAAATGGAAAATCTACCTATAATATTTGGTTTCTTTATCTATGGTCCTGTTTAGTGAACAATGCAGCAATCAATCCAATTGGCTTTTGCCTAATGTTTAAACTAACTCATATAAGTTTTAGAGAAAAAAACAAATACCTGCAGAAGAACAGAAAATAAGGTGCAGTTCCTAAAATAGCCAGAACAGCCACAACATCTTCATACTGTGTGGAACATGTAGCCCTTCCAGGGAGCATCATCACCACAAAAACACATGACAACAAGAACAACATCTTCATAGGGGCTCCACCCTGTAAAATTGGACAATTGTTTGTTTCTGTTTATAAACCAAACTTTATAAATATATTATTGGAAAAATCTTAAGTTAATAAATGAGCACTTTTAATATACAATAAAGGACTTCAACAACTATTAAGGGAGATAACTCTTTTCAATTAGTAAATTTTTTAAAAAGATTTTGTTGTGTAAAACATATAAGAGACTGAAATAAATTTAAAACAGACTCACTGCTGTATTAGCTGTTTTTTATTCAAATTTAGACATTAACCTAACTTAAATGAAAGCAGTCAGGAAAAGTGAGCCAATCGTGAAGCAGAATTAAAAAAAAGAATATTCAGTTCATCAACTATATGGAACCTTTAAAGTTAAAGGTAATTCTGATATAGAAAAAATGACTACTAAAAAGCAATGAAAAACTTCTGTCATTGTTAACTATCAGTTCTAGTTATATTTCATATAATTCTGTTGTTATCAAACTCACCAAAGTTGTGAAAAATATAGTGAATCCCTGATGGTAAATTTCCTTCATAGCTAAACACAGATACATAATGGCTGCTAGCAGGACAATTATTTCTAAAGCCCATCGTATCTAAAAGTAAATAAAATAAGTTAAAGCCTACTGCTAGTTGTGTTTTGATGTACTTCAAGTACACAAACTGTTTTACATTTCATAAAAAAATGCACATTTAAATTCCCTCGGTCAAATAACAAATGGTGGTGCCTTTAAGTTAGAAATAAAAAAAAGAGTGTGTACCCTAAGATGACTCGCCTGCCTTTTAATCATGTTTGGATTTTATGTTGAAAGTCTTTCAGAGCAAGGGTTTACTATATGTATCACCTAAACTTCACGTTATCAATTATACATAAAAATAAGATCAAAGGTAACATAAACCGTGCCAGACGTTCATGTAAACTTTACAATATATCCACACACACCAAATATAGTTGACTTTTTAGATAAAGTATCTAAAAAGCAAACCATGAAAATCTAATGTTGACCAGCAACCTTGGAAACTCTAAGCTGACATAATTAATGAATATGATTTTTTGCAAGTACATTTCACTGATTGGAAAGATGCATAGTCTACTCAATTGCTTTACCACGTATTAAACATTTAACATGTTTAAATTTAAGAGAAATATACTTCTTATTTTGAGGTTATATTCATTATAAATGATTTGGTGAATAAAACAATACCCTCTACATTTTGTTTAGATAAAATACCAGTAAAAACAATTTATCTGATAATGGCCTACCTTGTCATTAGTATCACAAGCTTTGAGGAGGAAGCATGGATCTGCCGGAGCACTGGTTGTATTAGTCATACCATTTCCTGTCTGGTTAAATGTTTGTACAGTACCAGGACATTTATCTTCCCCGGGTCTCAAAGCAAAAGCCACAAGAAAGATGATGAAGTAAGTGATGAAAGCCAGAAATCTACGATAAAATCTGTAACAGAAAATTATTAAATCAAATGTGCTCAAACATCAAAAGTCACAAATTATCTAAAACGATTTTTACATACTCAAATGTTGCTGAATGACAAAAGAGGGGTTAATAAAATGAAAATGTTTTGAGCTAAAGATGACTTGAACAAAAGGCACAAGAGTGCACACGCTGAAATGTCTCGCCTTCTTTACTAATCATTGATATTAAGTTGATAGTCCTAAATATAAAGCTTTATTACAACTGTCACATAAACTCAACATCAACCAAGAAAACTTAAACATTGATCAATGAACCATGAAAATGAGATCAAGGTCAGATAAACCATGCCAAGCAGACATGTAGAGCTAACAATTCTTCCATACAACAAATATGGTTGACTTATTGCTTAAAAATTAAGAAATTTTTTAAAAAAAGATCAAAACTTTGACCATTGAACAGTGAAAATGATGTCAAGGTCAGATGACACCTGTCAGCTAGACATGTACACCTTACAATCATTTCATACACCAAATATAGTAGACCTATTGCGTATAGTATAAGAAAAAGAAACCAAAACACAAAAACTTAACTATAACTACTGAACCACAAAAATGAGGTCAAGGTCAGATGACACCTTCCAGTTGGACATGTACACCTTACAATCATTCCATACACCAAATATAGTAGACCTTTTGCATATAGTATAAGAAAAACAGACCAAATCACAAAAACTTAACTATAACCACTAAACCATGAAAATGAGGTCAAGGTCAGATGACATCTGCTAGTTGGACATGTACACCTTACAGTCTTTCCATACACCGAATATAATAGACCTATTGCTTATAGTATCTGAGATATGGACTTGACCACCAAAACTTAACCTTGTTCACTGATCCATGAAATGAGGTTGAGGTCAAGTGAAATCTGTCTGACGGGCATGACGACCTTGCAAGGTACACACATACAAAATATAGTTATCTTATTTCTTATAATAAGAGAGAATTTAACATTACAAAAAATCTGAACTTTTTTTCAAGTAGTCACTGAACCATGAAAATGAGGTGATGGACATTGGACATTGACTGACGGAGAGTTTGTAACATGAGGCATCTATATACAAAGTATGAAGCATCTTCTAAAATATAATGCTTTTAAGAACCAACCCATACCTGAACCTTGCAAACGTAACCCATTTTTCCTTCAGTAAGTTAACAACCAGACCATCCATCATACTCAGGTGGTTTTCTTGCTCCTGCAAAAGTTAAATTGACAACATCATTCATATATTGTTTCTTTGAAAATTGTGGCAAAACTTTCAAGGTTTACATGATATAGATCTGCTGAAGAGCTTCATATCAACTAGTTGGAAATATTCAACAACTAAATAAATATCATAGGGAAATAGTCAACAACAATAAAAAAAAATACACCCTTTGTAGACATGATTATTTGTACTAAACTGTGCAATAGACTGAAATCCAAAGTTTCTGAGATTACCTTTACATAGGTTAAACTTATTTTAGTGGACACATACCTTATATATAACTCAACTTTAAAATATAATATTGATTTCTCCTGATGATGTCTTTCTCATTGAGTGGACACTTACCCCATAAACCACTAAACTTAAAACAGAATCTTTATTGATTTCCCCTGTTTCTGAGATGGTGTCAATGTATTTGAGTGGATAGCCAGCACAAGTTACATTGCCATAAATCCACATCACTGCTCTAACTTTCTCTAAGATATGCTCATACATCTACAAAACAAAACAAAATTCAAGCTAAATGCTTAAAGCTTTCTTGCTTAACCCTTATCATGCGGGGGCTGTAATATTACGGCTGTACCCAGAATACTGTTATTTGGCTCCAATGGCGCTCCATACTTTTGGAAGTCAACTTTATGACATTTATTTCATAGTGTATGCATGTTATCTCAATCTTACACCATTTATAGTCATGTTTCTCTGTTGGAATGTTAATTTTAAGCTCAAATACAGACTTCAAAAATTGAAATCAGATTAAACTGGGAAGATGGTTGGCTTCCCTTTCAATGTCTGACACACAAATTTTAGAGGCCTAAAACTTCCAAAAATAGTGTAAACCAGTGGACATATAACTACTGATCTTGTTTATTATTGAAATAGGCATAGGAAACAACTTCTTCCGATTGCAGGTCCAGTTGAGGTCAAAAATCAAGAAAAATCTGTACCAATATCAGTTTTACTCTGAACCAAGAACTGTTGTGGTAAATGTGTCCATAGAGTTAAACATTTGTCTATATTTTAACACTTACTTCTTTTCTTGGTAATTTTGCAGACAAAGTAAGGGGAGTTAATCCTTGTCTATTCTTTATATCAAGCTTTCCACCCATATTCAGTAACAAGTCAAACATTTCCTGGAAAAAAATAAAATTCAGAAATAAGCTTAAACTATGAATCTTTTACATTTTATATTTATAAAATTTGTTTTGTGAGTATTTCTAACTTGACATCTAATTATCTATTAGCACAAAATACATTTTTTTTTATTTTGCATAATTATTATATAATTTGTAATCTCTATATAAATATATCTATTATAGTAAAAATGCATTTTTCATGAAAATCAAAAAGTTACATTAACATTGATAGCACATGCATTTAGATTTTCACATGTTAGCAAATACATATATCTTAAAAAGAAACATTTGAATATACAAATTTCATGTGCTACTTAATTATATTAAAATGCATACAAATAAAGTACTTTAATATATTAAACAAAAAAAGGACAAAAGTGAAGCGGACTTGGAATGCTAAATCTTATATAAAAAATACCAATGAAGCTATAAAATTACCCCAACCTTGAATGTTCTAAATTACATTTTGTATTTGCAATGTCACCGTAAAGTGGGTTAAAATGTTGGCCCCATAAAGTCATTAGTTAAAGCAGTTTAAAGCATTTTTATGCAACTTTTATTAAAATCTCTACTGAATTGTGATACATATTGGTGGCCTAGACTCATCCAATGAGCAACAGAACTGATGCCACATGTGGAACAGGATCTGACTACCCATTTGGACCACCTGAGATTACCTAAGTTTATGGTGGGGTTCCTGTTGCTCAGCTTTAGTTTTTTAATTTGTCTTTTAGTCGTTTCTATTTTTTTCATGGCCTTGTCAGTTAATGTTTCGACTTATGAGTTTGGAAGTCACCTTTGGTATCTTTCACCACTCATTTGAGCAAAAGCAATCAATTTATCAATCATGATATAGTTCACATTTTTATAGAGAAATGCTGAATGCATATATCCCTCAATTATGTTAATATCAGTAACATCACTACGTTTCCAAAATAGCCAACAACAGATGTAAAACATAAAAACATGCTATACACAAAAAAATTGTAGCTTGATATTTTTTGGAAGAACCCAAAACATAAATATGAAATAATATTCTAGCAAGATAGTATACATATTTCTGTTAACCAAGCAAAGCAATAATACATAACAGTGATCTGACTCGTGGCCACATTAGTGATAACCATCACCTTGTACAATAGCTAGGTATGACACACACATATGTCGTATATTTACCCACATATACTATGCACTTATCAATCACATGGTAAAAAAAGTAAGTGTACTCAAAAACATGCTTGTTCAACTTTTAGTTTTAGACCTACAGACAAATGAAAACTTAGTGTTGAGTATTCATTTTACATTTGATTAGCCTTTCATAAGTCTACTAATTTTTCTGTTGTAATTTTTAACTTTGTCACCCTTGAATGACAGAGTTTTTCATTTATTATATAAAGTAATATTTTTTCCATGCTTCACAAATTTTGATAAGTGCATAAGTGACATAAAAATATAGTCTGCTAACCTTCTTCTGTGCGTGCTGTAATCCAAGCAAGTTGCAATTTTAAGATGAATGTCATTATTAGAAGTATACAATGATAACAACAGCAAAATTACTAGTATCATCATCATGATCATACAATTTTCATACTTTTATTGTTCACATAAAAGAAAATCTGACAGATTATAATTTATAACAGTTTTGCATATAGAGGTATTGTTGAAAACGATTCTTAAGAAGAAAAAAAAAAAACAGATTCCCAAATACATTCAGAGGATCTGTTTATCAAACATTTGTTTGTTTCTTTGCTCATGACAGCCTTTCCAAACTGAATATCTGTCAAATAACTATATTTAACAAACTAGTAATTTTTTGTTGTGGATATTTGAAATGAAAAAAATATACAAGACTTGAAATGTTCCAACATTTTACAACCCCCTTTTGCAACAAATCTATTGATTATATTTCAAGAAGCAGTATGTGTAAAGATTGAATAAAAAAATTAAACTTGCCAAAAAAACACATGTTAAAATTATAAACTTTCATTATTTTTTACCAGTTATTTTTATTGAAACAACTTTCAATTTAAAAAAAAATTCATAGTCATTTATTTTTTTTTCCTTTTTAAATTGCCTCCTCAATCACAGTAATTCTAAAGTTACAGTCAAAGAGGCTAGTAGATGGTTGGAATATTTCAATTTCAATGTCACCATGAAAAATATCTGTTTATAATACTTTTGCAAAGATATATATATATATATATATATACACCTGAGAACACACTCTTGTAATCACAGGAAAAACCTACCGTTAAAGGTGCACCACTAGACTGAATATAGAATTCCATTTTAAACATAAGTATACATGAAAAATATATATAATTTTAAGAGCTTGCTCAATACATACAAGTATTCGAAGAAAAAAATGGCTCTTTCAAAATATAAATGGTATAACAAGTATTTACTGACAGTGCATAAAATTATTATAAGACAAATCATTATTATTGTGGTGTATATATATGATACAGTGAATTTGTAAAATCCTTAAAATTTAAAAGACAAATTACTACAGCAGTAACACTGAACAATTATGGATTAATTTGTCTGATTTAATTAATACAAGGTTAGCATTCTTAAAAAGAAGTAAGAGAAAATTTAATACATGTATATGGAAACAGGAAAAATATTAGGAAATTGTGGAACACATATTTCAACAGACCCACACAAAAGATTGCTACCTTGCTTGAAATTAAGCCATTATTTCGTGATTCAGTCTGTAATTGCTAAAAAGTATAAAAGAAATAACCTATTTTCAAAATAAAATAAAAACGTGGTAAATTAAATTGATAACCTTTGTAAGAGGAGAAAACAAATACCAGGAATAAGAAATTGATTAGTTCAGGCTGTCTTCCAGTGGCAATTATTTAATATCGGGACAAGACTATATTAATGTGATTTGAATATGAACCCTGTTTTATGCTAGACTGAAATGCTGAGAAGGAATATCAATGTTCTTGTTCAAATGGTAAAAGTCCAAAGGAAGACATGTCAGCCTACCAGAACCTGGGTCCGTTATTCAGACTCAAAATATAGTGACAAGTCAAATATTAGAGAGCATGTTACGGTATGCTGATCAACAAATGATAGTAAGTTAAAAAAATAAATGTATTGGACTTGTATTTCAATTGATAAAAAATCAATTAGGCACATTTCAAGTTATAGAGTTTAAGATAGTTGTCTTATTGGCAACCTGATAACATCACCATATTTTCTTATATTAAGCCTTATATGATGATGATGATGATGACCATTTAAGTTGTATGTAGGTTTATCTTATGATGTTTTTTTTTTGCAAAGTTAAATAACATAGGAAATAAAATAATATATTCTAAATGTGATTGGTAGGTGTTTAATGCCACTTTCAGCACCTTTAATGGCTATTTCATGGTGGTCAGATTTTAATGGCGGAAGGGCTGGAGTGTCTGGAGAGAACCACTAACCTTCTGCAGGATACCTGACTACCCCTAAGTCAATTTAGAGTAAAGTAAACCTACCACATGCAGGATGAAAACAAACAACTTCAGTACTAGTGTTTGCAGGCTAGTGCAACAGTAAATTTTAAAAATTCAGGTTCTTTATAACGAATGGGTTATCTTTTAATAAAAGGAGATGTTAGCTATACTATACCTCGATGACGAATAAGAATACCAAAAGGAACATGAAATGTTTTCTCAAAATTTTGCTATGTGCAACCTATACATGAACAAGTAAAAAATATTCTGTGCATTCATGTGAATTTTTCATATCTATTTAATTGTGCGTATATAATATTTGTGATAAAAAATATTTTGCTCCAAATGATTTTTTAATCAGTGTTTACATTGACACAATAAGTTATAAAGCTGTTGAAAAAATTAATCAGAATTCAAACAACAACATCAAAATCTGACTTTTTAATTAAGTGCTAAAGGATCAAACCTCTTGTCCGTTCAACTGTGAATTCTATTATTGGTAAATCAATTATTTTGTATTAAATATCAATGACAATATGTAAGATTTTTGTCCTATCAATACAAAGGATTTTAATACTTTTCAATTATCAAATACATGTACTGATACTTAAGTATTTATTTTGAAAATTTTATGAATAGTTATTCAGTGTTTTTTTTTTTTTTATCTAACATACATGCTTTCTAGTTATCTAAGTTTTGAAACCCATTCAACATGAGACAAAATTTCAATAGCCTAAATACCATAAAAATACCAACATAAAAACAGCACAAATGACCTTATGACAACAAAATAAGACAGCAAGCTTCATTTCTTTTCTTCACAGACAGATAATCAACATACATGAACAACACATCATAAGCCCAACATGTCTCTTATATTGCATGAAAAATAATTCTGTTTGAAATATATATTCACCAAAATTCAAGTTCATGTACACAAAAAAAATTTGGGGTTGAATAATTAAGTTAGTTAAAATCAAATGAATTTATGCACTCTCTTATTTCCTTAGATACAAATGACACTTAACTATCTAAAAATTTGTGATGAAGCAAATCAATGGTTTTAAATTTCAATCAATTTAATGCATATCCCTTAAAAATTTTGACACCTTCTCCAATTATCTAGTTGACAAAAGCCAGGTTTCCCTCACTTTTGAATCCAAACAAAGAAATAATATGTATAGTGAACAATCATAAATGGTATGAACTTATTGTTTCATATTTTTGTTCCTTTCCGAAGTTAACAAGGATAATGTAGAAAAAAAGCAGCAAAATGGAATCCCTCCAAATTTAAATATATATCTGAAAGATTTTTTGTCAAGTCTGAGCCATTCCTATGTTAACTGAATTGTTGCTGAAGTTATTGCAAACTTCCCTAATTGTAACTGAGGTAAAGTCCATGGTTTGCATTCAGTCATCCTAAAAATAAGTTTTTAAGAAATAGCCAATAAATATTGAGGGAACTAATACACAATGTGTGAATAATTCTGACAAAAACAGTTTCATTCCTATGTTAATTGTAAGATTTTTTAAAATGACAATCTTGTGTGAAAGACAGAAAGGCAGATAGACATGATTGACAAGGTATTATAGTAGGTCATGTTTCCCTTATGTATTTTTAGAATTGCAGGTATGATACAAAATATAAAATCATAAATCCTCAACATTATTTATGTTGAATTTTCCAATAACAATACTTTTTTTCTTCATTTCAAGAATGTGTATATACCCACCTTTTTATCATGAATAACCAACATGTGCATAACTGTGTTGCCATTGGTATCCTGGAGATTTGGGTTAGCTCCCTTTGCTAAAAGCAGACGAACACATTCTTCCTGTCCAAGGGAGGCAGCAAAACTCAAGGGATATTCTCCATAATATACATGACTAATTGAAAATAAAAATCATCTATTTTTAAAAGTTGAATGAAAGTATGTTCAAAACAAGAAGTATTGTGAGCTGCTGGTCCCTTACTTGTACTCATGATCATGCTGGTTTACTGATCTATCTATTATAAAGTGTCTGAGATTTTACCTACATTCTTTAAAACAGAGGTTGATATAGACTATATATATAATAGTTATTCTATCTATATCTTATACCTGTATATAAAATAAAGGCTGATTCAATATTTTTTTCTGCATTAACATTATTTTAAAAACCCAAGATGTTAGTAGGAGGTTATAATATAGAAAAATTATTAAGTTACATCCTCCTTTCACCATAATTTTTACATTTATGTAAACAAAAAAAAGTTTGAAAAGATAGATTAAGTGATTGAGGCATTGCACAAAAGACTAAGAACAATTCTTGATAGCGAGAGTACATGTTTTTTGCTGTCATTCATTGTTAATATTCTTCAAATAACAGGGCTTTTGACAAAATTTGAGATACTACCTATAGACACACTAATCTTACCCTACATAATCAGTTTTCTCACACAAGTCCACCCACTCATGTTCTAGCGAATCTGTTCTTGATTCCTTCTGATCGTCTGGGGTGAAGAAATTTCCTGTAGCTCTCTGATGATAATCAGCCCCATGATCCAACAAAAATTTAACCATTGCAGGATCTTCATTTACAATGGCAAAATGTAAAGCGCTCTCACCTAAAAATACATACAAATAAAGTCACACTTGATATTTGGACAATGAAAAATTTACAAATTAACTGGAAGTATGATAGTATTGAGCGTTTTATTTCCTAAGTGACTATGGGCTGTCTTGAGCTTAATGAAAAAAGTTGGTTCTTTTTCCATTTACCATTAAAGACATTTAACTCCTGTCAACATACACAGTCAGGACTCTACTTCGTCAGAATTATCTCCCCATTACGCCAGTTCATTTTCACAATCGTAGAAATGGAAGCCATTGTAGGGATGACGCGCTACCAATTTTGCTCATTGAAACCGATAAATTTATCCACATTGCACCATTACGATCCTTATATGTCAGTTGTATTTTAAAAGACAAATGTATCAACTAGCTAATGAGCATCAGTTAATGATCTTGTCTGCATTGATTCAACTTAAAACTATTGTCTGATCGGTTGTCAGGTGTTTTTTTCGAAAATTGATAAACATTTAAAAAAATTCTAATTAAAAATTTCGTTGAAGGGCAGACTAGATTTTTTTAGTGTATAAAGACTATAAACCCTAGTTTCCACACACAAAAAATTATATTTTTTCAAAGATTTTCATCATCCAACTTGAAAGACTGTCGTCAAGTACTTTCAGTAAAAAAATAGCTATTCGAACACACCTTCTCTGTTTTAGTGACTCATTAGATAGGTATTTCACTTGACCCATATATTTCATCTTTTAGTACTGTTATTTTTTTGTGTTATAAAGTCAATCTGTAGCTTTGATATATAAAAATAATAGAATCTGAAGCGAGACGATGTATGAAATAATCTTACTTTGTACGATATCAAGACAAAATATTCAACTCAAACACGCCCTAACATAAAAAGGTGCACTCGATTTTCTCTTTTCGATATAATTGTTATCCATTTTTTGGAATTTTTTCTTGAGTCACATAATGGAAGGGCAGACACAAAATTTTTGAACTAATAGATTGATATGTTTTCCGTCCGTGGTAATTTTTTCAAAAAAATTGGAGGTTATGCATTTTGTTCATCCAACTTGAAAGATACCCATGTCGTCGACTTGAAATCTAATGGTTCTGCTTAACTATGTACTAGATAAATTGAAAACTTATGCAAATGGTGTTTTTAAAATAAAACACCTCGTAATTGAGAAAAAAATTATAATTTTGTTTGTTTCTATTAACTTTTAAAATTTTTGTCACTATAGTAAACAATACAGTACACATGTATCGCCTTCTCTAACAAAGAGCTTCGATTCTTTTGTTCTGTTTCAACCGGGTTTCCGACTGTGCACAACATCAATAAATAAACATTTTCATTTTTTTTTGCAGTTTATAAGATGAATGTTTTAAGTTTATAAAACAGTACAGTTCACAAAGGTTTCACTGTGAAACTAAGTTTGATATGCAAATGTAAATGATTTAAAATCTTAGAAATACAAAATGTAGGTCCTTGACACATGACTTTTCCAATTTCATTTACACTGTTTGGTTTATTACGTTCACTTAAAAAACACAGTGAGTTTTTATCTATTTCAACTCCAAATCTCAGTGTTGACAGGCTAGTGTTACAGTAGTTTCAACTATTTAGACCATTCAGCCACCAAGGCCCCTTTGCTTTCAATTAAAAGACAGTAACTTTTTATCTATTTCAGACATACCATAATACTCATCCTTAAGGTAAATATCATTCAGTAATTTAGGATAAGCCTTTATCAATCTTTTGGCAAGATCTGCATGGATAGCTGTAGACAGTAATACACACATATGGAGGATGTTTTCCCCAACGGTACCTCTCTGGTTAATATCCCAGCATTCCACACGGTATTTACGATCTGAAAAATATAATAACAATCTTATTAAAAACACACAATTCAATTTTGACCAAAAAGTTCAAACTTGAAATAGACTTTTAGATTTATATAGAAATTATAGTTACATGGGATATAACACAATAAGAAGATTTTACATCAGGAATATTTATTACAGACTTAATTTTAAGTTATATAGTATTTGATTAAAATTCATACAGAAACTTTGTACCAATAAAACTCTACTGTTTTTCAAAATTTCAAAACATATTGTTATTCCTTTAAATGGTAAGATATTATATAACATCTTCAGTAAAACCTACAAATAAAATTCTGCTTAAAAAGATGAAAGTCCTAAAAATCTAAAGAAAACTGTACATAAACATCTTTTTGCAATTGTTTTACATATTGTATTAATATTGTGTCATAGATCAAACTAGCTGTGGAACCGAAGGTTTGGTCCTTATGGTACTTTTTTACTATTTGCGGAGCATAGTGTTTTTCTATGTTGTAAAGTTATACCACTTTCTCATGCTAAAGTGAAGGTTGACGCCTGTTAAAACATTTAAACCAGCTGCATTTTTTTGCACCAGCTGTCCTAAGTCAGAAATCTGTTGTAAAAGGGTTCTCATTTGTTGATGTGGTTCATAAGTGTTTCTCTTTTGTCAATTTTGATATAGATAAGGCTGTTCGTCTGCGCCTGTTAATGTAACTCTGGAAGTTGGAGGACAAACCAGAGAGTCAATTCCATTGCACACAAAAAATTATGTCGAAAGTCTTAAGTACATTAAAATTATACATAAAAAGGTGAAGTGTGTATAAAGACATTATTCATAAAAGTTCACATACATGTACAAGGTGATTTGTTGCAACACATACAAACTTTACAATAACGAAGGAAAACATTTAAATGAAACATTCAATGCCATGCCATCACTTGATACAATATAAAATGTATATTCAACATATTAAAAGCATGGACTAAATTCACAACAGCTGATTTTAAGCTAATATTACTGCTAGCCCTACTGATGCAATATCAGACATGTTCATGTTTCTAACAAATATAAATCTAACTTACACAAGAATATTTTTAATAGTTTGCTATTTTTATATCTTAGCCTATTTGTTTTATACTTATACATTTTATATTCATTGTTATACAACTGAAAAATTTCTTGCCAACAATATTTATTTCTGTACAATGTGTTGATATATTTAAACATAAGTACAATGTATTAGATCATGGCAAAGTTAGCTTAGTACAATGTTGTACTTAAATTGGCTTGATGAGCTTACATGTATATCACACTATGTTAACGGTGTACCCTTTGAAATGTATACTGTGACTTCCATTTGGGAGCAAATCAATTCTTTAAGACACAAAATTCATATACATTTTATTTTTGTACATAGCCAAACCAATAAAAGGTTAAATGAGAATTACCCTAAATAAAGTCTCAAAGGCCATATACTAAGTATACCCAAAAAGATGTAATAATTTAACCCTTTCCTCCATAATGATGCCTATCGACGCCTGTGTAGTGCCTCAGTTGAAACGTATTGCCTACGAAAAAACTTTATCAGACTTAAAAGAAATTGTATCTTATATAAAAAGAATATTCATGAGAATATCTGACTAGAAAATTCATTGATGAAATATTTGTTGCCGCAATGCAATAATACTTTAAACCTGATGATTTTTTTTTAATTTAAAAAATCCTATGCAAATCAAGCATGTAAAAAAAATTCCCATGGAGGAAAGGGTTAAGGGATTTAAAATAAGTAAGCATTAACATGAAGGCACAGTGCATTCACATAAATTTGTGTTAAACAACTGGATTGAACTGAAAGCAGAGTCACCAGTACCTTAAAATATATTGCTAGTAGTCACTCATGTAATACACAATTATTACAAATATTATCAAACGAATTTTTTTTTTCATAAATTAATTCACAAATATTCAAGGTTCATCTAGGCCATACTCTAAAACTTTTCAAGATGCACAGGTGTGTCTGTATTCTGAGTGAAATTTGTAGTGTAAATATGAGGGTAGTAATGCCCTTTACCGTCAGGCGTCAAACGGTCATTTTCGGCTACCGTTAGCGGTCGTCAAATTGATCAAAATTTTACTGTGATTCGTCAAAATATCCTTACCGTGATTCGTCAGAGGTCTCAAATAATTATTGTTCCCGTTATTTTTGGGGAAAATTTAAAGTGTTAGTCAAAATCATTCGATTATTTTATCATCTAAAAGGAAGTGCACATTTTATCGTCATGAACCAAAAATTATCGTTAACACCTTTTGGCAAGAAATTTTACCGTGATTCAACATGAAGGTACCCCCATTACCACCCTTAAACATGGCCATATTTGCGAAAAGGTTATAATGTCATTAATGAACCTTAAAAGGAGAGTCATGTCTGGAAGAAATTTCTTTGATGCATTCATTCATAACTAATATAAATAGTAACAGAAGAAGATTCTAAAAAAACAACTATGTAACTGCAAAAAAACTACTTTTCCATTACATTAAGTTATATGAGTGAATTAACTTTTTTGTAACATTTGCTATTCTTGTATCTTAAATAACAGAATGGAAATTTTGGCCTCCAGAAAAGAATGAACTTCCCTGTCCTTGATGATTCAGTTAGAGTTGATAGTGCAGTCACCACATTTGTAAAGAAATTAAAAGTCAAATATTGGAAATTTAATGTGCATCATACCATCATGAAACATATTAGAAATCATCATAAGGGGAGACAACTTGCGCTATGCAACAGAAATCTTACCTGGCAAATTGGTGTCAGCTACAAATCAAGTGAAGAAATTACAGAAAATCCACTACAGTACAAACAACATATACATATACATGTAACACAGACAACTCATGATGTCTGAATTGTAACTTATTTAGAATAGTCAGAATTATGGACAAGAAATACATATATGTATACATGTACATAACTAAAAGAAATGGCCCAAAGATTTGGTCCTAGTAATGGCAAAATCAAAACTGCCCAAATATAAAAAATGTTATTTATATTCCAGTTATAGTCGATTCACAAGAAAATTACACAATTATATTTAGATACATAGTATTGAACATGTTGAACTGGCTATGCAATTTTTTTCTTTCATTTTTTTTCAAAATATAATTTCAGCTTAAATAACTTTATCTTTTTATTCTTTATAATTATGCAAATGTATGTTGTATTGTACACATAATGACATTAAACGTGTTAATCCTGAAAATTCTTTCCTTTCATATATTTTGTGATAAATTTAACTTGTATCTGTCATGTCTGTTATGAAAATAAATTGATACATGTACATTTGTACATTTACAAGTAACATATTACATGGGCTAAAATAGAGGGAAATAATCACCTGATATATAAAAATATTATTTTATTTGACTCACAATGTATCATAGGTCAAATCAGTCTATATAGCTTGCTGTCACTATCGTACATTTATGTTTTATGTTGAATGGAATTTTTCATGAGATAACTAACTTGCTTATTTAATCTTCCGATTTTTCTAGGTTTTTTTGTCCACTATAAATTTATCATAAACTACAATGTAGCATGACTAGTGATAACAATTATCAAATTAGTGGAGACTGTCCCTTACTTATAACCTTTATTTGAAAGTTACAAATTGTTTCCTGATTATTTATATCAGGGGTTAAAATACTTGTAACACATGTAACAATTGCAGAATTGAATTGATAATTTTCATAAAAAAATTGTATTTTTATATATATAATCATAATTACATGTACTTCAAAGGCTTTTTTTAATTAACATGATAAAATGTCCAAAACATTTTATTCTTTTTCTACTGTTTTTTTTCTTTAAAACAAAATGAGACACAACATGTACATTTTCTACACAATCTACAGTGTTTCTAAATATGAAGTGCACAATTACATGTAGCATACAATGAAAGTGGTAAAAATGCAGAATATCATAAAATGATTTTGCTAGCCTGAAGTCTCTTAAATTAAACCAGTGATTTTGCTAGCGCTTGTTATTTTCGTAATTTACCAAAGAGTTTTGAACAAAGGAGTAGGTTTATAAAGGGTCCATATTGGCCCTCACAGTATGTGAAATTTAACTTCAGTAACTAAAATAAAAAATATCTGACAGATCTACACCAAAAAAAAAGCTCTGATGCTTCAATCATGTTAATACAATTGTAGTGTCAATGATGCACCATTATGGAGAAAATCATAATTTTTAACATTTTTTGCCTGAACTCTAAAGTTTTGTTTCAAAAATTGGGTGTGGTCAATGTTTTTTCAGAAGGAAATAGACCTTACAAATTGAAATGCGAGTAATCAGACAAATTTGACTACAAACTTATAAGCTTATAAATATCAAACTTTCTTAATCTGTCATCATTCTTAAAATAAGTAGCAGTCAACAAAAGTGTAAAATTTATTTGAATTCTTATAATATAGTTATTTGAAGATTTTATCATGTGGCTTTACATAATTTATGGGCTTTCATACTCCTTTGCATTCCCTAGGTACTTGTGGTGCACATAATTAGCCTGCAGCATATACCTGAGTTCCAATCAATGTATTGATTTTTTTACCTGGTTTATTTCTAAAATAATTAGCCTCTGCATCTGGAAAGTTCATATCAATTAGAGCCAGGTCCCTCTCTTTTAAACGTTTATCTTTCCCTATTTTTGGTTTGCGACTATCTCTCTCTTGGCTTCTCATCATGACTAAATCAACTATTGGTATTTTCTTTCCACGACCCTCATCATAAAGAAAGTTTTTTACTTCAGCAATTTTGTCATCAATCTCCTTAAAATTTTTGGTCCACCTGGCTCTTTTCATTAACTCAACAAGTTCCCCACCTCCCTTTAAGTCAACAAGATTGTAGAGTTCTTTTGCCCCAGCATCAGCTTGCTGTTTGACACCAGAAGCAACAACTGTCGTGTTCCCCATTGTAAACTTTTTCTAAATCCTCTGGGACAAATCCGTATCAAGTGTAAACAACCTCCATCTTTAATTTTCTTCCGCGCTTGCGTATCCTTATTTCCGGTAGATTAAAATGACATCGACGAAGCAGTGGTGCGTGTAGTTCATGTAAGGCAGCGATTTTTATTGGTTGATCAGCCGAGTGCAGAGCACCTTAGCAACTTAAAGCGCCCTAGACAACACACTAGTCGATCTATATTCAAACAATTATTGTGGGCAATTCTCTGGATTATCAGTTAAAACAGGTGTTATAAACCAACAGAATTTGACTCGGTAGGGGAGTTTTACATCAAGAGAAAATGACTACAGTAGCTTTTGGCGGTGGACCTAGTCTTGACCAAAGACGAAATTTCGCTGCTTTGAGAGATGGTACACATGTGCCAGGGTATGTCATATGATCTGTTGTTTTGATAGAGAATAACAAATTGAATACTAACATACATTGGATGGCAGTTCATTGCCATGCAGCCTCTTAATACAGGAGTCGACATCTATAGACTATAATCATGCAAATGTCAGCTCATTCATAAATATGTTTGACATGTACTTTGAGCTGTTGTGAATTAAGTATTATTTGATAATTTGCTAGTTAGTAATATAAAGAAAATATTAAAAGATGTTGGTAAACATGGTAAAGATGGATATGAACATCAAAATATGAGGGAAAAAAAGGTACCAAAAAAATAGCTAAAACATTGCATGGAAAATAAAAATCTGGAAAAAACAATGTATGAAATATAAAATCAAAAATGTTTAGAAAAAAGAAAGCACATTTTGTACAAGAAGTTATTACTCAACCATCGTTGGAAATCATGCAATCATTATACACCTTATTGCTATTCCGGCCTGACCCGAGAATCTGTCCCGCTTGAACTACATGTATATACACCTTATTGTCAGATATTTTGTATTATGACTTCAAAATTTTACAGAAACCAGTGTGATTGTCGAGGCTAACTTCTAATATCGTATACAGAAAACAATACAACCATACAGTTTGACGTTTACTTCATTATAACATAACTCTAAGGCGACGTCGCACACTGACGTCAACCCTAGATACATAACGGTAAATTGCGACGTCTTGACTCCCGCGGTATTCTCGACATTCTCCGGGCGGCGAAAAGTAAATATCAAAATTAAATTACAATCAAGAAAAAAAAATTAAAATTACTGTCTCTTAAATTCAAAACTTAAACTTAAAACTTAAGCACAGTCACTAGCTTCCAGACTAGTTATCTTTCGATTAAGTCCCAATGAGTCTATTTCGTATACACAAATCACAGTATCCATTTTTTCTGTGTACCTGTTCCTTCTTTCAATGAAATTGTATCATGTTATAGGTTTTTGAAAGTAAGTCAATAAATCAAATATTTTCGTAACAGTCCATAATAAGTCACAACAGTTCAATAGATACCTATCATTCAGTCCATCTTTTGATATTTTCCCTGTCGGTTCTGCTTCCTCAACTCTCTCGATAATTTGGCAACGTGTCTGTTCCTTTATAATTTCTTCTAAGCCAAATTCCTCTGATTTATTCGAAACCAGTACGTTTAAGATGCTGGATGTCGTAGACGAAAGTACCCTACCCGGCTGTAAGGGTCCTGATAGTAAGTATCCAAGCTTTGACTTCATCGCGATCGGTCCATCTCCTCGTATTACTTTGTCTTCGATAAAGTCCCAATAGTGGTCGGCACCAATAAGTAATGATATCTCAAAATAATCGTCTTTGTTAACTGGGTGAGCGAGTCTTAATCCTTTCAGATAATCCATATTTCGGTTAACGTACCGCATATGATCATGTATTGGAACTGCTATGGTAGGAACAATAAGGACTTCAATCGGAATTTTACGACTATTTTCGGTTTCGATAAATACGGTGGTTGTGCGTAGTTCTCTCGTGCTCGTGTTGTCCTCTCCAAATGGCGATAAGTGTACAACTTCAATTCCTTCAATTTTCAAATTCAATTTCTTCGCTAGATGCTCTGTTAAAAAAGATCTTTGTGCACCCTCATCAAATAAAACATTCGTATCCATAGATATATTACCTGACCATACAGGAGCTACCGCCGTTTTCAGTAGCACATTTGTACGCATCTGTGTCGATAAATGCAAAACTTTAGTATCTTCCTGGTTTTCAGTGTCATTTATAAGATTGACGGGTGAAGATTGAATCTGTTTATTTGTATTGCTTGTAATGAACGCTAAACCTTCGCTGTTAACATTATTACTCGCACTACATAAGCTGGAATGATGTCTCTGGTTGCAGTGTCGACACGTTCGTTTCGATTGACACTCATTAGCATGATGATTTCCTAAACAGTTAAAACATAAATTATCACGAATTACGATAGACATTCGGGCTGTGCTATCAATAATATTGGTACAGTTTGTTGGCGCATGTATCTCTTTACAAAAAACACATGGTCTCTCCGTAATATTCCGGGATTGGCTCTTCGCGTTGCGTGCTGTGTGTATTCGCGGTGATTCTATTCCTGTATGAAATGTACATGTAGATGCGGTTGTGAAGTGACTTTCTGAAGACTCGAGATATGTACCTGTATTTTTTCCCGCCTCCATGATCTGAATTTCGTTAAGTATACTCTTCCTCAAATCTTTCAAATTCCAACTTGACGGTCCGTGTTGTCTTGCTAGGTTTTGGCGTATTTCTGCGGGCAACTTGTTCAGAATAACGGGTACCAGTAGTGAACCATAAGTGTCTGTAGTCTGTCCGAGTGACTCTAGACCTCGTACGTAAGTTTCAGTTTTGTCATAATAATTGCGGAGGCTTACTAAAGTATAAATTGGCAGCGAAATCTCAAGTAGAGCTTGCATGTATGTTTGTATTATAGTATGTATCTGTCCATACCTCTCTTGTAACAACGAAATAGCTTTGCCGTAATTAGTGTTTGTCATAGAAAAACCTGATATGGTCTGAAACGCCTCTCCCTGTAGTAGTGACTTTAAGTAGTTAAACTTCTGTACGTCGCTGAGTGTTGGATTTGTGTGAATAGATGTCTCATATGAATCCCAAAAGGATTGCCAATCTAAAATATTCCCTTTAAAAGTAGGCAAGTTCAACTTTGGTAATTTGTGGTACTGATTAGTTGTGCTAGAAGACGAATGTAAACTTGGAATATGCATAGACGGGTTCGTAGTAGGAATAATCTCTGATATAGCGGGGTTACTTGTATAAAACGAGGCTGCATTCGATTGTACATGAGATGTCGACGTGAAACAATTGGCGTGCGGGTTCAATTGAGAGGAGTCGCTTGCGGGTACACTATTTGCTGTAGGTGAAATCAAGGTATGCATGGGTGTATCAGAGGGAGTAACGTTACTAGCTTGAAAAACGGTAGTATTGACGGGTAAATACTGACTTTTCGACTGGGAGGGATTAATGAGTTTTCTAATTTGACGAATTTTTGAATCTAAATCGAACATGTACATTGTACTCATCTGTTTGTTGAATTTCATCCACCACGTCTTCATCCGAGCTTGCGTCCACAATTTTATCATTCAGATCTTTAAGAATATTCTTTTTCTGTAACACGGAATCTAAAATAGCTGTGACGTCCTCAATTTCTATTTCGGAAGTGTCTCGTATGTCTCCAAAATTCTTCCAAAGTCTTGTAATTGCTCCTTTATGTCCGAGACGAACGGCTTTCAGCTTTGTATCCATTTTCCCTTTTGGTCACGGCACCATAAATGTCGAGGCTAACTTCTAATATCGTATACAGAAAACAATACAACCATACAGTTTGACGTTTACTTCATTATAACATAACTCTAAGGCGACGTCGCACACTGACGTCAACCCTAGATACATAACGGTAAATTGCGACGTCTTGACTCCCGCGGTATTCTCGACAGTGATGTCCAGTAATGATGGACAAATAGCGATAAGGTGTATTAAGACACCTTATGACTATTTGGAAATCTGTCCTGCTTGAAGTTAAAAAAGTTAAGCAAGTGTTTTAAATGTACTTTTGTATATATGCTTACGTGTATACATTTGTACTTAAAAACATGTTGCAGGAAGAACTAACTCTCAAAACAACAAAATCCAAATGCATTTCATAGATCATTGAGTACACAGTAATTATAGTTGATATTGGACCAATTGTGGTGCTCCCCATACCTAACAGTACACAAATTGCATTCAAGTACCAAATTGGAGGTCTGTTTGAACAACAAACAAAAACATATGAAAACTTTCGTTTTTATTGTTTTATCGTTTTTTTTAAGAGATGAAAGAAAATTCTAAAACGCGTTTATACAAAATTAAATAGGTAAATTATTGTATGTATCCTTTTTGTATAAGCATATATATTGTTGAAGGCAGTACATTGACCTATAAAGGTTTACTTTAATAAATTGTTATTGATGGAGAGTTGTCTCATTGGCACTCACATCACATCTTCCTATATCTATAAAAACAAATAATATATATAATGGTATATGAATTAATTTAAAAATAAATTTCATTGAGTGTGTAATGAGTCAATACCAATTATGGTCTTATCTATTCCAATCTATATTTAATGTAATACAAATGTATGTGTACAAGCTAAGGATTTTTCAAGTATAATTTCATTGAATTATGGTTAAAAAAGTGTTACAAAATTAATAGGACATTTAATTTTTTATATTTCTGGTACAGATATAGAGGATACTGTCCACAAATCAAATACAGAGTTGGCAAAACCTATGGAACAGACACTCACGAGCTGGCCGAGGTATGTATACACATTAAAAGAGAGTTGTCTCACTGGCACTCATACCACATCTTCCTTTATCTATATACATTAAACATGTTAAACAGGGGTAAAAATATAATAGACCAGAGGTTATATTTCAACTTAATATGAATATAAGAACAAAATGTCTGTTCCCTACTTGTAAAAAACTTTTATTTAACAGATTTCTACTGCTCTAGGACCAACTTGAAGAAAGTAAACAGTAATTTTCAAAAAACACCAAGAAATGGAACTGTCAATGAGGATAAACTGACGACCAGATGTGCTTATTATCAAGTAATGATTGTCTAAATGTAAATCAGTATTCTTGGAATCTCCAAATAGCATTTTCATACCCTTCTTGGCAAAGAGGAATTTTAAAAAGAACCATGTGGCTGAAGTCAATGAAACAAAATTTAATTTTGATAAAACCCTTAAAGACATTTCACATTTATAATGATTAGGATAATGAGTTGTAGCATTAAGCATCCTTGATACTTGCATAAGAATTTCTTAGAGATCATTGGTGATATCATATAAATACTTTTTACTTCAAACTTATGTTGTCGTTAAAAGAATTTTCTGCTTTACTTAATAAGGGTTGAAGAAGTAATATTACTACATACTTAATAAGTTTCAAAATATTTAAAACTGGCTGTATAAGATTTAAAAAGATGTGAAGTAGATATTTAAATTGTAGTAAAATCTTTTTACAGTGTCATTTAACTATGATTGTCAAGGAAAATAAGTTTTCTTGTTCCAAGGAATTGATTAGTAATCAGATTTGAAGTACTTTCATTTTATCAAATTTTACCTTGTTGGTTGTAAATCGGTGTACAAAGGATTTTATGGCACAAACAAATTTGTTGAATAAATAAGTGTATATGATATTTTAAACAAAATTAATTGCCACATTAACTTTTAACAACATGGTTTTAGATGAATATGACTTTCAGATTTGTTCTGACACAAAAAGGCATTACTTTGAATTACACTTCGTTTAATTTTATAAATTTGCATTATCACGATCATTATACAGTTTTCTGATTTAAAATTTATATCCAAAACTTTTGTGATTAAATCAGATCCTGAAATAATGAACATTGAAATACAAAAAGGGAGGGATGATAAGAGCCATTACTTGTCCTATGAAATATTAAAATGATTAATTAAACCTTGAAAGATATGACATTTCATTGCAGAAATGTTAAATCCTGAGCTTGAAAACACCCGATCACGACGTCCCGAATAAATCCTGCCTCCCTCTAACCTCTACCCTACTTTCATTTTGGCCAAATCACTACTTTCACTTTCAACAATAAATTTTTATGCCCCATTATGGGAATTATGTTTTCTAGTCTGTTTGTTCGTTCGTCCCTCCAGCTGTCCCGCTTCTGGTTAAAGTTTTTGTCGAGGTAGTTTTTGATGAAGTTGAAGTCCAACCAACTCAAAACTTAGTAAATATGTTCCCTATGATATGATCTTTCTAATTTTAATGCCAAATTTGAGATTTTACCCCATTTCACGGTCCACTAAACATAGTAAATGATAGTGCCGATGTGGCATCCATATACTATGGACACATTCTTGTTTCCACATGTTTTACTTATTTCAATATATATGCAACTGGTATGACCCCTTAGATAGTAAATATTTCAGAAAAAAGTAGACAGAATACAGAGAGTCTCTGTATATTATAGTAGTATAATCGTAGTTTACAGGTGGATAAACGCGAAAACATAATTGTCTTTAAGGAGGTATAATAGTTGTGGTTCTTGTGATCTAAAAACCATGATATGGAGAACGCTCTGATTGGCTTATTTATTTTTCATTTTTGTAATCTATCATACGATTGATTGTTCTTGTGCATGTTTAAAACTGGAAGTCTTATCTATGACTAAAAGTCAGTCTGATAAAGGAAACAATATCGGGACACCTATTTTGAGGTTTTTCTCCCAAAATAACTCCAATCTGAATAATCATAAGAATAGACATGATGGATGACAAATGCGACTATGCATGTTACCTAAAGAACACAGAAGCATGATGATTAATTTATTGTGGAAGGAAGAGAAGCGACACACAAAATGAGGTCTTCTCGTTTAATAGTATAGAAGACATGTTGTAGCAAAATACTTGATGATTGATTAAGGCTTTGTCTTATATCTTTAATGACAGGCCGCCTTGGCCGAGTGGTCTATGTAGTATAACTTAGATCTGTATCACTAGACGGTCAACAAATAGGTTGTTACATGTAGTTTGAATCCTGCACAGGGCAGGTGCACTGGACTTCAATCTTAATCGACTAAGATTGTCAGTTTTCCTTCCTTCCAAAGGTCGATGGTTTTCTCCAGACACTACAGCTTAGTACCATAGTGTTAAAAGTGGCATTAAACACCAATCAACCAATTTTATCTTACAATGCATGAAAAAACATTACAACAAGGCTATTTTGGCAGTTACAAATGTATAGAAGGAGAAATTTAAAGCAATCCATGTTGATAAGACAACATTCAAAATATACATGATTTAAAAATGTTATTTTACAGCCTAACAGACTTATTGATTTGGTAGACATACTATCTTTTGATATTAGAATTCATGGGGCCAAAAAAGTAGACATCAAAAAATGTATCTTGCTTTCTCCTTGTAAATATAAAAAATAACCAATAATTTAGTGAATTTTTTGAAAAAAAGAAAATAGAACAGTTTGAAAGTTTTCTTTTGCATATATAAAATATAAAAAATGTTTACACTGAGGAAAGTATCAGCAAACATAAGTCTTTTTGTCTCCATACTTTATTAAAATATTTTTCGAAGACACATAGGGTTGTTATGGATTAAAACAGTTCTGTCATAATTAAAAAAGGAGAAACAAATTACAAACAATGTATGAGCCGTCAAACCTTAGACATTTAAACATTTACAGTAAAATTCAATATAAGTTTATTTGTTTTAGAGATGATTGGATTGTAATTTTAATTCGTCACTATACAAATGTCCCTTTAAATATATATTTGAACATCTATATATGCAAACAGATTCTTATTTTACTGAATTCAAATATTGACCTAGGCAGTGAATAGAAAAGTTTAATGTGAAAAATTGGTAGCAGTGAACAAACAATCAAAGGTTGATGCTTATGTATTAAGCAATTTAAATGAAATTTAATTAAAGTTTGTAATGTAATTGCTGGTGTTATGGCTAATTGCAATTTAGAGAAATTTTGTGAAATTTTACATTTATGTGTTATTACAGGTTTTAGAAACTTTAAACTCCAGATAATTGATATTATGTATATGTGATCCAAGAAAATCTTTTAAAAAACAACAAAAGGCTTAGTTGACCATAGAAACATGCAATACACATCCTTAGTAAGGGGAGGTAATTCATACCTTCCAACTAGTTGCCTTGGATCCTGACCAAAACCTCCTCTTCAGATCATCAGCAAGGCCAGACATAATAGTATCCATGTGACCATTTTTTTTGCATTGAACATACACACTGAATAATGCACATGTACATGTTGATGTTATATAAAACAATCAATATATATGTCAATCAGATCATCAATTAACTGGGTTTTTTTTTTTTTTTTTTTAAAGCTTTGCATTTGGATCATGTATAATGCTATATTTTACATAAAAATTGTATTTTGCATGAATTTTTTAAACAATTTTCAACTACTTCAAGGTTATATTACACTATTTTAACCCCACAATATTCTGTATGTGCCTGTCCTAAGTCGGGAGCTTGTAATTCAGTTGTTGTCATTTGTTGCTTATATCATATTTGATTTTCTTTCATTATTTGTACATAAATCATCACGTTAGTTTTCTTCTTTGAATTGTTTTACATTTGTCATTTCGTTGACTTTGATAGCTGACTATGTTTTATTGTTTTTACTCATTGTTGAAGATGTACAGTGACCTGTACTTGTTAATTTCTATGTTATTTGGTCTCTTGTGGAGAGTCATCTCATTGGCAATCATACCACATCTTATTATTTTATTCTATAATTATTTCCCACTGGGATGTGTCAAGATATGATACATGTATTCCACAATGTACAAAATTATAGGGACAAAGCATTGTTCAGAACTTCTAGCATCATATTATAAGGAAAACATGTTGTTGTATCCCTCCTTGCTAAGAAACATCATAAAGAAAAATAAGCTAAAGTTGATATTGGTGAATACATGTAAATGACAGTTATACATTAAAAGGACCCCATCAGAAATAAGCAGAAACACATGTATTGGCAATTCTTGTAAAGATGTCAATTTATAGTCACGTTTTAAAGACTTGTTGGAAACATTTTAGCTAATATTTTTATGTTTTATCTTTTTAGACCACACTTGTAATCTTGTATAAATTTGACATCATTCAATTCAAAGTTTACCTTTAACCTTAACCTAGCCTGAATTAGGACTGACCAAGTTTAAATATAGTGTAGAGGATTCAGCAGTGCATTTTTATATTGCTTATAGATTATGCTAAGTAGGTCCTTATAAAACCACTTTGTATGTGTTAAGACCTTAATTACTTCACTATGCATAATCGATCTAATGCGACAATTAAAGACCATTTATAGAAATACATCTCCACATTTTAGATTTTATTTCATTGATATGAATTAATTGCAATTGGTAATTTATTCTGATGGGATTAACATTTGGTTAATCAACACGGATTCTTAATATTTTAAAACTTTAATAACACTTTAAAAATGCTTGTATAATCTGATTATATTGTCTGCATTATTTCTTTACACTCAGATTTTACAGTTGAAATGACATTTTATATTCCAACAATTATTTGATCTCCAGGCTTTAATATACTTCAATCTTATTGTAAGAATGATTTTAGATTACCAAAAAAATTCAATTAATAAAAAAAGGGTTTATATTACTATAGACACTTCTAAACTTTAATAATGTCTCTTACCATAAAAATAAAAGACTGGTTTATTTTTAAAGTTTTTATTGAAAAATTTTCAGTATTCAATTGTTATTTTAGGCTGGGTGTCTTTATTTCATAACCAAATTGGATTGTAAAATGGCAGAACATGATACTGATAGGTGTAGATTTCAATCAAGTCAGCAAATTTTGATGCAGTTATGCAATTTACCAATGTGAATTTACACATAAGGGTTTTACCATGGCGTTAGACCTAGGCGAAGGGAAATAACTCTTAAAATCACCAGTACGTTTGTGTCAACCTTTTTCATAAATATATCTTTAGCTTCTTTGTTACATCAATTATGTCCAATCTGTTTCAGGTAAATGCTTAAAATACATTGGAAAAATTTGACTTTTATAAACATATAACTGATTTAAAGAGTTATCTCCCTGAACTAAAGGTTACCCATTTTTTTCCTGATAATCTGAAAGCATTGTTTAAGAGCTGCCTTGTGGTGGTTTTCGTTTTAATGTTGTGTCGTTGTTCTCCTCTAATATTTAATGAGTTTCCCTCAGTTTTAGTTTGTTACCCCGATTTTGTTTTTTTGTCCATAGATTTATGAGTTTTGAACAGCGGTATACTACTGTTGCCTTTATTCATATCATGCCATATTTTGGCAAAGTAGTTTTTATGTATACTCCCATGCTGTATACCACCTTATTATTTTTAAGTTCTCAAATTATTATTCAAGTTTCAGTACTTTCAGTAGAAATGATATAAATATAAAGTTTGAGCATTAAAAATTCACAAATCATGAATATGAAGTTAGGGCAAATTTTAATCGTTTAAATATACCCTGTTGATTTAAATGCCATTCCGCTTCCAATTTTATGTCTCATTTCTCCCAAACCCTCCCATTGAAACAAGATAAGACAAGCCAAATTAAATTTTAAACATAGCGAAGATTATGCAACAAGTTACCAAGATATATCAGAAAAATAAATAGACTACATTTATGATATGTAGACTCTAAAGTCTACATGAATACATCTCCATTAAATCAATGTTAACCCGCCCAGACTTATGTTGAGATATAAAACCGATCAAATGTATGTACATGAACATTAGTTTTATCAAATTTAACTTAATAATTTATCATTGAAAGGGAAAACTTATATTTTAGTCTGATCTCTTCGTAAAAATATTATATGACATTAATGCAAGCAAAATTTAAATGCCACGTTATGAATGAAATGATTTAATTTAAAGTAAAGATATTTGTTTCATCTATAAATTTTCCCTTTATATAAATGTGTGGGATAGTTAAGACGTTATATCATAGAAACTGTTCAGTGTTTTTTTGTTAACCAAATGACATTTTCAATAAGAGATTCCCCAGTCGTGCTTAACATGTTTAAATGGCTGGGATGTATATAGGTAATTTAACTCCTAAATCAAATCGTAATGTTAAGATCAAAAACAAATTACAGTTTGCATTAAATCATTCAAACTTTCAAGTACTATTATTCTAATCTGAAACTACAAGAACCTCAAATTTATTGTTGAATTATAGTGATAGAAAATTTTGTTGGGGTTGCCAAGATTATTTAATTTTCACAGACAATTTTGATTGTACTACATGGGGATTTTCTTTAAATTGTGAAATACTGTGAATTCAGAAATTAGGACGTGCACTTATTATTCAGATTATTGAAGACAGAACAAAAATGCAAGATTGATTATTGCAATTTGAGGAAAAGCCTTGTATCAACTGATATATGTGTATGTTAAATGTCAGAATGCAAGTTTTTATCAATGCAGTATAGAGTCTCATTCAGTTGCATTATTCTCATTAATTTCTGAATTTACAGATCTTAAAACCTAGTACTGTGGGGGATAAAAACATATAAATGGTATAATGAATAGAAATTGATTATAATTAATTACTGGTTAAAGACTAAGCAAAAGTGAAATTAAAATTAATGTAAATTTGTTTTTATTTAATTACAATGTATTCCATAGCTATAAATTTATTTTCTTTCTACTGGACTCAGGCTATGGCAACATTTGTGAGTCAATAGCGTCTCCTTCAAAAAATGCTTAATGATGAAAGTCTTTTTCATATCTAAATGACCATGGAGAGTACTACATTTATTATTTCATGTTCTTTTCATTCCAACAGTTTGAAAATCTCTGATGTTCGAAACAACATAGTAAGATTTAAATGTTTGTAGTTTTACCCACCATTGAAGAACTGGTCACTCAAGAGATTGTTTACACTCTGACATATCAGTTTTGATAAAGTTATCTTGAATTGACCAAAAGTTTATTCAATAATTGGCAATTTATTTATTTGTCCAGCCAAGTTTTTCTTTAAAATTTTGATGTTCGATTAGTATAAATGATATGTTTGCTATGGATAATTTACTAGCTGTTAAAGTATTTGTTAAATGACATCATTTTGTCAGATTTTCAATATTATAAATCACTTCAATATGTTCAAAGTGAGATTGTGTTAGGACTTGAGTGGGTAAATCCAGGTTGTCAATATGTAAGACATTTTTTGACGGGAAGGTTGTTGTGACAATATCTTCATAATTTTTAGCTATCATAGCAGGTGCATTTCTAAAAATGTATATCTAACATGTCTAATATTACTGTGGATGCATTTATTTTCGTGGGTATCAATTATCATGGATTGCTGAAAACTTGCCTATTCGTAGATATTTGATTTCGTGGTTTTGCCCATCTCTGTATACAAAGCCTATTGGAAATATGTTTTTCATTGAGCATTTGAATTCGTGGATCACCTGTTCCCATGAAACCCACGAAAATTGGTATCCAACGAATAATAATGAATCCACAGTAAATGAAGAAATGTTTGAGTTCAACCCAATTGCATCAAGAACCTCATGGGTACCCATATACATGATATAAACATGTCTCAGTTTACTTTGTCTGCTTATGTCAGATTTCCGGAAGTCATAAATAAATAAAAATTTGTTCAAGCTAATCAAAACTTTTTTTAGACTTCTTCCATCTAAACATATAGTATAAATATATTGTTGAAGACTATAAATGTCCCCTGCTAAATGTAAATGTTATGCATGTCAGATTGAACAAAGCTCAGGTGATAGTAGATGTACTTTGTTTTCAGACTGTCCACACATGGTTAGAAGTTTTCTGAAAGTTACAGAAGAAAATTATTCATATCTTAACGGTTTTTTTTATTTTAAACTTAATAATTGTATATTTCTATTTTATTATTTCAGGGCACTATTCATGTTGCACCAACCAGTAATGTTGTTGCTCATCCACAATATATACCCAGGGTAACCACTCAGCTACCAGAATCTACTGGTGATAATAAATATACACAAGACATGGTGCCTGGCTACACAGGTAAGTTACTATTATACTATGAAGAAAGTTAGTATATATACATACATTGGTAATATGCATATTATAATGACTTTGATTTCTTTAAAGGAGTAGGTACAGTAAGACCTGTTTTTGGCCCCAAAATATAGCAGTTTTACAAAATTGTTAAAATGTAAACTCTAAGTTATTCATTAGAGGTAAAATACTTCTGCTACGTAAATATGACTTGTTTTTGACAATACAATGCACATATATCGGGTTCTAGCATCATTAAGCCATGCTAAATTACTGAATTCTTCACAATTATAGCATTTTAGTTAAATTTTAGGCAGACTCCATCTTCAGAGAATCAGATAAACAAATTAAACTCTCAAGTATGTTGCTATTGAAGATTTTTTAATGATAGAAATGGTATCTCATTCTCTATAACTCGTTAGCCTCAGGATGTGGACCACTGGATGCTTTAACTTGAACACCTTTGGGGCCCTAAAACCCCTCGCCGAGGTTTGGGCGTACACTTGAAAATAGCCTAGCTACGCCACTGACATAACATATATAAAGGTTGAGTATGAACACGGATGCAGCCACTTTCATTTTTGATAAAAACCATCTGAAAAGTGACAATTTTTGGTATATTGATACATTTTTCATATTAAAGCTTGAATCGAAGCATTTTTAATGACTAAATCAGTTAAAATCTTTCGCATAAACTAATAGAAACAACTGGAGTAGACACTTAAGTGTTTAAAAAGTGTCCAAAATCTTTTGTCAAATGAACCTGAAATTTGAGACCAAAATCGGCCCTTACTGGACCTATTCCTTTTCCACTCATGACAAAATGTTTAACCGTTTTTGCAGGGGCATCTAATGTGTCTACCAGACAACCATTTCAATTTGAACTTTAACATCACTGCTTTCTTAATTAAAAGTTTGTGGCAATATATTCATGCATGCTGCAGGGGCATCATCTTTGTAGAACTGAATGTTCTTTCGTAGGCAATATATTTTTCTATGATAATAATAATCCAATGTTTATTTTCAGGATATATACCAAGGATGCCATTCAAATTTGGAAATACTTATAAAGAAGACTGTGATGTGTGTATAGATCAGCATTTAACCAATTATAAATATCATGATGCAAAATTAAATGACTTACAAAAACAAGTCAGTGGTTATCCACGACTAAGGGCTATATCTTTTGACCCAGAAGTACGAGACAAATTAAATATGTACAGAGATACGCACCCACAAAGAGAAATATTGTTAGGTAGGTTTTTAAGGATGTCAGTGATTTATCTCCCTTTCCAATGCTGGTATCGGAAATGGTAAATAGAAAAAAAGATATAAGTATAAAAATTAAATAAAAAATATATAATTAAAACATGTCATATTTAAAACTTTTCACAGTTGAGAATTGATTGTCTATTTATATAACAAAATCAATCAGTTTTAAATTGTGGGGTTGTAAAAGTGTTGTTGTCAATTTTTAAACATCTTTATAATGAAATCACTCCTATGATCTTCAACACTGAAAACTACTCACTTCAAGAAACTATTTTAAAGATGATTTCCAAAGTATGTAAAAATTAAAATTTATTGTCTTCTTATATATATGTAAATGTAATTAAATCAATCAGTTTTAAATTGTGGGTTGGTGAGAGTACTGGAAAACTATGGAAAACATATTCACTGAAAAACAAGATGTTTTCAACATTTTCTCTGAAATCAAAACACCATATATAGAAATATTTGAATTATATTAAAGTTTGTTTTTTCTTTTCTTCAGAAAACAAAAGACCTTTGACAGAACCTCCTATTCCTGGTTACCGTGGTTACATACCTAGAATCAAAACTACTGAGCAAGGTTTAGGATGTAGATACAACCAGACAACAAAGAAAGGTTTAGAAATGTTTGCACAAGAAACAGCAAGACATGCAAGATTTGCAGGATCAGAGATTCCACAAGCTTTAAAAAGGTTAGGAACTTATATATTCATATCTCCAGGATCAGAGATTCCACAAGCTTTAAAAAGGTTAGAAAAAACACTTATATATTCATATCTCCAGGATCAGAAATTCCACAAGCTTTAAAAAGGTTAGAAAAAACATTTATATATTCATATCTCCAGGATCAGAGATTCCACAAGCTTTAAAAAGGTTAGGAAAAACACTTATATATTCATATCTCCAGGATCAGAGATTCCACAAGCTTTAAAAAGGTTAGGAAAAACACTTATATATTTATATCTCCAGGATCAGAGATTCCACAAGCTTTAAAAAGGTTAGGAAAAACACTTATATATTTATATCTCCAGGATCAGAGATTCCACAAGCTTTAAAAAGGTTAGGAAAAACACTTATATATTCATATCTCCAGGATCAGAGATTCCACAAGCTTTAAAAAAAGGTTAGGAAAAACACATATATATTCATATCTCCAGGATCAGAGATTCCACAAGCTTTAAAAAGGTTAGAAAAAACACTTATATATTCATATCTCCAGGATCAGAGATTCCACAAGCTTTAAAAAGGTTAGGAACTTATATATTCATATCTCCTAATTAACATGCTGCTATCCTAAAGATTTGCAGGATCAGAGATTCCACAAGCTTTAAAAAGGTTAGGAACTTATATATTCATATCTCCAGGATCAGAGATTCCACAAGCTTTAAAAAGGTTAGGAAAAACACTTATATATTCATATCTCCAGGATCAGAGATTCCACAAGCTTTAAAAAGGTTAGAAAAAACACTTATATATTCATATCTCCAGGATCAGAGATTCCACAAGCTTTAAAAAGGTTAGGAACTTATATATTCATATCTCCTAATTAACATGCTGCTATCCTAAAGATTTGCAGGATCAGAGATTCCACAAGCTTTAAAAAGGTTAGGAACTTATATATTCATATCTCCAGGATCAGAGATTCCACAAGCTTTAAAAAGGTTAGGAAAAACACTTATATATTCATATCTCCTAATTAACATGCTGCTGTCATAAAAATGCATGTTATATTTTCCACTGGATATTCAAACCATGAACAAATGAATTATTGCAAAATATAAAGCTTTTTTCTTAGAAAAATCCATTTGATAAGCCATGATATTGATTTTGGTAATAAATCAGCATAAAACAAAGGTTACAAATAAAAAAAAACTATCAGTCAAATGAAGATAGATTTGATAGGTCAATATACAGACATTAACTTTAAACAAATACTCAAGTATTAAAGTGAATTATACTGGCACACAGTAAACCAATTTTTTTATAAAATCAGGAGATAATAAATGCTTTTAAATTATTCCAGTGACAAATTTTAGGACTTTGCAATGAAGTTGAAAGAAACCAAAACACATTTTAAATGTAACAAAAAAAATATTTACAAATTCAGACATGAATTTGGGAAAGATTACTTTTATATATCTCTTGGTGTTTTCAGTGTACCAGCGGAAACCTTAGGATTGACAGGTCCACACCCACCCATGGGTAGTGCTAGTGTAGACTTTGGTACATCTACATACAGAAGATTATATCAAAACGATGGCATGATTCCTAAATATACAGGATATATACCACGTAAGCCAATTTTTATAAATAATACCTTGTAATTTACTAATTGTTGGGAAAAGATTTAGAGTAAAAGTATTAATCGGCAGCATCTAATGAGAATTTGGTGACTTAAGTTATTATTATAACATAGCAGATGCATCATGCTTAAGTTGCTATCAGCAGAATCAGAATATTTCATACCTTGACATTTTTTCCCCAGTAGACCAATTGACCGATGCCATTGGTTTGAACTATGTAATAGAAATTAGTCATTATCTAATGTTTGGTCTTATACTACACAACTAGTTCTTTAGAAATCAAATACTTTAAAGTCAATGATATTTGTACATTTGTGTATATCTAGTATACTGCATTACATGTATTTTTATTTAATCTTTAAAATGCATCTAAATAAATTGAAGGTTATACAAATGTACATATTTCACACTAACATAAATGCTGAAATAATTAAGTAATTTACCTTTGTTTACTTTTCCAGATAAAAGATATGTGTTTGGAAACACTTATGGAGATACAACAAGGAAACTTTCAGTGTGTGGACACAAAAGTGAAAACTATGGAACATATGTTCGCTCAAAAACAATGGCATAGATAGGGGATGGACTTAATTTCTGATAAGTTTATCAATACGGTGACTGAATAACTAATTAATTATCATTTATGTAGAGCTTTAACTAAAGTGCATTTATAAAATCATGTGTAGTATTTTATATTTAAATAACGTGAATTAAGCAATCTCAACAATATATGTAGGTCTACAAAATCTGTGTTATATTATGTTGTCAGGTTGGTAAAAGATTTTATAAGTACAAAAAAGGAAAAAAGTATTAATAAAAAGAAACTTTAGAAGCCTATCAGTTATAATATGAATCGATGTTGATTTTTAGAGATTGATTCAAATAAGACTAATTGTTCTGTATATTGCATTTTACTAATCAAAAGTATCAGCCTCTGTGTGATTTTGTCAGTTATTTTAGTGACTATTGAAAAATATTTGATTATTCCTGATGATAAGTGCATAAAGATTTTTTTCAATTTTTTTCATGTTAAATATACTTTTTTTTATCAATTTTTTTTTATTTGAGGTACTGATATTTATTTCCGTCCATGTTAAACATGCTTTCTATGTTTTGCCTTTCATCAAATTATGTCTGTGATTATTTGATATTTTAGTACTATTTTTATTTTAACATTCCATTGTGTTTTGTTATTGTTTATTTGTTTTGTTATTGTATTAACCATTCTGTGATATATCTTGTATTACTTTCAGTGCATGTACCAACAATACTTTAATCAAACTCGTGTTTCTTCTTAATTAATGAGAAATGGATCTTATGCTCAAAATAAAAAAAAACATTGGGATCAGTTTTTGATAGGAAACAAAATTATATTTATCCTATAGAAGGCAGGTCCTCTGTTTTCTGTAGCTGTGCTACAAGTTATAAACAGAGCATCTACCTTGTATGATAATACCTCAGTCTGTTTGTTAATGATAACATTAAAGCTTTATTAAAAAGAACTGTCTTTTTCAGTCTTTTGTCTTGTTAATGTGGCAGCCAAAACTAAGTATGAAACTTTAAATGATTGAGGAAAGAACTTGATTTAAGTGCCAAAGTTTAATTCATGTACGACTTGACGATATCAGATCTGTTAATTTTATTTATAACATGGAAAGAATTGTTTTCCGCAATATAAAATTTGAAATAATAAATCAAGTACCATGTACTGTTATTTTACTTCTACATAATATTTTTGATATTTTTATTTTATTTGTGTTATTTTACTGCCCATGCACTTATTAACTCTCACATGCAGTTGTAAATAGTTACGATTAAACCTATTTCATGTCAGAGTGTATAGATATTAGTAGTCTTGGATGCATGAGAATTTCCTAAATGTTTTTCCATTTGCTTTAATTGCTCAATTCTTAGATCCTATAGAAAATAATAAAATAAAAAGTTGTGTTGTTATTGAAGTGAGAAAACTATAAGTGTATCGATGTCACCAAAATACAAATTATGTTTTGAATGACAAGAAAACTGTAAGTTTATTGATGTCACCAAAATACAAATTATGTTTTGAATGACACGAAAACTGCAATACTGTTATGAAAATATGTCATTTTTTGTGTTGTTGGTTTTTTTAAATAATCCGTTGATAGTGTTTTTCGAAAGTGACATTTTCATTTTTTACAGAAAATGTCACAATACCCAATTTGTTCAAATTAATTTCAAAACTTTCTTTTAACACTTGTCTTAACCTGAGCATTTATTCTTTCAGTACATATAGTTTTCTCACTATAAATAAAGAAATATTTTCATGTTTTTTCTTTATGTGGAATAGAGGACGCATAATCATTTTGGAACATAATATATGTGGAATTGTTTTGTGCTATTAACCTTTTTTGGAGAGTATCATATATAGACATAAGCTCAGGATAATAAACTATTTTAACATTGAAATGTCTTATATATATATATATATTCAAACTAAGGTTTACAATGTATTTTTATGATCAAGCCTGCAATGAATTTGAGCTCACCATACACAGGTATTTTTTTTAAAACATCACAATCAAAACCTGAATTCTATTTGACGTTTTGTATATTGTTGCATTGATATCTGGAGCTGGTCCCCCTTATAGTGAAAACACTTGACATAAAGGAATCATGGCAAGGTATTCACTTCCCTTAAACAGTCTTCAACTGACCTTAACCTCATTCCATTGTATGTTTCTCAGATAGTGACACATAGTATAAATGATTGATCAAATATAGAATCAGTGGTTGATCTGGGTCAAACAAGACAGTGCTGATAAGTCAAAAGATATAAGAAGATGTGGTATGAGTGCCAATGAGACGACTCTCCATCTAAATCACAATTTGTAAAAGTAAACCATTATAGGTCAATGTACAGTTTCAATGAGACAACTCTCCCTCCAAGTCACAATTTGTAAAAGTAAACCATTATAGGTCAAAGTACAGTCTTCAACACAGAGCCTTGGCTCACACCAAACAACAAGCTATGAAGGCCCCAAAAATGACTAGGTTAAAACCATTCAAACAGGAAACCAACGGTCTAATCTATATAAAAAACCTGAAACTAGAAACACTTATGATCAACAGAACCTCAGAATTTTAAATTAGGACAGGTGCAAACAAATGCAGCAGGTTTAAACGTTTTATTAGCACCAAACTTCACCCTTAGCAGACATTATTGATAATGATAAAAGTTATCAAAACCTAGTCAAACTTGACATTGGTGATAAGTCTATGTCAAAGTAATTACGGCCTGGTTAAACATTAAATTGGTGATAAGTCTTGGTCCAAGTAGTTACGGCCTGGTTAAACATTATATTGGAAATAAGTCTTGGTCCAAGTCGTTACGGCCTGGTTAAACATTATATTGGTGATAAGTCTTGGTCCAAGTAATTACGGCCTGGTTAAACATTATATTGGTGATAAGTCTTGGTCAAAGTAATTACGGCCTGGTTAAACATTATATTGGTGATAAGTCTTGGTCCAAGTAGTTACGGCCTGGTTAAACATTATATTGGTGATAAGTCTTGGTCCAAGTCGTTACGGCCTGGTTAAACATTATATTGGTGATAAGTCTATGTCAAAGTAATTACGGCCTGGTTAAACATTATATTGGTGATAAGTCTATGTCAAAGTAATTACGGCCTGGTTAAACATTATATTGGTGATAAGTCTATGTCAAAGTAATTACGGCCTGGTTAAACATTATATTGGTGATAAGTCTTGGTCCAAGTCGTTACGGCCTGGTTAAACATTATATTGGTGATAAGTCTTGGTCCAAGTAATTACGGCCTGGTTAAACATTATATTGGTGATAAGTCTTGGTCAAAGTAATTACGGCCTGGTTAAACATTATATTGGTGATAAGTCTTGGTCCAAGTCGTTACGGCCTGGTTAAACATTATATTGGTGATAAGTCTATGTCAAAGTAATTACGGCCTGGTTAAACATTATATTGGTGATAAGTCTATGTCAAAGTAATTACGGCCTGGTTAAACATTATATTGGTGATAAGTCTTGGTCCAAGTAGTTACGGCCTGGTTAAACATTAAATTGGTGATAAGTCTTGGTCCAAGTAGTTACGGCCTGGTTAAACATTATATTGGAAATAAGTCTTGGTCCAAGTCGTTACGGCCTGGTTAAACATTATATTGGTGATAAGTCTTGGTCCAAGTAATTACGGCCTGGTTAAACATTATATTGGTGATAAGTCTATGTCAAAGTAATTACGGCCTGGTTAAACATTATATTGGTGATAAGTCTTGGTCCAAGTCGTTACGGCCTGGTTAAACATTATATTGGTGATAAGTCTATGTCAAAGTAATTACGGCCTGGTTAAACATTATATTGGTGATAAGTCTATGTCAAAGTAATTACGGCCTGGTTAAACATTATATTGGTGATAAGTCTTGGTCCAAGTCGTTACGGCCTGGTTAAACATTATATTGGTGATAAGTCTTGGTCCAAGTCATTAAGGCTTGTTAAACATTATATTGGTGATAAGTGTTGGTCCAAGTTATTAAGGCTTGTTAAACATTATATTGGTGATAAGTCTTGGTCCAAGTAGTTACGGCCTGGTTAAACATTATATTGGTGATAAGTCTTGGTCAAAGTAATTACGGCCTGGTTAAACATTATATTGGTGATAAGTCTTGGTCAAAGTAATTACGGCCTGGTTAAACATTATATTGGTGATAAGTCTTGGTCCAAGTCGTTACGGCCTGGTTAAACATTATATTGGTGATAAGTCTATGTCAAAGTAATTACGGCCTGGTTAAACATTATATTGGTGATAAGTCTTGGTCCAAGTCGTTACGGCCTGGTTAAACATTATATTGGTGATAAGTCTTGGTCCAAGTAGTTACGGCCTGGTTAAACATTATATTGGTGATAAGTCTATGTCAAAGTAATTACGGCCTGGTTAAACATTATATTGGTGATAAGTCTTGGTCCAAGTCGTTACGGCCTGGTTAAACATTATATTGGTGATAAGTCTTGGTCCAAGTCGTTACGGCCTGGTTAAACATTATATTGGTGATAAGTCTTGGTCAAAGTAATTACGGCCTGGTTAAACATTATATTGGTGATAAGTCTTGGTCCAAGTCGTTACGGCCTGGTTAAACATTATATTGGTGATAAGTCTATGTCAAAGTAGTTACGGCCTGGTTAAACATTATATTGGTGATAAGTCTTGGTCCAAGTCGTTACGGCCTGGTTAAACATTATATTGGAAATAAGTCTTGGTCCAAGTCATTAAGGCTTGTTAAACATGACATTGGTAATACATCTAGGTTTAAGTAACTACGGCCTGGTTAAACATGTCTTTAGTAAGAAGTCTAGGTCACTAACAATATTTCTCCACCTTCTGTCCTTTGCTAGGCTCTCCAGATCAGGCCATTTGTACCCTTCTTTCTCCATCTTGGCTGCAACGTTCCTTCTCCAGGTGTATCTTGGTCTGTCCCTGCCACGTTTTCCTTGTGGGTTACACTATAAGGCTTGCCTTGTAATGTTGTTCTTTGTCTTCCTCAGTGTATGCCCTATCAATCTCTTCTGTCTCTTTTTTAACACTTCATCAACTGAGTTTTGGTTGGTCTTCTCCCATAGATCTTGGATTTATATCTTTCCAGGCCATCTGCTTTTAAGGATGTGCCTGAGACAGTTGTTTATGAAAACTTTTTGAAGTTTTTTTTTCTCCTTTTTTCCAAGTCTCAGATCTATATAAGAGAAAGGTTTTTACATTGGAATAGAACAAGTGTATTTTTGGTCTTTAGATTGATGTTTATTGCTTTTCAAATTGATCCCATCATATTAAATGCAGTTCTAGCTTTGCCAATTCTGATTTTTACATCTCTATCCGAGGCGCCAAGATTGTCCAATACGCTTCCAAGGTCTGTAAAGGGATCCACTTCTTCTAAAGCTTGGGTGTTAACCATCAGACTTGCTAGGAACCTTGTGTTTGACTTTAAAACTTTTGATTTTATCGTGATTGATGGAACAGCCTGTTTCTGCTGCTCTCTTTTTAACCTGTGCTAGTTTGTCCTGCATTTGTTTATGGTAATGGGACAGAAAGGCCATGTCATCGGCAAAGTTCCACCAATGACCAGATTATGATTTGCACAGTGATTGACAAAGAGCTCTCCACTTTCCTTCATTTTTCCTAGTCCATGTCTTCCCGTCACTTGATCATAACCGATGTTGTCGCTTCCTACTTTAACATTTAGGTCTCCAATAAATATTGTGATGTCTTTTGAGCTACATTTCCTGGTGGTTTCTTCTAGCATTTGACATAATCTTTCCTTGATATTGTCCTCTGCCCAATTTGTATGAGGATAGCATTGGAAGATGTTTATTGATATTCTTTTATGTGTGGTCTTGAATTTTGCTATTATAATTCTGGCACTTATTGGCTCTTATCCAATTAATGTTTTCTGAGCTTCTTTTGATAGCATAACGACAACTCCTTCAGACTGTAGGGCGTTCTCCTCCATGTGTCCAGAGTATATAATCACTTCTCCTGGCGATTGTCCTGTATCATTCCATCTTGCTTCTGCTATTCCTAGTATACCTATTTCATCTGCTGTCATTTCATTTGCAATGTTGTGCGCTTCCTGGAATAATCTTAGATTTATACATTCTGTGCGCCTATCTTTGTAGCAGATTTAGAGTTTAGAAGTCTCAGCTTTGTAGCTTCCTTTCAGATTTGGCCATCCAACATCATTCTGCTATTTAAAGTTCTTCTTACTCTTTAATCCAAAGTTTGTAAATTTTCGTTTAGTATTTCTGTAATCCACTTTAACCTCTTAGTCTATAATCGGGTGATTAGTCTACCTAAAGGTTTGAGCAGGTTTAGTAGAGCATCTGGAATGCAATCTTTCCCATTAGTGTCACTAGCCGGTTGGGTACTGTATGCCATCCTACGGCCTTTGTCGTTGTACCCATTGACGAATATCTTCTGCCGGGACAGTGATCTCGCCACTATTTGTCCAGTAGCTAGAGTGGTTGTCTTGAAAGGACCATTGGTTACCACCAACCGGTATTTGTAATCAGAGTTTTCCTTCTCCAAGACATGCTGACCCATCTTCTCGTCGCCCTTGTAGTTTGGTCTGAGGCCTTTACTCAGTATGAATCTTTTATCACGGGGAGGCTATGTACTGGTAGGGAGTGACTAGGTTAAACTTATTAAGGCTTGGTCAAACAAAATATTGGTGATAAATCAGTCACAGTAATTAATGATACCTCCTCCCACCCTCCCCTCTTATTTTTTATTCACCTACCCCTTTCCCTTATTTCAAAAATAATCTCAATTCAAATTTCAAATGGACTTTGCAGCAATAACTACTCATTTAAATTCATCATAAAATATTAAAATATAAAATGACATACAATGGTTTACTTTTATAAATTGTTATTTGGATGACGAGTTGTCTCATTGGGACTCACACCACATCTTCCTATATCTATGGCTTAAATTGATTAATTGTAACTTCTAAAAATAAATTTTCAGCTAATGATCTCAAGACAATAATAATTTTCTAGAAACAGTTTAAAAAATTTCATACTAGAACAAGCAAAAAAATAGCAAAGAGTACCAACATAAAGAAACAAAGCTTAAGTAATTGTCAATTAACCAGCAGACCCTTGTTTTCCCCCTTTTTTGCCCCTAATTCATAAACAGATTTAGTCATAACTCCAAAACTCCAATCCTAACCATCGTTTTGTGGTGTGGAAACTGGAGATATTATTTCAGGCCATTCTATACACTGTTCCAAAAGTTATTATACCCCTTATTCCTAAACCAAAGGGACTAAAACCCCCAAATCAATCCACACCTTCCTTTTTGTGGTTTCAAAGTTTGTGTTTAAATTTCAAAGATTAATATTTACTCATATTTAAGTTATTGGCAAATTTCCAATTATACTAAAGTTATTGGCAAATTTCAAATGGAGTTTATTAATAATGAAGTTATATATATTGGCAAATTTCAAATGCCCATATTTGAAAGTAGTGTGAAGTAGTTCAAATATTACTTTTGGATTACCTCCCTTACACTGCTTTCAAATTGTTCCAACTGTCTTTTAACCAGGAAAAAAACCTTGTTTTTTCCCTTTTTATGCCCCACCTACGATAGTAGAGGGGCATTATGTTTTCTGGTCTGTGCCTCCGTTCGTCCGTTCGTTCGTTCGTACGTTCGTTCGTCCCGCTTCAGGTTAAAGTTTTTGGTCGAGGTAGTTTTTGATGAAGTTGAAGTCCAATCAATTTGAAACTTGGTACATATGTTCCCTATGATATGATCTTTCTAATTTTAATGTCAAATTAAAGTATTGACCCCAATTTCATGGTCCACTGAACAAAGAAGAAGATAGTGTGAAGCTCAGGTTAAAGTTTTTGGTCAAGGTAGTTTTTGATGAAGTTAAAGTCCAATCAACTTGAAACTTGTTCCCTATGATATGATCTTTCTAATTTTAAGTGTTCCCGTACATTTTTTGCCTTTATAAGACAATTAAAATTCTTTTGTAAAACTAGTTCTATTTTCCCTTTTTAAAAAACATAAATAAATCATAAGAGTGTATATCATTTTATTCCGAAAACTAAATTTAATTTCCATACTTTAAGCGGTTCATTTTTTAGTTTAGTTACTTATTTGAATTCAAATAAAATAATAGCATCAAATATAATTAAATAATTCCACGGCGATTCACTTGTATTTGTCAACACCTTGAAAATGTATTTTAAATCTGTGTATTAAACGCGACCTCCTGTCTTATAATCCACTGATCCGAATAGACAGTCGCACCTGGCACGGAGTGCCCTAGAGGCCAAGCTAATTACCAATCTTCAAATAACATTTTACCTTCACAAGTCTTGTCGGAGAATAATACACACATCGCATCAACTTAGTAAAAACGTAGATAGTAAAAGGTCAATAAGCGTAAACCTATATATTGTCTTAACAGTTTAAAGTTATATACTTCAATTTATTCACTTTATCAGTATGAAAAAGCATATATTAAACATGTTAAAGCAAAATAATAATAATAAAAATTTCTTGTGCTGTCTACAAAAATAAATTGAAATATTTAGGGAAATATAGAAAAATTATCTCATGAATGTGTACAACTGCACATCTGTGCGTTTTATTTTCTTATTATCAGATGGTTATTAGATATAGCATTAGTCATCGGCGCGCTTACGATTACGTTAAAATATAGTTAAAAACCAAGACTTTTAATGATTGTATTTTAAATCCCGGCATGCAAAAACCAGGAGAAAACGTCACGACCTGTATACAGGAAGTAGTTAATATTTTTTCATTAATTCTCAGATCCGGACATCCTGGCATTTACATTTGTCAGGAGGTGATGTCATCCGGAATCCTCTAGATTTTTCATCTATTTGAAGGGGATTACTGATTATTTATATTGCCGATTATTTTTTAACCAGAGGTTATAGTATGTTAAAAATCAAAATAGAGATATTATATAGTGTCTTTAACAGTATTAAAAGAGTAAAATTACTATATTCAACTGGTTACGATATATATCAATTAAATTAATTTGCAATAAGTCTATGGAAAATCTAGAGGAATCTTATCCGCATCACCTCTCAACATTGTTTACATAACAAAAATGCTAATCATTGATTGGTCAGTTACATGTTGTGATGTCACTGCAGATCTGAGAATTATTGAATTTCTCCTTTATTACTGCACATATAGCGATAAAACTTTGTGAATATATATATTATGTCATAATGAACATATTTAAACCATAAGTAAAAAATCGTGAATTTTCCCTTTAACTATGATATGATCTTTCTAATTTTAATGCCAAATTAAAGTATTGACCCGAATTTCACAGTCCAGTGAACATGTAAAATGATAGTGCGAGTGGGGCATCCGTGTACTATGGACACATTCTTGTTTGCCCTTAATTCATACAGGGCCGTAACTACCTATGAGGCAGGGGAGGCAACTGCCTCCCCTGAATTTTCTACAACATTTTTTTTTTAAAATAATAAAATGAAATATTGACAATATGTACACGAAGAACTTGAATTTATATTATTAGCAACCTAAGTTTACAGTTTTAACAGTGTTCTCATGATACGTGATATATGTCATTTTCCGGATTTTTGATCGTTAGTGAACCGTTTCAGTATTTGTTTTATTTTATTTTTTTCATGTGGCCTTCCGTCTGTTATTCAGTATTCGTACTAGAACACATATATGAATCTTTGCTTTCGACAATTTTGAATAAAACTTAACTATTCACATTTAATTAGGGGCTCAATTAAGCAGACGAAGTTCCCTTTGTATTGTGAATCGGCTGAATCAGTTGTTGGATCATTTTTTTAACGTCTCCCGATCGTACGAGAACATTTTGATCAATGCCTTAGTAGTTAAACACTCCCATTCGTTGTAGCAGGGACTTTCTATACTAAGTATATACTAGTATAGAAACTTTCAAAGTCCTTGGTTGTGGTTATATACATGTCTGTTCAGCTTTCAACAATATTGAAATTCAAGGTCCTCGATAAAAAAAGATATCTTTCGTTCTATGATATCGCTTTATATGGTGTTTTTTTTTTTAACTTACCAGTTTGATTTCTAACAAAAATATCTTTAAATACAGATGATAATTGTTTGCATAAAAATTGCTTCCAGGTTCCAGCAATACTGATGTTTCTTAAAGTAAGGAAATCGAAGGCAAACGGGTCATTTTTAGCCACTGATTTTATTGAGAAAAAATTCTGCGGTCACAATGTATTTAATGTTAATAATTATAGGTCAAAGTACGGACTTCAAGACGGAGCCTTGGCTCACCCCGAACACCAATCTCAGCTTTTTTTTGCATAAAAATTGCTTCCAGGTTCAAGCAATACTGATGTTTCTTAATGAAAGGAAATCGAAGGAAAACGGGTCATTTTCAGCCATTTTACTGAGAGAAAAAAAAAATCGACAGGGGGCTGCGCCCCCAAACCCCCTCTCTTAGGGGCCTCAATCGGCGGCCCCCAAACCCCTGCCTCCCCTGAATTGGAACCCTAGTTACGGCCCTGTCATACATGGTTTGAGCCATAACCCCCCAAAGTAAATCCTAACCATCCCTTAGTAGAATGGAATCTAGAATGGAATCTTGTGGTATAATTTCAGAAAGAATCATTTTAGGGAGCTACCATTTGATTTTTATGGGGGGGCTAGGATGAAAAATTTTGTCCTGCATTTTTTTTTAGTTGTAATCTCTGTCCTGCCTTTTTATTTTTCACTCTATTCGGTCCCGCTTTTTTTTTTTTAGTTTATCCTGACTTTTTTTACATAAATTGTCATCCTGACTTTTTTTTTTTTTGCAAGTGTCTCATCCTGCCTTTTTTTTTTACTCAAAACTCTTGTCCTGCCTATTTTTTTTCAAATTTCATCCTTGACTGTTTGCCCCATAACCCTTAAAATGAATCCCAGCCTTCTACTTATAATATTAAACATTTTGGTACAATTTCAGAGCAATTGAAATACTTATACACAACTTATTGTCCTGAAACAAGATAAATGCTTGTTTTGGGCCCTTTATTTCCTAAACCTTAACGAGACCATGACCCCCAAAATCAATCCCAAGCTTCCTTTTGCGGTTATAAACCTTGTGTTAAAATTTTTTCATTTCTATTTACTTATACTGAAGTTATTGTTCGGAAACCATCCGTCTTCGGATGACGCTGACAACGACGACGTGATACCAATATACGACTGCAAAAATTGCTCAACCTAAATAAAAATGATTTAACAAGTGAACCTGTGAGCTACTACTCACTGATGATACCCCCACTGAAATATTTCAATTAACAGGAAGATGTCGGATGATGAATCTGAAAACGCATCACACTGTATAGCTGACCTATATAAACCCTGAAACCAAATTTCAGAAATCCTTATATTGTAGTTCCTGAGAAAAATGTAACGAAAATTTTCAACTTGGCATATTCATGCGTGGGATGGACAGACTGCCAGATGGATGGACAGAGGTAAAACAGTATACCCCCACTTTTTTAAAGCATTTTTAGCTCACCTGGCCCAAAGGGCCAAGTGAGCTTTTCCCATCACTTGGCGTCTGGCGTCCGGCGTCGTCATCGTCCGTCGTCGTTAACTTTTACAAAAATCTTCTCCTCTGAAACTACTGTGCCAAATTTAACCAAACTTGGCCACAATCATCATTGGGGTATATAGTTTAAAAATGTGTGGCATGACCCGCCAACCAACCAAGATGGCTGCCATGACTAAAATAGAACATAGGGGTAAAATGCAGTTTTTGGCTTATAACTCAAAAACCAAAGCATTTAGAGCAAATCTGATGTCGGATAAAATTAATTTTCAGGTCAAGATCTATCTGCCCTGAAATTTTCAGACCAATCGGACAACCTGTTGTTGGGTTGCTGCCCCCTATTAGTAATTTTAAGGAAATTTTGCAGATTTTGGTTATTATCTTGAATATTATTATAGATACAGATAAACTGTAAACAGCAATAATGTTTAGCAAAATAAGATCTACAAATAAGTCAACATGACCAAAATTGTCAATTGAACCCTTAAGGAGTTATTGCTCTTTATAGTCAATTGTTAACAATTTTCGTAAATTTTTGTTAATTTTTGTAAATTTTTAGGAAATATTTTCCACTGTAATTACTGGGCCAAGTTCATTATAGATAGAGATAATTGTAGCAACAAGAATGTTCAGTAAAGAAAAATAGATGCAAACACATCACCATCACCAAACCACAATTTTGTCATGAATTTATCTGTGTCCATTGTTAATATGCACATACACCAAGGTGAGCGACACAAGCTCTTAAGAGCCTCTAGTTTTTAAATATATCAATGGATGCCTAATGTCCAACAGCAAATATTACATATACAGGACAATAAAATGTTAATATAGTATATCCTGATTTGTACTATACATGTACCAGCAACTTCTTCATCAATTGTTCTCTGATGGAGAGTTGTCTCATTGGCAATCATACCTCATCTTCTTACATCTATATATCCTGATTTGTACTATACATGTACCAGCAACTTCTTCATCAATTGTTCTCTGATGGAGAGTTGTCTCATTGGCAATCATACCTCATCTTCTTATATCTATATATCCTGATTTGTACTATACATGTACCAGCAACTTCTTCATCAATTGTTCTCTGATGGAGAGTTGTCTCATTGGCAATCATACCTCATCTTCTTATATCTATATATCCTGATTTGTACTATACACGTACCAGCAACTTCTTCATCAGTTGTTCTCTGATAGAGAGTTGTCTCATTGGCAATCATACCTCATCTTCTTACATTTATATATCCTGATTTGTACTATACACGTACCAGCAACTTCTTCATCAATTGTTCTCTGATGGAGAGTTGTCTCATTGGCAGTCATACCTCATCTTCTTATATCTATATATCCTGATTTGTACTATACATGTACCAGCAACTTCTTCATCAGTTGTTCTCTGATAGAGAGTTGTCTCATTGGCAATCATACCTCATCTTCTTACATTTATATATCCTGATTTGTACTATACACGTACCAGCAACTTCTTCATCAATTGTTCTCTGATGGAGAGTTGTCTCATTGGCAGTCATACCTCATCTTCTTATATCTATATATCCTGATTTGTACTATACATGTACCAGCAACTTCTTCATCAATTGTTCTCTGATGGAGAGTTGTCTCATTGGCAGTCATACATCATCTTCTTACATCTATATATCCTGATTTGTACTATACACGTACCAGCAACTTCTTCATCAATTGTTCTCTGATGGAGAGTTGTCTCATTGGCAGTCATACATCATATTCTTACATCTATATATCCTGATTTGTACTATACATGTACCAGCAACTTCTTCATCAATTGTTCTCTGATGGAGAGTTGTCTCATTGGCAATCATACCTCATCTTCTTATATCTATATATCCTGATTTGTACTATACATGTACCAGCAACTTCTTCATCAATTGTTCTCTGATGGAGAGTTGTCTCATTGGCAGTCATACATCATCTTCTTACATCTATATATCCTGATTTGTACTATACATGTACCAGCAACTTCTTCATCAATTGTTCTCTGATGGAGAGTTGTCTCATTGGCAATCATACCTCATCTTCTTATATCTATATATCCTGATTTGTACTATACATGTACCAGCAACTTCTTCATCAATTGTTCTCTGATGGAGAGTTGTCTCATTGGCAATCATACCTCATCTTCTTATATCTATATATCCTGATTTGTACTATACATGTACCAGCAACTTCTTCATCAATTGTTCTCTGATGGAGAGTTGTCTCATTGGCTGTCATACCTCATCTTCTTATATCTATATATCCTGATTTGTACTATACATGTACCAGCAACTTCTTCATCAATTGTTCTCTGATGGAGAGTTGTCTCATTGGCAGTCATACCTCATCTTCTTATATCTATATATCCTGATTTGTACTATACATGTACCAGCAACTTCTTCATCAATTGTTCTCTGATGGAGAGTTGTCTCATTGGCAATCATACCTCATCTTCTTACATCTATATATCCTGATTTGTACTATACATGTACCAGCAACTTCTTCATCAGTTGTTCTCTGATAGAGAGTTGTCTCATTGGCAATCATACATCATCTTCTTACATCTATATATCCTGATTTGTACTATACATGTACCAGCAACTTCTTCATCAATTGTTCTCTGATGGAGAGTTGTCTCATTGGCAATCATACCTCATCTTCTTATATCTATATATCCTGATTTGTACTATACATGTACCAGCAACTTCTTCATCAATTGTTCTCTGTTGGAGAGTTGTCTCATTGGCAAGTTCCCCGGGATAATGGTTAGCAACATCCGGGTTTATGGGTTAGCAACAACCAGGGGCTATGGGTTTTGTAACGACGTGCGTTAACCAATCAAATCCTAGATATATACTAAGCCGGGGATAAATCATCTTCTTACATCTATATATTCTGATTTGTACTATACATGTACCAGCAACTTCTTCATCAATTGTTCTCTGATGGAGAGTTGTCTCATTGGCAGTCATACCTCATCTTCTTATATCTATATATTCTGATTTGTACTATACATGTACCAGCAACTTCTTCATCATTTGTTCTCTGATGGAGAGTTGTCTCATTGGCAATCATACCTCATCTTCTTATATCTATATATTCTGATTTGTACTATACATGTACCAGCAACTTCATCATTTGTTCTCTGATGGAGAGTTGTCTCATTGGCAATCATACCTCATCTTCTTATATCTATATATTCTGATTTGTACTATACATGTACCAGCAACTTCTTCATCATTTGTTCTCTGATGGAGAGTTGTCTCATTGGCAATCATACCTCATCGTCTTACATCTATATATCCTGATTTGTACTATACATGTACCAGCAACTTCTTCATCAATTGTTCTCTGATGGAGAGTTGTCTCATTGGCAGTCATACCTCATCTTCTTATATCTAAATATCCTGATTTGTACTATACATGTACCAGCAACTTCTTCATCAGTTGTTCTCTGATAGAGAGTTGTCTCATTGGCAATCATACATCATCTTCTTACATCTATATATCCTGATTTGTACTATACATGTACCAGCAACTTCTTCATCAATTGTTCTCTGATGGAGAGTTGTCTCATTGGCAGTCATACCTCATCTTCTTATATCTAAATATCCTGATTTGTACTATACATGTACCAGCAACTTCTTCATCAATTGTTCTCTGATGGAGAGTTGTCTCATTGGCAATCATACCTCATCTTCTTATATCTATACATTCTGATTTGTACTATACATGTACCAGCAACTTCTTCATCAGTTGTTCTCTGATGGAGAGTTGTCTCATTGGCAATCATACCTCATCTTCTTATATCTATACATTCTGATTTGTACTATACATGTACCAGCAACTTCTTCATCAATTGTTCTCTGATGGAGAGTTGTCTCATTGGCAATCATACCTCATCTTCTTATATCTATACATTCTGATTTGTACTATACATGTACCAGCAACTTCTTCATCATTTGTTCTCTGATGGAGAGTTGTCTCATTGGCAGTCATACCTCATCTTCTTATATCTAAATATCCTGATTTGTACTATACATGTACCAGCAACTTCTTCATCAGTTGTTCTCTGATGGAGAGTTGTCTCATTGGCAATCATACCTCATCTTCTTATATCTATATATCCTGATTTGTACTATACATGTACCAGCAACTTCTTCATCAATTGTTCTCTGATGGAGAGTTGTCTCATTGGCAGTCATACCTCATCTTCTTATATCTAAATATCCTGATTTGTACTATACATGTACCAGCAACTTCTTCATCAATTGTTCTCTGATGGAGAGTTGTCTCATTGGCTGTCATACCTCATCTTCTTATATCTAAATATCCTGATTTGTACTATACACGTACCAGCAACTTCTTCATCTCTGATGGAGAGTTGTCTCATAGGCAATAATACCTCATCTTCTTATATCTATATATCCTGTTGCTACATTATTTTGACTTCCTTTCAACAAATATTTGTCTTTACTTCTAAATGATGCTGGTTAGGCGTAGTAACAGCAATTTTTTAATTCTAAATTTTGACACTGCAAAGGATCAAACTTAAAACCTCCTACAATGACAGCAAGCACACTACCACAAGAGTTATTGAATAGAATAAGATTGAAAAGACTAAAGTAAACCTGATATGCAGATTGCATACCAAGTTATAATAAACTTGTAAATTAAAAAGAAAAGATAACTGTTTGCTTAATATCTGGAATTTATTGGATTTTTTTGTAATATTATTATTTTACACTGTACAACAATAAAAAAGCTAAATATCAATATCGTATTTTAGCACTAAATTGCACATTGTTTGCTGTTTATAATGAGACTGGTTTTGAAACCCTATTGGTTAAGAAGTACAGTATACACACATGTTCAACTCTTGGAATTCAATATAGTATGACTACCATTGATTTAACCCTAGACATAAAGAATTGATATTTCATCAAAATTACTGTCTATAACAATGACAGCTGTATAAATAATGATCAGCAGAACATCAAATTTCTATGGCAGTATAGATTATACTCAGTAGCAAAAAAATGCAGAAACTAAAAATATCAGTGGAATGTTTTACTGGGTGGAACAAATTAAAATGATAAATTTTGAAAAGTTATGTTTTGTTCTGTTTTGTTCAGAATATCGTTTCCTGATGATTACTATATCAGTAAATTCATTCTAGTATGTAACTTCAGAAAAGCTATTTAAATAAACCTCAGAAAACATTTTGGGGTTGAATTATCTTTAGTATACTGGTAACAAGATTAAGACCAACTTTTTTCAACAAATGAAATTATTGTAAAAAAAAAAAATAGGTCTATTTGTTAATCATATTTTGTAGAACTTTTTAAGTAGCATATTCTTAACAGTGAAAATAAAACTAAACCGGTAAACATGTTAAAATCTTGTACTTTTTTCAAAATTTCTAAGTGTGTAAATGTGGTAATGACACTGCACATTACTTTGAAACCCGTTTTATTTTAATTCTAAATTATGCAGCAGAGATGGAAAATATTTATTGCTAAAAAGAAGTTTAATTTTTCAAAAGCATTTCTATTTTTGTTACATAAATATCATAAGGTATTGATTCTGTTGCCAGAAATATAAATACAGAACTTGGCAATACTTAAAAAAAGTCCATGAAAGTAATACCTCATTAAAATGCTAAGACTTGGTTAGGTGGGTAAAAATGTGTCTTAAATGATTAAAATGCCAAATGGATGGAATAAATAATTCTGTATGAAATTGAAATATATCACAAAATTATGCCAAAATGATTCATATAACAAAACTATATACACATGTATCACTTCATTGTGATATAAAATGACTAGAATTAAAAAATTACCACTTATCACAAACTTATAGTCGTTAGCTTACATACAAATATCTTGTGCATAACAAACTTGTTAACAATTAATGAGGGATATTCGTTTAAAATGGATGTGGAAGGTATGAAGGGTATGAAGAAACCTGATAATTAACATATTTTCAAGTAACTGTTAAACTAAAACAGCAAACTGTTACCTGAAGCCTGGAGTAAAGGGAAACAAATAAAGTCATCAAAGAAAACAGCAGTATCTGATTCGTTTTACTTTTTATCAGAAAAAAAACCCAAAATAATATGATATGATTTCCATGCACACATAACTGAGGAAATAAGATAATAAACCAATCAGATTAATACATGTTGTCAACAATTTAATAGCTATCCAACAGTCCTAAAATTATTCCCTTGAAACAGTCATTTTGAAAAGTTGACCATGGCCATATCATGTATATATTTAAATAAGATCAGAAAATAAAACAAAAGTTATAACCAATTAAACTGTTCTTTTTTGTTAAATGCCTTCAATATTGTAAATCAACTCTGTCATCCTTAAATATCTTTATACAAATTAAAGGAAAGAAAAACATTCAAATAAAAAATATTCAATGCCCTCAAAATAAACAACGCCTAAGCATTAGTAAATCTGCAAGGACTTCTAGAGGTAATAAATTGAGAAGTGTTATAAAATCTTTATGTCTTCGGTATCCTATTCCACAGTCATTACAATTTCAGTTATTCTTCACAAACAAATTAAAGCAAGATCAATGTTAACACTTGGACCAACTAAAATCAGATTATATTTTAAGCTTTCTACATAAAATGACTTAAAGGTTTAAGTACCAAAATTGCATGAGTATCCAATTTCCACCCATTTAGCATAAAAGGGTCTACTGAAAAAAGTAAAATCTACTCATCAATACAGAATCTTAAGACTGGAGGTTGGATCAAATCCATTTTCTATGATCAATATAGATATAAAATTAAAATTAAAAATATGTAGTAACTAAGGATACATAGGGTGCAAAATAGGTACCTTGACATAAGAGGCTTTATAAGTTAAGCTCTAGGTCTATATGAAGTGACAGGACATTAGAGGCTTTATAAGTTAAGCTCTAGGTCTATATGAAGTGACAGGACATTAGAGGCTTTATAAGTTAAGCTCTAGGTCTATATGAAGTGACAGGACATTAGAGGCTTTATAAGTTAAGCTCTAGGTCTATATGAAGTGACAGGACATTAGAGGCTTTATAAGTTAAGCTCTAGGTCTATATGAAGTGACAGGATACAAATACAAAAGCCCATGTCTTTCATAAACGTCCTCCCAATTTTAATTTTTCAATTTGGAACAGACAGTATAAATGTCAGATTTGCTTGTTAAAAAAAACAAGTTGGTAACAAGTAAAAAATTGTCTGTATGTTAACATCCCTTACTATTCCCTTGACAGTAAGGCCAGTATTATTTTTCCACTTTGTTTGTGTTTTACAATGTATGGTTTTACTTCTTCAATGGGAACATTTGATAATCAGCAATAATGTTAAATACTCAGCTCACACTTACAAAATAAATACATCTGAAATCCCTCAACAGCTATTATAGTTTCACAGCCTTAAACATTCAAAACAAAAACAAAACATAAACAAATCTATAAAAACAGACATTCTACATCCACTGTTGCTCTGATATAATTTCAACTCATAAATACAAAATCTTTCATCCACAAACAAAACAACTGAAACATGTCCATCCATTTTTCTTTATCAAAATAAAAACTTTTAACAAGTTGTTACGTTCTAACTAGTCGTTACGTTCCTTCCTTGTATGATTATATCCTTTAAAGAGTCCATAGTCTTTTTGTCAAGTATCTAAAATTATTTTAATTCACTACAGTAATCTGCATGTCCTTCCTAGCACGATTTGTCACTTCTTTTAAAGAGTTGATAGTCATTTGAAGCCGAGTGTTTTTAAATGATTGTAATTCCTGAACACTAGTCTTTAGGATCCTTCTTTGTGTTATGATTTGTCACCTCCTTTAGAGAGTTGATAGTCTTTTGAAACCAAGTGTTTTTAGAAGATTGTAATTCAGTTATGGTAGAGTTTAATTGATGTGTTAAGTCTTGTGTTTTACATTCACTTTCTACTAAAGCTAGTTTTGTTTGAGCTAGTTCCAGTTCAAGCTCTCTAATCTGCGCCTGGAAGTCTAGATATTTGGGGTTCAGAGAATCAGGATCAACCTTTGGTTCAGGAAGTTGTATCTTTCCATCATCTTTAAACATCTTTGAACAATTGTCACAGGACTTAACTTGTCCCTAAAAATATAAAAAAAAAGATCACTTGAAGAAATATATCATTAAAATTCTCATATTTCAGATTGTTTAAAACATTTAAACAAGCATTGTTGTTATCATGACAGGGAGCTATATTGTTTATGTTATCAATTAAAAAAAAAAAAAAATAGTAACAGATGTGTTCAAATTTTGCTTCAAATGCTATCCTTGATCATGTGGGGGTGTCTGTGAAAGTTTTATAAAACGTTATCAATGTTTTAAAAACTTAACCATAGACTGAACCTAACTGTTGCAATGTAGATGAAGATCGGCTCTAGGATTATTATGTCTTGTATGTCTTGTCTTCACCTGGGCTTTTTACAAGCGAGAAATTTAAACAGATTCTAAAAGAAGATAACTTTTTTTTGTTCTGAATAACATGCTAATGGAAGTTTTTCAGTAAATTAAGGAAAGTACAGGCTTTGTGTAAGACCCTGAAAAACCTAATTTGTGAATACAGACAAAAGGAGATTTGAGATAAATGTCAAAGATTAAAACAACTTAGAAATGTGTATGGTAAGCTGACTTTGGTTATGAGAATCATTGGTTGAGACAGTATGATAATGTCATTATAGTTATGTACCTTAATTCTACCAATCTCCTCTTTATTGGCTGTTTGTTGCTTTTCAAGTCTTTCACTTAACTGAGAACAAATCTAAAAAATAAAATTGAAATTTATTTTCAAGAGTGGAAGTTTAAAGATAAATACATACAAATTAAAAAAGAAAAGGATTATTTTCAAGATAAAACTTTAAATAAGATCTTTTTTCCAATTTTGTGGTATATTCTAGTCATTGGTGTAAAGATTTCTTTCTTTCCCTTATAAGTACACAACATATTTGTTATTTTAAGGCTATTCTATGTATACTGTGTAAAATATTCCTTTAGTTTGCATGTAAAAGCAAACAATTTTAGTGGCTAATAAAACCTCAATCAAGTGCATCATCATTTTGAAATGATAGAGTTCTGAAGATTTCCAAAACACCGGTCTAGACAATGCATTTTTTTTTTTAAATATTGGCTGTATATAGCATATAATTATAGATTATTGTTGATCATCTCAACAAGATTGATTTTCTCGCTTGAGCCGGGACGGCGAAAGCGAGAAAGGCAATCGAGTTGAGATGACCAATGATAATCTGTTTACCGCTATTTTACCTATGACAACGTTGTCAATTTCATGTCAATTTCGTTAGCAACGCCACGTGCCTGCTTAGTTTCTAGCAATAATTTTCCATCTCAAGCGAGTAGCATGATATGAAAAATTATCACAAAAAAAGATCAAAGGAAAAATGCACAAAATAGCGATAATATCAGTATATTAGACAGCTGTATTAATTTTGGCACTATTTCCATTATTTAAATAATTCACATACTAGTTACCTGTACTCATTTGTCTTTAATTTTTCTGCTCAAAACTGAAATTGAAACAAGAATGTGTCCAAAAGTACACGGATGCCCCACTCGCACTTTCATTTTCTATGTTCAGTGGACTGTGAAATTGGGGTCAAAGTCTAATTTGGCTCTAAATTTAGAAAGATCATGTCATAAGGAACATGCGTACTAAGTTTCAAGTTGATTGGACTTCAGCTTCATCAAAAACTACCTTGACCAAAAACTTTAACCTGAAGCAGGACAAACAGACGCACAGACAAACGAACAGACAGACGGATGAACGCACAGACCAGAAAACATAATGCCCCTCTACTATCGTAGGTGGGGCATAAAAAACAAAATATATGATGCATTACTTTGTAGTAATTCAGGATTGACAATTACTTATTACCTGTTTATAATCAGCAATTATAACAGCATTCCTTTTACCATCAGCTTCAGATTTTTCCAATTCTCTTCTGCACATTTCTTTAACCTAAAATCACATTGATACTTAAGAACCTTGTACAAGAAAAAAATAGTTTCTTTATGCTAGATAAATGAGACATTAAATTTTCTTTCAATCATTTAGTAAATTAAGTTATAATTATGGGCCCAATATTTTATGTTATTAAGTTTAATTAGGAATAAAGAATTGTATAGGATCACTAAGTCAACAGTGCCTATAAATTCTGAGCATTCTTTCATCTGTTCTCTATTGAAACTGCTGTGAATTAAAAATAATTTCAGAATCTGCATTTCCATGTTAAGTGTCTTTCCTGATCTTATAACGGCCTCAATTGTCTTGTGGCAGAATGCCTGTTATGTTGGAGGTCTTTGTTAGAATACTGGCCAGGTCAAATGAGTTGTGAGTTTCAGGTTAATAAATGACTAGATTGTTACACAGATTGGTATTTGCTTTTCTTCTATAGAACATGTAGCATTTACAAGCAGGAAAATACCAATCAGCTTAAGCCATAGTAAATTTTCCATTAGGTGGAGATATGTGCTGACTGATATCAGCATGCTACCATGTTGAAACTCTCGCTAAGTGTATGGGTTAAGACAAAGCAGGCTTCATCTTCATACAGCATAATATTGTCCAGAATAGTCTATCTATCCATTCAACATCTTTTAAGAAATAGCGACTAGCTCAACAGATATTGTGTAAACCTCACCTGTGATGATTCTACTTCTAATCTCTGTTTTTCCTCTTGAACAGTGATCTGGAAGGATTTTTTCTCTATGGGCCCAGGGCCCCTCAAAAATAAATTCAATGGGCCATTTAAACTAGAGGCTCTAAAGAGCCTGTGTCGCTCACCTTGGTCTATGTGAATATTAAACAAAGGAAGCAGATAGATTCATGACAAAATTGTGTTTTAGTGATGGTGATGTGTTTGTACATCTTACTTTACTGAACATTCTTGCTACTTACAATTATCTCTATCTATAATGAACTTGGCCCAGTAGTTTCAGTGGAAAATGTTAGTTAAAATTTACAAATTTTATGAAAATTGTTAAAAATTGACTATAAAGGACAATAACTCCTTAGGGGTCAATTGACCATTTCCGTCATGTTGACTTATTTGTAAATCTTACTTTGCTTAACATTATTGATGTTTACAGTTTAATCTATCTATAATAATATTCAAGATAATAATCAAAAACAGCAAAATTTCCTTAAAATTACCAATTCAGGGGCAGCAACCCAACAACAGGTTGTCAGATTCATCTGAAAATTTCAGGGCAGATAGATCTTGACCTGATAAACAATTTTACCCCATGTCAAATTTGCTCTAAAGGCTGCGGTTTCAGAGTTATAAGCCAAAATCTACATTTCACCCCTATGTTCTATTTTTAGCCATGGCCCCCATCTTGGTTGGTTGGCCAGGTCACGGGACACAATTTTTAAACTAATTACCCCAATGATGATTGTGGCCAAGTTTGGCTTAATTTGACCCAGTAGTTTCAGAGGAGAAGGTTTTTGTAAAAGATAACTAAGATTTACAAAATGGTTAAAAATTGACTATAAAGGGCAATAACTCCTAAAGAAATCAACAGACCATTTTGGTCCTGTTGACTTATTTGTAGATCTTACTTTGCTGAACATTTTTGCTGTTTACAGTTTATCTCTATCTATAATAATATTCAAGATAATAACCACAAGAGTGCACACGCTGAAATGTCTCGCCTTCTATACTAATCATTGATATTATGTTGATAGTCCTAAGTATAAAGCTAAGCTTTAATACAACTGTCACATAAACTTAACATTAACCAAGATAACTAAACAAAGACCAATGAACCTTGAAAATGAGGTCAAGGTCAGATGAACCCATTCCAGGCAGACATGTACAGCTAACAATGCTTCTATACAACATATATAGTTGACCTATTACTTATAGTTTAAGAAAAATAGACCAAAACACAAAAACTTAACACTGTGCAATGAACCGTGAAAATGAGGTCACGGTCAAATAAAATCTGCGCGACTGACATAAAGATCATAAAATATTTCCATACACCAAATATAGATGACCTATGGCATATAGTATTAGATAAAAAGACCAAAACTCAAAAACTTAACTTTGACCACTGAACCATGAAAATGAGGTCAAGGTCACATGACATCTGCCCGCTAGATAGGTACACCTTACAATCATTCCATACAACAAATATAGTAGACCTATTGCATATAGTATGAGAAAAACAGACCAAAACACAAAAATTAAACTATAACCACTGAACCATGAAAATGAGGTCAAGGTCAGATGACACCTGCCAGTTGGACATGTACACCTTACAGTCCTTCCATACACCGAATATACTAGCCCTATTGCTTGTAGTATCTGAGATATGGACTTGACCACCAAAACTTAACCTTGTTCACTGATCCATGAAATGAGGTCGAGGTCAAGTGAAAACTGTCTGACAGACATGAGGACCTTTCAAGGTACGCACATATTAAATATAGTTATCCTATTACTTATAATAAGAGAGAATTCAACATTACAAAAAATCTCAACTTTTTTTTCAAGTGGTCACTGAACCATGAAAATGAGGTCAAGGACATTGTACATGTGACTGACGGAAACTTCGTAACATGAGGCATCCATATACAAAGTATGAAGCATCCAGGTCTTCCACCTTCTAAAATATAAAGCTTTTAAGAAGTTAGCTAACACCGCCGCCGCCGCCGTAGCCGCCGCCGGATCACTATCCCTATGTCGAGCTTTCTGCAACAAAAGTTGCAGGCTCGACAAAAAACAGCAAAATGTCCTTAAAATTACCAATTCAGGGGCAGCAACCTATCAACGGGTTGTCCAATTCATCTCAAAATTTCAGGGCAGATAGATCTTGACCTGATAAACAATTTTACCTGATGACAGATTTGCTCTAAATGCTTTGGTTTTTGAGTGATAAGCCAAAAACTGCATTTTACCCCTATGTTCTATTTTTAGCCATGGCGGCCATCTTGGTTGGCTGGCCAGTTCACCGGACATATTTTTTTAACTAAATACCCCAATGATGATTGTGGTCAAGTTTGGTTTAATTTGGCCCAGTAGTTTCAGAGGAGAAGATTTTTGTAAAAGATGACCAAGATTTACGAAAAATGGTTAAAAATTGACTATAAAGGGCAATAACTCCTAAAGGGGTCAACAGACCATTTTGGTATTGTTGACTTATTTGTAGATCTTACTTCACTGAACATTTTTGCTGTTTACAGTTTACCTCTATCTATGATAATATTCAAGATAATAACCAAAAACAGCAAAATTTCCTTAAAATTACCATTTCAGGGGCAGTAACCCAACAACGGAATGTCCGATTCATCTGAAAATTTCAGGGCAGATAGATCTTGACCTGATGAACAATATTACCCCATGTCAGATTTGCTCTAAATGCTTTGGTTTTTGAGTTATAAGCCAAAAACTGAATTTTACCCCTATGTTCTATTTTTAGCCATGGCGGCCATCTTGGTTGGTTGGCCGGGTCACCGGACACAATTTTTAAACTAGATACCCTAATAATGATTGTGGCCAAGTTTGGTAAAAATTGGCCCAGTAGTTTCAGAGGAGAAGATTTTTGTAAAAGCTAACGACGGACGACGACACGACGACGACGGACGACGGACGACGGTCGACAGACGCCGGACGCCGGACGCCCAGTGATGAGAAAAGCTCACTTGGCCCTTTGGGCCAGGTGAGCTAAAAAAATATGGGCCATGTTGTCAAATGAGTGGGCCATTTGCATATTTGAATTGACTACAGTGAAAAAAAAATAATGGTGTATATTTTCGCCAAAGAGGTGGTGGTACATTTTTTGTACTTACCATACTGATTCTAAATAATATCATGGATATTGTTGCTGTGATTTTGTAATTTCAATTTCAAAGAATATAAAATAAGTTCTTCCAAACCAGACAATATTTAAGATAACCTTTATTTACAATGTTTAAACTGGTACTGTTGTCTTGTTCATGTTGATGTTTTTTTTACATTAAATTTGGGTCTTCGTCGGTACCATACTTATTCCAACGTTCTGTATTAGAGGACGTTTCTGGCATATCCTCTGCACTTCTTGTATTATTATTACTTCATCACAATGACAACAATAACAGTAGAGAGTATCATTAAATGATAGAACAAAACAACAATACGTTGAAGGCAAGTTTACAAAATGTCAAAACAAGCCAAAGACCAAAAAGTGACAAGGACAGTTAAGCGTCTTTTATGGAGACAAAACATATATTCATAAAAAAGCTTTGGGGTTTTTTGATCGAAATAATAGCAAGCTAAACTAATTTAAAAGATTATAATTAGAGATAAATCTCGTCTGTACTAGCCAAATTTCACAAATTTAAAGTTGTTTATAAAAAATCGTACCATGAATGATGGTTAATTACGTTTTTTGGGTAACAAGTTGTACCACATGGTTCTATTATTACCATAAGAAAACACCCGAGACGTCCTAAAATATATAGGTGCTCCTATCATTGGAGGAACATTACACAGTTGTGTACAAACACATGGCGGCTCGGAATACGATCGTTAATCAAATTTTTGATGATATTTAATATTTCGAAACGAAGTGAAAAATATCGTGCGCCACATGGGCGCTTACATAAGTCACTCTATGCGCCATTTCTGGTCGATATGTGCTATAGGCGCAGGGCGCACGTCATTCCCGATCACTGCTTGAATATCTTTAAAGTAATTCTTTAGTCACGACTAGCTCACCAGATATTGTGTAAACCTCACCTGTGATGATTCTACTTCTAATCTCTGTTTTTCCTCTTGAATATCTTTAAAGTAATTTTTTAGTCACAACTAGCTCACCAGATATTGTGTAACCCTTAACTGTGACGACTATTTCTTACCTCTGTTTTTCCTCCTAAATATCTTTGAGTAATTTTTTAGTCACGACTAGCTCACCAGATATTGTGTAAACCTTACCTGTGACAATTCTACATTTTATCTCTGTTTTCCCTCTTGAATATCTTTTGAGTAATTTTTTAGTCACGACTGGCTCACCAGATATTGTGTAAAACTTACCTGTGACAATTTTACTTCTAATCTCTGTTTTCCCTCTTGAATATCTTTGAGTAATATTTTGGTCACGACTGGCTCACCAGATATTGTGTAAACCTTACCTGTGACAATTCTACTTCTAATCTCTGTTTTCCCTCTTGAATATCTTTTGAGTAATATTTTGGTCACGACTGGCTCACCAGATATTGTGTAAACCTTACCTGTGACAATTCTACTTCTAATCTCTGTTTTCCCTCTTGAATATCTTTTGAGTCATTTTTTAGTCACGACTAGCTCAACAGATATTGTGTTACCCTTACCTGTGACAATTCTACTTCTAATCTCTGTTTTCCCTCTTGAATATCTTTGAGTAACTTTTTAGTCACGACTAGCTCACCAGATATTGTGTTACCCTTACCTGTGACGATTCTACTTCTAATCTCTGTTTTTCCTCTTGAATATCTTTGAGTAACTTTTTAGTCACGACTAGCTCACCAGATATTGTGTTACCCTTACCTGTGACGATTCTACTTCTAATCTCTGTTTTTCCTCTTGAATATCTTTGAGTAACTTTTTAGTCACGACTAGCTCCCCAGTCAGTTCTTCACATTGGTCTTTATACTGAAAGTTAAATACAATATTTACGCATGTTAACCAAATTTGTCCACTATAATAACTTCATTTATTGTACTATTAGTATCCACCGTTAACAGTAGGTCATAATTTATTAATCTAAGTACAATCTGAAAATGTCATTGTCAATACATTTTGTACTAATTTTCAAAAGTTATTCCCATTTTAAACATATATTTAGTTAAGTTTTTCCTAACCCTTTCTTATATTGAATTGGTTATAACTTTTCTTAAAGTTTAAAGTTTATAAAAGTTACATGTTTTTATAAATATTCATTTTAATGAAATAAAACCTTATTCATAATTTTATACACTTTTTTGGAACAAAAGTAAAGAAATAACAATCCTCATACTGTACATGCTTTTAATAAATAAATATGTGGTAAAAATATCCATCAACTTAACATACTGTTTGAAGCTTACCATTTGTCAACTGTCAGTCATTTTGATGTAAATGAGGAATTAACCTCAGTGATGTTGAAATTTGTGAATGTATATATATATAACCCAAGAATGAGATTTATAAAGGTTGTATGTGCGTAACTGGAGAAAAAACATGGTCACTGCATTAAGTGTTCAAATTGTTTCTCATCTAATATTTTAAAAGGCATGAACACGAAATTATGAGCTTAACTCCTGAGTCCTTTTAAAATTGAAGATAAAAGTTCAATGTAGAACAGCATATGAAATATGAGGTTTTCAAATGCCATATTCAGGCACTGGACAGAAAACAAAAAAGGTATTTCCAAAATTAGTTTTATATCAGTCTCATGTATCAAAATATTTTTAATGTAGGAATGCTACTATAAACCAATGACTGAATATTTATGGGTTTTCTGGGTCATTACAACACATTTTAGGTAAACAAACTATAGATAATAAGAAATAATTTGTTAACCAAATCCTTATTTTGTTTACTCTCACAATGATAAGAAGCAATTATACTAAAATACAAAGCATAAATGATAAAGGTAACAGTTTTCAGGTAACAACTGCAGTTTTGTTAAAGCTTGAATCTATATGTATGATAATGGATAGCTCTCATGAAGTTTTAACATCTTGTAGGTGAAAAGAAACTCAATTATAAAAAAAAAAAATTGACCATACCATTTAACATTTTACCCCTATTTAATCATTGATTGGACGGTGTTTAACTCCTTTTTAGTACTATTGTGTTGTATTTGTACTAACTAACAACCCTAGTGTTGACAAGCTAGCGATACAGTAGTCTGACTAACAACCCTAGTGTTGACAGGCTAGCGATACAGTAGTCTGACTAACAACCCTAGTGTTGACAGGCTAGCGATACAGTAGTCGGACTAACAACCCTAGTGTTGACAGGCTAGCGATACAGTAGTCGGACTAACAACCCTAGTGTTGACAGGCTAGCGATACAGTAGTCGGACTAACAACCCTAGTGTTGACAGGCTAGTGATACAGTAGTCTGACTAACAACCCTAGTGTTGACAGGCTAGCGATACAGTAGTCTGACTAACAACCCTAGTGTTGTCAAGCTAGCGATACAGTAGTCTGACTAACAACCCTAGTGTTGACAAGCTAGCGATACAGTAGTCTGACTAACAACCCTAGTGTTGACAAGCTAGCGATACAGTAGTCGAACTAACAACCCTAGTGTTGACAAGCTAGCGATACAGTAGTCTAACTAACAACCCTAGTGTTGACAAGCTAGCGATACAGTAGTCTGACTAACAACCCTAGTGTTGACAAGCTAGCGATACAGTAGTCTGACTAACAACCCTAGTGTTGACAAGCTAGCGATACAGTAGTCTAACTAACAACCCTAGTGTTGACAAGCTAGCGATACAGTAGTCTAACTAACAACCCTAGTGTTGACAAGCTAGGGCTACAGTAGTCTGACTACACCCTTTGTCCACTCTTACACATTTAATGCTGTGATTCTAAATTGTCAATACTCTGTTAATAGTTGCAGAAAAAAATGTTTCAGATAAAATTACATGCATACCCAATGACAGACAAATTTTAACACATAAAGAAGTTGATTATTAACAGCCTCTTTATATCTATCTATTCTTCAATTATATATTCCCGGTATTAATTGTCTTGGAAATAAATTTGTTATTTGAAATGTATTTTTTTTCAAATCTACAGACATATATCATATTTGCAATGCATAATACATGTATAGTATTGTTAAAGTCATTCACTTATAAGAAACACAGTTTTAATTTTTTAACAATTAAAGTATATATATATATAAGCAAAGTTACTATAGTTCTAGACATATTTGATAGACTGTGTATTAAAGTTAGATATAAGCTTCCTATAAATGGTGACACATAAAGTTCATTCAACAATCTGGCATCCAACTGTTTACCTGCTCTAATGGGTCTTTCTCAATTTCTGGCTGAAATATTGTCATAATATGTGTACTGAGACTGTTTAAGTTATAACTGATGCATGCATTCTTTAATTTTCCATAACAAAAATGTGTTCCTTTAATACACACACACATTAATATTCTTTGGATACCAATTTCTTTGAAGTTTGGGGGCACAGGTGAACACTAATTTAAATGTTCAACAAAGTACAAATTATCTATAGTCTTGTATGCAGACCTTGCCAAAACCACAGGGGAAAAAACTTTTCCTCAATCCACAAGTTTAGTACCCACAAAAATAAATAAATCCACAGTAATTGAAATTTAATCACAATATAGTAATTTGTTCCTTGTTCTAAGAATCAAAGTGTGCATAGGTGAGAGTGATACACTACTGTAAGTTTGTGTATGGTCAACAAATCAGGAAAGTTGATTCACAGACCAAATATTTTTTCACATTTAGATGATTTAGTTTCATAAAAGATAAATGTGTTGCCTACCTAACTTCTCTGGTTTGTACATTTGTAATACATATATGAATAACACATTTCACTTTTATACATTATTCTTATTTCATCAAGGACTTCTAATTCTAATCTAATCATAAGGGTAACCACATGCATGCATCTTAGTTATTTTATAAATCATTTTAAGGTTATAATTTTTTTTTAAAGAACTCTTTAAGAGGTATATTTATAGATAAATTATATCACATATGAATGTTAAATAACATTCTGGTCTATTTTTCAACCAGAAATAATCAAGTGCAAAACTGGCATGGAATAAAAACTAACACATATTTCATGCAAAGCTACTACTGAAATTTTTTTTACATGAACAATGCCTACCGTGCAAAATTAGTCATTTTGCATTTTGCATTTCTGAGTTAAAAACTTTAACTTCAAAATTTGGCAAATTTTATCATCACAAAAATCTTGCATAAAGTGATTAATGCCTTCACATCCAAAATCATAAATTACAAACATGTCTGAATACAGGCATTCAACTAGATTGAGGGAATCAAAACATTAATTAAGAAACTGAAAAACAAGATATTTTTTTCAAAACACATTTTTATGTTATTTTCCTAGCATTCCTACAGAAATTCTATGTATTAAAATGTAGCATGATGCGGCAACCCAAACTTTTAAAATGACTCTTAAATTTACTCTGTTTAATACATTAAATGGTGAAATAAATCAGACAACTAGCAGTAAACACCTTCTGTTGATGAGAAATTAATCTAGCAAATAGGATACATAGTCATACATTTACATCATTTTTCTGAAAGCAAAGTTATATATATTTATTAGTCTTGATATCATTTTCTATCTACCTTTCTGTCAATATAATGTACCATAACAAAGTCACATGAAAAAAGTTGAAAATAATTCAAATATTGTCAAGAAAATTATGGAAACTATTTTGTTTCTTAACATATCAACAGACAATTTAACCAATTTCTACAGGACTCAATACATGATTTAGTTTTCGAACATCTTCTCATGTTATTAGATAATTTGCTTCACTCAATTATATTTTAGTGATAATTGTCTTATTGGAATGGATTTATTTATTCAGTGAGAACATACATACTTTAAATCACATGCATCCTGAGAATAAAAAGATTTAGTGTTGAAACAACAAGTCAGTTCTTTGATTAACAGGTCTTTCCTAAAGCTATGCTAAAACACATTACATAAGGGTTTCTAAGGGCACTCTTTAAAAGCCACTTTTCATGAGTCACCAAATAGTAAGTGCCAAAATATGTTAAATTTATTGGAAAGAGCCAACAATGCATGCTTTAGATAACCTGACAGTATATAAAATGTGTAACTGCAATTGATGACATCTTATACTCTTACTGTTGTTTTTACAATACCCAGCAGTAGGAATGCTTAAACCATTAATAGGAATAAAGAAAGACGATTATTGTAGGCAACCCAACACCACTTTATCTAAACTAAATAGTTAGTATTGATATTATGTGTGATATATGATTAAATCATAACGATCTACAAAAGTCAAACATATTAATTCCAGTTGTATACCTTGTCTAATTCACTTCCTAGTTTCAGCTTACTTTCCACCATTTCATGTGCTAAATCATCATTTTCTTGTTCCAGCCTCATGTTAGCATCCAGCAATCTCTGGTTTTCTCTCTACAGAAGATCCAACATTATACATGTATCTGACAGTATCTACAGAGAAGATCAAACATTATACATGTATCTGACAGTATCTACAGAGAAGATCAAACATTATACATGTATCTGACAGTATCTACAGAGAAGATCAAACATTATACATGTATCTGACAGTATCTACAGAGAAGATCAAACATCATACATGTATCTGACAGTATCTACAGAAGAGCAAACATTATACATGTATCTGACAGTATCTACAGAAGAGCAAACATTATACATGTATCTGACAGTATCTACAGAGAAGATCAAACATTATACATGTATCTGACAGTATCTACAGAGAAGATCAAACATTATACATGTATCTGACAGTATCTACAGAAGAGCAAACATTATACATGTATCTGACAGTATCTACAGAGAAGATCAAACATTATACATGTATCTGACAGTATCTACAGAGAAGATCAAACATTATACATGTATCTGACAGTATCTACAGAAGATCAAACATTATACATGTATCTGACAGTATCAAATAATCAAGGACTATATCAAAAATTGCTATTCATTACATCAGTTAAATTGTCTACTCTTTTAATCCTCAGTTACAAATACAAAAAATGTATTTAGTACCCAATTTAATTCAAAGTAAATAGTGATATGAAAATCAATATGAAATGAATGTGTCATTTTTATTGAAATAGTACATTCTGAGTGTTTGTAAGTAAAATGATCACACACAATACATCACTGTTCACACAAAGATTTAAATGATCACGCACAATACATCACTGTTCACACATTAACTTGAATTACACAAACAAACCTCAAACTTCTCCACTGGATTTTCTTGCTGTAGTAACTGCTCCTTCATTGCGTAATATTCTTTTTCATATTTCTTTAACTTGTTGGTTTTTACCTATAAATATATAAATTATGTAAAAATATGTTGCTTATGTGTGCACTTTTAAATAGAAGTCAATGAAGATCTATATATTAAACAAATTACAGAATGATGAATGAAATTCACAATTCGAAAACAAATTTCAATCATCTTTGGTTAGAAACTTGTTTCCCATTTTTTAAAATTACCTTTGGTTAGAAACTTGTTCCTTACTTAATTGTTGTTCTCCTGACATGAGTTAAATTCAAACTGTATTGTTTATCTACCGGTATACATGATAAAAACTGATATGCTGATCAACTCCTAGCTTTTGCATCTCGCTTCCAAATTTGGGAATTCAATATTGTCTTATTAACAATAATACCACATCTCTTATTTTCATAAGTATACAAATATCAAATATCAAAGAAGAGATTGCAATTGTTTTTTTTGGGTCAGAATTTTTATCTTTTTCAAATAAAGATTCTGGTCTGTTTAGTCAAAGTAAGATGCTGCTGATTTTAAGCATCTTTTTAGCATTGTATCAACTTCTGTAAAGGTATAATAAAATGTAGAATCAATGTTATGATTACTGAACTACTCCTTTTAATACCTTTGCATTGATGGATGCCTGAATCAATTCTTTGGCAGCGATGTCTCCTCTGTATTTCTTTGGTAAGCTCACTCTGAAGAATTTCAGTATACCTTCAAAGTCTAGAGCTAATAGGTCTTTTCTAGAACACTACAAAAAGATTCAAAATAACAAGTATTAGTCAGATTAAAATACTTCTGCTAATATCACTGTTAAATTATTTTTAGATTATATTATATCATAAACTTTAGAATTATCTCCTCCATTACATATACATTTTTAGCTTCCTTAATATAATATTTTATCAGTCCTTTTAATATGAAAATGGCAGACAAAATATTGTCAACAAGAATGTGTCCCATAGTAGACAGATGCCCCATCCATACTATCACCTTCTATGTTTAGTGGACCGTGAAAATGGGTAAAATCTCTAATCTGGCATTTAAATAAAAAGGATCATATCATAGGGAACATGTGTTCTAAGTTTCAAGTTGATTGGACTTCAACTTCATCAAAAACTACTGTGATCAAAACCTTAAACTAGAGAGGGACGAACGGACACACAGACAAGAAAACAAGAAAAGACATAAATTGGGCATAAAAATCAAATATAGGCACAATATTGACGCAAAAATAAAGACACAATCTTGCCGGTTAAATACGCCTATCTTCTGCCCCTAGTAGGAGTATCACAAGCATGATCTAAGATTTTTCTCCCAAATTTTTACACAATTTGAATTTAAAGTTTAATTTGCCTAAAATACAGAAACATTCAGTTCCTTCTATTAATTAAAGATGAATAATGAATGAAACTCAAATGACCACAACAAGATCTGAGATTCCATTTCATGAGGCACCTGTGATTAATTTGTTTTATAAAGTTATATGCACTATAGTACAAATATGTAGTCTTTTAAACAAGATGCAACCCATAGTAATAAACATTGCTGGTACACATTTTATTTAGGGGCCAGTTGAGGCCCACCTAAGGGTTGAGATTTTCTCGCTGCAATGAAGACACATTGGTGGCTGTTTTCTGCTCTTTAGTTGGGTTGTTGTCTCTTTGACATATTCCCTATTTCCATTCTCAATTTTATTGCTGCATGTATTTGCCATAAATTCAAATATACATGAAGACTCTCCAATGTTTATGTCCTACTTTGACTCTAAAAAATCTTACCTTTAATAATGCCACTGCCACACCCATCAGAAATGTACTGCCCTGGAAATAAAAACAGAAACTGTTAACATTGTCAAAAAGAATTGCCACTGCTTTTCTTTAACATTCTTAATTTCAATTCACATAGTTATGATGTTTATTTTTAATTTTTTTTAGTTTAATATCTATAGTATTATTTCCTTTGCTATATCAGGAGAAAATATAACGTTCAAAATATATTTTGTAATATGCTTCACAATAAAAAGTTTTCTAAGAAGGTATGATGTGATGTTAGTTATAACAGAATATATTACCTCCGACAGAAGCATGTCCAATATATGGAATAAACTTGGCAGTAAACAGCGTTAGGAACAATTGAGATGGTATGATGTAGTGTTCGTTATAACAGAATATATTACCTCTGACAGGAACATGTCCAACACATGGAATAAACTTGGCAGTAAACAGCGTTAGGAACAATTGAGATGGTATGATGTAGTGTTCGTTATAACAGAATATATTACTTCTGACAGGAACATGTCCAATATATGGAATAAACTTGGCAGTAAACAGCGTTAGGAACAATTGAGATGGTATGATGTAGTGTTCGTTATAACAGAATATATTACCTTTGACAGGAACATGTCCAATATATGGAATACCAAGTGAAGAGGAAACTTGGCAGTAAACAGGGTCAGGAACCATTGTGATGGTATGATGTAATGTTAGTTATAACAGAATATATTACCTCTGACAGGAACATGTCCAATATATGGAATACCAAGTGAAGAGGAAACTTGGCAGTAAACAGTGTTAGGAACCACTGTGATGCAAACATGTGAATTTCCAATCCCATCTCTGTAAAATGCTCAAATAAGTCGGGAATATGATCCTACAAAATAAAACATTCATAAAAGAGTAGGTTCACTAAGGCTTAAAATTGGCACAATGATTTCAACAATTTTATTTAATAAGACATTAATACTTTAAATTTTTATTGCACTGCAGGTAAATTATAAAGTTGGGATTAGTTTAATGTGACCCCTATGAATCTGTAGGGGGGTAGTAAATTCTATAGGGAGTTCAAGATGTCAGGTCATCTGTTAATAGTGACATCTATAATTGTTTATTTTTATACATAACACAGCAGAAAAAGTGCTATACGTGATAAATTCATTATATGGTTCACTACTGACCACCTACAGACCCAACAGATTTTACGCTCTATGGATCCATAGTGGGGCAGAAGGGAACCATACAACTTATAATATCCTGCCAATGTTGTTTTTGTGCTGTAGAAATTTTTGTATTCATGTCTTTCCTTTTTTTTTTATTTGCTCTGTCTATATGCCATTTTGTTTTTCTTTGTTGACATGTTTTTTTTTGTTTTTAAAGTGATTAAGATTATTACACAATGTTGACTGCTGTACCCCTATTTTTGATATTTTTACCAATTATGTCTGTTTATTTTGTTCACACAATGTTGTCAATATAATGTAATTTTGATGTGACTGTCAAACAAGTAAGAGTTTTATCCAGGTTTAATCCACCATTTTCTACATAAGAGAATGCCTGTACCAAGTCAGGAATATGAGTCATGACAGCTGTTTTCATTTCATTTGATATGTTTGAGTTTTAGAACACGCATTTATAAGTATAATAAAATGTGGAATCAGTTCAACTTTTACTTTCATATAGTGTCTGTCCTTTTGTACAATTTGATAATTGACTTTGCAATTTGAATTGTCATTGGAGTTTTTTTTTTTTCACGTAGATATTGTTGTGACAAATTTCGAGTTGTTTTAGAACATACAATGACCCAGCCACAGCTAACCTATTGTGAAATTTTAAAAAAAAACTTCAAAGACACATATTGATGTAATAACTATAGTGTTAATGTGATCTGTATACCAAGTTTACCTCCATCAGTCTTTCGAGCTGATAAAACTTTAGATGTAGATCTTCAAACCCTGGTTTAAACAGTTCTCTAACTTTATAATCAAAACAAATCTTTATCAACACTGAGAACGCCTGCTCTTCTGGCATCTTAAAGTAAAATAAAATATGAAATCAGGTCAAAAGTATAATAAAATATGGAATCAGGTCAAAAGTATAATAAAATATGGAATCAGGTCAAAAGTATAATAAAATATGGAATCAGGTCAAGTTTTACTTCTTGCATTAATAAGCAGTGATCGGGAAGGACGTGCGCCCTGCGCCTATAGCGCATATTGACAAAAAATGGCGCATACAGTGACAAATGTAAGCGCCCATGTGGCGCACGATATTTTTCACTTCGTTTCGAAATGTTTAGATATCGTCAAATGAATTTCCGATCGTGTTCCGTGCCGCCATGTGTGTGTACACAACTGTGTAATGTTCCTCCAATAATAGAAGCACCTATATATTTTTGGGACGTCTCGGGTGTTTCCCTATCATAATAGAACCATGCGATTTAACGTCTCTGTGTTTTCCTATTGTAATAATAGAACCTTGCGGTCTAACTGATAACCCGAAAAACATAATTAACTATCATTCATGATATATTTGTTTATAAACAACTTTAAATTTGTGAAATTTGGCTAGTACAGACGAGATTTAACTCTAATAATAATCTCATTTAGTTTAGCTTGCTATTATTTCGATTGAAGAACCCCAAGACTTTTTAGGAATATAGTTTTTGTCTCCATAAAAGACGCCTAACTGTCCTTGTCATTTTTTGGTCTTTGGCTCGTTTTCACATTTTGTAAACATGACTTCAGCGATTTGTTGTTATGTTCTATGAATTAATGGTACTCTATACTGTTATTCTTGTCACCGTGATGAAGTTATAATAATACAAGAAGTGCAGAGGAAATGCCTGAAATGTCCTCTGATACGGAACGTCTAGAATAAGTATGGTATCGACGAAGACCCAAATTTAATGTACAAAAAAAAAACATGAACATGAACAAGGCAACAGTACCAGTTTAAACATTGTAAATAAAGGTTGACTTAAATATTGTTGGGGTTGGAAGAGGTTATTGTATATTCATTGAAATTGAAATTATAAAATCACAGGAACAATATCCATGATTTTATTTAAAATCATAAAGGTAAGTATCAATACCTCTTTGCCAAAATATACTGATAATTTTTTTTTACAGAAGTCAATTAAAATGGCCCAGTCATTTGACAACATGGCCCATTATTTTTTAAAATGGCCCATTGAATTTATTTTTGAGGGGCCCTGGGCCCATAGTGAAAAAAACCTTCCAGATCACTGAATAAGTGTAATAAAATATGGAATCAGTTCAACTTTTACTTTCATATCGTGTCTGTCATTTTGTACAATTTTGTGACCTGCTAGATTTATTGATCATTTTTCTGATGCTTCACTTTTTGTAACACTATTACCCCGTCACCAAAAATCAGAAGATGATTATAACTGTTCATTGTCTGTTGTGTTCATTATGTGTTAATTTACTGATACATACAGACTAACATCATCACAAATATAACAACATAAATCTCTTCTGATGTTTAAAGCCCATGAAGAAGAGGCCACTTCTCTGCATTATGACCTTTCTTTTATATTCAGTCCTTCATCAGTGTGCTATTAACCATCTGCTGTATGGCCTTATTAGAGGGAAACAACTCTTACTCTATATTTGTAGAAATTTTATTAGAGGCAATAAACTGATGACTTAATTGTTATTGTTATTTGAAAATATGTGGAAATCATATTTTAAAGTTGCTATTTCATATAAAAAATTCCATGACACAACGAAAAAGATTTGCTCTTCATGGACTGTTTTTCATGGTTGATATCTGATGAACCTGCAGCATATATGGTTCTTTTAGTTATTTCTTTAAAAAATTAAATGTATTAGCACATACCTTTTTAAATGAACTCAAAATGGTTTTGTAAATATAGGTCTGTAAAACATATAAATAATACACTTTAATCTTAGTTATACTATGAATTTTATTTCCTGTTTTAAATACACAACTAGATATTATAATTTACTTACATGAAGCAGTAATGAAGCAGCTACAAATGAAATGCCTTGAACATATCCTATTTCTTCATCATACACTGAATAGGCCTGCAACATATCATGTTATCAATAAAACTTATCATGTAACTGTTAAAGTTATAATCTTATGACATTTATTTAGGCTATTGCCTTTCTTCTGTTCAAACAAGTAATGATGAAACGAATGATCTCTCCCTACTTGAAGTAGATTGCTTCTAATGCTTTCAACTTTTCTTAAATGATTAGTAATTTATCATGTATTATGCATTTCTACAGGTGGTCAATTATTTGTAACCCCTCTGGTTTTATCATAAGTTATATATAAACACCAGTGGCAAATTACTTGTAAACCTTCTGGTTTTATCATAAATAATGTATAAACACCAGTGGCAAATTATTTGTAACCCCTCGGGTTTTATCATAAGTTATATATAAATACCAGTGGCAAATTATTTGTAACCCCTCTAGTTTTATCATAAGTTATATATAAACACCAGTGGCAAATTATTTGTAACCCCTCTGGTTTTATCATAAGTTATATATCAACACCAGTGGCAAATTATTTGTAACCCCTCTGGTTTTATCATAAGTTATATATAAACACCACCATAGATAATCAATAAATAATTATTTTTTTTAAACTGTTATTTGAATAGTTTAACAGACTCATCAGAAATGCTAGCTTCTTGTTGGACCTTCATACAGAGAGTACAATACTCACCTTACTAATTCTATATAAAGAATCTTGTCCCAGTCCTCCTGTTTCTTTAAAGAAATCATGTGCTGGGAATGTTCTATTTATATCTCTTTGTATCACATCTTCATTGGGGGAATCCTTAAAAATAAATCAAATATATATTCATTTGGGGAATCCTTAAAAATCATTGAAATATATCTAAATTTGGGGAATCCTTAAAATAAATCATTGAAACATATCTTCATTTGGGGAAACTTTTAAAATTATTCAAATATATCTTCATTTGGGGAATCCTTCAAAATTATTCAAATATATCTTCATTTGGAGAATCCTTCAAAATTATTCAAATATATCTTCATTTGGGGAATCCTTAAAAATATTAATTCAAATATATCTTCACTTGGGGAATCCTTTAAAACACCATTTCTTACTGGTAAATTATGTTGGTCCTGATCTTGTATATGCAACTTATCCTATTGTCAATATTTGTAAAGTTGTTCTATTTAAGGTTCTCTGCTGTTTACAACAAGAATATGTATCCATAGGACACTATGCACCAATGACACTATCCTTATTTTGTAAAAAACATAATTGTCATATATTTTGTTTAGCAAAATAATTATGAACCTGCATTAATTAAGTTTTATGTTCTGTCTTCACGTTAGACCATATTTAATTTAAAACTTTAATCTGATACAGGACAGATGGACTCATGATTGAACACATGGACCAAAAAACATAATGGGTCAAGGAGGGTCATACAAACATTTAGGTAAAATGCATTCTAAGCACAAATATAAAGCTTTAAAAGTACAATAAGTGAAAATTCATAGAATATCCTTAGCACAAGAAACTGGAATTTCACCTTAGTTATCAATACTCTGTAAGCCTCCAAGAGATCTGAGTTGTCATGACAACCAGCCAGAAGTTGCCATACTTCCCCACGGAGTGCTTCTGGAATGCCTTTCTTGACTAGATGATGAACTTGTTTAGGTTTCTGTGTTAAATTTTGATGCCACTTCTTCAGAACTTCATGCCACGCTTGCAACAGATCTTCATCTGTGATCTCTTTACTTACAAAACCATATCCACTTAGTAATGGCTCATCTCCATCTACAATTAGAAGTTAGTCCTGTAATATTCCCATACTCAAATAACACCTGATAAACTTAGAAATGGTTCAACTCAATCTAAAATTAGAAGTTAGCCCTACAATATCTCCTTGCTTATAACACCTGATTAACTTAGAAATATTAACTTAAGGCTCTTAAGAGCCAGTGTCGCTCACCTTGGTCTATGTGCATATTAAAGAAAGGACACAGATGGATTCATGACAAAATCGTGTTTTGGTGATGGTGATGTGTTTGTAGATCTTACTTTACTGAACATTCTTGCTACTTACAATTTTCTCTATCTGTAATGTCCTTGGCCCTTTAGTTACAGAGGAAAATATTTTGTAAAAACTTACAAAATTTACCAAATTAATGAAAATTGTTATAAAATTGACTATAAAGGGCAATAACTCCTAAAGGGGTCAACTGACCATTTTGGTCATGTTGACTTATTTGTAGATCTTACTTTGCTGAACATTATTGCTGTTTACAGTTTATCTCTATCTATAATAGTATTCAAGATAATAACCAAAAAACAGCAAAATTTCCTTAAAAATTACCAATTCAGGGGCAGCAACCCAACAACCAGTTGTCCGATTCATCTGAAAATTTCAGGGCAGAAAGATCTTGACCTGATAAACAATTTTACCCCCATGTCAAATTTGCTCTCAATGCTTTGGTTTCAGATATAATCCATAATCTACATTTTACCCCTATGTTCTATTTTTAGCCATGGCGGCCATCTTGGTTGGTTGGCCGAGTCACCGGACACATTTTTTAAACTAGATACCCTAATGATGATTGTGATCAAGTTTGGTTTAATTTGGCCTCGTAGTTTCAGAGGAGAAGATTTTTGTAAAAGTTACCAGACGACGACGGACGACGACGATGACGGACGCAAAGTGATGAGAAAAGCTCACTTGGCCCTTCGGGCCAGGTGAGCTAAAAATCTAAATACATGGTTAGATTCAGCATATATCAAAGAACCCCATAATATTCAATTTTAGATGAAATCAAACAAAGTTTAATTTTGGACCCTTTGGGCCCCTAATTCCTAAACTGTTGGGACAAAACTCCCAAAATCAATCCAAACCTTCCTTTTATGGTCAGAAACCTTGTGTTTAAATTTCATAGATTTCTATTTACTTATACTAAAGTTATGGTGCGAAAACCAAGAAAAATGCTTATTTGGGCCCCTAATTTCTCAACTGTTGGGAACAAAACTCCAAAAATCAATCCCAACCTTCCTTTTGTGTTCATAAACCTTGTGTTTAAATTTCATAGATTTCTATTTACTTAAACTAAAGTTATAGTGCGAAAACCAATAAAATGCTTATTTGGGCCCTTTTTGGCCCCTAATTCCCAAACTGTTGGGACCAAAACTTCCAAAATCAATCCCAACCTTCCTTTTATGGTCATAAACCTTGTGTTTAAATTTCATAGACGACGACTACGACTACGGACGATGACACCAACGTGATACCAATATACGACCAAAAAATTTTCAACTTTTGAGGTCGTATAAAAATATAAATGTATGTTATTATGATGATTTGTAAATATTTGCTTATATAGATGCAATCACACAAGTACATCTGTCTTAGTTATCATTTCAACCTTATACCAACTCAAAGGATCCATGCAAAATTATGTTCGATTGAGCCTCCTTATTCATTTAACCTACCACTCGGTTCAAGGGGCGAAATTGTTACAATATACAAACCTGACTCATCCTCAGGGTCCTGGGGTGTGGTTATATCATCAAGGATCTTTTTTCTGGTAGTGGTCAGACCCTGTAAATTCATAGCTTTCATCTATGCTAGTACATACCTGACTCTTCTTCAGGGTCCTGGGGTGTGGTTATATCGTCAGGGATCTTTTGTCTGGTTGTGTTTAGACCCTGTAAACTCATTCCAGCTTTCTGTCTATCTATTTGTGTTTGGCTGTTTACGCTGACCACATCAAACATTCCATCATCAGACTGAAATAATCAATAACATCATCTACAGATTTTACTTAGTATCTAGAAAACTTTTAAGATTTACATTTTATAAAGCATCACAAAACCATCTATCAAAAATAAGAGGGAAGTGATTTTCAGTTTACCACTACAATTTGATGAATCAGATAAACCAGTTTACTGCTGTCCTATGTAGCAGCATATAGAGCAACCTAGTTTAACTGATGCTGGATAATACAGAAATAACAATTAAATAAATATGGTAAAACACAATTATCACGACATGATACTTACATTATAGATGACATGGGATTAGCATTGACATGTCACAAAAACTTTTCTTAATGACATATGACAAACATTGCGATGCAACAAAACACTTTAGGAATAAAACAGGATAAAGAATACTAGCAGTTTAATTGAGGTCTGGAGCTGGAATGTCAATAACTGCTAGTAGTCCTTTGTTAATTTTCTTCTGTTACATATTCTAACATTGGACTTTTTTAAACTGAGTCTTACTGTGATAATGCTGTGTGTTTGGCTGGAGGTATAGGAGAGGGTTAATCTTACAAGGCATGTTTAACCCCACATGTTTTGAAGTTTAGTGTGGCGTCCATTTTGCTGAACTTGTATACATTATTGATTAAGGGCCAGCTGAAGCCCACCTTTGGGTGTGGATTTCTCTCTCTGCTTTAAAGACCCATCTGTGACTCTGAGCTGCTTTCTGCTCTTAGGTCGAGTTATTAACTCTTTGACACATTCCCAGTTTTCATTCTCTATTCTTAATATTGTCTGGAAATACAAGATGACCAGATAAAATTGGGCATTTACACATTAAACTCAATGAAGGATCATATATTAGAACTGACCAAAAACTTACAATGGTTAATATAATTTGAAAGTAGACTTTACAGGAAATGGCTATAGTTTAATAATAGCATCCTCAACTATTGGTCACTGGTGGAAAGCTCTCATTATCAATCATACAACATCTTCATTAATCAATTTAGTATCATGTATCTCTTTTAAATACTCTTCTATTAATGTGAAAAATAATCTAATATTTAATACCCTTTGTCCAATATATTCAACAGAGGCGGATTTAGGGGGGAGGGGGCAAGGGGGCCCAGGCCCTCCCTTTTCTGGGAAAATTTTTGTTGATTATATAGGGAATGACTGAAATGTGACCAGAGCGGGCCCCCTCTTAGGCAGTCAGTGGCCCCCACTTATGAAAATTTCTGGATCCATCACTGTTCAATATTGTCAGTATCATAAAGAGTTGGTTTTAAGTACATGTATTTCTTATACATGCATATGTAACTCAAATCAATGTTTACATCCAGTCCAGTTTTAAGAAGACTTCCCCTCTTTCAAAACAGGAAATATCAAAGGAACTAGCATTGTCAACACAGCCATAAACAACAGAATATGCCCAGAAGGAACCCTATAATTGGCAAATAAACATTTCTATATGTGGCCAATATAATTATAGGTTTACCAGATTAACCAATATGGTCTACAGAAATCTCACCAGAGATAATTCATTTATCCTCTATTACATTATTTATTTGGAAACTTTGTCATTATATCTGCACCTTTATAAGTATATAAGAACTACATTCTGTGAATTGATTCTGAAGGCTCTAATTATGCAATTAAATACTACTGTTGTATTGATAATAAGAGCATTTTTAGCACTTTAAGGCAATTGTAATTTTATCTGATTTAAAATATGTGTTACTAGTTTAGATTCATGTTTAGAAATTAATGTGATTAAAAAATGAAATTGAAGCTGAACTTTACATCCTGTGCCAGATTTTAGAACTTGAAGCTTTATGATACACATCTGGCTATGGAAACCCAAAAAGTCTGTGTGATCAATGTCAAAATATGAGGTCTTAAACTTCCCTTCTAGTAAAACAGTATGTACAGGTTATGTTGGTATGTTGGTTTCTTAAGGGGACATGCCAAATATAAAAAAGTGTTTTCAAGACAGAAGAAGGAAGGACATTTAAAGAGTTTAATTAAATATGCTAACTCTGAGACACAGTTATCTACATCTATATATACCAGTATATTTCTCTCAACTTAGGAAATTTATATTTTCCCAGCCAATTAATTATTTTTGTATAATTAAATATGCATTGTTTGTTTGATCTCAATTCTTCTTGGTCAAAATTTGTTTATAGATGTCATATTAAAAAGCGACCATGTGGAATGACTTCACATGGAACTAGCTAGCACATCTTTATGTAGAATATTGAAAACGAAAGATAAAGCAATTAAAACTGGACATGATAAAGCAAAGCGTGCTGACCCGTGAAAGACATGATTCCAGAAATGACCTATGACTTCACATGGAACTAGCACATCTTTATGTAGAATATTGAAAACGAAAGATAAAGCAATTAAAACTGAACATGATAAAGCAAATCGTGCTGAAAGTATTGTAAAACACCAAAAAGTAATCAATCAACCATGATTTATACAATTTGAACAAAATTGACAACACTAACAACTGTATGAAATACTATCAATGAAATATAAAACAGTTTACCTCCAATGGTGATTTTTCCTTGTTTAACTAATTTCACATTCCCATTAACAGAGATGCTTAACACTCATTTAAATACTTAAGTTTTTTTAATCTTATAGTTCTATCCTATAAATTTCAATGTAAGGCCTCTTTCTCAAATGAAATCAATTTCCAAATCTATCCACTAGAAACCTCTCCATGAAAAATTCACCAATTTATAACATGATATGTAGCTCTCTTAGAAACAGCAGTTTTAACTCCTAATATATGAATGTATATACTTACAAAATCAATACTTACATCCTACTCAGAATGAATAAATGTCAAATATCAGAAATATAATTATTCATCTATACCATTAACTCTTTCCAGTTAAATAAATGGTTCAATAAACTATATCCTACTTGTCATCCAAAAATTGTCCAAGAAGTAATAAGGCTGGAACTATTTGTTGTTGTTTATTTTTATGAAAGTCACATGACAATAACATGATTCATTCAACATCTGGCCTGTATCTACCTGTAGATTAGTATTACCTATATGTGATGCACATTTCATTTTATTGTTAATGATTTGTACTGCCAGAAAGTTGTGACTTTTGTTTGATATCTCTCAATACTAATTAAACAACAAATATCCTTAAAACCTGCAATTAATTTAGATCTAAATGATCACCTATTTGAACTTGTAGATTCAGGTAAATAGATAGGTGGTTAAAATACTTAAATTGTGACCTCAAGGACAATAGTGTAACCTTTAATCTATAAACATTTATAAAGTAAAACTTTTGGCCATGTATTTTGCAATTTTCATCAAGACTCTGGGAAACTACCCACCTGCTTAATCAAAACTCATGTTTAGTATCAAAGAACAGTATGACAATATGTGATAAGAGTTTATACCCAGTGTTTCCCCCTGGAACCACTTAACTGGCCATTATCAAATGTTTTCTTTGTTTCATTCCTTTTTAATTTCAAATAATACTTTCTAAGGTCAATCAGAGTCAGCATGTATTGACAAGAAATATAACAGACCTGTTAGCTAACTACTCAACCTATCAATAGAGGTAATGCATTTCAGAGAGTTTACAGAACCAGAATTTCTTTTGATTTTACCTCTTAATACAAATAAAACTCTGCAGAAGATGGCATTTCAAAGATGCATTGTAATAAAAATCAAAGAATTGTTTTATGGAATATTTGTATTGATATATTATAGTTTTGGATCAGGCTAGAGATGATTAATTTTCATTACAGATTGCCTTTATAATTAAGAGTTACCAGTAGGTATGAAATTTATACCGTTATTCATTGATTTCAAAAGGTCGCAGGTGTCAAAATCATCTGCACAATTACTTCTAATACCAGAAAAATATAAAATCAAACCTTGTCACTACTCTTTCTAGATTTCTTCCTAAATCTCATCATTTGCAAATAGTGCTCTTCTAACAAATTGAACAAAGAATTTCAAGATCCCAAAACTATCTAACAACATAAGAGAATGAAATTTTAAAAACACTTCCTCATGTAAACAACTTAAATTACCTTGACACAGGTGAGTTTTTAATAAATGGTATTTTAATTCCCACCCACATGTGAAGTGACAAGAGATAATGAACCCATCAACCACTTTAATGGACATTTGAACATGGAGTTAGGATAGAAAGGTGGCTAGTCACTAGTGGCCTATCTTATTATCTCCAGAAAGTTATGTGGAAAGATATTGTAAAATTTCCTTATGATAAAGGAAGCAATATGAGAAAAGCAATAAATACAACGAGGATGTTTTATTGGTTACTTTTTTACTTATGTATCAGTATATCAGACAATACAATATGAACCCCACATATATGATATTACAGAAAGAGGTATCAAATATAGATTCCTTAAATTTCATCTATTATGAGACTACAAAACTATTACTTTATTTTTCACACTAAATTTTCTTCACAATATCAATTTATATCTTCAAGAAAAAGCTTCTACTTCATAAGTTCTTCAATGATTTCAAAATGAAAAAGCATCTATCATGCTAAATGACAGAAATAATCTCTAACAATTCATCACACTGCAATATGACCATATATTGTATCTCTCCTCTTAAGAAATCAGTATTAAGTTTGGACTGAAATTCTATCCTCAATACTCATATTCAAATTGGTTTTTTTTATGCAAGATATCAGAAGTGAGGAAGATAGGGTTACATATATCTATTTCTTAAGAGTTTCACAGTTACACTGCATTCTTTTTTGTCACCATTAAACTATTTAGCATTGTAAAATCACTTTACACCATCAGGTCTAAAAAAGACCTTAACTATCTTATAAAAAAGATACGGTGTTCTCCCCTGAGCCTTTTAGCGTCATGGTAATTTGATGCTATAATCTTAAATATGATGCTATCTGAAGTGGTTTTCGAATAGATAATGTTATGTATATGGATGTGATGCTATAATTTTTAGAAACAAGATGGTATTTCAATTTCCCCTGTTTACCAGGATGCTAAATGAAATATCTGGGAAGAACACTGAAAAAAGAAAGAAGTCTAAAAGGACAACATGAAAAGACCACATTATATACAGACATATATGTAACATACAAGGGTGCTAATGATGAGATAATTACTAATAATTCCATAATTACTAAAGGGGGAACACATAGAAATATTACGTCAGATTATCAGACTTTATTCAAATGCTGTAATTGTATATTAGAATCTCCCACATAACTCTATGTTTGGCAACAATGAAATAATTTGTAGCTCATTTCAGTATCCATAAAAGTCCCATAAAACCTGATTGGTTAGATATAAGGATTTCTCATCAAAAGACTTTTCAGTAATAGCTTTGTATTTCTACAGATTACGATGAAGTATTTCTCCCTTTTGTTTCTGTGGTTAGTTTTTCAACATTACAGCAGTGGAGAAATGCAGGTAGATTTTCTAAAAAATGTTAAAAAGTGGTATATGGCACCAACATCGATCGTATGTCGGTTTGCAGGTCGATGGGCAGTGATCCCATACAAGGATGCAGCTAAGATTCGATGTAACAGTTCCAGATGTCAATGTTATAAACCTATTCACAAGGTCAGTTATTTCTTCTTTCTCACACCAAATTCCAATGCTTTTATTTAGTGTTTTGTTTTACATTATTTCATAACTTTCATTGATAACATTTGATTCAATGCTGAAAAAAGCAATACAGATTTCCTATAATTGTCTAAATATGTGAATGTATAAAGAACGTTTGGTTCCAAATTCCAATTCTATGATAGGATCTATGATTATTATTAAGATATCATCTTTCTTTACAAATATCAGTTTATTTTTAGTTGTTATGATCATGAACCTGTAAGCAATGATCTCAAAAACTATATAGAATATCCTTTCAATACATATGACGCTACATATAAAAATAAGAAGATGACATATGATGTCAATGAGACAACTCTCCACAAAAGAAATTAACGACTGTAGGTCACAGTTAGGCTTTCATAAATAATTAAAAGCCATACCACATAAGCACCTATAAAAGGCAGCAAAATAACAAATGTAAAACAAGTTATTTTCAGGACTTATTTACATCTATTTCTATTAATTCATATGACCTTGAGCATGTACACAATTATCATAAAATGTATAAATTATAATGATCATCGATTCATTATATTTGAACATATCTTTTTTTAAGTTTGGTTTGGATTCAATCTTAACTACTTGAGTTCTTCAGAAACTTCATGCTAACACTAATGTTGGTCTATTTTAAGTCTTTTAACCACGAACTTAGATGTAGTGACTTAAAGATCAAAAGGTATCATTATATGTGACCATATAGTAAAGCTATTATATGATGTAATGTTATGGAGTTAAAATCTGGAAACACCATTTTTCTGCATAATTTTCATCTACTGTAAACGGGGAAATTTTCGCGGTAGTTTTATTTTCGCTATTTTCGCGGTAAGAAGTGAAACGCGAAAATAAAATGACTGCGAAAATATCAAGTAAAAACTGTTTTAATTACATTTACTTTTACAAATTGTGACTTGAAAGGAGAGTTGCCTCATTGGCACTCATACCACATCTTCTTATATCTATGTTTATGAATAGAATATATATAGGACTACTGTATAACACTGATTTCAAAGACAACAAATATATAATTTAAATTATTACTGTATCTCTTACTGTCGTATATATAAAATTTAGTCCTTGTACCTATGATGAGTTTATTTAATGAAAAGCAATGTTAAAAGTCCTGTCTCAAATCAGTAATTTCACTGAGGCGAACATTACGGATATTATCAATCAGTAATAAAAGTATCACCTCGTTGAATCTACTACAAATTTTGATCAGATCAAAAGATTGATTAATTAGCATTAATCCTGACAGCTTTATTCATTCCTAATTAGGTTTACTTTTCTATTATTGTGTATGTGTTTTTACGAGGATTGAAACATACCAAACTTTTAATCTACTTTAACAATAATGAACCGAAAACAAAAGATTTCTGATTGATTTTAATACTTGATTTAAGATATATGTAAAGCTGTTCACTTTCCAAATCATTTATGAAAATATTTATCTAGGCCACTTGGAAATCGCGAATTCAAAACGGCGCGAATTTGGATTGTGTATTTTAAGTAAATCGCGAAATAAAGATGGCGCGAAAATTTCCCGGTTTACAGTATTTTTAGTAATCATGACCTTGACCAAGGGAAAAGTTGTCAAAAAATGAAACAGGATCTTTGATATATTGAATGTGAAATATATCCAAGTAAGGATACAATCCTTGTAATAGTTCTTGAGTTACCATCTTGAAACCCCTTTTTTGTACTAGTTTCATTCTCTTCATTACTAGACCTTGACCTTGGACGTAGTGCCTCAATATTATTGATATGCCTTTCATTATATGTGACCATACATCCAAGTTACAATACCCCATTATTAACCATTTAGATTAATTATGACAAATATGGAATAAAGTGTGGTGCAATTCCATTTGAAGATACATGTACATGTAACTTCAAATTTATTGATAAACAGCTGGTGTAACTTCCAAACCTTCTTCTCTTACATACAAAATATTCTAGTAAAGACATAAATGACCTTCTGCTAAGGAAAATAAAGTGATACTTAGAATGTTTACATCAGGGTAAACAAATTGTTAAGTGCACAAGTAATAATCACTCCTAAACAAACATGTTGTCATCATTTGCAGCTGTTAGACTTTAATCTTCACTTAAAACACAAACCTCAATAGTAACAGGGCCAAAAGGGGATCAGTTGAAAAACTTAAAACTTGAGTTAAATCTCAAACTACAACATTATCAGTGGAGGATACAGGTGTGTTTTGTTAAGAGAAGAGTTTTACTAATGATAACCAAAAAATAACATTTCAAAATCTTGATCCAAGTTATCAACTAGCATTATGAGCTTTAGTATGCTCAGTAGTTTCATCCCTAAAACCTATTAAAGGGTCCAAGTTTTATCTCTGGCCCCATCATAGATTACTACACATGTCATCTTTAAGATAAAGTGAGGTACCTTGATAATGGTATGCTCCCCATTCTTAATTCTAATGCAAGTATCTTTAAAAATATGTTATTGTCTTTCAAACAGGACTTTCAGCTTGTAATAATTAATCACATTGACAAAAAACAAACATGATTACAACTATTAACCTAAAATGATTGATGTCAAATATTGGTTTCAATCCAAGGTCATGTCTGTGTCAGTGGAAAGATAAAAGTACATTTGATTTACACAGAAGTTACAAACATCAATTTGGTTTTTTTTTCAGCAATTTTTAAAAATGTTTAAAACAAAAAACATACCAGATATTGGTTTTTTTCAGTCATTGAAATGTTTAAAACAGAAACAAACCATAAATTGTTTCTCTCTCTTCCAGTGTCATTTGATAAACTATTTAGAAAAGAAATGTAGTTTTCCTCACTACTGTTTATATCAAATCATTGTTCTTCAAGGAGGAATTCAATCATATCAAATAGCTTTTTCTGTATGATGAAATTCTCAAAACATGTAACATAAGCTGAGAAAGGAAAACACTTCTAATGCCTTGGTCACACATACATTTAATTCGAATTGAATTCAAATTGAATGCAAATCTAATTCGCTCATCACATTCACACACTCTTCCTTTTAATTCCAATTGATTCTAATTGGCTAATTCACATTATCCAATTCGCATAAGAAATGTGTTTTTGTTAATACGAATTCAAAGTTAACGTCTTTGGATGGTAAAGTGAATTAGACATGCAAATTGCAATTTGAACCAGGTGCTCCGCAGGGCGCAGCTTTATACGACCGCAGAGGTCGAACCCTGAACAGTTGGGGCAAGTATGGACAAAACATTCAAGCGTGATACAGCTCTGAATTTGGATTGTGATCAAATTTTTGACATTACATGGGTTTTTTTTACACAAAACAAATGTCAAGATTTTACAAATCAATTAAAGATTTCTTCTTCAAACTTTTTAAATCTAAAATTAAATAGTTGATCATGACACAGCATAGGTTTCTGACACAGAACGAATGTGGTCTAATGAACTTAAAAGTTTTTTTTTGCCTTTGAGCAATTCACTATGCTGTTGAATATTAATCCTCTCAAAAAATGTTTGAAGAAATTTTCTTTTTATTTATGAAATCTGAAATGAGAAAAATTTAATTTCCAATGAAGTTATTTACATAAAGTTATTGGCATTTAAACCCCCCCTTTTTTTCACATCCCCGTTTCCCTTTTTCCAAAACTGATATCAATTCAAATTTCTAATGGAGTTTGCAACAATAACTACTCTTTTAAATACATCATAAAATATTAAAATGTAAAATAAAGTGCTTGTTATCACTGAATGGTAAAGATTGGTTGGTAGTAAAAGTGAATATACATTGTTTATTGTATAAAACAATAAAAAAAAACTTCATCAGCAACATTTTATATTGGCAAATTTCCAATGAAGTTATTTACATAAAGTTATTGGCAAATAAAAATAGAAAATGACATCATAGTCATGTCTGGCAAATGTCCAACATACATTATCTAAAAACATTTTAGATAAGATAAGGAAAAAAAGCTTCATCAGCAACATTTTATATTGGCAAATTTCCAATGAAGTTATTTACATAAAGTTATTGGCAAATAAAAATAGAAAATGCCATTATCATACATGTGATTCTTCCGGCGGGAGTCAAAATCTCCCGCTTTTCAGACCCTCTTCCGTCCCTCCCGTTAAAATTTGAAATCTTCCGCTTTTGAAAATGTCAACCTCGTAAAATTTTCAATACACATTTTTGTTTACAAAATCGATAGGGACAGAGAAAAAGTCCGAGAAACTCGAAATTGATATGGGAAAAGTCCGAGAAAAACGGAAATTTCCTGTTGTGTCAAAACATAACATGAGGTCATAAAATAGGTAAAATCAGCCTAAGGTGTTTAGGATTAAACTGTTTATACAGCAATAAATTAAAGATAATAGGCAATTACCTGGTGACAACTAGCTAGTTTAAGACACAAGCCTGGTTGATTAAAAGTGAAATACTGACAAAGGATTAAATTGACTAATTGTACAAGTTGTATAAACAACGTTGCAATTCACTATGTGATGCTGTTGAAAACATGGAACATTTACTGAACCTCAAAGACAAATGAAATCAACTCAAATATGATATTTATGGCTAGTTCTCTATCCAAGCCAATGGAATACCTATATAAGTATAGTTGTCTTGGAAATTTTAGAATTTGACAAAATGCAAACTGTTTTTTATCACCAAATCCCAGCAGCAAATAAAAGAAGACCAAGTATCTAGCCCAATTCAACTCTGTCTTGAGATTTGATTTCAAATGGTGCAGATCCAGTACCAAGGGTCAAGACCATGCTTACTACACTTCATGCAAAGCTGACTATGATGGCCCCAATGACTTTACCACACTTATGGAGACAGCTACCAACCAGCAAGCCTACATATCTATCAATTTAACACCTTCTGTTACAAGCCAGTAGTGGTACCAAAGTTGACAATTTAGCTTTATCAGAGATACTTTTTGCCAACTATGTATGATGGCTGATCACTTTATTTTGAATTATACATAATGAATAAATTTTTGAAAACCCCTTATCTTCTATTTTTATCAAGTATCAGGTGTTGAAAGGTATGGAATTATTGTTCCTTTAACCAAAAAAAAAAGGAAGATATGCAGTTTAAACACACAAAAAAATCATTGCGTACGTCGATAAAAGGTCGATAATAAATCTCCAGTTTTGAGACCTAAACTCCAGCTGAAAATTTCCAAATCTCCAGTTGTGGCTTGACAACTCTGTCACATGTATGCATTATAGTCATGTCTGGCAAATTTCCAACATATATTATCAACTACTATTCTATACAAAGAAAGATAACTCCAATTGAAAATTAATTGCTATTGCACAATATTGTGAAATTAGATATTTCTTGCTATTGTGCAATACTGTGCAATTGAAAATTTCTTGCTATTGCACAATACTTGATATGGAATCCTGATTTGGACCAACTTGAAAACTGGGCCCATAATCAAAAATCAAAGTACATATTTAGATAAAGCATATCAAATAAGCCCAAGAATTTAATTTTTGTTAAAATCAAACTTAGTTTAATTTTGGACCCTTTGGACCTTAATGTAGACCAATTTGAAAACTGGACCAAAAATTAAGAATCTACATACACAGTTAGATTTGGCATATCAAAGAACCCATTTATTCAATTTTTGATGAAATCAAACAAAGTTTAATTTTGGACCCCCATTTGGACCAACTTGAAAACTAGGCCAATAATTAAAAATCTAAGTACATTTTTAAATTCAGCATATCAAAGAACCCCAAGGATTCAATTTTTGTTAAAATCAAACTAAGTTTAATTTTGGACCCTTTGGACCTTAATGTAGACCAATTTGAAAACGGGACCAAAAATTAAGAATCTACATACATAGTTAGATTCGGCATATCAAAGAACCCCAATTATTCAATTTTTGATGAAATCACACAAAGTTCAATTTTGGACCCTTTGGGCCCCTTATTCCTAAACTGTTAGGACCAAAACTCCCAAAATCAAACCCAACCTTCCTTTTATGGTCATAAACCTTGTGTTTAAATTTCATAGATTTCTATTTACTTATACTAAAGTTATGGTGCAAAAACCAAAAATAATGCTTATTTGGGCCCCTTTTTGGTCCCTATTTCATAAACTGTTGTGACCTCAACTCCAAAAATCAATCCCAACCTTTCTTTTGTGGTCATAAACCTTGTGTTAAAATTTCATTGATTTCTATTTACTTATACTAAAGTTATTGTGCGAAAACCAAGAATAATGCTTATTTTGGCCCTTTTTTGGCCCTTATTTCCTAAACTGTTGGAACCAAAACTCCCAAAATCAATCCCAACCTTCCTTTTGTGGTCATAAACCTTGTGTCAAAATTTCATAGATTTCTATTCACTTTAACTAAAGTTATAGTGCGAAAACCAAGAAAATGCTTATTTGGGCCCTTTTTGGCCCCTAATTCCTAAAATGTTGGGACCAAAACTCCCAAAATCAATCCCAACCTTCCTTTTGTGGTCATAAACCTTGTGTTAAAATTTCATTGATTTCTATTCACTTTTACTAAAGTTAGAGTGCGAAAACTAAAAGTATTCGGACGACGACGACGACGCAGACGACGCCAACGTGATAGCAATATACGACCAAAAAATTAAAATTTTTGCGGTCGTATAAAAATTCGTAAAACGTTTCAAATGTGAATTAAACTAATTCGAATTAGTTAATGCGAATCGAATTCGAATTATGTGTGAACCCAGCATTTGTAAATGATTCTGTAGATATTTTAAGCATTCAGGCTAAAAAGAGCATATTCATGACATTTTTAGGATAAAAGTTGTATGTTAAAGACACCACACATAATTTTATATATTGATCATATTCTGTACTTTTAATTCCACTCTTTTTTCTCCTTTTTTTGGGGAGGGAGGGGGGCAAAAAAAAAAAAAAAAATATTGATATTTAGATGATAGCCTTGACAATTCTAGGCTTCAAAAAATTTGCACATTTCTGTTGGGCGACAAACTTCTTCTTTCTTTTTAACTGCATTGTAAGCAAAATTTGAAGAGAAATCTTCAAATCATTTTAAAGCATGAAAGTATAGAGCACCAATAACTGGCAATAACCTCACACACTTTGCCTGATGTGATGAGATTTCCAAATACTAGCTAACAACTGTGCAAACACGTTTTATTCATAGAGTAAAGTTGTTTATATACTTGTAAATCCTGTTGATACTTTTATTTTTGCATTGTGCAAGGACATGCTATATACAGACTGTTTATTGCAACTTTACACTAAATCTGTTGGATATGTACTTATTAATATTTTAGTCTTAGAAAAAACAATTTATTCATTAATCATTAGTTGTTATTGGTAGGTGATTCACCAATTGTTTAGATTTGCTTTGAACACCTCTCATTTTTTAAAACAGCTCTTAAACAAATAAATATACTTGACCACCTGCGACAATATTGATTTATATAAAAATTTGTTAAAACATGTATGTGATATTTGATTTGATTTGTATAGTTTAATGCTGTACTAAAAATTGTATAATTGTGGATACCAATCATAAAATGTTTACAAATAATTGGTTCATTGATTATAAAATTCTAGATCTTATAAGAGGCAGATATATCATGTCCTGATCAATGGTATTGTTGTATTCATTGGCAATTAGAATTAATGGCTGACTGTGCTAGACCCTCATGGATTGTAAAGTTCGTTAAACACCCCATTATAGAAAAATTAATGTTTTTAAAAGTAGCGATTAGTCAACCAAAAATTATACCAATGGAAAAATACTCCATCATGAAACACCCATATAGCAAAAAATACTGAATATATATTTTGTCTTTTTCAGACTTTCCTTCTATGAAGAAACGCTAAGGACCTAAGATGATGTTTACAGATTAAGGATTGATAATAAAAAATAAACTGACTAGAAAAGTGGATATATATTATTGAACAGATACTACTATTTTACAGACCAAATTCATGTCAATTCCTAATGTTCATCAAATAAAGTGAACAAAATATTTCACTTCCTGAGTTTATATACTTTTATTCTTATGAAGTTCAACTTTTAAAAAAAAATAAAAACACCACTTTCTGTTAGAAATACGTAGATTATTCAGAAATTAATAAGTTTGTTCAACTTTTTTAAGTTTGGATAGTTTCAAAAACAGACAGAGGGCTGTCAATCATGTTATGAAAAATCACAGCTCCAGTCAACTTTAACTCTTGAAATAATACACTTTATACAGAGACAATGAGCAAAACCCATATAAAAGGCACTGAAATGACAATGTGATAGAATTTCAAAAGAAGAAAATTTATGGCCTGATTGGTGCATAAAACAATAAACTTAAACAAATTTAATATACAAACCAAAACCACTGAATTACAGACTCTTGAATTGGGACAGCCTTATAAAGAACTGGGCAAGGTTTAACATGTTTGCAGGTGCTCAAATGTTCACTAACCTGGGACCATGGCTTTACAGAGTACACCTATGTTTAAATTGATAGGGACTTGAAGTTGTCAAACTAGAAAGCCTACCTGTTTTAAGTTGATGTGAAAAAGTTCCTGATGAGGACGTTTTGTAAAATTCCAAAACCTTTCAGTCATTGGGAAGATCTTTGCTTTGGTTTCTATGGCAAATCTAACTGGTTCCTGGATTCCATGGATCACTAAATCTACAGCCACTGTCAGGAATACTCTGGTATCTATAATAGAAACCAGTTATAGAAATTATGATCTATTTCACAAAACAGTACATGAAATACAAATAACAATACACAAGAAATTATGTATCAAGCTATAAATCAACCAAATGTCTTGTTAACAATTGTAAAGCATTCCAGAGTTGTTTCTATATAGATAGATATATAACACCCCTTTTTAACCCTATTCATGTTCATTTGTTTACATTTATTTATAGATTACAATTTAACAACTAATAGCAAAATATCATATATACATCAATTGGCCAGTTTATATCTTATAAAAGTTGCAAAATTTCTATGAGAACATATAGGCAGTAAATGAGGTACAGCTTATAACATGTATAACGTGTTCTTTTCATATAAATATCTAGTTACAATAGTTCTTATTGGGCCAACTATTTGTTTTACAAAGATTCCATGCAAAAATACTTCTTTTTGTTTTGTTTATTATTGTTTTTTTCTTTTTCATCTATCAATCAAGCAAGAAGAGCAAAAAAGATACAGATGTAAGGGAATTAATTTCATTATTGATAGCAAATCTCAACAATGACTTATGATGGGTTTTAGTATATCAATAATCTCTATTCTAGCAGAAGTAAATTTTACCTTTAGGTGTCTCTGTATTAAGTACCAGGAAACATTCTTCTGTTGGATCCCAACTCCCTGATACCAAGTAATTCTTACCATCTGTATATCCCATGGATTTCTGAAAATGAAAATAGGAGATTTAGTATACATTTTTTCCAGATCCTACAATTATGTAAATGTCAAATTTTAGACTTTTTAGCAAACATTTATCGCACATTTATTACATGCCTTGACTTGGATCAAACTTTTTGTAGTAAAAATGTGTACAAACATAAATCACCTAAACTTATCATCAACATATTATCTCAAATACTATCATCAACGTATTATCTCAAATATACTATCATCAACATATTATCTCAAATATACTATCATCAACATATTATCTCAAATATACTATCATCAACATATTATCTCAAATATACTATCATCAACGTATTATCTCAAATATACTATCATCAACATATTATCTCAAATATACTATCATCAACGTATTATCTCAAATATACTATCATCAACATATTATCTCAAATATACTATCATCAACGTATTATCTCAAATATACTATCATCAACATATTATCTCAAATATACTATCATCAACATATTATCTCAAATATACTATCTTACAAACAAATTGAATGACTCAGTAAAAACTCGGGAGACTCACTTTGATTTTTAATAAATCTGGGATTTGAATATTTGACACAATATTTCACCTTTAACTGATTTTTTCTTTTCCTTCCAAATTTTATAGTTCTTTGTTCGTCAACATGTCAATAAGTTTTTCATAATATATTTAAAGTATATTTATTCAAGTTATCTGAGATTTTGAACCAACTGAGTTAACCACATTAGTATTCAAAATGTATTGAATGAAAGAATTTAACATGGAACTGACAAATTTGTTTGACTTATCAGAGTTTTCATAAGGTTTCGTTTGACTGTATCTAAAAATTATAAAATAGATTACATATAATACTATGACATTACCATTTCAATCAGTTGCATATCAGCATGTTTAACATTTCTTCCAGGAGATATCAACAAACCAAAACATCTGTAAATAAACAATGTTTTTATAAGTACCTAATTTCATACTAACTTATAATTAAAGCATTTTTTTCTCTCTTTCTCTCAAGATCATACATAGGTACTGAGGTTACAGATTTCTTTTAACTTTGTGCAAACAGACATGTTAATACTACAATAATTCCATACACTATAAATCAATGACCTATGGCTTGTAATAAAATATATTCTGAGAAACAGACCAAAAACTTTACCAATGAACCATGAAAATGAGGTCAAGGACAATAAATATATATCCAACAGAAACTTTGTAACAACACAAATCTATTTACAAGGTATGAAACATTAATGCCTTCTAGCGTTTTTTAATATAAAGCTTTAAACAAATAGTTTTAACAGCTGCTGGATTGTAATCTGGATTGTAATCCCTGTGTCTTGCATTCTGCGACTTTCTTTTATGCGAGATAAAAATAATTCAATCTGGTATGATTCCTAAGACACAGATCCAGTTAATCATAAGCAAACAGGTACATAAGTTTAAAAGAATGGTTATCTAAGAAAACAAGCTTATTTATTGATTTTATTCTTGCCTTTCTATCATTAGTTCTGTATCTCCTGTCTGTGAGACATTGATCACAATTTTCTTTTCATAGTTACTCCTGAATTTGAAGATATTTTTATCCTTTGGACAAGTCGTAAGATTATTTTTCCCATCATCTTCTTTGAATTCTAATGAGACAGAAAATGTCGATACAAATTCTTCATCCAACATAATTTTAGACTCTTTCATTTCTTTTGGAACTTTTCTAAATGTTGTGGCAAAGCAATACAAAATTTTCCCTACCTGAAAAATATACAATTGATATGTTCAATAAAAAGAATGATATCAAATTTCAGCATATATTTATTAGTTGATCACCATCAGCATGATGTAAACATGAATGTACCATAAAAAGTAGTCCAGGAGTACCCTTGCTTTGGCTTGTGCAACTCAGAATCATCATTCCTTGTTCAAATTACTACAGTTGTTTCACAAGCAATCTTTTTTTAAATCTCCTTATTTTTTTTAAATATACAACTTCAAATACAACTGGCTTTTCAAAAGGATGGGAAGGAGTAAATTTGTTATCTTATTACAGTTAACTCTCGTTGTCTCGAACTCGGTTGACTCGAAATTTCGGATGAGTCGAAGTTTTCACGTGGTCCCGAACTTTATTCAATACAAAAGTATGTAATTCGACTCCTGATGAGTCGAAATTGGATGAGTCGAAATTTCGGTTGAGTCGAACTAAATTTACGGTCCCAAGGTAAACAAAGCATTCAAAATTCATTTTTTATCTCGAACTGATACACATGTGTCAAAACATGACCTCCGGGATTTAAATGGATTGAGGAGTTAATCTGACAATACACGTGTAATTAAATTTCCGGTCACTGACCACTGTATTGATTTATGACATGCTATTTCCATGAGTGTTTACCTAAGATTATCTTTTATAGAATTTTGATAAATAATTAGTGATACATTGTTAATGTTCATGAAAAAGTATTTAAAATGTTTACAAAACAATTAATTTGTGATTTACACTAATGAGCTTGGGTGTGTATAAAGTGAGGATTATGGCTTCCGTTGATGATCACCTAAAAACTACTCAAACGGCGTCTTTAATCTTGTTATATTTTCTTTTGAAAAGAAAGAGTGAGATAAAACAAAATGAATAGAAATCAAAATTTTCTTAAATCTCTTGTATCCGAGAATTAACAATTTTGTCAGCTATAACCGACCTGAATACGAAACTATCGATTGGAAATTATTCTCTTGGAAAAGCCATAAGATTTTTTTTAATTGAAACAATTGAATAAGTACATATAATGTCATTATAATAATAAAAGACTGTGACATACAAATACATCGATCTGATACTAGAATATCGATCCCCTTGCCATATTCACCCGGATTTATTTTAGCTTTACCAAGCTAAGCAAGAGTTATGTCCCTTACATTGTCGAACTTCCGGTGTTCGTTTGAGTCGAACTACGTGTATCTCGAAATATTTCTCTGGTCCGGCTGACTTCGACATAACGAGAGTCGACTGTATATGTATAGTAAGAAAGTTAACTATTGGCAAAGAGAGATAACTCATGTTTATTTGCCATTACATGTATGAAAATTGTAATTTGCATAAGTGGATCCCTTGACAGATTTATAGTATAATGCAATGGTTTCAAAGTCATTGATCTATGCTTAAGCAAAAGTTGACATCACTAACGATATGGTGTACCATCATGTACCTGTGATGTTTCATTTTTTGTATTAAATTTTCTAACTGAAATAACAAAGTGTGTATATTTTGTAACTGAATCCTTAAAACCAGCTAATATAATCAATGGAAAATACTCACGGCTTCTTGTATTTCACATCTAAACACATGACACTGGAATATTGCATTGTCAGCAGAATCACCATGACTACAGGTGAAAGCAAAACATTTCTTTTCGTTACTTTCATTAGGTCCTCGAGCACAGAACAGAATACGATGGATTTTGTAGTTTGCTATTTCAGAATCATTGGTTGGATCAATTAACCTGCAAAAAATAAGAACTATTTTCAAGGGAAAAAAATCATTTTATCACACATTTAAATAAGACATTTGTGATATCCATAAATATCTAGTTGTCAAACTTAAATAAAAATATTCAAACTGCATATTTTTCCCCATATCTTTAAAAACAAGAGTGTACACACTGAAATGTCTCGCCTTCTATACTAATCAATGATATTATGTTGATAGTCCTAAGTATAAAGCTAAGCTTTAATACAACTGTTACATAAACTTAACATTAACCAAGATAACTAAACAAAGACCAATGAACCTTGAAAATGAGGTCAAGGTCAGATGAACCATGCCAGGCAGACATGTACAGCTAACAATGCTTCTATACAACATATATAGTTGACCTATTACTTATAGTTTAAGACAAGAGTGCACACACAGAAATGTCTCGCCTTCTTTACTAATCATTGATATTATGTTGATACTCCTAAATCTAAAGCTTTATTACGACTGTCACATAGACTTAACATGAATCATGAAAATGAGGTCAAGGTCAGTTGAACCATATGCCAGTCAGACATGTACAGCTAACAATGCTTCCATACAACAAATATAGTTGACCTATTCCTTATAGTTTAAGAAAATAGACCAAAACACAAAAACTTAACACTGAGCAATGAACCTTGAAAACCAGGTCAAGGTCAAATAAAACCTGCACGACTGACATATAGATCATAAAATATTTCCATACACAAAATATAGTTGACCTATGACATATAGTATTAGATAAAAAGACCAAAACTCAAAAACTTAACTTTGACCACTGAACCATGAAAATGAGGTCAAGGTCAGATGACATCTGCCCGCTAGACATGTACACCTTACAATCATTCCATACAACAAATATAGTAAACCTATTGCATAAAGTATGAGAAAAACAGACCAAAACACAAAAACTTAACTATAACCATTGAACCATGAAAATGAGGTCAAGGTCAGATGACATCTGCCCGCTAGACATGTACATCTTACAATCATTCCATACAACAAATATAGTTGACCTATTGCATAAAGTATGAGAGAAACAGACCAAAACACAAAAACTTAACTATAACCACTGAACCATGAAAATGAGGTCAAGGTCAGATGACACCTGCCAGTTGGACATGTACACCTTACAGTCCTTCCATACACCGAATATACTAGACCTATTGCTTATAGTATCTGAGATATGGACTTGACCACCAAAACTTAACCTTGTTCACTGATCCATGAAATGAGGTTGAGGTCAAGTGAAAACTGTCTGACGGGCATGAGGACCTTGCAAGGTACGCACATACTAAATATAGTTATCCTATTACTTACAGTAAGAGAGAATTTAACATTGCAAAAAATCTGAACTTTTTTTTCAAGTGGTCACTGAACCATGAAAATGAGGTCAAGGACAATGGACATGTGACTGACGGAAACTTCGTAACATGAGGCATCTATATACAAAATATGAAGCATCCAGGTCTTCCACCTTCTAAAATATATAGCTTTTAAGAAGTGAGCTAACACCGCCGCCGCCGCCGGATCACTATCCCTATGTCGAGCTTTCTGCAACAAAAGTTGCAGGCTCGACAAAAAATAGACCAAAACACAAAAACTTAACACTGTGCAATGAACCGTGAAAATGAGGTCACGGTCAAATAAAACCTGCGCGACTGACATAAAGATCATAAAATATTTCCATACACCAAATATAGATGACCTATGGCATATAGTATTAGATAAAAAGACCAAAACTCAAAAACTTAACTTTGACCACTGAACCATGAAAATGAGGTCAAGGTCACATAACATCTCCCCGCTAGACAGGTACACCTTACAATCATTCCATACAACAAATATAGTAGACCTATTGCATATAGTATGAGAAAAACAGACCAAAACACAAAAATTTAACTATAACCACTGAACCATGAAAATGAGGTCAAGGTCAAATGACAACTGCCAGTTGGACATGTACACATGTACAGTCCTTCCATACACCGAATATACTAGCCCTACTGCTTATAGTATCGGAGATATGGACTTGACCACCAAAACTTAACCTTGTTCACTGATCCATGAAATGAGGTCGAGGTCAAGTGAAAACTGTCTGACAGACATGAGGACCTTGCAAGGTACGCACATATCAAATATAGTTATCCTATTACTTATAATAAGAGAGAATTCAACATTATAAAAAATCTGAACTTTTTTTTCAAGTGGTCACTGAACCATGAAAATGAGGTCAAGGACATTGGACATGAGACTGACGGAAACTTCGTAATATGAGGCATCTATATACAAAGTATGAAGCATCCAGGTCTTACACCTTCTAAAATATAAAGCTTTTAAGAAGTTAGCTAACGCCGCCACCGCCGCCGTAGTCGCCGCCGGATCACTATACCTATGTCAAGCTTTCTGCAACAAAAGTTGCAGGCTCGACAACAAATAAACTTAAAACATTCAAACTGGACATTCTCTATAAGAAAATAGATAATCGATAAATAACATCAAAAGTGTTATCAGTAACAATTAATTAAATAATTGAAGTTAGAACAGTCTTTTATAGCTGACTATGAGATATAGGTTTTGCTCATTGTTGAAGGCAATACAGTAACCTATAGTTGTTAACTTATGTGTTATTTGGTATCAGTGGAGAGTTGACTCATTGACAATTATACCACATCTTCCTATTCTAATATACATTAAAACACAACTCACAATAGTTTCTCTGAATATACCTGACAGACAATCCGTTTTTGTCAATATTAGCCATATGTAAGAAATTCATTGATATACAAAATCAAAAATGGAATATAGACATTAATGACTGACTACCACAATATGTTTCTAAAAAATTGATTACTCATTTGCACTCCTCATGTCACACATACTGAAGCTGATCTCTTACAGTGGCTAAAAAGTAAACTTGAACTATGATACTAACATAAAGTTGAGAAAATTCAGAAAAAAAAAACTCTTTAATATTGACAAAAACGGATTGTCTGTCAGGTATATTCAGAGAAACTATTGTGAGTTGTGTTTTAATGTATATTAGAATAGCCCACTACAGGACTATTTTGTGAACTTTCTGCATCCAAATATGTACAAGTAATTAATTCCTGAATGTTGATAAGATATGGGAAGATAATAAAGTCCTTATTTAACATATAAATGACAGTACTTACTCATATAATGTTTCAATATCAACAAAATATAACTTCCATGAGAATCTAAATTTAGTTACAGTATGCCTGACCAAACAAATCTGGACTTTATCCTAATGATCTTAATGATCTACTATACAAATAGTAAATCGGTACATTAGTGTCTAAGAAAAGATAACTTTGTAACTTTATCTTAAGGTGTACAACCTCCATACCGTTAAACAAGTGTAAACATCCCAAAGGTAAGTTTGTAATCAGTACATAGAGCTAATAGTATGTCATTTTCTTAAATACTTCTGATTTTTTTTTTAAATGAAGCGTTTATTTCACATCATGAAATAAGTTGAGGATATTGAAAAAAAATACCTTTCTCCTTTCCTGCAATTTTTATGTGGTTAAGGTCATAAGAAGCATTTTATAATAAACAAATCGCAGTATATATATAATATATATTATATCTTGTACCTATCATTCAAACAACAGTGGTAAAACACAAAATGTTTAGCCAATATTAATATATAGACTGATATTTTGCCAAGGATTTAAAAAACATCAGAATTGATTTATCTTTAATCATTAGAATAAAAAACACGATATTTATAATATATACCAAAAACAGATCATTCACCCCATGTTGGCCATGGGTGCATATTGTTTCAGGGGAGAAGATTTTTAAAAAAGTTTACTAGGATGACTACAGATGGCAGGGGTAATAACTCCATATCAGCTGATCATAACTGATTTTTTAATCTGATCAAGATATTGTCATTTAAACCTCTCAGTATATCTTTTTAGCTTTAAATCATTTCTGTAATGTATGTTGGAATGGATTACAAAGTTAAAATGTTTGTGCATACTATAAGGTGAGTAGTGCAGTAAATAATGTGGCTGCAAAGTGTTTGTGTTCATTCAGAATAATATTTAATCAACATAGTCATGGAATATTATAGACTTTTATTGTGGGAAGAGTGGAGTATTATGAACCTCAATACTAATAAGAACATGAGAACCCTATAACCCTTTAACAGAAAAAAATATGAAGGACATTACAGAACTAGATAATTTATCCTCAAAAACAATCTTTAAGTTTGAGCGAAAGGAGTAGGTCCGGTAAGGGCTGATTTTGGCCTCAAATTTCAAGTTCATCTGACGAAAGATTTTAGACACTTTTTAAACATTTAAGTGTCTATTTTAGTTGATTCAATAAGTATATGTAAAAGATTATGACTGATTTACTCATTAAAAACAACCCAATTCTAGCTTAAATATGAAAAATCTATCAAATATGTAAAAAATTGTCACTTTTCTGATGGCTTTTGTCAAAAATGAAAGTGGCCGCATCCGTGTTCATCCTCAAACTTTATATATGTTATGTATTATCATCAAACACAACTTACATTTCAATATTAAGAATGAACATGAATGCGGCCACTTTCATTTAAGACCGAAACCGTCTAAAATATAATTAAAATGCTAAAATTGTGAAGATTTCAGTAATTTAGCATGATTTTATGATGCTAGTACCCATTATATGTGCATTGTACAATCAAACACAGCCAATAATAATTTACCAGAAGCATTCTACTGTCCAACAAATAACTAAAAGTATACCTTTTAACATTTTTGTAAAACTGCTATATTTTTGGGCCAAAAAGGGGTCTTACTAAACCTACTCCTTTTAAGTTTTCCAAAGATTTTAAAGTCCGAAGAAAACAAATCCATTTTTTTTATATTAAGCACATGTACCACAAAAATATCAACAAAGAAGTTGATCATATTGACAAAAATTACTGCAAATCATTAAGTTGGTGCACGTATGTACTTGCACAAGCTCTGTATTTACAAGTTCAAAAACTATTCATGAAAACAACCCAAATCTTTGCATTTTTCTCTGTAACTGTGTAACACATACATGTATATGTAAAGGGCTGTTTAGTTTGTACATAAAATCCATTTTTTACCCCAAAACATCATTTATCAAAACACTTTTGGTTTCGACTTTGCCATATCTCAACTTTAAAACAGACATGAATCAAAATATTAAATTACACGGATGTTCCAATTTCAGTAAAGTAATCGCACCCTGTCATTTGAAATGATAGTGTTATTACATATTCTTATAAATTTGATGTAAACATTGTGAAATAATTGAATAAAACAAATGAAACAAATACATCTTAAAACTAAAAGAGTTAAAAAGATATCAATTTGAAATTAAAACTCAACTTTTGCAAATGTGATTGAAAATTAAAATGATGTGTTAATAGATTAAAATAAAAAGTTCAGATTTGGATGGCAAAATGGTTATTGAAAAAAACATATTAAGGATGTACTTAGGTGAGGTAAGGTAAAAATTATAAAATCAAGAATTTAAAATCGATAGTATAAGCTGGTAAAGCATTCATTAAGGATAAAAATAAGCTAAAAATATTGATAGGTCATGGACCTCTTTTTCGAGATATTTGAGATTTAAAATATGGCGGGAAAAGGCTGACTCAGACTTTTACCTTATATTTGCATTGGTATTATTTGGGTCTTAAAACAAAAGAAAGAAAATCAAGAATCTTCTAAAACTTTGGTAAATGACGTTTCATGAGCTATTTAGTCTTATATGAAAAAATGAATGGGTGTTATGGGGCAAAATATTTTACCTTGTGTTGTATGGAAAAACACCAAGGCGTCCGAACATTTGACACAAATTCCAAAACCTCACCTAAGTACATCCTTAACTAACATTAGTCGACTACTTTTTAAGAAGTCTCAATCACTCATTATGTATAATGTTATTTCTTCAAAAGATATGAAGGCTATAAAGTCAGTGAAGCAACTAAAATTAATACACTAAATCAAAGAAAACGTAAAACAAGAACAAATCACCAGAAAAACATAAAGAGAGGGAAATGAATAAAATGCATACCGAACCAATTTATCCTGTCTGCAATGCAAAGATAAAACAAAAATACATTAATACACAATTAACATGGTAGAAATCACCTGAAGAAAGTTCACGAAAAAAAAAATATGGAAGTTTTTAAAACAACCTTGACTGGCTATACAGCCCTTGCACAGTCAGTATACTTATATAGTAGTTTAAACAAAATTACTTGTGCCAAATATCCTTATATCTTTTCAACAAGCTTGTTCGATTATTCAGAAATAAAAACTTATTTTCACATTAATTAAATTTTTTGAAGTAAAAATTCAATGGTGTAATATTACATTTTTTTTTTGTACCTGCGAGGGCACATCACAGATAATTATAAGTAATAGTTTAAGAATTTAAAATGACAAGTAAATTGGTTCAAGTTAAATAAACTGTATACAACATAGATACTTGTACCCTATTCGACTTATGAAATACTTTCATGTAAGATTTTCACATAAATACATGTATATCTATATGTCCACCATAAGGTGTTTGAAATCACTTCAAGTAGTGCAAGTTTCTGAAAATGGGCCTTTTAAATAACATGAATAATAATTCAAACTTTATGCAGACATAACCATACACAAAGTGTCTATTGGCCAAACCCCAATCTCAAGTCCTGTTTATTCATTGTTATTAAGTGTCTATTGGCCAAACCCCAATCTCAAGTCCTGTTTATTAAGTGTCTATTGGCCAAACCCCAATCTCAAGTCCTGTTTATTAATTAAAGCATCAAAAATCAACCTATATATGAATGCAGCACAAAATTTATCAACAAAATCAATAGCCATCTTTGGCGCAGTATGTCGAATGTGGTATTCATGAAAGCAGATTACACATAAATTTATACTTGACACATAATACTAACAAAATTACATTATAACAACATGAAATAGAGTCAGCTCTGGTTACATTAAATTTAAATGAATAAGCAATGCAAAAAAGATTTCAGGTTTGAATTCACATAATCACATGCACTAGAAGAATTCATTATGACTATAATTAGTCTGTCTAAAGAACATTTTTTGTTAAAACTTGTTAAGTATGTAGTTTGAAAGTTGAAAACAGGCATCACCCACAAACAGCCCAAACCTCGTAAACCAATATATCCTCTTAATCATAGTTCTATTTACAAAATTGTAATTTAGGAAAGTTTTAGTGCACTTTACTTTCGTGATTGTTTAATTATTTACAAAAATGCAAGATGATTTATTGTAATTTTAAGAAATAAAACATGTAGATAAAGCTATCTTAATTCAATATTCAGCTTTTCATTTATTTCACACCCATCTTGACACAATTTTTACAACAATTAAAATTCACAAAAATTTCTGAACTTGAAGGTAAACGAAACTTTCACATTTAGTAACTAGAAAATATAAATGACCGACAGGAAAGCAACACTGTAGCCCAATATCCTAAATCAGGATGCTTTCTTAGGTTGAATAGTGTTCAGGACCTGTATACATTGTGTATTAATGAGAATCGTGGTTACATGTAAACATCTTTTATTTTTTTTTTATATTAAAGATTTAAGAAATATCATAACATTTGTAAGCACAAGATTTTCAAGGGTCAATGTCAACAATGGTTATCCATGAGTGTACTGCATAATGTTCATGTAAAAATAATTTACACAAGTGATAAACTGAATTTATTGTGAAATCAAATAAATCTGTTACTTCATAATTTCTGTTTCTCAAAGGAATTGATTGGTGTATCAACACTATTGGGCAATGTTGTGGTAAGTTTTCATTGGTCATAGGAGAATCAAGAAGGAACCCAGAAAAGCTCTGATAAATTCTTGATATTTTTCCAAAATCTAAGATATAACCAGAGTTTCAATATTCTTTTCCTATTCAGGTCTGACATTTACCTGATATTCCCTATCGATGTATTTGGCACGGACAGAATGATAGGTATCACCATCTGTGTTTGTTCATTTAATATGGCCATGTTCCTGTAGATTTCTACCTCACTCCTTGGAGCATTGACAAGAGCACATCCAAGGTAGGTAACTCCATTGAACACGGTGTCAGTTTCCTCCAGAGAGGTTGCAGGAAGTGAAACTGATCTTTCCCTTGCTAGAAAATATGAACATCAGAGAAATACAAAAGTGACATGTCAAACTTGCAAATGTTTGTGTTAGACACACAAACATATAATTAGAATGCCAACATTTTTTTAGCTATGCAAATTACGGGTATCAATTTTTGAAAATTTTGACCCTAGGTCTAAGGAATTAATTTGAAAATGTGTAAAGTAATTATTTTCATAACAAACAATGTCAGCAGGATGTTGTTTTTCCTTTTTTTTTTTTTTTTTTTTGGGGGGGGGGGGGGTGTAATGGTTACTGGTGGAATAGCAAATTTCACTTGTAGTTCTTTATGTCGGTTCTTTTCTAAAATCTTAAGAGCACAAATACTTGTTTCTCAAAATTTGTGATTTTTTTTTTAACAATAAGTTAGTTTTAACTGAAAAATTGACACTGGGAATCAATTTGGTATAACACAATATTAATTTTTGTCAAAATACTAGCAGCCAAAATTGTCTCTCAAAAATTTGAGATTTATTGAAAAAAATTCAGTTTTTATCACATTTTCTTGGTATTGACAAGGATTTGTATAATGAGACTTACATATCAAAAGTTTTACACATCAATCTGAAATAGATTTCATGCATTAAAATATTTTTTTGTTGAAATCGTAGCAAAGCACCAAAAAGATGTTTCTCTGAATACTAAATAAAGCTTTTTAATAATATCTGAGTTTTGGTGCAGTAGTTCTTTATTTGAATCCAGGGAGAACACTGATATGTACAATGTACCTGCATTTTTTTGCTGTAGCTTTGATGACAATTCATTCACTGATTGGCTGCTTTGTATTGCAGGATGCTCATTAAAATCATTCTCTGGTTCTTTATTCAAAGAATCTGTTGATGTTAATGTTGATGATGAAGCCATTCTGTCAAGGATTTCATCATTTATATCTCGTATATCTCCAGTTATTCTCAGCTTTGGTTCCCCATTGACCACAACATATTCATCACCAGTAGAAGAAGAATCTAGAGAGCTCCGACTGACAGTATCTTCCATTGTCACACAGACATTGTAAACAGATTAATACCCATCTGGACCTAAAATAATTATTAAAACCGCATTGTTAACTTATTCATTCATGTATTGGCAAGAAATGTTTTAAGGATGTACTTAGGTGAGGTTAGGTGAAAATTAATAAATCAAGAATTTAAAATTGATACTATAAACTGGTACAGCATTCTTTAAGGATAAAAATAAGCTAAAAATATTGATAGGTCATGGACCTCCTTTTCGAGATATTTGAGATTTAAAATATGGCGGGAAAAGGCTGACTCGGACTTGTACCTTATGTTTGCATTGGAGTTATTTTGGTCCCAAACGAAAGAAAGAAAATTAAGAATCTTCTAAAATTTTGATAAGTGACCTTTCATGAGCTATTTAGTCTTATATGAAAAAATAAATGGGTGTTATGAGGCAAAATATTTTACCTTGTTTTATATGGAAAATCACCAAGGAGTCCGAAAATTTGACACGAATTCAAAAACCTCACCTAAGTACATCCTTAAGAAAAATGTCTTTCTTCTAATATATTTCGTTTTTTTTTGTTCATTCAAATTTCTAGACTAAAATTTGTATAAGCATGTGCTGGTATTATAGAAATGTGTGTAATTGTATTGCTCTTCCTGGTTTCATTCTAAACCACAAATGAGATTATCCTCTTGAAATAAAAAAAAAAATATTTTATTTTATTTACAAACTATGTCTTGTACATGAACGTAGCAATGGTAAACATGATTTCATTTAATACATATAGCTTAAACTGAACTGCTTAGATTGCTAGGTATTAACACATAAAGCTATACATCCTGTTGATACATAAAGTTTAGCATTGCATAAGGTAATGCTAAAGAGCTTAAATAAATCTTGGAAAATATAGTTTATTACATTTAACTGGTTGAAATTACAGTACACATGTACTAAGGTTTTAAAAAATATAGCTTTCATAAACTGTGAGAACTTTTGAATCAGTACTGATAGCAACTTTTGTTTGTTGTTGCGCTCAAAAAGGGGGATGGTTTGGCACCAACAAACATGTCTGGCCCTACCACTGTGACAGTGTGTGTGCCTGCATGTCCCATGACAAAAGCTGAAAACTCAGTGATTTCATATGAAAATTGTTGCTATATACATGTATCCCATTTCTTTTTCGTTGTACATTTGTCATTATTAAGACCTTTCATAGTTTACTATGTTACATGGCTCACACTACTTCAGAATCATAGGGAAAAGTGACTTCTCTTTTTGAAACCGATAGGGAAAAGTGATGAGATTTGAAAGAGAAGTGCTCCTTCGAGTGCTGCGCTACAATGTATGAATTTTACTTTAGTATAAAGGGTCATTTGCAAATAATATTCTTTTTATATTGCTCAATTCATATCGGAGTATACAAATGTACAATTAAAGTAACAAATTCAAAGTTGTTTAAGTTGAGGTTCTTGTGAGAAACTACCAACTAAATATCTAGCACAAAAAAGATTTTTTTTATGACAAAAAGGTAAAGATATTATAAAATATCAATTACAATTTAAATAAAAACTGTCTTTGTTTGTGAAATTCAGTGTTTCTCATCAAAAGATAAACAAAGTACAATAGTCTCAGAGTTAAACAACTTAAATTTATATTTTGAAACAAAATATAAATTATATCATGTATATGGAATTATATACATTAATCAATTAGATCTAACCAAAATAAAATTGAGAATGGAAAGTCTGTTAATGCGTAATGTTTCCTTTTGGCATCGATATTCTACTGTCAGCTGTTCCATTCATGCGTCTGTAGTTATTATTGTAAAAATACTGATTTCCGTCATAGCTGGTTCCGTCTCTGATCAGTAGTTAGTAAACGGTCAATAGCGGATGAAGAAAATTTATAAAAATAAACGATGTTTGACAAGCTATTTGGAAATGCAAATGACATTTTTAACGCAATAAATGGATTAAACTGTAAGTCTGGAGGCAACTTTTATCACGTTCAAATGGAGTAACAAACTTATTTTACAGCCGAAAGTTAGATTGATCTACGCGAGTAACAAGTACATTTGTACATACCGGAGGTGCATGAAGTGATAAGTAATAACCTGCTACACACTGTAAAGTCAATGCTTTAACCATGTTAACCTCTTTTCTTTTGAAAATGAACTGTTTAGGTCTGAATTTCTTTAATTATCCATAAAAAACTTGATGTTTCATCAACTTGGTCAAAATTGAAAATGTCTAATGACGAAAGCAACTGAAAGCGAGTATCATAAACATCAGGGTGACTTCTTCTCGCTTTAGAGGGTTGGGAAAAGCAAAGTGATAGACGGGAAAGTAATTTCTTTGTCCTAGTAGCGTGGTAGTGTGAGCCCTGATGTTATATGGACTTAGCTCATTGTTGAAGTGAGCAAGGTGATCTAAAGTTGTAAACTTCAACACCATAATTTTGGTCTTTGGTGGAAGTTATCTCATACAGCAATCTTGTTTTTTTATGTTAGAGTAACACTAGTTGACTCTGCATTAACGATGACAATAAACTATCAGTTCATGCTGAGCTATAATAACATAGGCATACACCTTATCGTTAATCCTGGCTGACCCGGTCACTTGAACTTTTGACGCACACAACAATCACTTTTCCATTGTGGCTTCAGATATTTAGCTTTATGACGTCAAAATTTCCAGTAATGGCGGACAAATAGCGATAAGGTGTTTTTTGACATACGTCATGAATATGAAATATTTCAAATAATTTATCATAAAATTTTAAGTGTATGTGGTATACTTTGTTTTTTCTTTCAATGCACGTAGTTAATAACAGTTCTTACATCTGAAATGAAGAAAAATCACTAATAATTTAAATCATTTAGTATCATCTGTATGATATCAAATCAAATCAATGTGAAACGAATCATAACAACAAGAGTTGAGACATGGCTTACTGTAAAAAACACTTGTTTTTCTCATAAATTAAGTTAAGGCATAATTTTTTTATCTAATCTCTTAATTATGTATAGGAATAACAGTTGTATCAACTGGCTGTCAAATCTAAGTGGTGTTTCAAAAGTTTTTTATCAACTGTTAAACTGACTTAGTCTAAATTTTCAGATTTCATTAACGATGTTGATTATGGTGGCGCTTCATTTCCTACATCCGGTTGATGTCATGTGGTCGGCACATTCCGTCAATCGTCGTTTTCCGGAGAAAAACTAGCAGACGAATTTCTTACATGATCATGTAAATATATTCAAGATAATATTTTGGCTAAGAACTATGTACTATAAATAATTAAGTTAACAGGTTGTTCTATATTTATATGTAGTTTGTCATTTCACCTTGGTGGCACGTGCGATTGGTGACGTAGTTGTATATAAATCCTGGCCAACGTTTGAGCGTCAGTCACTTTGAATTTGTAGTCAACGTTGCACTGACGGCAATTCTTTGAATCAACTATAAGAAAAATGGTAATGTATTTTTGAATTGACAATATTTGTTAACTAAAGTTAAACGGTACTGCTACATTTCACCTGCAGTCAATTATTATTTGTTTTATTATTAGGCATTTTTATGTAGCTCGGTATTTTCATTCAACATGTTTACCGTTAAGAAATGTAGACGTAGGACATCTTTTAGATTATATAGTTTCTTAATACATGGAATTCCATCTTTAGCTCACAAGCACACAAGGCAAAGTAAGCTTTCTCACCACTTGTGACGTCCATCGTCCGTTAACTTTTACCGTTATCTTTCACTTTAATAATTGTCTCAAAAAAAAATTTCCTATATACCTTAATATAAGGTTAATATATTAAGGTATATAGGGGAAAAAAATTTTGAGACAAGTGCCTGTGTTATCTTTGTCTCTGAAACGACTGGCTCAAATTTAACCAACTGGCAACACTGTAACGAACACACGAGTCAATGGTCCAAATAATTATATATGACGTCTTGACAGGCTATTATAATTTTTTTCTTTGACGCGAAGAAGACGTCATAATTATTTGGACTAATGAGTCAAGGACTTTCTATTATAACTAGTATAGAAAGTCCTGCTGCACGAGTCGAGATTTGAAAAATAAAATGTGAATATTATACATTGTATACAGTGACTGTCAGTGTATTGCTTACATGTCGTTACATACCCGAGATTCATAACTGAAAATAAAAAATGAGGGTAAAAATTATCAAGAAATTTACAAGAAATACTGACACTAATTTTAGTTTATATATTTTATAGACTTCACAGTACCTGGCTTCACGGTCATAAAACTTTCGACCATGATTTTTGTACTCAGACTCGAAAATCAACCAATCAAATTGCTGGATTTCATGTGTCGAGCATGATTTTTGTGCTCCGAGCACTGAGCAAATTTTTATGCCTTCAACCCCTGATAGTGATACCTCACCTGCATTTTTTTGCTATATATTTCATTCATATAAAAATATATGTTTTTCAGAAAATATTAAATAATATTTTTAAGGCATTTATGGTTGGATTTGTCTTAAGAATATTTGTTTATTTGGCCATAATTTTGTTTTCAGTTATTTTGTTTTCTTTTCATGTGAACACAGATAATAAAATTTTATGTTTTAATTTGGTTGAAATAGCAAATTTCTGAACAGAAATAATATTTGTGTTTATCTGTCATATCTGTGAGAAAATGAAAATGACCAACAACAAAAGTATAATATTGTTACATTCTTTATGCCCCTCAGGGCCCAAAATTGGATAATAAAATTTATCTTATCTTATCAGGGGCGGATCCAGCTATTTTAAAAAGGGGGGGGTTCGAACTATATGTCCCCATTCAAATGAATTGATCGGCAAAAAAAAGGGGGGTCCAATCCCCGGAAACCCCTCCCCCTGGACCCGCCAATGCTTATCTAAACTAATAAACCTGTCACAGTGATTTTGTTTGCCTTAAATTAGTGGAGAATAAAGGCTTTTTCAAACCCTGGAGAAGAATCCCAATTTGAAAAAAAAATGGCTTAAAATTATTCCCAAACAGTGCAGTCTCAGTAGTAATTGTATATGAGCCATGAATGTAAACTGAAAAACACTCATTTCAACATTTTTCGTGCATAAAATGACTATATGTGCAGTTTATGTATAATCACTGACAAAAAGGGGTGGTCTGTAAATTGAAGTATCAATCAAATTTGTGGTTTATTTTAAATTTCCCAATTTGATGAAAATGATGCATATTTTCCCAATAAAAATGGGTAGAGGTAGTTTTGATAAAAGTCAACAATATCACTGTTGCCAGTCCTGTGACAATACACCTTATCGCTATTTGTTCGCCATTGCTGGATATCACACAGGTTCCCGTAAAATTTTGACGTCATAAAACAAAATATGTGACGCCACAATGGAAAAGTGATTGTTGTTGACGTCAAAAGTTCAAGCGGCCGGGTCAGCCAGGATTAGCGATAAGGTGTATTCTGCTTCTATTGGTACCAAGTTGCTTTAAAACATACCAGAAATGAAAAAATGAAGTTTTTAAGAAATATATCATTTGGAAAAATTTCAAGTGATGGATATCACACAGGTTCCGGTAAAATTTTGACGTCATAAAGCAAAATATCTGACGCCACAATGGAAAAGTGATTGTTGTACGCGTCAAAAGTTCAAACGGCTGGGTCAGCCGGGATTAGCGATAAGGTGTATACTTGTGGCCTGGCCACACTCTGTACACTTGTCACTCAAGATATTCACAATTAACCTTATCACTATTTGGAAATATAGATACTTACTAGAACGATGACTGAATGTCCATATGTGTATAACAATATTCAATTAGACAAAAGATATAATGATAACTATTGAATTAGTAAGATTTTAGAATAAGATTATTTAAGGGCATATCCAAAAGTTTATTTCTGATGGTGAGAATTTTTCCATTTAAGACATTTAGACCATTTTTTACCTCCGTTAAACTTAATCAAATATGTAATAAACAAGAATGTGTCCAAAGTACACGGATGCCCCACTCGCACTATCATTTTCCATGTTCAATGGACCGTGAAATTGGATAAAAAATATAATTAGGCATTAAAATTAAAAAGATAATATCATAGGGAACATGTGTACTAAGTTTCAAGTTGATTGGACTTCAACTTCATCAAAAACTACCTTGACCAAAAACTTTAACCTGAAACATGCACTTTCATTTTCTATGTTCAGTGGACCGTGAAATTGGGGTCAAAAGTTTAATTTGGCTTTAAAATTAGAAAGATCATATCATAAGGAACATGTGTACTAAGTTTCAAGTTGATTGGACTTCAACTTCATCAAAAACTACCTTGACCAAAAACTTTAACCTGAAGCCAAAAACTTTAACCTGAAATTTGCACTATCATTTTCTATGTTCAGTGAACCGTAAAATTGGGGTCAAAACTCTAATTTGGCATTTAAATTAGAAAGATCATATCATAGTGCACATGTATACTAAGTTTCAAGTTGATTGGACTTCAACTTCATCAAAAACTACCTTGACCAAAAACTTTAACCTGAAATTTGCACTATCATTTTCTATGTTCAGTGAACCGTAAAATTGGGGTCAAAACTCTAATTTGGCATTTAAATTAGAAAGATCATATCATAGTGCACATGTATACTAAGTTTTCAAGTTGATTGGACTTCAACTTCATCAAAAACTACCTTGACCAAAAACTTTAACCTGAAGCCAAAAACTTTAACCTGAAATTTGCACTATCATTTTCTATGTTCAGTGAACCGTAAAATTGGGGTCAAAACTCTAATTTGGCATTTAAATTAGAAAGATCATATCATAGGGCACATGTATACTAAGTTTCAAGTTGATTGGACTTCAACTTCATCAAAAACTACCTTGACCAAAAACTTTAACCTGAAGCCAAAAACTTTAACCTGAAATTTGCACTATCATTTTCTATGTTCAGTGAACCGTAAAATTGGGGTCAAAACTCTAATTTGGCATTTAAATTAGAAAGATCATATCATAGGGCACATGTATACTAAGTTTCAAGTTGATTGGACTTCAACTTCATCAAAAACTACCTTGACCAAAAACTTTAACCTGAAATTTGCACTATCATTTTCTATGTTCAGTGAACCGTAAAATTGGGGTCAAAACTCTAATTTGGCATTTAAATTAGAAAGATCATATCATAGGGCACATGTATACTAAGTTTCAAGTTGATTGGACTTCAACTTCATCAAAAACTACCTTGACCAAAAACTTTAACCTGAAATTTGCACTATCATTTTCTATGTTCAGTGAACCGTAAAATTGGGGTCAAAACTCTAATTTGGCATTTAAATTAGAAAGATCATATCATAGGGCACATGTATACTAAGTTTCAAGTCGATTGGACTTCAACTTCATCAAAAACTACCTTGACCAAAAACTTTAACCTGAAGCGGGACAGACGGACGGACGAACGAACAGACGGACGGACGAACAGACAGACGGACGCACAGACCAGAAAACATAATGCCCCTCTACTCAAAAACTACCTTGACCAAAAACTTTAACCTGAAGCGGGACAGACGGACGGACGAACAGACAGACGGACGTACAGACCAGAAAACATAATGCCTCTCTACTATCGTAGGTGGGGCATAAAAACCTTAATTTTTACCCTGCTAATCTGTTTACCAGAGTCTTGAAGTTTTGTGCATTCTCAATTTCATTTTTCAGCGAGAGTGTATTTCCATTCATGTGGGCCAAGCTGGTGTCCAAATTGGTAATGCCTGCTGGGAGTTGTACTGTCTTGAACATGGTATCCAGCCTGATGGTCAGATGCCAAGTGACAAGACCATTGGTGGTGGAGATGACTCCTTCAACACTTTCTTCAGTGAAACAGGAGCAGGCAAACATGTCCCTAGAGCTGTATTTGTAGATTTAGAACCAACTGTTGTCGGTAAGTTTACTACAATTTACAATTGAGTGATCATGAATAAAAAACAAAAATCCAAAGAATAGTATAATGTATAATATAAGAAAAAGTCTTGACCCTTTCCTTCATAATGACGCCTGTCTAGTGCCTCAGTTGAAACGGTTTGCCTATGAAAAATCTGTATCAGACTTAATAAAATTTGTATCTGATATTGAAAGGATATTCATGCGAATATCTTACTGGAATTTCATTGATTAAATAAGTATTTGTTTTCACAATGCAATAATATTTAAAACTTGATGATTTTTTTTTATTGAAAAATCATTATGCGAATCGGGTTTTTAAAAAAAATGTCCATGGAGTAGAGGTTTAAGATTACAGTACCTAAACAAATCAATTGAATAAAATGTAGGTACCTGTATGTCATTTTTCTTTAGTAATGACAATAGTAAATAACTGCCTGGCCTTGAAGGCATAAAACTTTGCTCAGTGCTCGGAGCACAAAAATCAAAAAAATGCTCGAAACATGAAATCCAGCAATTTGATTGGTTGATGTTCGAGTCTGAGAACAAAAATCATGCTTGAAAGTTTTATGACCGTGAGGCCGGGCCTTGAAGTCATAAAATTTTTCTTTTTATGCCCCACCTAAGATAGAAGAGGGGCATTATGTTTTCTGGTCTGCTAGTCCTGCTTCAGGTTAAAGTTTTGGGTCGAGGTAGTTTTCGATGAAGTTGAAGTCCAATCAACTTGAAACTTGGTACACATGTTCCCTATGATATGATCTTTCTAATTTAAATTACAAATTAAAGTATTAGACCCCAATTTCACGGTCCACTGATCATGGAAAATGATAGTGCGAGTGGGGCATCTGTGTACTATGGACACATTCTTGTTCATTCCTGTGACGACTCATAGTGTTGCTCTCCACTAGTTGCAGTTTGTTTTGTTTTTTTTTGTTTTTTTTTTTTTTCTCAAAATTCTGACCAAATTGCAATTTGTTTTGTAATATGAATCCAAACTGTTCAACTGGTCAGAATTTCAAATAAAAAGCAATAAAGTGACTATAATTTCACAAAAAATCTTATGATATCATAAAAAAATATCATCATTTCAGTGCAATGGTTTCTTGTGAAATTCTCCACTAAAATTTGAAACACAATTTGCCTTTAATAAGTATATACGACTTCATCATTCCAACTCATTGCTATGGAAAATATATAAGTTTAAAAACACATTATGGTGTTGGATGCAAAACCTATATTCCAAAAGGCCTTAAATTTTACCTTCAAATCACTTACATCCATGACACCAAATTTTGTTTATATTTGAACAGATGAGGTGCGTACAGGAACATATCGTCAATTGTTCCACCCAGAACAACTTATTACTGGAAAGGAAGATGCAGCTAATAATTACGCTAGAGGCCATTACACCATTGGGAAAGAAATTGTAGACTTGGTACTTGACAGGATTAGAAAACTGGTATGTAACAATTGAATATTGTCTACCATTCACTTCTTGTTTACTCATATTTGCTTTAAAAAGGGTTCTAACAAATGTTGAAAGTTGTGGATTTTGAAGAAGAAAAACATATGTTGTTCTGCTATGTTATATTAGTGTCAAGAGAGAAGGGGTTCAATATCTTATGTAAATGACCATTTTCAAATTTTTTAAAGAAACGCTTTTTTCAATAGTTCTGTGAATGGTACAGAAACTTTGGTTTTAATAAAAGAAATGATAGAACCTGGTTTTAGAATGGTTGCCAAATTCCAGTATGTTCATGGATGTCATTTAAAGCTGGATTGGCTGAAGAAATTATAAAAGTTTGCTAGCCATAATGATCATATATGTGACCATCTAAAGCCAGGAGGAACCTGTAATCCAGGGTTTTCATTGGTCTCCATATTGTGTTTTCTTTCATTTGTTGACATAGAGACAATAATTACATTAGATGTATGTTTCATTATAATACGTTATTCTGATTGGCTATAACTGCACATCTCGCGTTATTCCTTAATCAATTGCATTACACAATAAAATTTATCATTCATGACACGAGGTCCAACAATAAAGTGCACAGGTGGATTAAGGATGTATTCTTCTGACTTTTCAGTCTCGTTGCAATCTTGTTCTTGAATAATTTCGAAAACATGTGATACAAGTGGAAAATATAATGAATTTTAAAAATATTATAATCAAACATAACTCTGTGAAGAAATTGTGTATTTACAATGAATGGTTTTTGAGTAATCCAGTTTTCAAATTTGACAAGAATCATGTACATTCCATATCATTTTGGTCTATTCAAATTTCTTAGATATGTATTTTTTCAATCGGGCCTAAAATAAAATATTGTTTGTTTCCCCAATCCCGACCGACCCTGCAAAATTGGTGCTACTCATAAAATTTTATTGTCAAAACTAAGTCAAATATTATTTTATTTATTTTGGATTTTCAGGCTTGCTGGATCGTCCGATAATGTTCAAGCTTTTTGGAAAAATAAAATTATTTCCTTCCCTACCTACCTACCCACACCTGGCTCGGCAGGGTAGGGATTGGGGAAACAAACAATATTTTAATTTAGGCCTCATTTATAACAAAAAAGTTGAAATTATATGCATTTTCATCTTAAAATTGAGAAAAATCACTAAAATACAAAATTGACAGCATGGTAAATTTTACAAAAAAAGAGTCAAAATATGATAAACACGATTATAGCCCAAAAATAGGTAAAAATCATCAAAATTTGGGCATTTTCAAAGGGCCGTAGCAAAAAAAGAAGTGCACCACAATATAATTTTTTCTTCTCCAATTATTTTGTTAGTCTTATAAATCCAAAAATCGGGTTAAGAAAAAAAGTTTAATTCTAGAAATTTTTGGCCCAGAGGTGTACATCCTTCAATAAAAACTTAATTGATAAAAATCGTGTTTTCGTGATCCTAGCTAAAAATCTTATTATAAATATTGAATGCTTCTTTTTGTAACTTCATAGGGTTGTAAAAGCATTGACTGTGCGCACATTTTTAGAGCCCTTCATACAAAATTTACACCCCAATGAAGTTACAAAAAGAAGCATTCAATTCTTAATTACATTCATTATAAGTTTTCTTTTTAGGTTGTTATACTGATGCCTTTCAAGATAGCTTACATCATAGTATGAATTATGCTCTTTGTTATAAATAAATAATGAACACACATTTTAGATTAAATTCCAGTGCTATTTCGAAACAGATGAACATTGACATGAACTTTATTTTTACATTATTTCATGAATTATCAATATACAAAATAAATTATTACTTATTATTTTTTTAGGCTGACCAGTGTACCGGTCTACAAGGGTTCCTGATTTTCCACAGCTTTGGTGGCGGAACTGGATCAGGATTTGCTTCTCTATTGATGGAGAGATTGTCTGTTGATTATGGAAAAAAGTCAAAACTGGAATTTGCAATTTATCCAGCTCCACAGGTATTATAACAAGCAATTTAGTAGGATTTACACATCCATTTTTTCATACTATTTTTTTCTCTTTTTTTATGCCCAGTGGAAAGGCAATAATAACTGATTACCTTCTCTGAACAAATTTGTCTCAAATTTAGTTGAGAACAAACTTTAGTCTGCATAGACTAAATGTTAGGAAAAAAGTATTTCCTATGCGGCACATGGCGTTAACAACAGTCTGCACCGTTAGCCACTAGTCCAATGCCCCAGACTAGTGAAAATTTAAAAAATTTTATATAGTCGTATTGGGACAAGTTTTGATATTAAGTTTCCGGACTAGTAGATGAAAAAGTTTTTGGTGCAGTCTGTAACAAGTGTAAATAGGCCAAATTCCTTCATCAGTGACCTTGTATATCAGTTCAAAACACAGTCATGGTACTTACTTTTAAGTATTTCTTTTACACCCTAGCCATCTAAGTTCAATACTGAATTTAGGCATGTACCTACTGTACAACAGTCAGCTGATTTTTCCTCTAAAATTAAAAATTCCTAGGTAGGGGTAAGATTATGCAGCACTACAAGCAAGAAATTAAAAAGTGTTAGTTACAAAAATGGTTTACTACATTTGCCTCCATGCTGGAGTTGGTTTTTTTTCTTTCAGCAAATGATTTCCCATATATTTCTTTTCCAAGTTTTGAATCTTTTTGGTGTTTGATCTGCAAAATTTATATACAAAATGTATATTATATGTACATGATGTATTAAGGAATGTAAATATTTTACAAAACTGGGAGATTTTTTCATGTAGACCATACTGTCAGATATTAGTGTTATTTCAAATATTGTTATATGCATTTAGGAAGTAAGATTGAGAGTAGACTGTTTAGGGGTTGATATTTAGTTTTAACTTAGTTCTAGCTATTTCATAGATATTTATAAATGCAATCTTTTTGTAGGTTTCCACTGCTGTAGTTGAACCTTACAACTCTATTCTGACAACTCACACCACACTTGAACACTCAGATTGTGCTTTTATGGTTGATAATGAAGCCATCTATGACATCTGTCGTCGTAACCTTGATATTGAGAGGCCAACATATACCAACTTGAATCGTCTGATTGGTCAGATTGTCAGCTCCATTACTGCATCACTTCGTTTTGATGGTGCTTTGAATGTGGACCTTACTGAGTTTCAGACCAACTTGGTGCCATATCCACGTATTCATTTCCCACTTGTAACTTATGCACCTGTTATTTCTGCTGAAAAAGCATACCATGAACAACTCTCAGTAGCAGAAATCACCAATGCCTGTTTTGAACCTGCCAACCAAATGGTGAAATGTGATCCACGTCATGGGAAATACATGGCTTGCTGTATGTTATACAGAGGAGATGTTGTACCCAAGGATGTCAATGCTGCAATTGCAACCATCAAAACAAAAAGAACCATTCAGTTTGTTGATTGGTGTCCAACAGGATTCAAGGTCGGAATCAACTACCAGCCACCCACTGTTGTTCCAGGAGGAGATTTAGCTAAAGTACAAAGAGCTGTCTGCATGTTGAGTAATACAACTGCTATTGCTGAAGCCTGGGCTCGTCTTGACCACAAGTTTGATTTGATGTATGCTAAACGTGCCTTTGTTCACTGGTATGTAGGAGAAGGTATGGAGGAAGGAGAATTTTCTGAAGCTCGGGAAGATTTGGCAGCTTTAGAGAAGGATTATGAAGAAGTTGGCGTAGATTCTGTTGAGGGTGAAGAAGAAGAAGGAGAACAAGAATATTAAAAATTCATCGAGATGAAAACTTTGAAAAAATTATAGCATTATTCGTTTATTAAAGTTGGATTGTTTAACCCACTATTTTATTCAATTTTTATTTACAATTTGATTCAATACATAGTTAATTCCTTGTCTTGCACAGCAGCTTTTTCAGGGTTATAGAAATTTGATACATCCATCTATTTAATGGTCTCTTTGTGGTACGACAAAATTTCCTGAGGCAAAATTTAGGCATGCTGTAAATGGCTGCAAAAACACAATTATTAAGTTTGTGATGAGAGCTATTCCAGAAAAAATGTTTATATGGATGTTGGAAGGCAAATGTCTACACAATAATAATTCTTTTCTAAATTAACAAGTGTCTTGGTTGTTGGTGCCGAAACTACCTGCCTTACAAACCACTACACCTTTTTCTTCTTTAATAGCCATAAGTTGAAGGTTCCCTACTGAAAGAGAATGGATATTTAGCCCTTGAAGATTTATTTTTAAGAGGAATCACTGACAATGGTATTTGGTACAACATATATAAACAGTTATATACAGTGCAGTGGCGGATCCAGCCATTTTAAAAAGGGGGGGTTCCAACTATATGCTCCCATTCAAATGCATTGATCGGCCAAAAGTTCCAACCCCTGGATCCGCCACTGCAGTGAACTGCAGCTGTGCTATTTGAGCAGTCAAATTGCATTGACTGTATATTACCATGTTTATGCCGTCAATAAAACATACAGGTTTGCGGCAATTTTACGTTGTCCGCTCACAATTAAAATAGGACGGTTTTTTTTTACCCTAAATACTTCATTTAGAACAGTTATAAGAGTTGCAGAATGTATAAAGAATAACCATACATTGTCTCGAAATATCAATCTGCTATTTGTACTCTGCTCAAAACAGGTAGTAATGTCACGGAATAGAAGTTCCTTCATAATACAAGTTCCAAAAGGAAAAATTATTCTGGAATATTATTTCCACAGGAATAAATATTACAGTATATGTTCCTAACAATAAATGGGATAGAATATTTGTTCCAACCGGAAAAGATATTATGACAATGTTTATAACAAAGTTTCCATTGGAACTTCTGTTAGGTGGAACAAATATACGTTGACAGTAATGATCGGCACAGCCTCGCTTTCTATCCGTTTCTAATAAAATTGAGAATGGGAATGGGGAATGTGCCAAAGAGACAACAACCCGACCATAGAGCAGACAACAGCAGAAGGTCACCAACAGGTCTTCAATACAACGATAAATTCTCGCACCCGGAGGCGTCCTTCAGCTGGCCCCTAAACAAATATATACTGGTTCAGTGATAATGAACACCATACTAAACTCCAAATTGTACACAAGAAACTAAAAGTTAAAATAATACAAGACTAACAAAGGCCAAAGGCTCCTGACTTGGGACAGGTGCAAAAATGCGGCGGGGTTAAACATGTTTGTGAGATCTCAACCCTCCCCTATACCTCTACCAAATGCAGAAAAGTAAACGCATAACAATACGCACATAAAAATTCAGTTCAAGAGAAGTCTGAGTCAGAAGATGTAACCAAAGAAAATAAATAAAATGACAATAATACATAAATAACATCAGACTACTAGCAGTTAACTGACATGCCAGCTCCGGACTTCAATTAAACTGATTGAAAAATTATATCTTCATCATATGAATATCGGGCACAATCCTCCCCGTGAGGGGTTTAGTATCAAACCATAACATATATGAGAACATAACCCGTGTCATGCCAACAACTGGTTTATTAATAATAAATGTGTTTAGTTCCGATGCAAAGACCCTATAAGTGAATCAATATTAACGCCAAAATATGCAATCTTTAATGACCTGACAACAGTATCATAACTATATCCCTTCTTAATAAGTCTATTTAAAGGTTTTGTTAGCTTCTGATGTGAATACTGACATTTTTGTGCTTTATAAAGAATATTTCCATAAAATATTGGATGTGAAATACCTGAACGTATAAGAAGTCTGCATGTTGAGCTATATTTACGAATGATGTCCTTATACCGATGATAAAATTTAGTAAATGTTTTGACTAGTTTGTGATATCGAAAACCCTGGTGTAATAATTTTTTTTTTCTAAGCCTTGTACAAATAACATTGATATATCTAGACAATGTATGGTTATCATGATTATTCTATATGTATAAGCTATGGTATATTTTCTATAGTGATTTTTGTTCTTGCCCCAAGTTTTGTCTATTGAATTGAAAACTACACCATTTCATTTTATCTAAATTACCAGTCTATAGCAACAAAATAAAGATATTTTATTATAGTATAGGATCTGATTTCAGTAAGTGCCAGGTGAGTCCTTTTTCATCACTTGTTCGATATTCAACTTTCAACAATCTTCACTGAAACCACAATTTTTGCAACTTTGCAGTAATGCATACCTGCCAACATTTCAAAATGTTCATGGGGTTTTAACCTGCAAGACTGCACTCCTAGTCATACAAAACCTTCAAATGCCTTTGTCTATAGGTATTCTTATTTTGTTTCTAACAGATGAAAAATATATCTGCCACTGGTAAAAATTAAGTGATTGTACTTTCTGGTATCAATCGGAAACCCGGTTGAAATAGAACAAAAGAATCGAAGCTCTTTGTTAGAGAAGGCGATAAATGCTTACTGTAATGTTTACTATATAGTGACAAAAATTTTAAAAGTTAATAGAAACAAACAAAATCACAATTTTCTTCTTATTACGAAGTGTTTTATTTTAAAAACATCATTTGCATAAGTTTTCAATTTATTTAGTACATAGTTAAGCATAAATATTAGATATCAAGTCGACTACATGGGTATCTTTCAAGTTGGATGTAGAAAATGCATAACCTCCGTTTTTTTTTTTAAATTACCACGGACGGAAAGCATATCAATCGATTAGTTCAGTAATTTTCGTGTCTGCCCTTCCATTATGTGACTCGAGAAAAAATTCCAAAAAATGGGTAACAATTGTATCGAAAAGAGAAAATCGAGTGCACCTTTTTTATGTTCGGGCGTGTTTGAGTTGAATATTTTATCTTGATATCGTACAAAGCAAGAATATTTCATACATCCTCTCGCTTCAGATTCTATCGTTTTTATATATCAAAGCTACAGGTTAACTTTATAACATTAAAAAATCACAGTACTAAAAGATGAAATATATGGGTCAAGTGAAATACCCATCTAATGAATTACAAAAACAGAGTAGGTGTGTTCGAATAGCTATTTTTTTTACTGAAAGTACTTGACGACAGTCTTTCAAGTTGGATGATGAAAATGCATATCTTCGAAAAATTATAATTGTTTGTGTGTGAAAACTAGGGTTTATAGTCTTCAACCACTAAAAAAATCTAGTCTGCCCTTCCACGAAATATTTAATTAGAATTTTTTTAAATGTTTATGAATTTTCGAAAATTCCACCTGGCAACCGATCAGACAATATTTTTAAGTTGAATCAATGCAGACAAGATCATTAACTGATGCTCATTAGCTAGTTGATACATTTGTCTTTTAAAATACAACTGATATATAAGGATCGTAATGGTGCAATGTGGATAAATTTATCGGTTTCCGAGAGCAAAATTAGCAGCGCGTCATCCCTACAATGGCTTCCATTTCTACGATTGTGAAAATGAACTGGCGTAATGGGGAGATAATTTTGACGAAGAAGAATCCTAACTGGTATCTCGAGATCGAGTTTCATGCACCTGCAATAAAAGGAGGGAATACCGCCTGTTACTGTTTCTGCATGTCGGATAATAGCCTCCTTCTAGTAGGGTGCCCAGTATCGAAAAAGACGTCTAGTTAACGAGTTTAAGTTAACGGATAACACACGGCTATATTTATATCCAAACTATTGGGAAATCATTATATTTTTCAATCATGAATGTCGTCGTAAGCTACCGTGGTCACGTTTTTAAACATTTTGTGGTGTCTTAGGGTACCCAAAGATACCTCATTATACAGGCCATCTTCAAGACGAAAAATAAAATTATTACTTTCTGTGTTATTTGTCCAAACAAGGCCGTCGGAAGGGGAGGTGCGACGCACCTCCCCTCTTTCAAAAAAAAAAAATATTAGAACTTTCAGGCACGGATGAGCAGTTGTCATCCACGCTGACGGGTTACCGTGGTCTTTCTGTCACAGAATAGGACACCTATGCTACAGTTTGAGAGATCATCTTTAGTATGACGTCCATTATTACTGACTGACTAGCATATATATTTGTTTATGGGACAGCTGAAGGACGCTTCCGGGTGCGGGAATTTCTCGCTGCATTGAAGACCTATGGATGGCCTTCTGCTGTTGTCTGTTCTATGGTCGGGTTGTTGTTTCTTTGACACATTCCCCATTTCCATTCTCAATTTTATTATCTATAAAATCGGCAAATTACATTAGATCTGCCAACTCATATTTGCAATCTATGCAAATAAGTACGTATGGTAGTCTTGTAGTAAAGATTCTCCTTATCTCAAAATTGTTTATTGGGGTCATGGAATTGTATATTTAAGAGGAATGGAAACGCGGCTCGAGATCAATCGGGATACCCGCCGGCAGAGCACCCGTAGAGCTATAATCCATGTCTGACTCGTTATATAAAGAATCGTGACGGAGGTCCATTTACTGTCATATTATAGATCGGTCTTTTAAATTCACGGGGTCATCTTGCTTGAGAAGATATTAAGGAGAGAGAAGCCCAAAATCAAGAATAAACGAATATTCCGTGAAACGGCAAGGACTTGGGAATCATTTTAATGCCTCATCGAACATATGTTTGTAATATTTATGCAAATTCATATTAATATAGACCTCGGTCTTGAAACTTGATTGAGTTCCATCCGGATTGCAAAACAAAAAATACAGTGTTTTGATTTTTTTCTTAAAGCTCGACAACTACGAAGTGCAAAACAAAATAGTTGATATCATTATGAAGCTGAAAACTTATACTAGCATTAAGCACTTTTTTCTAGTTTCTGGTAACATTTATGAATTTTCTATGATTTTTCGAAATTTCAGTTTTTTAATTTCATTATTCTGTCAAAACATGTCTTTCAATTTGGGAGTGTAATACGATTTATTTTAAATATTGGAAAGCAGAAAGAACAAAGCGAGAAAATGAGATATCGTTTTAAAGAAGGAATATTTTCCTACAGTTTGGTATAAATTACGAATGCTAAATGTTATTGGTACAGTGTAAATGATATTTTTGTTGGAACACGTTGAAACATGTTGGAAATTTTAAGTAATGCGTCAATAAATACACCAACATGTCGTATTCTGGTAAGGGTTAAATAACTACTTGTAATAGATGTGACATTGACAAACAATTTAATAGCTTAATCTTTTTTCTGTCACATAGAACGTGTTGAAAAAAAGACCTAATACGACACGAAGACAGTCACAATCCCTAGCTATCTACTAAATGTAACACAAAAAAGTTATTTAGAACTGGCAACGTTAACTACTTCTCAAAAGAACAGGAACTGTAAACAGCTCTGTATGTCAAATAAAACAATAAACATTAACCTTAAAGCACAGCATAATTTCCCAAATTCTTATTAAAAACACTTCTTGTATCGTTGGTATTCCACTTCCAAAACTTATAAAAATTTAATGCTTCGCCAATAACCAAAATACTCCTGACTTGGGACAGGCACATATAAAGGCGACCGAGGAGGGTGTTAAAATGAGATTTGTAGGATTAGAATCGCCCCTAGCCAAGCTTATCATGTATCCGTAAAAGGACAAAATCTTAAATTGAGAAATTTTCAGAGAGAATCAACTATGTTTGTTTTTAAGAATTTGAATAGATGCTTATTAAACTGCTTGTTTTTTTGGTTTTTTTTATTATCCATCATATTGTAATAAAATACACGTACGTCATTCATGGAATTCGTCTTATTAAGTTTACTTTTATTATGAACACATTATATGTGCATAATAAAAGTAAACTTGAAAGGCATATGAAGCCATTCGGAACAAAAGTGATATGTGCATTGTTTTTATCATATACATGTATATGAAATTGTAATGTTAACTTTGAAAGGTACCACTATTATATATTGATTTGATATGTTGAAATAAAAAGTACCTTCAGTGCGATCAATGCCGGTTCTTCAATCAAATATTAGCCTGGGGTCCAGGCTAATCTTGTCAGTATAGCCCCTTACGACGCGCAGCTAGATTGGGCCGGATGCCAGGCTAATCAAATATCAGCCTATTAACCGTTTAAAAGCGTATTGGAAGAGTATGAATAATCATGTATTTAACGTTCTGAAAACACATAAAACCCTGAAATTGGCTTACCCATTTTCAAAAAAAATCTAAGCTGTAGGAGGGGAGTGCCCCTCCCACACCCACACCCTTCGCACCCCTCTTCACAAAACCTTCCTTCGGCCCTGCCAAATGATACTTATCATTTAGCTTGAAAATTAAATTTATCATATAACGAAAGCTGAAAAGATTTATATCATTTAATTCTAAGTATATCATTTTTTTAGTAAGACTATTTTTTTTTTAGCCGAAATTTACCACATTTTGAACGAAAGCAAATTTATTGCGTGTTACTTTCACAGGATTTTTACTCTGATTACATCAATAAGACATAGTTCATATGTGTGCCAAATATATTTTGTGTAATGTTAATCGGTGAAAAAAATAGCAATTAAAAACACAAATTTAGTGATAATTTTGTCTTCATTCAAACACGCCTTTTCTCGTGCCGTTAATCGTTTTGTAGCTTACACTATTAGGTCATTAACTAGGACAATTGTCACTAACTTCATTTCTCTTTTTTGCTTGTTGTATGGCCAATTTGTTTGTTTTAAATGGTCCAGTTTGTTTGCAGATCGTTGTTTTGTAACTTGAAATATCATTTTGTTGGTTTTTATAACTTTAATTGATAGTTTTGTTATAATTGTATTATGCAAAACAAATCCTTCGGTCAGGTTTCAGACCCGGAATATGACATACGATTCACATACATTCACAGTCCTGTTAAACTATTCTAATCAAACCCTAAGCAAAGTCAGTGGCGTAGCTAGGCCATTTTCAAGTGTACGCCCGAACCTCGACATGAAGTCTAAGGGCCCCACCGGGTCTTGGTCATAGCACCTGTTGGTATTTGGTTCGAGGGGCGAAGCCCCTGAAGCTAACGAGTTGTCAAGAACGAGATACCATATATTTTATGTCATTTAAAACATACTTAGAGTCTAATTTGTTTATCTTTTGTGTTTAATTTATTCATTTTGTTGATTTGAGATATAAGGGTCATTGGTTTCGGAGAAAATGACCAAACCAGTTACTTTAAAATATGTTTAAAAGGAGCCATGGGGTAAAACAATCACTCAACCAAGACCTCTTTTTATGTGCAAATTTCTTTAGTGGACATGGAATAATCAACTTTGATAGATTTTCAGGTGTATTATGAAAATTCGTAAAGATTTCCGTGGAATTCTGGCACTCCGGTCTAGGACAACTTCCCGCAAAAAATCTATTTATCAGTCCATTACAGGGATTAAAAATATTAAAGATTTTCCTCAGATATTTTTTCTTGATAATTTCTTTTGCCAATGTTTCATATGACAATCTATGAAGGTTTACAAATTTACCAAACCGTCTATTAATTGCGAAAAAATAAGTCCATCAACTGAAAAATAAAAACAAAATTCTTATAAAATTTTGCTTAAGACAGTAATCATAAAAAACTAATGCTAAAGTTTCATAAAATTCGATGAAGGTTTGACAAATTAATTAATGTGTAACAAACTAACCCCAGACTTTATCTACTTGTTATATAACTGCAAAAACAACTTTCTTTTATCAGTAAATACGAGAAAATTAATTATATGTCCAACTTTCGTAAAATATCATGATTGTTTGACAAAGTTATTGATGATCGATCATTGATATATATATATAAAAAAAAAAACGTTTAACAACATGCTGAACCTAAATGTTGACGCCTCCAACGGAATCTAGGATCGCTATGTCTCGCTTTCGCGACTGAAATGTTGCAGGCTCGACAAAAATGCAAATCTTAACAGTAAGAAGTAGCTTTAAACAAAGGGAAAGTAGTAGAATTCACAGTACAGTCAGACTTTGACAGAAGATGAACAAATTTATGATACGCGGATACCTTTTGATTGAAAAGTAAATTTCGTCACTTTTATTCGCAATTATACAAGCCACTGAAGAAAGATTTACAAGGCTTATATAATTTTAGTTTATTGAGATTAGAATATATATTTTTTTAACCAAAATTCAAGTGTACGCCCGGGCGTTTTGACGTAAACGTAGCTACGCGCCTGAAAGTAGGACTGAAATATAATGGGATAAGTGTGTTATAACTTATATGTCATGGTACTTCTACTGAATTGCTAAAGATATTAAATATGCGAGGAATTAACACTAAAGCTTTATCGAGGCTATGGGAGGACGGAAAGATCATGTATATTCTAGTTTATCATATACTTGTCTAAAATATTACTTAAATTTTACAGTTCAATAACATTTGAAAATATCAAAAGGCTATGTAAGGATTACTAGGTTTATTGACCAGATTCCTTGGAATTTCAATAGCGGGCTGATAAAGGTACCTTTATTGACTGCTTCCGGTATGTTATCACATGCCTTTCCGTTAATTTCCGTGACGTTTATCACACGCAACTTTGTGCATTTCCGGAAATTTGTTTGAAAACGACAACAAAACGCGGAAAAACGGCAAGTGATAAGACTTTTCATAAAATGGTTGAGGAGCAAAAATGAATTAAGTTAAACTTGTTTTGAAAGACATAAATGAGTTGACAATATTAATGAAGAACATGATAATTGTTGTGAAAAGATAAATAAATGCTTGTAATAGCGTGCAATAAAAACAATTAAAGTTTAGATTGTTTTTGGTTGTCTAAATATTATCTGAAAATGCAAAGACAAACAAAATTAAATTTTAATAGTCCTAATTGTCTGTATTTCTTCTGCTGAAGTATATGATAAAAAGATAATTACATGTCATTTTTCATATCAGACCCTTTATCGGCCCTCGTTCATGATATTAGCCCTCGAGCCTGCGGCTCTTGGGCTAATATCATAACCTTGGGCCGATAAAGGGTCTGATATGAAAAATGCCATGTAATAATCTATACTTATCATATACTTAGACTAAATAACATATGATTTTTACCGTATGATAATAGCATTAAATTAAAGTATTTTCCATATTTTTCGAATTGGTGTTTAGCGGGCTGATATGAAAAGTTTATCACATGCTTCGATTGTTATCACATACCTTTCCGTGACGTTATCACATGGCATTCCGGTGATACTCGGCAAATTCCGGAAAATACACCTCAATGCTACGTTTTCAGTGAAAAACATTACAAAGTAGTGCACAAAACAATTATTTGAATAGTGGAAAGTATATTGTGTAAAATGATTACATTAAATCAAGGACGTATATGTTAGTTATACGTCCTTGATTAAATCAAAAAAATATATATATTAAATAAATGCAGTTTTTAAGTTTTTCTGAAACATAATTTAGAAAGTTACTTTAAAAAAGTTGACTTTTCCAAACAATGTTTATTATCTATATTGTTGAATTATTTTTAGTCGATTCGTCAATATTAAAATGTGGGTTTTTTTTCTTTGTTGAGGCATATAAAAGAAAGATTTCATATTGAATGTATCAAATTTGGGGTCCGACGTCCGTGAACTTTTTACTCTTTCAACTTCTTTTCGGGAACCACGTAGAAGGACCAATATATGAATCTGTTATTTTCCTCTACTGTTGAAGCATATGATAAAAAGATCATAACATGTCATTTTTCATATCGCATGTATTATCAGCCCTCGGTCAATATCAGCCCTCGAGCCATGCGGCTCTTGGGCTGATATTGAACCTAGGGCTGATAATACATGCGATATGAAAAAAGCCATGTAATAATCTGATAATATTGCACGATGCTTCAGACCTAGACCATCTTCGTACTGATGATTACAAAATGTTGTACCATCATTCTTGCTATAAATCTTACACTAGCAGACACAACTGCAGTTATTTTAAAGCTCAATCAAGTTCTTGTTCGTCTGTGAAGTGTTTCAGGGCATATATAGAAGGTCGTCGAATTCCTGACTGTATAAAGTTTCTTTGGGTCAGTGAGAACCAGCAGGCCTTAACCAGATTTCTTGGTGAATTGATTGTTCGGCATCATGTTATATCAACAGTTACTATAATACATGAAGAAGTCATATTCTATTTAACAATTCCAAGGACCCTAAATCAGCTCAGACGGAGTATTCAGGTTTGAAGAATTATTTTGTACGCCCGATGAAGTAGTTACTCGCATGATTTTACATGCTGTACATGTAGACAAAGAGTTCGGTGTGAAAGGAATCAAGAGTAGGCTTATAGTAAAGTCACAAGATATAGATGTTCTGATCTTATGGGTTCATAAGTACAAGTGAGAGGTTTAGCGCTATGAAATTAGGTTCAACCCACCATTTTCTACATTTGAAAATGTCTGTACCATGTCAGGAACAGTCGGAAACCCGGTTGAAATAGAACAAAAGAATCGAAGCTCTTTGTTAGAGAAGGCGATAAATGTGTACTGTATTGTTTACTATAGTGACAAAAATTTTAAAAGTTAATGGAAACAAACAAAATTACAATTTTTTTCTCAATTACGAGGTGTTTTATTTTAAAAACACCATTTGCATAAGTTTTCAATTTATCTAGTACATAGTTAAGCAGAACAATTAGATTTCAAGTCAACGACATGGTTATCTTTCAAGTTGAATGAAGAAAATGCATAACCTCCGATTTTTTTGAAAAAATCACCACGGACGGAAAACATACCAATCTATTAGTTCAAAAATTTTCGTGTCTGCCCTTCTATTATGTGACTCAAGAAAAAAATCCAACAAATGGGTAACAATTGTATCGAAAAGAGAAAATCGAGTGCACCTTTTTTATGTTAGGGCGTGTTTGAGTTGATCATTTTGTCTTGATATCGTACAAAGTAGGATTATTTCATACATCGTCTCGCTTCAGATTCTATTATTTTTATATATTAAAGCTACAGATTGACTTTATAACATAAACAAATAACAGTACTAAAAGATGAAATATATGGGTCAAGTGAAATACCTATCTAATGAGTCACAAAAACAGAGAAGGTGTGTTCGAATAGCTATTTTTTTTTTACTGAAAGTACTTGACGACAGTCTTTCAAGTTGGATGATGAAAATGCATATCTTTGAAAAAATATAATTTTCTGTGTGTGAAAACTAGGGTTTATAGTCTTTATACAATAAAAAAATCTAGTCTGCCCTTCCACGAAATTTTTAATAAGAATTTTTTTTTAAATGTTTATGAATTTTCAAAAATTCCACCTGACAACCGATCAGACAATAGTTTTAAGTTGAATCAATGCAGACAAGATCATTAACTGATGCTCATTAGCTAGTTGATACATTTGTCTTTTAAAATACAACTGACATATAAGGATCGTAATGGTGCAATGTGGATAAATTTACCGGTTTCCGAGAGCAAAATTGGTAGCGCGCCATCCCTACAATGGATTCAAATTCTACGATTGTGAAAATGAACTGACGTAATGGGGAGATAATTCTGACGAAGTAGAATCCTGACTGGGAATATGACAGTTGTTGTTCATTCGTTTTTGATGAGTTTTGTCATTTGATTCTGCCATGCGATTAGGGACTGCCCGATTGAATTTTTCTCGGAGTTCAGTATTTTGTCATTTGCATGAGCTATGGTTTCAAACAGGCAATATAGCTTGCACACAAGATTTACGCCGCTTTTTACCTGTCCATGACACATGTAAACGTATCAGTTCGAATGGGAAAAGAAAAATGACTTGTCTATCTCGAAGGTCAGATGTCATCCGAATTTCTGCAAGATTAGTTTGTACTTGTGAGGGGGAATCTGTGTTTTCAAAGGGTTGCATTTGCTTCGACAAAATCTATCCTGTACAGATGTATGCCCATGTCAGGCAAATGACATATGTCAAAATGTAAATACTCGTCTGGTTGCAGTTAGAAACATTGATGACGACGAAGATGACGATGTATAAGATTTCATTGTTCTGTATATACCTTATAAATCATTGTTAGCTATCGAATGAAAATTAAGAAGTCCATAATATTTACTAAACAATAAATAAAACATATAATCAATTTTGATATCGTTGGAAATATAGTAATAATCTTTCTAGTGGGGATTCCTAAAGATATGTAAATTAAAAAAAAAAACCCATATGCCATATTTTCTCTGACCTTGGCATGGTTGATGAGCTAAAACTACAGGAGACCATAGAACGTAGTAGGTAATACTAGCCTCGATCATAGTTTTCTATTTGCATTTGATCTTTTTTTTTTTTTTTTTTTTGTGTGTTTTAGCAATACTGTTGTCTGCTTGTTTTCATTTTATAAGTTTTTAATGTTCCTTTGGTTTCTTACGCCTTTTTTGTTTGCATTTGTTTGTAAAAACATCGGTGCTGTACATAACCCTCACCTTTACTACATTTTTGGAATACTTATAAACATTATAGCCAATTGTTGCTCATTTAGTCAGCTGTATATGTAAGAAGGGGTGTTTTACCTGTTTTCATAACTTTTGCCCCCCCCCCCTTTTTCGGGAGAGATCCGTTTGCGCCAAAAATGCGTCCTTTTGCGCCACAACTTTTTTTCTCTAATGCTACGTTTGCGCCACATGTTTTAAAATTGCATGGTATCGTTTGCGCCAAAAATAAAACATACGATTGCGCCAATTAGAAGTAAAATGACTTCCCTACTACTTTATTTGGAATTGGAACCGGCAGGTTACACGGCAAATGTTTCCTTTTCTGAAATATATCTTCTTAGCTGCTGCATGGGTACTGCCCAATTTAATGTATATAGTAGCTTGTAACTTCACTTTATTGTCCAAAAACACAAACATTGGAGGTTGAAATGCATAAAACAGTTCATAATAATACCTAATAATAATAAAGCCCATACGCATGGTGGGAACACAGCACTGTGTCATCAACATATGTAGCTAAAACATAATCAGCAAAACTTAAGCTTCTATTTTCTTCTATTTTGGCATATCTTTATTAAATATTCAGCAAAGCAATACGTTCTATTCTCTCTCTGTACATTGACTGTCTAATGCGTCTGAAGTAATTTCTCTCCAGATGATCATCTTCATGGTGAAATATCTCCGAACATATGATACTTTTAAAGTAAAAAATAAGAATAGATATATATCAATCATTAATTATAATAAATATGTGTACAGGTAAATTGGCGCAAATGAGTTCCGAATATTGGCGCAATTGATACATTTGACAAAATTTGGCGCAAATGATTCCCATGAAAAACAGTAATTGGCGCAAAAGGACTGCTGCCCCTTTTTCTCTGTTTGCAGTATTTTTTACTTCTTTAAAGCAAAGTTATACACAGAGCTTTAAATTCAACCAAGTTTGACGTTAATTTCGAAACAAATCATTTATATATACTATTTCGCACCCAATAACAAAAATTTGATATTTACCTACAAATTGACGAACATCTTACTATCAAAAGACTTGAAAAACACATTTTGTTTTCAACAAATGATTAAAGTTAAGATCTAAAAAACGTCTTCAGATATTACTTGTAACGAATTGAATACAAAAATAACAAATTTATAAATTGAAATAGGTCAAGGTCATTGTTATTTAATAGCTGTTTGAAAATTTCAAATTTGCACCCTACATGCAAAAAAGTCAATCTAAAGTCATTTTTGGGGATAAAAATATAATATAAGTTCTAAATGTAGATACAAAAGATATTTTTCTATAAATTAGTTGTTTTTATTTTGCTACAAACGCATATATCTAGGAGAATCAACCTATTTAAATGTGACTGTGCATTTTCCTTGAATTTTTGCTTTGACCTTTGACCCTGATTTAAAAAAATCGTGACCACGGTAGACAGCGACGACAACGCTATTTCGATGAGGCTTATTCTCCTCTTTCCAATGATATAAAATATAGCCGTGTGTTATTCCGTTAAGGCAAATCGATAAAATTTGTTGATTGGGCACCCTACAATTCAACAAACTGAAGATTCTGCTATATATGTTGCCTGCCTGCCTGCCAACCAACTGAACCAAAATAGCGAAAACTATAACTGGTTAAAATGCAGTTTTGTCAATTGTCTTGAAAGTGAACACATGAAGGAAATCCGACAAAACAAATGAGTTGTAGACGTAGAGACTAAGCTCTACCTACTATTCATTTACACTGAAACAACTGGCTAACAATTCGAGTTATTGCCCTTTAATAGTGAGTTCCATTTTTTGCATAGCATGTCCTCAGAAACTATAGCAATTAAAGAAACAAACAAGAGTGCACACGCCAAAATGCCGTCCCTGCTTTACCTGTGATTAAGCTTTTGATCTGAAAGTACACTTAAAGTGTAATATTACACACAATTAAAGGTCTCCATGACCTGATCATGTACATAAGATCAAGGTCAAACGAACTCTCCAAGTTGTTTTACTTCTAGACCATCAAGTTGTCGATGGTCTTATGAAATTTAGTAAACCTATTACACAAAGCAAGTAAATTTTGGCTCAACATGGTCTTAATATATTTCTCTCAAAAGTTTTATTTCTGCAAAATTGGTTGGTTAGTTGATGTAAACAAGGACATCAACAGCACTTTTGTGTCTAGAGTAGGACTACTAATCAATCATACGTTCGTAATTGATGGTCTGCCGTACACATTCTTTCAGTATACCAATATCCCATGGATCCGCACACTAGACGTTTATTTCTCACAATAGTTGAATAAAAATGGCATTGCATGCTTACAGTATATAAAACTTAACATTGACCGATGAACCATGAAAATGAGGTCAAGGTCGGATGAAACCTGCTATTCGACTTGTGCATACCTTCTTGAAATCATTCATTGATTTCAATACACCAAACATAATTGAGCTATTCACGGCTTAGGGAGCTCCCATTTTATTTTTATGGGGGCTAGCCGGATGAAATTTGAAAAAAGGCAGGACAGGAGTTTTGAGTAAAAAAAAGGCAGGATCACAGTTTATGTAAAAAAAAAAGTCTGGATAAACTAAGAAAAATAGAAAGGACCGATAAGAGTGAAAATTAAAAATGCAGGACAAAATTTTTCAACCTAGCTCCCCCATAAAAATCAAATGGTAGCTCCCTTATATAAACGACTGAATTTTTAACCTTGACATTTCACAATGCTGTGCCGCTTTATCCAGAGTAGGAGCTCGTTTGCCGAATGCCTTAGACGGCATTCCAACTGCTTTATTTTTGATTATTATTTTACATATAAAGCTTTGTAGATGTGATGTGATGGCCAGTGAGACAACGATCCACCAAAGTTTAAATGAAGTTGGTGTATAAAGCAATTATTATAGTCCAATGTACAACATTTAACAATGATCAAAACCCATACCATATAGTCGGCTAAAAACGGCCCTATAAAAAAAAATGTGAAAAAAAATAAAAAGAGAAAACTAACGGTTATATAATTATAACTTAAGAATTATGTCTTACAGAAGAAAAAAAAATATGACAGATCTATGTAACCAATGTACTTCAGGCTCCTGCTGTTGGATCGACACAACAAAAAATGCAGCGAGATTAAACATGTCTCAGTGAGCCCCAACCCTCTCCTTAACCTGGGACACTGGTGTGACAGCACAGCATGATGAAAAAAAACATGTACAGTTGCAATTGGCTCAACTCAAAATGTCGGTACAAGACACAACAAACATATACATAAAATATCGACAAAGGAGCAATTGTAGTGACTGATAGTTATTTCAAAGCAAATTACAACTAAGAGGTAAATCATGTATCTAAAGTATAAGTCAGTATATATCCAACGGTTTTAGGTAAAGACGTAATGAAACGCATGAACTTGTGCAATGCCAAATATAAGTAAACAGTATCGAGATGATGAACTCATGATGATGATCTTATGAGTTGTCATAAATGTGCATATATTGTAATAATGTTAAGTGATGTTTTGATTTAACAGGTACAGCAAAAATGTCTACATTGTAGCCATTTTTTTTTATTTATGAAAGAATTTGGTAAGGAGTGACTGAGAAATATACTATTAGATATGGTCCCACCGGCAGTAAAACCTGAATGAAGTTGGCCACCCGTTTAGTTGTGTAGGATGTAAAAGTACACAATCACGTCCAGTCCGAATGGGAATATAAGATCCAATGTATCGTGTAGAGAGAGCACCACGCTAACTACACGTACTGTACGAACCCTTGCAAAATCTTTATGAGAGGTCCATAAATGGCCTGTTGAAAGGCAACATTGTGTCCTTATTCGTTTTATCCAGTGGCAGTCCAAACTTCCCTAGCATAATTCCGGAGGGCCCCCTCCCAGGACCTACATGTAGTATGTGTTGCTACTTTTATTCTTATCTTGAACTTACATGAATATTTGCAAGTGAACGTTAATCAACCAACAATCAGCCGTTACGTACGCGTGTCATTAACAAATAAAGGGGTAAAAAAATTGTTCAGTACCAACTGTGAAACGTTTCATTTTTTATTGATAACTATTAAGACACAAGTATTAGCCTTTCAAAAAGGGCTACGTCGTTTCTTAGCTGATGAAAATGGAAAGTGCTCTCGCTTTGTTAACCCGAATAATCCAGTCGTTATATTACGATCCCTATCGATCACTACATTAACGAAAGGTGGAGAGAATCGGAGACGGTAAGGGCTTGAATTATTCGAGTTATCGCTTTGTAGATTAATTCATTTAACAGAATAGCCACGTGCATCAATCAACAAATTTTACCACACACATGAGGTTACACGTTATGAAGTAGTATATATCGTTTAACGCTGTTGTTTACGAAACTCCAGAAGATTTGGCTATTTATAGATAAAAGTTACCTGTGTACCAATTTCATGAATATGCACGAATGATGACCAGGAAAAATCTAATTGCTAAAATAGAGAGGACAAATCCGATACTCTACGGGATTGAAGGACATTTACTAGGTTTGGATTGTCCTAACCAATCAATAAACTTTCATTATTCACGTCTCGTAATATCTTCCAATCAGGTAGTAAGAAGCATTCACTCACTGACTGTCCATCGTTCAATTAATTCTTAAGAGACGATAATGAAAGATTATTGAAGCTTTGCTCAACCGCATAATTTACCGATGACGCACAGGGTGACTAGGGAATATAAATATGGTTCCTTTGGTCGTCTCCGAAATAAGTCAAAATTTGAATGAATGCATTTGGGTGGGTATAGACTATAAGGTGCTTAAAGTAACCAGAATTACCAATCATTTAGATTTTGGCACCAAAATAGAAAGACGATAATGTTCGAATAAATTAAGCATAACCTTTATACCTTAGAAATCAAACAAACAAAAACATAATTGAAGAAAGCAAACCAGTTACTATTAAGAATTATCTCTTCATCTTTACATCTTCGCATCTAACTGTATTACTATTGATTGCTATAAGTTACATGTTCATTGTATACACATATTCTTTGGCCTTTGTGTAATTCTATTATAATCTATGACCCTATAGGAACCGCCTCTGAGATTCAGACCAAAAGGCTAAAATTCATTGATTGTTTTTGATTGCTGTCTATAACAAAAAGAAGATGTGGTTTTGAAACAACTCTTTACAAGAGACCAAACGTCACAAAAAGATAAACAAGTTTAGGTCACCGTACGGCCTTCAACAATAAACAAAGCCCATTCCGCATAGTCAGCTTTAAAACACACCGAAATGACAAATGCCAAACAATTTATACAAGAAAACTAACGGCCAAATTTAAGCACAAAATAGTGAACAAAAAATATATATAGCCACTGAATCGCACGCTTCTGACTTTGGACAGGCACATACAGAATATGGCGGGATTAAACATGTTTGTGGGCACCCAACCAACCACCTAACCGTACATTGACTGTTGTATGGTAAACACTTTCAAAAATACTATCAAATTAGAAATTGGACGTGTGTATCTGTATACTTAGCAATATTTGAATCTGTCGAGTTATTGTATTTTCCTACCAATTAACACATTCGTATGTATACATAAATATTTTTTTTTTTTGCATGTACAAAATACCTCCAAGAGTGTTTCGACAATACAACGGATATTATGGGTTGTTGTCTGCATGTTATGGTGGTAAATTATTTTTTTCAAACATGCATATGGGTTATTAATGATCATATCAAAGCATGATTTAGAACATGCAAAATTCATTTACAAACGCAATATTGTGTCAACGAATCGTACAGTATAAAAAGGTGTAATGACAACGAAGCGTACACAACATGAAAATAAAGACACTTTAAAACGTGTATTATTTTGTTTATAGATACAACATAAACATACGATCTTTATAAGTTTGTTAATTTTAAACTATGAAAATTTTCAAAAATGTATGTTTTAAAAACTATGAGGTACGAGAAACATTATGTGTTGAATATTTAAAATTACCAAGCACGTTTTACCATTGCTATCGTCGTGCGTTTTTTTTTTTTTTATATTTGTATATAAAAATGCCACAAATTTGAAAAACCTTTTAGTAAGGGACGACAAAAAAAGTTCAATGAAGGATAAAAAACTTAATTCACATAGTTTTTTTCACTGACCCCCACCCCTCTCTTAACTTAATTTGGGAAAAATTGATTGACCCATATAGATATATGTAAAAATCAATGTCGGATAACAACACGAGTCTTGCAGCAGTTCAACCCCTAAACTATTTGAATTAAGTTTTTTTTATCTTACATTGATCTTTTGATGTCGTCCCTAACTAATAAGTACTATGGAAAAGAATATACTGGAGCAAAATATCCGAAGAATAGATATTGGATTCTCTTTAAAAGTATTAATTCCTTACTCTCTGAACTCAGTGTTACACGGTGTGTTCGATCCGAACGCGTCAACGTCCGATTTCATCTGTATCGGGGTTATACAGGGTATAAATTATCAAAATATTTTAGAGGCTTAACCCGACGGTCGTCACATGTAGAACAAGATCTCATTCTAACTCTTCCGGAGCATATGATATCACCATCCCCCTTTTTTGTCGGGTTCTTGTTCGATCCTTCATTCCATCGGCGTCGTTGTCGTCATCGTCGGCGGTGGCGTCCACAAATATTTACTCTGTGGTTAAAGTTTTTGAAATTTTAATAACTTTCCTAAACTATCCTGGATTTCTTCAAAACTCGGACAGAAGCTTGTTACTGATCATATTAAGATAGTATCCAGAAGTAAATTTTGTAAAAATAAAATTCCAATTTTCCATTTTTTATTTATAAATGGACTTAGTTTTTCCGTCAGGAACCATTACATTTACTCTGTGATTAAAGTTTTTAAAATTTTAATAACTTTCTTAAACTATCCTGGATGTGTACCAAAATTGGGACAGAAGCTTGTTTCTGATCATAAGATAGTATCCAGAAGTAAATTTTGTAAAAAAAAATCCATCTTTTCTGTATTTTATTCTTTAAATGGTATTAGTTTTTCTTTCAGTGTACGGGGTACATTACATATAGTCTGCAGTTAAAGATTTTAAAACATTTATAAGATTCATAAACTATCCTGGATTTTTAACAAACTTGGACAAAAGCTTCTTACAATCGATAGATAGTATGGAGAGCAATATTTTTATTGATTTTTTTTCCTCATTTTTGTTGAGTGTGCGATTAACAGCAAAGTAGGCGAGACACTGGGTTCCGCGGAACCCTTAGAAACTTTCTAATTATATGTTGTGTTTTGTCAATCAATTACCTGATCGTTATTCATTTTTGCTTGGGGTTTGTGAGCTTGTTTTCGACTTATGACTGCATTTCCTTTGATATCTTTCGCATCTTTTTTATGAATCAATATAATCTCTATAGTGTAATCGAACATAATAACATAAATTTATGCAATTATTATTTTATTAACGTTCTTTTTAATACCTGAAAAGAAATGTTAATATTGTTTTCGAATGTTTTTAATTGTTTAATATTCTTCTCCTTCCTCTTCGCCTTCTCCCTCTACGGAATCGACACCAACTTCTTCGTAATCCTTCTCCAGAGCTGCCAAATCTTCACGAGCTTCTGAAAATTCTCCTTCCTCCATACCCTCTCCTACATACCAGTGAACAAAGGCACGTTTAGCATACATCAAATCAAACTTGTGGTCAAGACGAGCCCAGGCCTCAGCAATAGCAGTAGTATTACTCAACATGCAGACAGCTCTTTGTACTTTAGCTAAATCTCCTCCTGGGACAACGGTTGGTGGTTGGTAGTTGATTCCGACTTTAAACCCAGTTGGACACCAATCAACGAACTGAATGGTTCTCTTAGTTTTGATGGTAGCGATGGAAGCATTGACATCTTTGGGTACAACATCTCCTCTGTATAACATACAGCAAGCCATGTATTTCCCATGACGTGGATCACATTTCACCATTTGGTTTGCAGGTTCAAAACAGGCATTGGTGATTTCTGCTACTGAGAGTTGTTCATGGTATGCTTTTTCGGCAGAAATAACTGGAGCATAGGTAGCCAGTGGAAAATGAATACGTGGATATGGCACCAAGTTGGTCTGGAATTCAGTAAGATCCACATTCAAAGCACCATCAAAACGAAGTGATGCAGTAATGGAGCTGACAATCTGACCAATTAGACGATTCAAGTTGGTATATGTTGGCCTTTCAATGTCTAGGTTACGACGACAGATGTCATAGATGGCTTCATTGTCAACCATAAAAGCACAATCTGAGTGTTCAAGTGTGGTATGAGTTGTCAAAATGGAGTTGTATGGTTCAACAACCGCAGTGGAAATCTAAAAAAAAAACCTGGAATATAACAAACTAGAAAACGTTCTGTATAAAAGCCCTACAAAGGTTCTGTGTTTTTTGTTGTTGTTGTTGAATTATTTCTATATCTTACAAAATTAAATATTTATACATGTCACCCCTAGGTTTTAATGTTCAAACTAACTAAGTTAAACTATTCTTTTCTCCTCCTTTTAATCATAGTAGCTCCTAACGTTTCGTTACCCAGGTTTAATCCACCATTTTCTACACAAGAAAATGTATGAACCGAGTCGGGAAGATGACAGTTGTTATCTATTCGGTTGATGTGTATTAGCTTTTGATTTTGCCATTTGCTAAGGGACTTCCGTTTAGAATTTTCCTCTGAGTTAGGTATTTTTTGTTACTAGTATTTTACTTTTTTTTCTACTCATTTAGACATGCATTTGAGCGTTCTTAATGAAGGTTATCCCAATTTAGCGAAGCACGAAATCTGTGAAGTGTTATTTTCATTTTTATGATTGACTGCCTGGCGTTTACAAAAAGTTAATGAAAAATACATGAAAGCTATATAGTACATATTTTTGTTTAGAGGGCTAGCCGAAGAACGCCTCAGGGAGCAGGATTTTCTCGCGGGTTGAAGACTCGTTGGTGACATTGGGCTGTTTCTGCTCTTAGGTGAGGTATTCCAATTTCCATTCTCGATTGTGTGTTATTCTTAAATGCGAGCATAACAATTTAAATCGTAAATTATGCCTATTTGAATCCGTTACCAAAACGCAGTATTTTTCATTTAGATATATATATTTATAAAAATAAAATTTGAAAACAATAATTAAAATAGGATGCATTCTACCTGTGGTGCTGGATAGATAGCAAATTCCAGCTTAGATTTCTTTCCATAATCTACCGACAATCTTTCCATCAATAGTGAAGTAAGACCGGATCCAGTACCGCCACCAAAGCTGTGGAAAATCAGGAAGCCTTGGAGACCAGTACATTGGTCAGCCTAAATTTAAATGTATTGCAATTCATATAACACAATCAAACTCGCACATGAATGACTTAAGTCGATAAAAAAAAAACCCTTGATATCTTTTTTTGTCTTGTCAAGAATATCTGCCTTGCACAAATTATAATACTTATCTAATGTTTCAATGGTCATTTTCGGTTCTACAAATCATTGATGCAGAGAATGTAGTTTGAAGGGATATTGATTATTTCTTCTTACTTAGTTGTTGAAGAAAGTTATTCTGTAATTCTGATATTTTTTTTTTACAGTTTTCAAAAAAAAAAAAAATCAAATAATTTCGACAAATTTTAAAAAAAACAAAATCACATATTTTCCACTTTTGCAAACTCCATCAATGTCATTGCAAAAATAGTCATCAAAATAAAAAATACTTTTATTGAATATAGTTACCAATTTTCTAATTCTGTCGAGCACCAAGTCAATGATTTCTTTTCCAATTGTGTAATGTCCTCTGGCATAGTTATTGGCAGCGTCTTCCTTGCCAGTGATAAGCTGCTCTGGGTGGAAAAGCTGACGGTAGGTACCAGTACGGACCTCATCTGTAAGAGACAAAAATTTCCTTGAAAAATATCAAACACTGCACAGCCAATATAGAATTGAGAAACCACGACTGTCTTTAAACTTAATCCATTGGATGTGTACTGATTGATACTTTAAAATAGGGAACATGATGTATCGTTAATAACTAGTACAAAAATGTAATCGTTATTGTTATTTAATGAGCTTTAAGTAGCAGAAAGTAATCTCGTGTCTTTTATCTTTTAATGTAAGCTGTCTTTTGTCCTCTGTGCCAATATTACGAGTCACGACATTTCCAACTTTTAAAATAACAATCTTGTTCTGTTATACAACTGTTCAATATTAAGGGGTGGGGCGCTTCACAATATGCAATAAGGTAACGAGAGAAAATGTTTACATTGTAATGTTATTATATTGTTCAAATCTTACCGACAACAGTTGGTTCTAAATCAACAAATACAGCTCTAGGGACATGTTTGCCTGCTCCTGTTTCACTGAAGAAAGTGTTGAAGGAGTCATCACCACCACCAATGGTCTTGTCACTTGGCATCTGACCATCAGGCTGGATACCATGTTCAAGACAGTACAATTCCCAGCATGCATTGCCCATCTGGACACCGGCTTGTCCCATGTGAATAGAAATGCACTCCCGCTAAAACAAGAGCAATCAGACTATGTCAATTAGTATTTGACGTTATTTGTCAAATAACGTCAAATACTGTTTTTTAAAAGATGAATTCAGAGAGCTTCAACAATGATTTTTAGTTACATCTCTAACATTTGTGAATAAAAAATAAAAGAACCATTGAAAAACGTACAATAGAGAAAAAAAACCTTATAAATCTAGAAACCGTGGTAAAATACAACAAATACACAGGCAAAAGTAAACCAATGGGTACTTGAAGTCATATTTAAGTGGTTATCTGGCTAAGTCGAAAACATGCCAAACATAAACAGGTTACTGATCTCTTCTAACTTCATCACAAATGAGCTTGAGTTGCATGTCCAAAAATACATTTTAAGCATGTCAAAATTTTGACACGAGTGATCATTTTTAAATTATCTTATAGTCGCTTAATATATGTTAAAAACAATATATTATCTATAAATTGCATACCAACTTACCATGATTGTAGGTTTAGTTAATGAATTTGTCCAGGAATGGTAACGTTAACTGAACAAAGTTGTTGTGTGGGGGACTCTGTAATCTGTCCCCTTTATATTTCTATTTACCCTAGTACATTCATATGTTCCCATAGAGACAACTTACAATCGCTATTGTTATTCTAATTAATGTGTAAAACATCCCATGAAATGCATTTATATTAATAACTATTGATTTTTAATTGAAAAGAATCTTTTAAAAGGGTATATGAATAGTATATCAACATCTAGCCTAAGCATTTATGAATTATATTTATCCATCTTATGAAAATTCAATATCCTTTGAATTTAACGATGAAATAGTTTAAATGCATTATTTGTTTGAATCTTTATCCTTTACGCATTAATACTTTTTTTTTTTATTTAATGCAAATTACTTCTTTATGATATATAAAAGATGTCAACTATAGCCTAATTTATAATATATATGTTTGGCAATGCATAACCAAAGATCAAACAAACTTTGGTGCAAACTCAACGGAGAAAAAAGGAAAAATGGGAAATCACTTTAACGGTTTGTGCTATAAATAATTTAAGTCTAACGGGCTGCTGAAACACGCCGAGACATAACAGTAAAATATAAGTGATTTGTTAATTTTAAATGTTATCGTTTTATCGAAAAGAAACCCTGTAGATGATTGCTTAGGAAGAGTAAGCATTTACAAAAGTGTCATGCAATGACATTTCCTAATGATCTATGACCGCTTTCACCAAACGTCGACGAAACAGATCACGCAATTGATGGTATATACAAATCTGGACGTTCTAATTGGAACATATATATTAGCATGATTATATATCTAAAGTATACGTGCGTACTTACAGCATGTATAGACGTTGCTACCAGATAATTCGCGATGACAACATATAAACACGTAAATTTGTTTAAAGGTCATGACAAGACAAAAATGGTACTAGGGTGCCGTCCTGAGCTTGTGGTGAAGCGAGTAGTTTTGTTTTTGCTCCGTGTTGAACTTGAGGCCTCATTGTGACTTTGAGGTGAAGAACAGCAATAATAGCGCTATTAGTTTTTTTTAAATATGAGTCATCAGTGGCGGTCGATTATTCAACAAAAACGGAAATTTCATTCGCAGTTACTTCATATCTAATGATAATTCATGTTACTCCTTTTACATGTAGTTCCTCATACTCATAGGCTGGCATTCAAGTCACCAGGAACACTTTAGGCTCAACGTGTTTGGGAAAACATGATGACATTTAAATCCCAAATGGATGACTTCTACTATAAATTGCTAAACAAACGAATTTAACCCAGTCACATGTTATATATGCTTTTCCAAAGTAAGGATTTTTGTTTGAGGTCATCTGTTGATAAATTTTGGTGATTTTTTTTACCGTGTGGCAATTTGGTTTTGATTGTAATCTTTAACAGTTTCTGTAATTTTTTAAACATCTTGTCCTGACCAATATCGGTTAATAGCTTAAAATGTCTATGTAGTATATCCACTTGACAATTTCAGAGGCAGAATGTTGACATGTTTTCTTGTATTTGTATTGCTAGTTTGCCGTCTCACCGGTGGATATCCGATCTCCTCTTATTGATATCTGTTGGATACCATAATAAATCAAGGTAAATTTATATCAAAGAAGAGAAAAACAATCTTATCGTATTTATTAGATAATATTTAATTATTGATTTTTAATATCAGATTGCAAAAACAGAGAATAAACATCCGAAAATTAGAGAGTATGACATTCACGTCTATATTAATGATCATTTTTAATGAATTTCTTATCAAATAATATTTTAATATTCATCCCCTTCTTGTTCTTCTTCTCCTCCCTCTACCGACTCTACCCCAACTTCCTCGTAATCTTTCTCCAGAGCTGCCAAATCTTCCCGAGCTTCAGAAAATTCTCCTTCCTCCATACCTTCGCCTACATACCAGTGAACGAAGGCACGTTTAGAATACATCAAATCAAACTTGTGGTCAAGGCGGGCCCACGCTTCAGCAATACAGGTTGTGTTACTAAGCATGCAGACAGCTCTTTGTACTTTAGCTAAATCTCCTCCTGGAACAACAGTAGGTGGCTGGTAGTTGATTCCGACCTTGAATCCAGTTGGACACCAATCAACGAATTGGATGGTTCTCTTAGTTTTAATGGTAGCAATTGCAGCATTGACATCTTTGGGTACAACATCTCCCCTGTATAACATACAGCAAGCCATGTACTTTCCATGACGTGGATCACATTTCACCATTTGGTTTGCAGGTTCAAAAACGGCATTTGTTATCTCAGCTACAGTAAGCTGCTCGTGATATGCCTTCTCTGCAGAAATAACAGGTGCATAAGTTGTCATTGGGAAGTGGATACGTGGGTAGGGGACTAAGTTTGTTTGAAATTCTGTAAGATCAACATTGAGGGCGCCGTCAAAGCGGAGGGAGGCAGTTATTGAGCTGACAATTTGACCAATCAGACGATTCAAATTTGTATAGGTTGGTCTATCGATATCCAAATTACGTCTGCAAATATCATACAGAGCCTCGTTGTCGACCATAAAAGCACAATCAGAATGCTCTAGGGTAGTATGGGTATTCAAAATGGCATTGTACGGTTCAACCACGGCTGTAGAAACCTGGAAAAAAAAAACAATAATACAATGTATGGCAAGCCGTTCTCGTCAAAACTATGTTTAAACCCTTTTTTCGAAAAAAATACACACTGAGATTTAAAAACCTAAAATAACACACTGAGAAATCGAAATTACACACTGAGATTTAAAAAAATAAAAAAACACACACTGAGAATTCAAAATTACACACTGAGATTTTAAAAAGACACACTGAGATGAAATAAATTGAAAAACACACACTGAGAATTGTTAATTACACACTGAGATTTCAAAAATACACACTGAGATTAATATGCAAATTACTAATGAATATTCATGAGATGAATAATTCAACAGATTAATATCTTGATCTCAAGAACTCTTGTCATTATAATGAAATGCGATTCCTTCAACCAACATTCGTAATAAATTTCAAGACTTAACATCGCTCATATTCATAAGTTTGTTGCCTATAATTCAGATCATTACTACCAGTAATTAAACATGTGTCCCTTTTCAAAAGTCTTCCAGCTGTTTCCCTGATTTCGCTAGTTAATCTTTTATATTTTTGTTACGGTTATATGCTATAATAGACACTTGAGTAAAAATTTCACTGCATTCTTTTGCAGATTGTTCCAATGTTTTACTTATAATTTTAATAAAGTTTTTCACCATTTGGTTATATTTTGTAATAAGAGTAATAAGTGGGTATTTTTCTTGTTCTTGTATTTTTAAAGGTTTTTTATTAATAATTTGGAACCAAATCGAAGGACTAACGAGTTATGTCCCCTTGTTGTTTTAAGCTTGTAATAGATTCAGATTTAGTATGCTAATTAGATATGTGCGCATAAAAAGTGCGCACAAATCTCAGTGTGTAATTTCAAATTCTCAGTGTGTGTTTTCATTTTATTTATTCTCAGTGTGTCTTTTTGAAATCTCAGTGTGTAATTTTCAATTCTCAGTGTGTAATTTTCAATTCTCAGTGTGTAATTTTCAATTCTCAGTGTGCGTTTTTCATTTTTGTAATCTCAGTGCGTCTTTATGAAATCTCAGTGTGTAATTTTCAATTCTCAGTGTGTAATTTTCAATTCTCAGTGTGCGTTTTGAAGTTTTAAATCTCAGTGTGCTTTGTTGTAATTCTCAGTGTGTAAATTTTTCGAAAAATGGTTTAAACATAGTTTTGACGAGAACGGCTTGCCATAACAATGCTCAGTTTTGGATAACTAATTTATTGGAAAAATAGAGTCCATGATATAGTTTTTCAGATCTTCTCTGTCTCAAGTATACACATTCAAGTATTCATTGAGCCTTGGCTTTCGATTTTTTGGGTTTGACTGTTCATACGAAGGTTAACTTAATTGAAACAAATGTTTTGGACGCACAAAATTTATAAAGCGTCATTTTCAGAAAATCTATTTTTTTAAAAACAATAAATACTTTTTACATATTGTAAATAAAAAAATACATATACATTCTTATACAAGTGGTTTTTTTTCATTTACACTTTGATATGCGTAAAATTAGGCCAGTGAATAAGTTAAATTTCCTTGTAGGAAGTATTGATACACACAATTCAAAATACCTGTGGAGCTGGGTAAACACAAAATTCCAGCTTTGATTTCTTTCCATAATCCACAGACAATCTCTCCATCAACAGGGATGTAAATCCTGATCCAGTTCCTCCACCAAAACTGTGAAAAATCAGAAATCCTTGAAGCCCAGTACATTGATCAGCCTAGAACATTGAAACAAAATTCATAATCATTACAATTAACACGTATTAACAACTATAAAACCCTTGCGTATTTGTTTGAAGCATTGTAACAAATAAATAATTCTGACACAAACAAAGCAACATGAGGGTCTGGATGGGAGAGGGGGTATTTTATTTTTTTAAAACCAATTTTAGTTTTTCATTACTTTTTGGTCTTTCATTATCTATACTTTACATTCTAGCACTCGATTTTCTCTATTCTAACTATGATTTCGTTTGAATTGTGGCACTTATATTAAAAAATATATTAATCGGGAATAATTTTAACCATACGGAATCAATTTAGAATAGCATGTTTTCATTAAGATTCTAGCACTCATATTTTTTTAAACAAAGTCGTAGTTTATCTCAAGGAAGATTAGCAAGTCCCAACCCAAAAAACATCAATATAGAATTCTACAAGTATTTCAAAAAACTGCAAACACATTCGTTTTTCATGCCATACTTTGGAAACATTTTTAAGTTAATAACCTTGAATTAAATAACATTATAAGCCTGCCTACCAAACCTCATTTTAAAAACTCTCACTATAGTTTTGAAATAAAATGGTTATATTAACATACTGATTTCCGAATTCTATCAAGAGCCAAATCTACAATTTCTTTCCCAATGGTGTAATGGCCTCTAGCGTAATTATTGGCGGCATCTTCCTTACCAGTGACTAGTTGCTCTGGGTGGAACAGCTGACGATAGGTACCTGTTCGGACTTCATCTGAAATAATAAAACTAAAACGTAAATGTGCTATTTTTTTTTAATTATTCCGACCACTGAATGTATGTCTCGTCCCAAATGAACTATACGTTACTCTTCTCCCTTAATTAAGTCATTTTACATTTGTCACTTTTGCAGCTTTCTCCGCGGTATAGGTTTTACTCATTGTTGAAGGGCGTAGATGTAGAGAAACATAGTTGCTAACTTCTACATCACAACGTTTCTGGCAAAGAAATATTTCATTATAATCTTTGCAAAATTACACTCATAACGGTCAAGCAATACAATCAAACAATAACTTTATACAATACAATGTAATACAATGCAATATATAGAATAATAGAACATATTAGAGTTCAATTATAAATGTATGTAAAAAAAAACTTCATAAGCTTGTCTGACAATTTCATTGGGAATCAAACCATATGGTCCCAACTTCCGAACCAAGGTTGTCGGCTCTCTGGACATTCCCGAAGTCCTGCGTTTAATAACCGAGTTTATGAGCTTCGGTCTTTTCTTGGAGGTTGATATGGTCCAAGGACACCGTTATCGTCATTTGGTTTTATATAGTACCTAGTGTGAACAGTGTATAACTTGCATTTTTAATTGATACACTTTCCCAATTTATTTCTTGATTAAATGCATAAAATATTAAGTAGAGAGTGTTATAACATGTTTGAAAAATTTCGGTGCTGAATCTTTGTTAAGTATATAGTGATTTGGTCCAGTTCAAAAAAAGGTCAAATTATTACGTCGGAAGCTGTCAAACTGAATTTTAGACCCCCTTATCACAGAATTGTCAATATTTTGAGTAAGAGTTGGTAGAAGTTTCTATAAATTTGATATTATTTGCCCACTAGTAGTACACTACACTGTAAGATCTCTTTGAGATAGACTAGGTGGGATTTTTTTTAATTTGAATTTATTGCCTAAAAGAAATGCACTACGAAAAAACTATGTTCTCGGGCCATATGTTTTTATTTTCATATGTAAAATTTGAATAGTTTGTATTGATATTGAAATGTTGATATGATAATTTAATAAATTTATACAATGGATTTTAAAGCTGATATATACCGACAACAGTAGGTTCCAGATCTATGAATATAGCCCGAGGGACATGTTTGCCTGCTCCTGTTTCACTGAAGAAAGTGTTGAAGGAGTCATCTCCACCACCAATGGTCTTGTCACTTGGCATCTGACCATCAGGCTGGATACCATGTTCAAGACAGTACAACTCCCAGCAGGCATTGCCCATTTGTACCCCACATTGGCCTATATGAAGAGATATTACCTCACGCTGAAAAAAAGATGGATCTATTATATGCTTCATTTACTTACATATTAAAGCAGATTTAACATCGAAACTTCTCTCGCCTTTTTTTTTTTACCAATTCTAGTTTAAAACGACAGGTATACTTCTTGTCATTTTATATATGGCACATAGCTGAGCCTGAAGAAATTGAAACCTTAATTTCTTAATTATTTCTAAATTCATCTACAAGAATGGAAGAAAGGTATGTTATACTACACAAGATATTTGTACAAATCACAACAATAAATGATTTAAAATACAAAGAACACCAATATCAAAGAATAATAGTAACTTGTAAGATTATTTTTGACCATATTCATCAGTATATTAACACAGTTTGTTTTTAAAAATAATTAATTTACAATCCAATATCAGACTACTATAATAAGAAAATAATTCTATTTTTTTGGATAAAAATAAGAAGAAGAAAAAACTTACCATATTTATAGAATTACGAGTTGAATAAAGCAAACAGTAATTGCTAAGTGGTGATTTTAAACAAACAAATCATTTTATAATGTTCCCAACTTAGTTGTCCCAATGGTGATTAAAACATAAATATTTATAGAAACCTAGTAGATATAACTGATATGATATGATCAAAGTAAACCAAGTAAGAATAAGGGAATGTGGGACTTTTATTATTAATATTTAAATATTTTCGTGAAACCAAGAGGTAGTTCGGAGAGATGTCAATGGTTTCTGTATATAGAATAAAGAAGATGTGGTATGATTGACAATGAGATAACTATCCCCAAGAGACCAAAAGGGCGAACAGCTATAGGTCAACAATGACAAAAACAAACAAATACATTACATTATAGTTAGAGCTATAAAATGCTGTGCTTTGACAAAGTTTCAATGGCCTTATTTATGGTAAACAACAAACAAAAAAGATGAAAGACAGCAACCTACGAAAAGTACTATACTACAGACTGCTGACGGTTTTGAAAAGGCACATACAGAATACGGCGAGAATAAATACTTTTTGGGGGCACTTAACATGGGACAGTGGTGTAATGTTCAGCTAAAAACATACGAATAAACTATAATATATGTTGCAAAACGTTTGACTTATCACATCGATCAAAAAGAGACAAAACGTTCTGTATGTAAATGCAGTTCAAAGCCAATTCCAACTTGCAAACAAATAAGTAAAATTTCAATCAGTACACATCCAATGGATTAAGTGTAAAGACATCATAAACACCTTGAACTAACCATGCTGCAAAATACATCAATCAACTTGTAAAATCGGTCAATATGTCACTTTTGTTCTCTAGCTGTATTATTTTATCTATACTAAGTACTTGCGTTACCCTCAAAAGTCTCATACTTTTTTTTAAAGTTGCTTTTCGTACACCATAATTGTAATGATCTTTTCATATATTTGAAAGCGAATAGAAAGAGATATGGGTCATATGTCAACGAGACAGCAGGGTAGTTCTCTGTCGGAAGTTTTTAAAGAGCCAGAAACATAGAAAAAACAAGTGTCAGTCACCTCGTCAGTTTTTGACATTGAAACACATCGAGCTCTTTACATTTTTCTGTTCTTATATATCCTTGGTTTTCAATTATATGGGTTTGACACGGGTTTGACCGTTCCCGATAGAGGTATATTCAGAAGCGCAATTATATGTAAGTCTGCCTTCATAGGTTTAATAACAACGGCATAGGGTAACTACTGCTTTTATATTTGTTTTATAGTTCCAATGAATACTAAAGTCAATTCTGAATTTGTTTCTTAGGATTTATTTGATAGAGGAGTCTTGAATTAGTACAGTTTCGTAGTAATAACAATTATCACATTAGTAATAATGAAGGAAGACAGCCAAACAAGGTTTCCAAGCCTCTATATCTTGGTATTTAAATTGAACAAGGTGATAGCTAACAAAGTATTGTGCACCAAGCGACCAAGGAAAAAAATGTAATCAATCTTTTAAAATCACAGTTTTTAAACAATAACGGGATATATTTTAAAGACAATTTTGTTGTAAAGAATTCAAGCTATTTAACATGTTTTTAAAATATGTGTCCAAAATTTATTTTCAATATGCCGAACCGAAGGAGTTTAGTATGACCGTTCATTTTCACTAAACTAGTATACATTTTTTGTTTATAGGCCAGCTGAAGTCTGCCACCAGGTGCGGTATTTTCTCGTTGTCTTGAAGACCCATTGATGGGCTTCGGCTGTCTTTTTACTCTTTGGTCGGTTTAATGTCTCTTTAACATATTTCCTTTTTCCATTCTATATCTTATTGATGGTATAGTTAGTTTTATTTTTGTGACTGACCATTTTTCTATAAAGTTCCTCACTAGACCTCAATAATTCAGATCATTGATATACGGCGGTTATGTAGGATAAAATCATCTGAGTGTATAGTATCAAACTATGAAAGGCTTATAAAATATAAAAAAACTGTTCTTAAACAATACGGTATGAAAAAATTTACATGGATAAATTTCCGTTCTTCCCAAAAAAAATAAAGATTGTTTTGTATTTTTTCTGACCGAACTTTCGAGCAAGTATTTTCAAAAAGTATTCAGCTTGTTCATTATTTAAACCATCTTTTAAGTGCACATATTGTCGATGATGAAGGAGGGGAGGCAAATGACCCCTTGCATCCCAGACTTTGTTTTGTACTTCCATTTATATTATTATTATAACACCGGTTTGACGGGGAGTAACGATTAGTTGTCTTACGGTACCATTAGAAATACTTCGGAATATTTTATTAAAATACTTGTCTGCCTCTCGATATTGATAATCGATTATTTTCCCAATCAATGATTGGTTTTACCGGTAGTGTTGTGTTGTGGTGTGTTATGTCGAATTGTATCGCAGAGTGACCTCTGATCATGCATAATTCAACCCGATATTCGTCTTAAAATAAAATTCTCCATTAAATGATAAATAGGCTGTTATTTGATTATCAGTTACTATAGCGACCAGGTGATGCAGGTATAAAGGTGAATGATTTATCTACGCGGACATCATTAAGAATTCATTCAGCCTTCCTTACACAGCTGACTGACTATTGTCTTCAAAATGGTGAGTAATTTTATGTCATTCTTGTTTCATGTATTGTAGCATAGGTACTTAGGGACAGGACTGCTTTAGATATCTTATCATTATCATGACCACTGTTGATAGTAAATAGAAATTAGTAAAAGCATGTTATTTCTAGTGTAGTTATGTTTAGTTAGTACATAGCAGAAAATAGCGAAAAATAATTGAAATGAAGACAACAAAGAAATAACTGAATTGGTACATAATTGAAATGTTGTTTTTTGCGATTATCGATATATGTCCAAATCGTTGTTGCAATCTTAGCTTTATTATTTTTTTTAACTACAATTTATTGATCTTTCTTGGGCCGGGTTTACTTTACACAGTGACCACCTACTTAACAACGTTTTTCTCTACTTTATTAGACAAAAGCAAGTATTTTTTGGTTAGCTGGAACATTTATAGGTATTCAGAAGAAAAAAATCTTATGCAAAGAACTATTTCATATATATGCAGCGATGTTATTGCAAAAGGTGTTTCCTTATTTATACATTTATAATTACATTCCCAAATCAACTATCATAGATTGGACACTTGAATGCTTCATTTCGTAGACAAGTTTACACTATAACCTCAGTACATATCCATATTAATTGTAATTTAGATGTAAATTGGCGTGACAGCATCGATTGCAAAGTTTGACTGATATTGATGTGTTTCTTTGTGACTATGGAGACAAAGTATTATCTCGTGTTATCAACCAAAGCAATTGATATTAATAATGCATAGATATTTAAAGATTTCCCATGGGTATCTACATCTTATAGGTTCATATAGGTACAAATAATTTATAAAGTTTTGTGGACAAAAAGTAATCTTAATTTGAAGTATAGCCACCTTGGACTAAACAGTCCTCACATGACTATTATGTTGCCTCTCTGGTTTTAAATTAATTGTTAAATTATGGGTAAAGCAATATTTTGTGACAAATCCCAATCAGTAAATAAAGCATGTTTGAGAACCCCAAAGAGAACATAGCCTTTTTGTTTTATCATACAAGACATTTATTAAGTATAAGTCATCAAAATCAGGATGGAGATCGTGATTTTGATGATATCGAAATGACGACTTTTAATAATTGAAGCATAAAGAAACATTATTTATTTAATTCAGTAACATGAGGCGAATCTATCATTTTAAAAAGGAGGGATCCCAAAAGTAGACAGCGTTTAGAGTAGAACATGCTATGCATTAACTATATATAATTATGTAGGCCCAACTCCCCCAAATTCGCCGCTGGTAGTGTTATTGAAGGTGTAAGCTTCTGTTTGTAGTTAAGGCTAGGATATACTTACAAGTGAATGAAGAGTTCACAATATTAGAATCTGTTTCATCTTCATTGTTATTTTACTCAACTGACCCGTATTATAGATGCGGAACCGTAGCTACTCGTACTAGAACTCAGTTTATTTTTTCTGTAACAAACATTACAGACAGACACAGCAAAAACATTACAGGGAGACATTATAAACATTACGAGTAGACATTGCAAGCATTTAAAAACCTTTACCTGTGAACATTAAAAAACATTACAGGTAGACATTATAAACATTACAAGTAGACATTATAAACATCAAAGGTAGACACTTCAAACCATTACCTGTTAACATAACAAAACATTACAGATAGACATTACAAAACATTACAGGTACGTAGACATTGCAAACATAAGATAGACAATAGAAAATTACATAACAGGCAGACATAACATAACATAAAGGGTAGACATTACAAACCATTACCTGCGAACATAGAAAACATTACAGGTAGACATTATAAACATTAATTTATATGTAGACAAATTTACTATAGTATTAATGAATGGGTGTTTTTATAATGGCCCTGTTATATGTCCAAGGTCTGTAATAATGGTCGAGGAAGTCTGTAATGGCCCGAGGCAACTTAACAGGGCCATTATAAAAACACCCATTTCTTAATACATTTATTAACCAACTGAACAAAAGTGTATGCGTTGCTGCCAACTTGATGTACCCTCTTACTCTTTTAATGACAGTTAAGTTTGAAAAAGAAATTGTTCTTCACCATGATAAAGCTTTTAAATATACCAAATATCCAAGATATTAAGTTGAAAGAACTTATGTGTTGAAAAATAAAATGAACAGTGATCCCTATATATGGTTCTTTAATGTTGGTTGCTGGTTACTAAATAAAATACAAAAAGGTATTATACTCTTTACAACTTAATTTTATTAACTTTATTAAAAACCCTAACTGGGCTTAATACAGACAAACTGGGCATTAATACAGGGCCATTACAGAAAAACAGGGCCATTACAGAAAATATGTAATTTTTAATTAACAGTCATTTTCGGCTATAATGTACTTAGGGACGACATCAAAAGTTCAATGTAAGATAAAAAACTTAATTCACATAGTTTTTTCGCTGACCCCCCTACCCCTTCTTAACTTAATTTGGGAAAAATTGATTTACCTATATGAATATAGGTAAAATCGATTTTAGATTAACAAAACTTGCAGCAATGTTGACCCCCCCACCCCCAAACTATTTGATTTAAGTTTTTTATCCTACATCGATCTTTTGATGTCGTCCCTTAGTTGGTTAATAAAAAACATTACAAGTAGACATTACAATTATTACAAGTAGACATTACAAAGAATAACAAGTATAACAAAACACGTAATTTTAAGATATAATCGAATTTAAATAGTAATAAGCTTTTAACTTTTAGAGGGAATGTATCTCTATACATGTTGGTCAAGCTGGTGTCCAGATGGGTAATGCCTGCTGGGAGTTGTACTGTCTTGAACATGGTATCCAGCCTGATGGTCAGATGCCAAGTGACAAGACCATTGGTGGTGGTGATGACTCCTTCAACACTTTCTTCAGTGAAACAGGAGCAGGCAAACATGTACCAAGAGCTGTATTTGTTGATTTAGAACCAACTGTTGTCGGTAAGGTGAAACAGAAAATTATATGTGTATCAGTTACTTTCATTGGTATATATTTGATCATGTAAAATATGAACGCTAAAGATAGCGAAATGATAAGGTCGTTCGTTAGTGGCCTCAAACAAAAAAAGCAAAATAAAATAAAAACCCGGCATGTTAGGACAACCTTGCCCCTAAAGTATGTTGCAATCTTAAACAAAAGCTGACAAAATTTACTATATTATTTCAGATGAAGTACGCACCGGAACCTATCGTCAGCTGTTTCACCCAGAGCAGTTAGTGACTGGGAAGGAGGATGCAGCAAATAATTATGCAAGAGGCCATTACACCATTGGGAAAGAAATTGTAGACTTGGTACTTGATAGACTTAGGAAGCTGGTATGTATGATTTCTGGTGATGCAACATAAACATTTTTCATTCACCCTGTTTAATTTAAGATAATCATGGTTTTTTTTATAAAAATAGATTGCAACTTGCTAAACGTTATAGTAATTTTAGTTATCTGAAATAAGTTGAATTAACGAGATATCTTCTAATGTTTCTACGGAATCTTTAATATAATCTTTCAGGCTGACCAATGTACTGGACTCCAAGGGTTCCTGATTTTCCATAGCTTTGGTGGCGGAACTGGTTCAGGATTTACATCTCTATTGATGGAGAGATTGTCTGTGGATTATGGAAAGAAATCCAAGCTGGAATTCGCTATCTATCCAGCACCACAGGTAACAAATTCTAAATTAATATCGTAACACAGCATGTGATCGAAACACTTTTGTTTGGAGATGACGTTACTAAGTTGAAGTGTTGTGTTTGATCCTTGAAATGTGTCTTTTTATAGATTTATATAGTTTATTTGTTCTTGTCCTGATTTTTTTGCATGGAATATTTACCACTGGAAGTTAGACAAATTTATTGATGCTGTTGAAATAAAAATAAAAATAACAAATTGATAAGACATATAGTATACTAGTAAGTTAACTTCTTTTTGAAATATTTGTAGATTTCCACTGCAGTCGTTGAACCTTACAACTCTATTCTGACAACTCATACCACACTTGAACACTCAGATTGTGCTTTTATGGTTGATAATGAAGCCATCTATGACATCTGCCGTCGTAACCTTGACATTGAGAGACCAACATATACCAACTTGAACCGTCTGATTGGTCAGATTGTTAGCTCCATTACTGCCTCACTTCGTTTTGATGGTGCTTTGAATGTGGATCTTACAGAGTTTCAGACCAACTTGGTGCCATATCCACGTATTCATTTCCCTTTAGCTACCTATGCTCCAGTTATTTCTGCTGAGAAGGCATACCATGAACAACTGACGGTGGCAGAAATCACCAATGCCTGTTTTGAACCTGCCAACCAAATGGTGAAATGTGATCCACGTCATGGCAAATACATGGCTTGCTGTATGTTATACAGGGGAGATGTTGTACCAAAAGATGTCAATGCTGCAATAGCCACTATTAAAACAAAGAGAACCATCCAATTCGTTGATTGGTGCCCAACTGGATTCAAGGTCGGAATCAACTACCAACCACCCACTGTTGTTCCAGGAGGAGATTTAGCTAAAGTACAAAGAGCTGTCTGTATGTTGAGTAATACTACTGCTGTCGCTGAAGCCTGGGCTCGTCTTGACCACAAGTTTGATTTGATGTATGCCAAACGTGCCTTCGTTCACTGGTATGTAGGAGAGGGTATGGAAGAAGGAGAATTTTCTGAGGCTCGTGAAGATTTGGCAGCTCTAGAGAAGGATTATGAAGAAGTTGGTGTTGATTCTGTAGATGGAGAAGAGGAAAAAGGAGAAGAAGAATATTGAGAGAAACTTCACATTTTGATTTTTAAAAGTTGTTCGACCATATACAAGTTGAATAACATTCTGTACTTATCACAACTTCTAATATTAATTTTGTTCTTTAAATGCAATTTATCTTTTGAAGCTGTTAACAACAATCTTCATTTTCATACATAATGAATTCTGATATTACGGGAAACGATACAAAATAAAATTGAAACTAATTAGAAAATAAGAGTTACATTTCTAAATAACAGCTTACTTTCATGGAGGGCAGTCGTTTAGCATGTGATTTTTTAGTTGTTGAAGGTTGCATAAACCGCAAAAATTGTGACATTTATTTCGGGGTAGAAATTGTTATATTGTACAGTGTATCAGCCGTAAAAATAATCATTTTGATGTGTTCAGTAATTCAAGGTTCGTTAAACATGTAGTTGTCTGAAAAAGTGTATGAATTAAGAGGTTTTATATTGCACTCTAAAATTGGTACAAAGCAGGTATCTGAGAAAGTTTATAACTCCAAGATTGTTTCGAAGATCCTAAAAATTTAATTGTTCCTGCGTTGTTTTTTTCCAATGACAATCAGTCTTTGGTTGGACTCGGTTTTTCTACCGGCGGTCATAGATAGCACTGGAAACAACTTTCAGAATTTTAAAATTTTATATGAATTGGCCTTTCAACAGTTTGAAAGACTGCCACTGAGAAGTTTTATGTAGACGAAACTCGCGTTTGACGTTCATAATTATAAACATGGTATTACTGGTGAGATTTTGTAATTGATTGGTATCTGGATTTTAATCTTACTATAATTTTTGCCGTTCCTATGTTTAAATCGCGGACATCAGCTTCTGTAAAAGATTTGTAAAATTGACAAAATAGTTCTTTTTATTCTAAATGCCAGATCTGAGACTGCTATAACACATTAAAGTAGTCTCAGGTCAGATTATTTTTGACACAATTGACATATAGACGTAAAATCGAGAGAGTCGGCTAAGAACTAAACACAACAAAAGAGGTGACTTCAATTTTCTACAATGAAATTCGCATGAAATTTAGCAACACATGCTAATAGTGGTCAATATTTGAAAGCTTTCTTTCCAATCAGAAATTTCTTGATTGATTCAGTGGTTAAGTGCATGTGTATTATATGTCATAATGTCCTTCTACTAGACTACTAACGTGCTAAGGTTTTCCTTCACCTCTAGAACTACGATTTCAAACCAATTTCGTCCAAACTTGGTATGAATGAGCCTTAGGGAATTTTTATATTTTCTCTTCTTTTTTATTCGTTCAGACAACAAATATGGCCACCATGCATGTCTAAAATAGAACATAGGTAATTATTTTATATCTCAGAAATCGTTATAGATAGAAAATGTCTGACATGGGCAAAAACAATCGACCTACTTTCTCTTCTTATCATAATCATCAATCTTTTACAGGAGTGATTGAAATTAAATGACAATTTTTGATGAAATTGAGTGTTTTTGCGAAATATTCTGAAAATTATAATAGATTGGAAGAAATTCTTTATAGTGGCAAACATTATCATCCGAATTCAAAATGTACAAAAGTGCTAATATTAAATCATTGCCTTAATGAGTTATGCTTCTCAAATGACGATTTTTGAGGAATGTTCATGTATTTGCCTATCAAGATCTATAACAGATAGAGAAATCTATAAACAGCAAAAATGATAAAGAATAAAGATCTACAAGAGTCTTTATGACCAAATATTTAAGATGACTCTTTATCGAGTTAAAGTCTAAAAATTACAATTTTTTGATAAATTTTTCGTGTGTGCCACTCACTAACTTATGTCAAGAACTATTAAGAATAGAGAAAAAACATGTTAACAGCTAAAATGACTCTGCAATTCATGGTATACTAAAGGCAATATGAACGAAACCATTGGATGGATCCTAATAATAGTTGCTGCCCTATTTTTTTAAAAAATTATTTGTGATTTAACAAATTATTTTGATACCAGTACAGATATACCACTGCAATATGAAAATGAGGTCAAGGTCATATGATACCTGAAAGATAGACATGCAACATACAATCATTCCTTAAACCAAATTTAGTGTCTGAGAAACACCAAAACACAGAAACTTAATGGACATGTTCACCTTATAATCATTTCATACACCAAATATATTTGATCTATTGCTCATTGTATCTGGTAAAAACAGACCAAAAAAACCCAAAAAACTTAGCATTGACCAATGTACTATATATATATATGAAAATGAAGTCAATGTCGAATACATGTAATACACATCAGACGGACATTTACAATTTGCAATCATTCCATACACCAAATAAAGCCGACCCTATTGCTCATAATTAAACTCACCATAGATAACAGGTTTGAAATTTTATATTTACGTCAGACGGACGTTTCTGAGAAACTGACCAAAAACAAAAAAAACTTTACTTGACCAAGGAACCTTGAAATTGAGGTCAATAAAATAATATCAACCAGACAGACATGTTTATGATCATTCCATAAAACAAATATAGCTGAACAATTGCTTATTGTATTTGAGAAACAGATCAAACCAAAATGAGTTGCTTCGCTGAGTGCAGCCTGATACGACCGCAGAGGCTGAACCCTGAACAGTTGGGGCAAAATTGGACACAATATTCAAGCTTAATACTGTCTGAATCTGGATTGTGATCAAATTTTCGATATAATATAGGTTTCTGACACAAAACAAATGTTAAAATATTTCCTGTTGAAACTTTTCAAAAATTTGTTTGAAATTTGAAAAATTTTGAAAAAAAAAAAATTAAACCCCCAATAAACCTTAAAAAAATTGAAACCCCCCTAACTTTTTGAACCTCCCCTTGGAGTAATTACCCCCACACTTGATTCCAGCCTTTTTTTTGTAGTATGGAACCTTGTACAATTTCAGAGAGATCCATACAGTAAAACACAAGTTATTGTCTGGAAACTAGAAAAATGCTTGTTTTTGGCCCTTAATTCCTGCTAGAATGGGACAAAAAAAAAAAAAAAATCAATCCCAGCCTTCCTTTTGTGTCATAGATCTATGTGGTACAATGTCAGAGAAATCCTAACTATAACACAAGTTTATGTCCAAAAACTACAAAAATGCTTGTTTTTGACCCCTTAATTCCTGTACTGTTGGCACCATAATCCCCAAAATAAATCCAAAGCTTCTCTTTGTGGTATTAAACATTGTGGTACAATTTCAGAGCAATTGAAATAATTATACTCAAGTTATTATCCTGAAGAAAAATGCTTGTTTTGGGCCCCTAATTCCTAAACCCTTGGGACCATCATCCCCAAAATCAATCCCAATCTTCCTTTTGTGGTATTGAACCTTAATACTGAATTTCAAAGAGACTGATTCACGTAAAATTTATTGTCCAGAAACCAAATGTGTCTTTGGACAGCGACGCAGACGACATCATACCATTGTACCATCATAAAATATTTTGCGGTCGTATAAAATCTAAACATTAACCAGTGAACGATTATAATGAGGTCAAGGTCAGATGGTACATGCCAGACAGACATATGAGATTAAATCCTGCAGGGGGCAGGTGCACTAAGACTTCAATTTAAATTGATTAGGATTGTCAATAGTATTACCAGAGGACATTCAAGATTTCCAACCAATAAAAAAGCTCACTATTGTGAAAAAGTGACTTATACACAGCAATCAATCAAACCACACTTTTTGATGTTCATATTTTTTTAGAATAGCAGATTTTGCACATGATAATGAAGTGATTATGCTTTCACTTTCACCATACACTTTTTCCTGCGAGTCATCTCCCTGTATGCTGATTTTTTCTTCTTGTTATTGCTTCACCTCTGAAACAGTAAAAGATATTGACAACTCATTTAAGCAAATTGTAAGCTACATCATCATGTTCTTTCCACATTTGACATATGTGTCACTATTACTCAGTAGCATTGAAACAACAAGGCATAGATACAAAATGGATTTTAATTTTCAGTGATACATGATTTTGACACAGATCTTCACATATAAAGTGATGTACAAAAACTTTGGACGGAACACTTACAACACTACACAATTCCTAAGTACAGATCTTATACAAGCTTCCTTCACAAAAAACATTACAAATTTATCAAAGTAAAGATGTTTAACTTTGGTTTAAGTATAAGCTATTTTAAATGTTCTAAACTCAGTTAGTTCCCTATATCTAATGTAAAATTCACTGGTGAACAGACAGAAAAAAGCATTTTAATTTTTGCAAAATGTTTCAACACTTGAGTAATTCTGATTAGCTTGATTTTATATGACATCATAGAATAAAACTAAAATGGAAGTAACTACTGTTAACTACACCCGTCATTTAAATGAATTAACAAGACAAATTCTTTGTTTCTAAGAAATTGATACTTACAATGGTAAAGCAAATGTGAACATTCAGAAATATAGAGATTTCACAACCTTAAATTACTTGAATACGCAATAAACAATAACAATAGCAACCATCATTTCAAATTATGTGCATAAAAAAAATAATGGTTTAACATATAAAAGTTGTTCCTTTTAATTAATTAAAAGCAATCAGAGAAAAGTTCAAGCAGGAATGTTGCACATACTATTTTTCCCATTAATAGGTAATTAACATAAATTTAACTATATATATTAGGTCACTTTCAAATATTTAAGCCTTCAGATAAGCCTGTTTTGAAAAATATGATTTTTTCCCATTACCATATATCTTATATTAATCATGAATTGAAGAAGAAAATTAAACTACATGTTACAAATTATAATGCTGTGTTGAAATGTTAACATAATGCAACAAATGATAAATAATAATTATTTACAACTTAAGTTAATAACATTTTTGAGAGAAAATATTTTACCATAGTGTTTTTCTAAGAGACCTAAAAGTATGCTCCTTCTAGAGTTCTGAAAATTACTGTGCATTTTATAATGGTGTTATAAAGTGGTGATATTTTTTTAGATTTAGGAAAATATAACAAGATTTAAAGAATCAATTTTGTTGCTGTGCATTGATGAAAATCATCTAATTCATTCATTAAATTTGATCCCAATCACTTTATGTGCACCAAATTTAACCAGATACTTATATTTAAACTATAAATTATCTATCATGAAATCATTTATCAGGCTTTTAATGACAATTTTAAGATGAATATGAGTATGATATTATTATTCTAAAAAGTTATTCACATATTTATTTCCCAAAAATGGACGGAATGCTATCTGATATGTGCTTTCTTAAATGCATGCAGTCAAAAACATACATGCATGTGTAAATGTGTTAATTTATAAGTAAAAAAATCTTGATTTTGTCTCCAAGACAGTGAAAAGTTAGCATGTAAGATTAAAATGAAATAATTAGTAAATCAAACCCGTTTATGAAAAGGAAGTAAAAGAACTGGTTATTTTGTAGTCCCAACACTCATTTCTAGTTTTCTAAAAATTTTAAAGACGGATTCAAAAATTTTAAATCTTTGGTTGAAAGGGGAAGTAATTCAGATAATTTAGTTAGATAAATTAATAATGTAAATTTAGCTTTTATGTTATGAAGCAAGGACAATCACAATCATACATGTCGGCTGAATATCAAATCATAACAAAACAACCCAAGACAACTTGGTAACACTACATTATCATCAATTAACAGGGAGGTGGGAGTGGTAAACATCCGTATTATTAAGTAGATATTCTCAAATTTTAACTTTTTCATCAACTTAAGTTTAGTTCTGAAAAGTGTGTGTTGGTAGAGATGAGGAAACAACTTCATCTCCCCATCTTTTGCAGGTGAAAAGACAACATCATATTTGAGCACAACCAAGGCATTTAAAATATCTAATATGTAAAAAGGCAACTTAGGAAGCAAGAGGAATGACTCATTTATGGTAGGTTTATAAATAACAATAATGTGATGGCCCATACCAGTATAAGTATGAAAAATTTACTTTTCTTGACAGTTCTATAAGGCAGAGGAAAATAAAAAATAAAACTTGACGAGTAAATAGAGAGAGCACATATAAATTTGATGGGAATTTATGTGAAAAAAAATACATATATATGTACATATAACAAACTGACTTTAAATATTAATAATATGTAATCTTCACAATAACAAATAATTAAATCATGCTGATGAGAAAAAAAAATACATATTCTTATCATGGATAAGTTGTTATAATCAAGTTCACATAAAAACAACTGTGTAATAATCTTCTTAAAAATTCAAAAGGAACAACTGCCAAGAATTAAAACTACTTTTTCACTTAAACATAGAAATAAACATTTTTTATTGTTTCTTGTTAAAAGGCCATAATATTGTAGAGGAAAACTTGTACAGAAGAGTATTAATTGCATACTAAGTTCTTATACAATGATAATAAATAAAGATGTTGTTCCTGTCACCATCAAAGAGATTTTGTAAATGTTGACGCCTTCCATGTAGGATTTTCGGAATTATCACAATACTACACCATCATTCTTGTCATTTTTTCTTACATGTTTTTGCAATCCAGTCTAATCCTTCCTGAAAGTATAAATAGTACACACTTTGCAGAATTGATAGAAAACTTGAATTTATTTTTGTTTTGAACATTAATAATGTGATGATGAATTTTTGTTTACCGTTAAAAGGCTTGTATAGTCCGCAGTTTTATTCTCCAAAATTGACCTTCCAGAGAGGGGTGCATCCTATAGAGTACAATAAGCAAAAAACAAGAGAGAAAATTCAATTTAGCGAAGTTTGTTTACGTTCCACCATGTTTGTTATTGATATTGTAGAGGGGGCTCTTATAATTTTTCAAACTAATAATTTTACCTTATCTATATTAAGTTATTCAATATCAAATTAATACTTATAAATTAAAAAAAGAAATGTTTCATTACAAATTTATCGTTTCTTTTCTATGCATTGTTCAAAATAAACTGGTACATGCCGTAAACCAGCTTACGATGTGTAAACTACAAAACTTTGTCGGTTATTATTCGATCCGTTTTGGTGTTTCATACTGATTAATATGTTTTGTATTAGCTTAAGACCCTTCAAACATTGATATGGTAGATATTAAACACTGTTTTACATAGGGATGGAACAGACTCAACTGTTTTACTTTTTAAAGTCGTATATAGTGATTTCGACTCTCACCGTTGTTTTCTTCTTTAACACATGCTTTTCAAACTTCCGGTTGAAACATACACAAGTTTCTAAATTGTTTTTTGTGTGATTTAGACTTATTTTAACTATCGTGAAGTGTTCTAAAATCCTTTACAAGCAGTTTCAGCTTTTGTTTGATGATGTAAAACAGGTTTTTCCAAGAAAATACCACAAATGGCCACACGATTTGAAATTAATAGAGTTTCATTAGACCTTTTCTAACAGTTACAAAAAGTTTTTTTACCTGAAAGGAGTAGGTCCAGTAAGACCCCTTTTTGGCCCCAAAATAAAGCAGTTTTACAAAACTGTTAAAATGTAAACTTTAGTTATTTATTGGAAAGTAGAATGCTTCTGCTGCATAAATATGGGATATTTTTGACAATACAATGAACATATATCGGGTACTAGCATAATTTAGTCATGCTAAATTAGTGAAATCTTCACAATTTTAGCATTTAGTTAAATTTTAGATGGTTTCCGTCTAAAATGAAAGTGGCCGCATTTGTGTTCATTCTTTATATTGAAATTTAAGTTGTATTTGATGATAATATATAAAGGTTGAAGATGAACACGGATGGGGCCACTTTCATTTTTTTGACAAAAACCATCTGAAAAGTGACATTTTTTGGCATATTTGATATATTTTTCATATTTGAGCTTGAATCGGAGTGTTTTTAAGAACTAAATCACTTAAAATCTTTCACATAAACTAATTGAGTCAAATGAAATAGACACTTAAAAGTGTTCAAAAAAAGTGTCCAAAATCTTTCATTGGATGAATCTGAAATTTGAGGCCAAAATCGACCCTTACTGGACCTACTCTTTTCATGGGGAGAAGGAGGTGTGGACTATGTACCAGTGCGAACTATAAAAGCCAGAATATGGTAATTGAATTAAAATTATTTTCAATTTTAAATAGCATTACAAAATAGATATAAGAAGATGTGGTATGAGTGCTGATGAGGCAACTCTCCATCCAAGTCACAAGTCAAAGTTGGGTATGGCGTTAATATTACGGCCCCCCGTGTGGTAATGGTTAAGAATGGTATATAACTGAATCATACAAACCTTGACTCCTTCATTTGTAAGAGCTGAACAAGCTTGGATCTGCCATTTTCTATCCCTAATTGCATCTAACCCCAGGCCTTTAGCTACTTCATCTGCTGGTGCTGCAGATAATAAATCTTGTTTGTTGGCAAACACTAAAAGTGGCGCCCCCATTAACTTATCTTCCTCTAAAAGTTCTGTTAATTCCTGAAAGGAGAAAATTTTTTCAGCTAGAAATTATATCAGATATGAATAGGAGCTAAAATACTGGCTACAGACATAAACTTATTAAGTTCAATTAAATTAAATTTATCGACATATAATTATAAACATATATATTTTCATATCATGTTTCTTTCATTATTATTTGTATAATTTTACATTGTAACACTAATAGGATTGATTGCTGGTGTCCAATGTCACTTTCAACACAAAGAATTACTTGTTCCAAGTCAGGAATATTACATTTGTATATTTGATGTATTGTTGGCCATATTTATAATTATTGGCAGAGGAAGAAAGATTACTTGAGAGCATATGTGAATGTTTATCTGTGCACATACATAAACAAGAACAAATAAACTATCTCAACAATTTGTGTATATATTATCAAACTTATACAATACATACATTGTACATGTTTAAATTATTATCTCATATTTTCTTTAAATCAGTTAGAATTGATGTACGGGTACGCGTAATCTGTGATATAACCCAGGGATCTCCATGGATGAAAATTGAACCATGGAGGAACTTTCACCATTACAAACCGTGTCTACGCTGTACAGTGTAGCGCGATCGGAAGTATTTTATCCCTCCATACAAGGAATGGTGAACATGCTAATTCATTGCTTATTTAAATTATATTTATTTGAATTTTCATTATAGAATTAGAAGTATCAATATGTTCATTTATTGCCGTTTTTAACCATTCAAATGCCAAGTCTTCATGTTCCCCCCTTAGTCGAGAATGACCAAAAGCTGTCATGAAGGTCCCCATGTAGATTTCTTGTATTTTTGGTAATTGTTATGGGGGTTAAAAATCATATGATGTGGAGCTTATTTTTCATGGACACTGTCAAATTCAGAACCAATTACCGGTATGGCTAATTTGCAGCAACAACAAAACGATTCGTACGGGTTATGTAAAAGGTTAAAGAGATTTGTAAAGCAAATGAAAAGGTTTTTAATGACTTTATCTGACAAATTGATGCTGTGCAACATGCATCTTTCGAGTCGAATAGAAACCGGAAACGCGGATGTATCAATTTGATTGTAATATACGAAATGAATTCGGAATTACGATACGATATTTCTTTACAGGAAATATTTATAAGTTTTTACTTTTAAACTTTTAAAATAATTCTAAATTATCGTTACAGCAGTACTCGAGTTATTTGCGATGAAATAATATTTACTGTTTTGCGTCTTATTTTGTTCTTCTTAAAAAAGGGGGATGCTGATTGCGTAAGTCAAAATAAAGCACGTGTTCGACTTGTTTAACTGTTTTCTTTGTAACTGGATTATTAATTTATTTATTTAATCTAAATTATCATAATCATTTGCTGAAACTTAGTTAATTAATTCGACAAATGAATCGTCTATCCTCAGATAGTATTCTCCTGTCTGGTTTGTTGATCTACCTGTACAAGCTCAGGTACAAGTAATTAGCGATCTTAATCCGGATATCCCTCAGGCGTTAGAACTGTGTTGGATTATAACATAAAAAGCCTAAGGGTTATGCAATTACATGCATTTGATTATAATTGATAAAAAAATGGAGTCGGGCTACAAAAAATGATGAAGTTTTGAACGATGGCGGAAGACAATTTAACGATGGCGCAAGACAATTTAACGATGGGGCGAGTCATTTGACGATGGCGCAAGACATTCGAACGATGGCGGGGCGCCATCGTTAAACAGGCCATGGAGATCCCTGATAACCCAAATGAAAGAAATACTTACCAAACTTGTTTCTTCAAATCTTTTCTGATCTGCACTATCTATTACATATATCTGCAATACATGTATATCAATAAACTCATAAAAGATACAGGGATTAAATTTGTAAACTTATTTAGAGCCTACCGGTATGTCATTTCAACCACTTTATAGAAAGGGCAACATAATAGCAAATCAATTAACATATCAAAAGTACATGTATTTGTTGTTGAATCCATTTGAGTCAATAAACCTGTTTTTCTTATTCTTCTTTAAACATTACCTGACCTGTTTATTATTTTTTAATCAATGTGTGGTTTCTTTGATATCAGTTGTTCGTTGTTTTAAATTCAATTATATTTTCAAATTTTCATGCCTTCCTCTGAATTTCCATGTTATAAGTCACAGAAAAGGTGCTCATGTCTTAATGATATCTCATTTAGAACAAATCTATTTACAGATACTTGAAAAAAAAGTTTATGTCCTGTTTGAAAATCATTAGTTAAACAGATGGAATCTCTTGCAATACAATACTTCTACACTCTAGAAAATATTTTTTAAATATTCAAAAAGGCTCAGCAAGCCTTGTTTTACATATGAAAATTTAACTTAAAAGTAGGAAAATATTGTACCACAGTGACTTACACTCTACAGTGGTACACGTAGAATCTATGTTTATAACTTTGATCCAATAATACTGTTTCAACTGTTTAAACATCACTTTTCTATTACTTACAAAATTGTCTATTAAAAAAATATTTTACACAAGATGAATCATTTCCATATATCCGATAAAATACAGATAAGCTCTAGGGAGTTCCTTTGTGAATATAGGAGCAAGATATATACATGTACATACAAGTAAATCTGTATTTTCGAAGTAATTTTTCCAGTATGGTCGAATTCTTCTTTGTCCTCCAATATCCCAGACATTTAGTTTGAATCCTGGTGACTGAACTGATTTTATATTAAATCCCTAAATAAGAAATATCATAGTTCATACATGTATCTTGAATTTTCTCTAAGACAACAATACATTACATTGAATTAGTTTTAACTCAAACTTTTTCGCTTTTCAAAATAACATGCTTTCTACATTTGTACATGTATTTTTATCCATAAATATTTATCATCTGACACTTAACTAAATTAATATCTAGATACACAATGTATATCAATATTTCTGAAACCAATATGATTTGTGATGCTCCAATCATAACATGTTATTCAAAGCTCAAATCAGGTATGAAGTTGGAGCTTTAAGAGAATTAAGGATATAAAATTCCAAAAGGTGAGGCCAATTTCAGCTAAGGTAATCTATGCCTGAGATTGAATTCCTTAGTATTTTCAACAATTCAAAATTATACATTTTTTGTCTTCATTTAAAAATCGGAATCTTTTAAAATATTCTGCAGCATTGTTTATTAAGTACAAAAAAAATGTACATGTAGTGTCTGTAACAACAAAGTAATATTATATATAATCATACCTGTGTAGGTGTTATATGACTTATATCTTCTGATGCTAATGATTTTAATATGGTTGTTTTCCCAGCATTATCTAGTCCTAAAAGTAATATCCGTAATTCTTTATCATTTCCTGATTTCATTTTACGTAACAAATCTAAAAGACCCTGTAAAATATAAATGGAATTAAATGTTTTAAATAATCAAACTAAATATTAAACTTAATAATCAAAATGTGTATTACATGTACATGTATCAATGAAAAAAACTAGAATTCTAAGAAGTCAGGGGTTGCCTTTGCAATGCAAATAAACAGACAGGGGGATTCCTCTATACTCAGATGAACTATTTGTTAGAAATGGATTTGTTTTTGTGATCACAAATTAATTGATTCCTGTCCGACATCAATGAATATTCATGAAATAATCAACAGTATCAAGACTGAACATTCAATCAATAATTTCACTTAAATCTTTATCATTATAAACTTTATTTTGGAGTCTTATCTGTATTCCCCTTGAAAAATTCAAAAGTTTCATATGTGGGCATTACATTTGGAATACATGTATATACATGCGAGTATTCGTAATCAGTAAGTTGATGATTGATGAATCTGAAAGTTCATCACATGGTTTAACAGAGGCCAAATACAAAATTTCTGGAAGCTTATATTTGTAGTTCTTGAAGAAAAAAGACACAAATTTATTGGGCTAGACAGACATACAGGGGTTACACAGAAGGGCGGTTATACATGGCCATTACATGTAAATGTATGTTTCAAATATTAAACAAGTATTTGGTCATCAGGAAGTTGACAAAAACCCTGATAATAAATTTCAGAAAGCTGTGAAAAAATGAGACAATAACGTCATATATTTAGAAAACAGGTACCAGGAAATTGATGAGTGATGAATCTCAAACTGTGTTGCAAGGTATAGCATACTGACATACACTCTCTTCCAAATGCCCTTATTTTAAAACTGAGAGTTTGAAGTGTCAATGATGTACATGTACAATGTACAAATGTACATGTAACTTGTAAACTGTTTCATCAGAAATTTGATAGAAAGAAGAGAAACAATGTGTGATGATCTTGGGTTTGCAGGTTTCATATTTATAATCAGTACCTTTAATCCCATTTTTTTTAATTGAAGAGCTTCGAAAAAAATATATGCAATTATCATGTATAAATTGTGCAGCATGCTTTGAATTGAGGTTTAGTAAAGTAAAGATTTCTTAAAGGAAATAGACTCTGGTCACCGTTTTTTGAGTATTCAAAGACAGTTGAAAATTCTAAAATCACAGGTAACCGACTCTCAATATTCCTGCACTTATCTTTAGAAAAAGTAAAATCAGCAACTGTTTAAGGTGATTTCGACATTTACTGATTGAAGTGTTAATTCAGCGACACAATTGATATTTTTAACCTTTTCTACTTGTTATGTTTGGGGTTGGATTTTATTTTCTTCAGTACCTCATTTAAAATCATCTTTATTAAGCAGTTAGAATGCATACATGTACATGATGTACAAATGTACATGTCTAAGCTCAAAATATTGGATTAGGAATTTGCGTTTGTGCTCCTAAACAGGCTGCTGTAGTACATGTATCCTTATTGTTTGATATACATTTTATATTTAAATTCTGCAATTGAAAATCATGTCATGCAAGTGAGAGGTTTAGCTACATTTTTGTACAATGTAGCTATAAAAGCATGTTTAATTCACAATTTTCTACACAAGGAAATGACAGTACTGCAGATAAATGACCAGCGAGCGTGTTATCATGTTCTTGACAAAATGAGCCGGTATCTTTCAAGCTGCGGAACCGTAGCTCTTAGGTCCTTGTGCTATTTTAGGACTATTTGCGGACCATAGAGCTAGGGATTTTTCCTATTTCAAAACGTCACCACAAGATTCAATATGGCCGAACAAAATAGGCGGAGAATGTATACAAATGGAAATAATTAGATAAAAGTGTTAAGGAAATGAATATTCAAACATAAATAGGTACGTCATATCCTAGAAAAATATCTGACGAAACGAACTATATATATTGACAAGCTTTGCATCGATTATAAACAATAATTTTTTGGGAAATAAGTGCGACCTGAATCTGGGTCGCAATTCCGAACGTTTTGAAATAGGAAAAATCTGTAGCTCTATCGTCCGCAAATAGTCAAAAAATAGCACAAGGACCTAAGAGCTACGGTTCCGCAGCTAGTATCTTTCATTCCCTTGAGATTTCAGTAGGGTTATAAATGTGCTTATCTATCGTTTAATTTCCTATCAGTATAATACATAATAAATATAGCACATGATGCACTAGTCTTGCCGAATTATTAAATCCTGTGGTCAGATATGGCCGTACCTGTTGTCAGTGTAGCGATAATGATAAGTGAACACAATTATAGGGGGCCAGTTTATGTTTCATCATGGCTTGTGGGGTCTCTTATACGATCTTTTATATCTGGGCGTCACTGATGAGTCTTGTGTGGACGAGGCGCGTTTTTGGCGTATTAAATTTTAAACCTGATGCTTTTTGTTATTTATTAATCATGTGTTTCTTTGTCTAATACGTTCTCCTATTTATTTGTATTGTAGTCCTGTAATATTATGTTGTCATTTCAATGTTATATTTAACATTGCCATTAAAGTGCGAGGTTTGGCATGCCACAAAACCAGGTTCAACCCACCATTTTTTCCTTTAAAAATGTCCTGTACCAGTCAGGGGACTTACTGAAATAAGTAATTTTTAAATCACTTATTTGAGTAGCAAATTCTACTGTTTGCGATACAAATTTCACTGTTCGGGGGTGTTGAAATTAGTGGGGGTTATTAAAAGAATGATACTTAAAGAAGTGATTTTTGGGAAGGAAATTGAGGTCTGATACTTAAACAAGTGATTTTTATGTCATTATCCTAGATTCAGTACAAGGTCATCACCTGAAATGACCTGGTCATCCTAGACAACACAGATGTTGGTTCTGATAAGTTAAGATACATAATTAGTCCCTGGATCATTAGTATTCTATATTTAAAGCTACAATAAAATTAAATCACTTCTTCTAGTGATTTGTTTGTACTACTTAAATAGGTGATTTTTATAGAAAGACAACTCTAACTTCCAACCTTTATAGAAATAATGTTACTTGAATCAGTGATTTAGAAAATCACTTGCTTAGGTAAGTCCCCTGACCGTGTACCAAGTCAGAAATATGGCCATTGTTATATTATAGTTCGTTTCTGTGTGTGTTACAATTTAACGATGCGTCGTTTGTTTTCTCTTATTTTTGAATGTAAATTGACATTGCGATAAGAGTATCATAAGACGTGTCACGGTACTTGTCTATCCCAAATTCATGTATTTGGTTTTGATGTTGTATTTGTTATTCTCGTGGGATTTTGTCTGATGCTTGGTCCGTTTCTGTGTGTGTTACATTGTAGTGTTGTGTCGTTGTTCTCCTCTTATATTTATGCGTTTCCCTCAGTTTTAGTTTGTTACCCCGATTTTGTTTTTTGTCCATGGATTTATGAGTTTGAACAGCGGTATACTACTGTTGCCTTTATTTACTGGTTAAAAACACCTGCTAGACAAGATTTTTAATCAACTGGACAGAATCTGTACATGTCATGATGTACGCACACCGGTTGGTTAAAATTTGAGACCAATTTTGCGAGAAGTAAAAAAATACATGGTCATGGGAGCACTGACACAGTTTAAACGAACATAAGTCGTTAAATTTTTTTTGTACAAAATCTAATTAGTTACAAAGATTGCCATTGTATCTTAATTTACCATGATTGAACAAATATTTTGACCCCTTTTCTTTTTGGCTTGGAGTAACTACGCGTGACGTAAGAGTCTCGGTTTCAAAGAGGAAGAAATAACTAAATGTAACTTCACACAAAAGATTTCCTATACATGAAAATAATCTCAGAAAATCATTGGAACGTGGAAAAAATAGGTAACGTAATTAATCAGATTGTTTTGTGATGACATTATGAATGAGCATACATTTAATGCATAAAAACACCCTTTTAAAGAAAAATAAGCTCACACCATTGTATCAGTTTAGAGTAATTTCTGTGTAATATTCCAAAAATTGTGACATGGGAGATAACTCAAAATTTAAACCAGTTCTTTATTAACCCACCCATCAGATCCTTTACAGATTTCAAAGCTAAACAAATAGTACTTTCCAAGTTTATCAAGAACATTACAGTATGGACTAGAGTTCTTAGTTATTTAGAAATATATTACAGTCAAAGCTTAATTAATTATAATTTAGTTCACACTTGGACATTTTTAAGGAATAACTTATACACTTGATTTATCATTTCCATTACCAGACATACTCTTTTTCTCACGCATTGAAACATTTTATGGGTGTACTAAATCTCTTCTACTTTGAACTGATAAAGTCATTGTGACTGCTTGACATTTTTCAATTACCTGCAGCAGTTATAAGAATATTACTTGCTTTGCTCAACGTACAGAAAGGTAGATTTTATGCCCAACATATGGCCAAGTGACATGAAAAAAGTTTACTCAAAACCAAACACTTTAAAAGTAAGACAACTATCAAAATCAAGCGTATTGAAAAATCAAAATATAGAAATTATTCAACGAGTGAATAACACATTAAATATCAGATAGTTGTTTGGTTTTTCGATATTTAAATTATATTATAAGTTAATAATTTCATTATGTTGACAACATTTTGACAATGGGCTTTCTAATGGAAGTAAAGCAGAAAATGCAAGGAACTAAATCTTTTACTACACATCCTGATCCACACTTTGCATTGATGCAACCTAATGTCTTAATATATATGGACCATAATTTGCTATTGGGCTCGTTTCCTATAACGATAGAAAAGTGATAAAAATGTGTATTACTGTAAGAAAAGTTGTAACTACATCTAAAGATGCCTTTATTTTTATCAACATACAAGTGTATGCTACTCTTCCCTAGAAAAAAAATTGAAATTAACAAATTTCAAAGATTATACGACCATATTTTTGTGTCGTTTCTCGCGTTACTTTTCGCTTCCGAAGTGCATAACGCTGACTGATTTATAGATAATTGTCACCGGCAAATTCGTAACTTTTGCTTTCAAATAATAAAGAACATCGACCAATAAGAATAGTCAGAAGAAAATGCCGAGAACTATAAGTATTTCTGTAGCAGGTGTAAGAACACTAGCGTTACTTTGGTTTCCGATTTCGTAACGCAAATTTTAGATGATGTAATCTGCTTTGTTGTAATAGAATTCTTTATAACAATATGCAAATATGAACTCTCGCGAGATGTTCAAACAGGTAAATCAGAGATGATTTACATTCTAGTTTTGTTCTTCGTAATAATTAAGTTAGAAAATGACGTTATCGTTATGCGTTACATTTCACACGAAACAGAAGTCCAGTTATTTCCTTTTTTTTTATTAAAATTGTTTTTGTCGTTAAGTTCTAATCATTTCTGGTCATACGTGAAACATGTGACTAACATGTGATCACGCCCTTACGGCCGGATGTATGAAATACTAATATATGTGCATAATGTTACATACGATCTTGTGTGAAAATAAATGCCCAATGACTTGACAAAATCGATTTCAGATTTGACAGACGTTATAACACACTTCGTTACCGGATAACGATGTAAAGGGTCCTTGGAAAATTCAATCGACATTACGTCTCTTATCATTGTGCCGATGCTCGTTGGATTGATTTTGCTTCAGCAGTAAATATTACTGGATATTTTAGGTGAATAAAGATAATTTAATAAAAAATACATGTTAATATACCGTTACACTTGGAATGTACAAAGTTGGTATCTTTGTCATAATTTTTAAATATTTTTTTTTATTCATGTTCTGCAAACACTTTTCAGAAACGCAATAAACTTGTCAAAGGAGAAGTAAACTTTCACCATGCATGACTTGAAAGGAAGTACTTTATTGATTTTAGCCCACTAAAGTAGGTTAAAATGTGGAAACCATGTAGATGGTGTACAGGTCACAAATATCACATGGTGCCTATTTTAAAGATTTTAATTACAAGTTAAAAGTTTTTTCTTTACTGGATTTAAAGAATTTTACATTGCCAATGATTTGGAATAAATTGTATATAACTGAAATTTCAAAACCAAATACATGAAATATGAATACATTTTTTTGGCTAAAACATCAAGATACAACGATTATGGTATCCTGTATCAATGAAGAAAATATGGAAATTTCTGAATAAATTGTACTAATTGTTTTCAAAACAAGCACATATTTAGGAGTTTTATAATACTGTTACATTTAAGATGGATTTTAAGAAAAAGTATACTGTTCAGATTATTTTAAGCAAATTTGCAATAAAATAAAACTAAAAAAATGATTTCGGTTTCTTATGGTTTCCTGTCGCATTAAAAAAAATCTTTAATTTAACATTGAAAATAGATTTTAAATATTAACATGAAGCAAGTAACACTAGTAATGGTGTTCATTTATGTCTTTTGAAATATATGAAATATATTGTGCAAAATAAAGAAAATAAAGATTGGTTTCCTGTTTGGTTTCCTGTCACGTAAACGGTGAATCAAAATGTATTAATTTTTTCTTGAAAAACTCAGTTGTTCCATTAATACTATTCTAACACCAACTCAACCCACAGAATAAAAGTTAAAGTTTTAGAACTTATAAAAAAGGATACAAAAAGAAACCAAAGGCCGAATACCAAATTATGGTCCATATACATTGTAGCTTGACAACACATATTGTTGTATGATGTCAGAGGAGTGAAATTATCATTCTTTATTTCACTGGGAAAGCATGGTAATATATTGCAACTAAGTACTAGTACATGTAATACAAATTGTAATGAAATATGTCATGTATGTCAGTTCAAAGAATATTTTATTGTTAGTTTTGGAATACAAACTGTACTTCCATGACTTCTGTACAAACTTAGATATTTCAAATATTTCAGTTCAAACTTACTTTTTGGAATATATTTGTATAGACTTAGATATTTTTCATATTTCAGTACAACATTACCGGTAGGTATTTCAATTTTTCAGTGCCAAACTTTTTATTTGAATAACATCAGTCACCATAGGTACACACTTAGAAAATATGCTTAAATCTTGACAGCAAGATCATATTGTTTATTGTAGAATTTTACATTAAGGCCAGAAATGGTTGAAGTTGACTTAGATACCCCAATTTGGGACCAGAATACATTTAGTGGTAGAAGGAAATATTATGCATGGATGACTGACCCCAGAAACAGTCTGGTGTCATCAGGAACCTTATTTCAGGCTAGAGATCTTATCCATGCTGTCAGGTAAGATTTCACTAATTATGTAATTATACTATAAATTTTATGCCTCTTATTGAATAGTACTATGCATCCTCTATCTATTTAAAACTATAAGCTTAAGGTATTTAACCATGCAGTTATAATAACATCAACTTTAAGATTTGGTCACAATTACATATAAATGTTGTTTAAAATGTAAGCAAAATTTTTGTTTAACTTTTGTCCTAGATTTTACAGTTAGCTGAACATTGAAATCATCAAATGTGAGACAACTATACACTAAAGATCAATTGATGTAAGCAACTATAGGTCACTTTACAACCTTTAACAATGACAAAAAAATCCTGTATAGTCAGCTATAAAAGGCCCCAACATAAAAAAAGGAGTGAAACAATTCAAACAAGAAAACAAAAGACATAGAATAGCCAACAACCTCTTGTACTGCAGTTACCAAAAATTAGACTGATATCGTAAACTCAAATCAATAACATGACTCATATTTAAAGATATCTCCTTTAAATGATACGAACAAAATATTTTTATGTGTCATGATATCTCCTTTAAAACAGTCTTTAACACTTTTGTGTAATGATCTATAATATGCATGATGATGTCATAATGGCATTTGCCTGGATAAAACGAAACATCATGATATTAAAATTACTTTTTCTTGTGTGATACATTTAGACAGAACAACATTCCATCGGGAACAACAGTCAAAGATATACGTAGAGCTCAGCAGCTCTATCTATCAGCATTCCATCCAGATACAGGGGAACTTCAAAATGTTATAGGCAGAATGTCATTCCAGGTACCAGGAGGAATGGTGTTAATAGGAGCCATGATCACATGGTACAGGTATGGGTCATAGGACATAGGTCAGATGTCATTTCAAGGGAAGACTGGTAATGATTTGTGTCATGATAAATATGAATAAAATAAGTGTACAGCGGGTTCTTTTATTTTCATCTATACCAATTTGTGGATGTTGGATATATGGAGTTTTGCCAAAGTCTGCACACAAGCCTAGTGAAAATGTACTTAACGTACATGTAAATTCAATCAATTTCAAAAAAGGGGTATCTGTTTATAATTCCTAAAACAAAATTTTTAATTTTCAAACAATCAAGAACTAAAACTCAGGAATAGTAAAAGTGAAAACGTCAAAATCAAACTTAATGTTTGTTTTTGGCTAAGATAAATCCAACCATCCAACCAAGTATGTCTCAGGGAAAGTCAAGACTGTTTTAAAGGAATCTTACCAAACGTCTGCACAATACTCAATACTTTAATACATTTTAGTATTGATGATTTTACACTTCTTCTGACACTCCAGAAGAAATGGCATCTGAAATTTTTTAAAAACCCAACAAAATTTTACATTTCTCATCTTCCTCATGATAGCTTATTTATTTTTTCTGGAATTAGGATATTTTTATAAAAAAGAGAATGCAAATAGGGAATATGTCAAAGAGTCACCAACCTGACTCAAGTACAGAAAACAGCTGAAAGCCACCAATAGGTCTTTAAGGCAGTAAGAAAATCCCACACCTGGCGGCAGGCCTCAGCTGGCCCTGAAATAAAAATGTGTACTAGTTCAGGGAAAATGGACGTTTTACTTAACTCCAAAACATATAAACATACAAGACTAACAAAGGCTCCTGACTTTGGACAGGTGCAAAAAATGTGGCTGGGTTAACACATGTTTTGTGAGATCTCAACCCTTCCCCTTTATATGCATTATTAAATGTTTTATAAGACAAGGTACCTTTTGATTTCAATGTTTTTATGATTTGCTGTTCCAAAGAAATACATTGTACTTTGATCACAAAATAAAAGTTTTCACACATCTGAGATTCTCAATATAACTCAAGTTCTGAAGAATATTTTACATGCTGTTTTGTTCATCCCATTGTATGTAATAATTGTACATAAAATGTTTTTACACATTGATATGTGGATGGGGATTCTTGCCAGCTTATTATTTATTTATATAACAAGAATTGAGAACTATAGATTCAGAAAAATATAAATCTTTTTTACTTTAATAATGTATTTTTTTTTATTACAGAGGTACATCATCTGTTATATTTTGGCAATGGGCCAATCAGTCATTTAACGCTTTAGTTAATTATACAAACAGAAATGCTGCATCAGAACTTACCACAAGGTATACTTGATTAAAGGTACTTTATAAGTTACTACTATTAATAGGTAAACTATAGTTAGTATATAGAATGAATATAATGTTTACATGTCTGGATCATCTGACCTTGACTTTTGTTTTTGATGGTACATGTACATTAATCTAGGACTACAATTTCTATTTTAGTCAGTTTTTCAGTTACTTGAAAGATATGTAAAAAATATTTGATCTTTAGAATCACTGTATGTGTCCTGTCTGACAGAGTTTATCTGTTCTCATTATCATGGTTCATTGATTAATGTAAAGTCTTTATAAAACATGTAAAAAGACTGATATCGAAGACATTCAACATACCATTCAGTCATAATCAGTTCAATCAAGACCTCCCTCCAAAAAACTACAATAATTGAAATCATAGTTGCTTATGTTTAATGCCATATATAAAACCACTTTGCTTTTATTGCGGTAGTTTTCAAGTAGCAATCAATAATCAAACTTAAGGTTTTATGGTAGACAGACACAAAAAATAAATGTAGAAAAACTTTCAATTAAAGAGCTTAAATGTATATTCATTCGAAAATGGTAGTGCTACATGTACTACAGTGGTGTTAAATGATCTTGACAGTACCCATGAGGGTCGTCATTGAAGGTGAGTTTTCTGAGTCTTCATGTAGGTGGTTGGGTTCGTATAATGCTATGATGTCATCGTCTGCGTCGTCGTTGTCTGCGTTGTCGCCCAAAGACATTTGGTTTTTAGATAAATAACTTTAGTGTAAGTAAATGGATCGTTATAACTATTTTTAAGAAGGTTCAATACCACAAAAGGAAGGTTAGGATTGATTTTGGGGATGATCGGTCCCAACCGTTTAGGAATTAGGGGCCCAAAAGGTGCCACATTTTTCTAGTTTCAGGATAATAACTTGTGTATAAGGATTTTGATTTCTCTGAAATTGTACCACAATGTTTATTGTCACAAGTAGAAGGTTGGGATTAATTTTGGGGGTTATGGTGCCAACAGTTTAGGAATTAAGGGCCAACAAGGTGTCAAAAACAAGCAAATTTTGTAGATTCGGGACAATAACTTGTGTGTAAGTGTATGGATTTCTCTGGCATTGTTCCACAAGGTTCCATATCACAAAGGGAAGGCTTGGATTGATTTTGGGGATAATTGGCCCAAACATCCAGGAATTAAGGGCCAAAAAATATGTCAAAACCAAGCATTATTCTAGTTTTCAAGACAATAACTGGTGTTTAAGTAAAATTGAGAAAGGAAATGGGGAATGTGTCAAAGCGACAACAACTGGACCGTAGAGCAGACAACAGCCGAAGGCCACCAATGGGTCTTCAATATAGCGATGAAACTCCTGTACCCGTAGACGTCCTTCAGCTGGCCCCTTAAAAAATATTTATACTAGTACAGTGATAATGGACATCATACTAAACTCCGAATTATACACAAGAAACTAAAATTAAAAATCATACAAAACTAACAATGACCAGAGGCTCCTGACTTGGGACAGGCGCAAAATTGTGGTGGGGTTAAACATGTTTATGAGATCTCAACCTTCCTGCTATACCTCTAGCCAATGTAGAAAAGTAAATGCATAACAATACGCACATTAAAATTCAGTTCAAGAGAAGTCTGAGTCCAATGTCAGAATATGAAACAAAAGAAAATAAATAAAACGACAATAATACATAAATAACAGTTAACTGACATGCCAGCTCCAGACCTCAATTAAACTGATTGAAAGATTATGTCTTCATCATATGAATATCAGGCATAATCCCTCCCGTTAGGGGTTTAGTATCATACAATCATAAAATGTATGAGAAGAACATAACCCGTGTCATGCCAACAACTGTTTTTTTTAAATAAATGTGTTTAGTTCCGATGCAAAGACCCTATAAGTGAATCAATATTAAAGCCAAAATATGCAATCTTTAATGACCTGACAACAGTAACGTAACTATATCCCTTCTTAATAAGTCTGTTTAAAGGTTTTGTAAGCTTTTGAGGTGAATACTGACATTTTTGTGCTTTGTAAAGAATATTACCATAAAAGATTGGATGTAAAATACTTGAACGTATAAGATGTCTGCATGTTGAGTTATATTTATGAATTGCTTCCTTATACCGATGATAAAATTTAGTAAATGTTTTGACTAGTTTGTGATATCGAAAACCCTGGTGTAATAATTTTTCAGTAATACATAAATTTCTCTCGCTAAAATCTAATACGTTGTTACAAACAAGAGCGAATCGTACAAGTTGAGATATATAAACACCATACGATGGTAACAAGGGAAGGTCAACATCTAAAAATGGATAATTAACGATAGGAAATGAAAATTCATCTCTTTTATCATAAATTTTTGTATTAAGCTTCCCATTAATGATATAGATATCAAAATCAAGGAAAGGGCAGTGGTCATTGTTAGTATTAGCTATATTTAAAGTAAGTTCAACAGGATAAATTTCTTTAGTATACATACTGAAGTCGTCATTATTAAGAGCCAATATATTATCCAAATATCTAAAAGTATTGTCAACTTTTTTGTATCAAATGTTGTTTTGATGGGTCTTTGCTAATTTTCGTCATAAATTGTAACTCATAACAATACAAAAACAGGTCCGCAATAAGTGGTGCACAGTTAGTCCCCATTGGAATTCCAATAACTTGACGATATATGGAATCTCCAAAGCGAATAAAGATGTTATCAAGTAAAAATTCAAGCGCATATATAGTATCAAAGCATGTCTAATTGATATAGTTCTTTTGTTTATTGCTACTAGAAAATGACCTAAAAGGGTTTAAACATATGTACTCGCATTCTGACTTTTTAAATGCCCAGTTAATAAGGGATGTGAATTTTTTCTTAATAAGAATATGAGGCAAAGTGGTATATAAGGTAGAAAAATCAAAACTTTGAACAGATTTAAAACCCTAATCTATGCATGCAATTTATTAAGTACTTCCAATGAGTTTTTGCACTCCAGAAGTAATTAATTCCACTATTTTCAAAGGCCTTATTTGAACAATTTATGGATCTCTTGAAAGTTGTACTACAAGCTTCCATACTATAAAGAAAAGACTGGGATTGTGTTTGATGGTCACTGTTCCAAAGGGAGGTTCAAAAAGTTTGGTGGTGGGGTTCCAATTTTTTTAGGGGTTCATATTTTTAATCTAAAATTTTTCAAATTTCAAATTTTTAAAAATTTTCTAGAAGAAATCTTCAATTCCACAGTATTGTGCATTAGATTTGTAAGATCTTTGACCACATTTATTTTGTGTCAGAAACCTATGTTATGTCAAAAATTTGATCACAATACAAATTCAGATAGTATCAAGCAGGAATAGATTACCTTAGCAGTATTTGGCACAACATTTTGGAATTTTGGGTCCTCAATGCTCTTCAACTTTATACTTGTTTGGCTTTACAACTATTTAGATCTGAGCGTCACTGATGAGTCTTATGAGGACGAAACGTGCGTCTGGCGTAATAAATTATAATCCTGGTACCTTTGATAACTATTGAATATTGTGTCCAAATTTGCCCCAACTGTTCAGGGTTAGACCTCTGTGGTCATATCAGGCTGTGTTCAGAAAAGCATTTTATTTATTTCTGAAATCTTTTAAAAATTAGTTTAAACCATAGCCCCATATATAGGTCAGTTGAATAATCTGGGTTAAAGCATTTATCTACCATGATAAGAATGAATTTGAATATTGTGGATTCATTTGTTTTTGTTGGTTTCATTTTTTATTGGATTCAGTAAAAAATGTATTTTCTTGAATATTTGGAATCATGGTTTTGCCAAAGTCTACATACAATCCTATAGGAAATGTATTATTTGTTGAATGTTTAAATATGAGGTTCACCTATACCAAAGAAATTTTTGAGAATTGGTATCCCACATGTTTTGTTAATATTTTTCTGGTCTGTCTTGCTAATTTTCAGTGAATAATAGATCTGGTAAGAAATGGTGATTGATTGCAAAATATAAACATGATAAACACTAGAATATACTGTTTGCCAATTCCTGTTATTGAGCCTGTTATTAGAGATCCCTATTTTAGTGTCTCCTTTACAACATAACTTTTTATTGACAACAAATAGCTAGCAGATAGAGCAAATGTATCTGTGTTTAATGTATAACCAAGTTTTCAAATCTTTCAATTACATTTTATTTGTTGTTAAGCTAAATACTTTTGATAAAAGAAGTTATGTTTCACTAAACAAAAAACCTTTTAAAACACTAATATATCAGTTTCAACTTATGCTTTGTTTGGGGAAACGCAATTTTGTCTGGTATAGAACCAGTCTATGATTGACAAAGGGAAGTAGTCTGTTTAAAAGTGTGTAATTACAGAATCAAATCGGTAATTGGCATATGGACTATGTATTCACACATGCCTTCAGTATATAGAGAGATACCATCACATTTACTTACCAATTCACCATTTAACAATTTGCAAAACATGAAATCTCCTTTTTCTGTATTTAAATTATTTTTTATTACAAGATAAAACCTTCAAATTTTATGGTTATCTATTGATATTGAACAGCCTATTTCAATAAATAAAAATTACTATGTACTTGATTTTGTAAAAGAAAATAATAGTTGTAAAGGGGAATGTTGGGAAACACATGAACCTTCATGTGATGTTGTGAAGAATTGTTAGGGAACTCATATTGTAACGTCATTCTCTCAAGCAGTTGTTAATTTGTACTTTAATGTTGCTAGTGTAATACAAATATACCCCTTACAACCTATATTTCTCTCACTATAGGGGTATTGGTACTTTAAATCATTTGTACTAGTGTGATTACGATCAACAGATTGCTGTTCATTTTGGGAAAATTTGGGTTGCTATATATAGTTCACAGTAAACTTATTCTACTTCTTGAAATTAATACCTCTCATTATATTTCAGCCAGATTGTCACAGCCTATGTGTCTGCTACAACTTCTGCTTTGGTTACTGCCCTGGGTCTCAAAGCTCTCCTAGCAAATGTAAGTATACTCTCTTCTCTTCATTTAATTTGAATATCAAAGTATTTTAGATCACAACAGATTGAAGAAGTAAAGAAGAAATGTTAAACTATCCAAATTATGTTCAGGCAAGATACATCTCTGTGTCAACAGTTTTTTTAGTTTATCAGTGTATAAAGATGAACTATAGATCAAGTTTCTTTATGTATGACAATCTGAGTTGTAGGCCTTTGACATAGAAAATTTCATGAAAAGTTTACTCTCTCTTACTTTTTTTGTAATGTCTGTTGATCTTTAGCTTGTTTTTGGTACAATTACATTATTCTTTGATGACTTATAGTTAGATTTAGCAGACACACTCTTTATTCTATGCCTGATGGGATAGCAATCATACACCTTATCACTATTTGTTCGCCTTTACTGGAGATACAAAAGACTCAAAAGTTTCAGTAAAATTTTGACGTCAAAATAGAAAATGCCATAATGAAAAAGTGATTGTTGTATGACATCAAAAGTTCAAGCTGGACAGATTTCCAAATAGCGATAAATTGTATTATGTACCAACACACATCATGTTTCTATTTGCAGACGAGATCACCAATTTTACAGAGGTTTGTTCCCTTTGCAGCTGTAGCTGCTTCTAATGCTGTTAATGTTCCTTTGATGAGACAAAGGTATGTCAGAGGTTGATTGATTTATAACTAGTCATTAATGGATTTGGTAACACAATTTTCTTAAATTCTTTTTGTTTTTTCACTGGTGAAAGATCTGAAAACATCCTGTAGGAGGTCATGTTAAGACAGTGTATGCAAATTTTTAATTCAGCAATCATTTTAAAAGACAAAATCCAATTTTCTTTTGTAGTTTTAATACAACTTTGATAAAAATGGGTTTAAATAATAGGAAGTTTATTTTTGACAAATGTTTTATTTTTAATTGGAAAATGACGCTTTCAGCGGCATGTTTCCGATACTAGTGAACTGAACTTCCATTACATTTCTCTGCCTACCGCGCTTGGTTCATACATGTATTTACTTTTCATTACATTTCTCCGTCTACCGCGCTTGGTTTCATATTTACTATTTTACATACAAACTGGAATTTGCTTGTATTGTCATTTTTGTGCAGTAATCAACCGGGAACCAGTTTACATACCTCCAGTCCTTTATATTACCAAAAAGATCGAAGTGTACCAACCAATGTTGTTAAGATACTCATAAATCTATTTTTATAACTTTATTGATTATGTGAAGTAAAACTAAAACATTGTTAAAACATTAAAGATATATAATTAATGGGGGAAAACTTGATAGTCTTTTCTTTTTACAAACAACTGCCTTTTTTACAAGAAAATATAATGTGTCCGTGTTGGTCCACTTTCTACTGATTATAAGACAGATCGAAGTACCGGAAATCCGACTCTATCTTTGTTTACAAAGTTACAACAGTAGAGTCTGTAACAGACTGTATCTGTATGACATGTGAATAAATTGTTGATATCAAATGCTGGCTTTAATACAACGGTTTTATTGGTGGGACGGGAGAACAGATTTGAAGCTCTCTAAGTTTGATGCGTGCACAACAGTGTTGTCTAGCTAAAGTGAGTTTGAATATTTCCCCAAGTTGAATGTATGGTGACCCACTATAACAGCATTATTACTTGGAATTGTGTTTAATACCATGATGGTTCAATGGCATAAACTAAAATGGAGACAAAATTTAACATGAAAGATTGTTGATTAGTGTAAAATAAAAAACTAGCTTACTATGATATATGGTTAAAGAATGAATATCAAATTATATAAGTCATGGGCAGAGTTGTTATAAAATATCAATATGGCAGAGTAGTGGTTTCAAGTTTCATATACTTGACCTGACTGACATGAAATAAAAAAATCAAAGGAGTATCCCTATTTGTCTAATCTTTAATGTGAAATAAAACAAGTATAACAATATTGTGTGGGTTGGAACCCCCCCTTTATCCTGTGTTGGGGCCCCCCCCTTTTTTTAAATGGCAGGATCCGCCCCTGCCTATAAAATATGACCTATTTCTATTTACTGTTCTGATATTTTTTTTTACTGTCAATATGTCACACTTCGCATTCAAAAATTTAAAAAAAATGAAAATGTCAGTATAAAAACGTTAAAAATTGAATAAGAATGCAAAGTCCTATGTTATAGGACTAGTGGGGTATAAGAGCTTATTACAACAGGCTCTTCATAATCATTTGGTTTGAAAGGATACTAGTAGTCTGTATTCTTGATTTAGAAAAATGTAATTGCAAGAAAAATAAATACACATTACTTAGAATACTTAAGATCATTCAGGTAGTCTTTATTTAGTACGTACAAAAGAACAGCCAGTAGTCATTGGATATTGTAGATCATATAAATAGTCTTGACCTATTTGTTAGTACAAAAGAACAGCTAGTAATCATTGGATATTGTATATCATTCCAGTATTTTTGACCTATTTATTTGTACAAAAAAAAACAGACAGTAGTCATTGGATACTGTAGATCATTCAGGTAGTCTTGACCTATTTATTTGTACAAAAAAAAAACCAGCCAGTAGTCATTGGATACTGTAGATCATTTAGGAAGTCTTGACTCTTGACCTATTCATTTGTATTAAAAAAAAAACCAGTCAGCTGTCATCTTCACTTCACACACTCATATACAAATATCAATTATATGCTTACGAGACATGTTGCAATGTTCAACTTATTACGGTATTTGAAAATCAAGACTTGCACAAATATTCCATTATTAGAGGCAGTGGCATCATTTTTCCTCAGAGCTTCAGCTCTTTGATTTATTCTAACATTAACCTATTTAGTAACAAAAATGATGTTTTGATAATTATATTGCAGTGAGTTTGCACATGGTGTGACTATGTTTGATGAAAAGAATAATAAAGTAACAGAGTCTCGGGTAAGTTTGTACACGAAAAATAAATTTCATGATCGGTCAATTCAATTTATAATAAGCTCACCTTGGACTGAAGTTAGTCATTGTATGTTGTTGTAAATTTTTGTAAAACTCATTTCCTTCAAAACCAGAAAGTCAATCCTGACACAACTTTGCCACAATCACAATTTATGTATCTTATGCTCACTTAGCAATATATGTTTTTGGCAATTTAATATTTTGAATGTCATAAAAGATGAAAAAAAAAACATTCCCAGCTTAAAATGATAAGAAATGTTGCTTCAATCTTGTAAGTTACAATCAAAGTTGGATACAATTCAAGATCTACCATTATGTGTTTTTCAAAAGACAATATCATTAAATGCTGATTATTTTAAGGTTGATATAAGATAAAAAAAAAACAGAAGATTCTTCAAAAGCTGCAAAGAAAAAAAGATTCAACACTCACAGGAAAAAAATTGGATAGAATTTTTGTTCACAATTTCCATTCACATTCACATTATAAATATCAGAATGTAATGTGGGACCCACAATGCAAAATTGTCAGGTCAAACCATAGATAATGCCTATTAAACAGTATTATTTACTTAAAAGAGGTCACTGTTTGTTTGCTAGTAGACCATTATTTTCCTTAGTGTTAACTATTATTACGTCCCTTGACTGTAATTTCTCTTTAAACAAATCCATTGTTATATAGCTGTATTGTATTTCAGTATGTTGCTGTGAAAAGTATTAGCTCGATTGTGTTATCCAGGATACTATATATTACTGTATTGTATTATGTGATTTCAGTATGCTGCGGTGAAAGGTATTAGCCAGGTTGTGATATCCAGGATACTTATAGCAGCTCCTAGCATGAGTATGTATAACAATAAATCAATAGACAAAAAATATTGGTTATAATGTATAAAGTGATGTTTCTATAAAGACCCAATGTTTTCATATGATCTCTTACAACGGTCTTGCCTTTTTATGCCCCACCTACAATAGTAGAGGGACATTATGTTTTCTGGTCTGTGCCTCCGTGTGTCCGTGGGTCCGTTCGCCAGTCTTCAGGTTAAAGTTTTTGGTCAAGGTAGTTTTTGATGAAGCTGAAGTCCAATCAACTTGAAACTTAGTACACTTGTTGCTTATGATATGATCTTTCTAATTTTAAAGCCAAATTAGACTTTTGACCCCAATTTCACAGTCCAATGAACATAGAAAATGAAAGTTGGAGTTTCAGGTTAAAGTTTTTGTCAAGGTAGTTTTTGATGAAGTTGAAGACCAAACAACTTGAAACTTAGTGCACATGTTCCCTATATGGTATGATCTTTCTAATTTTAATGCCAAATTAGATTTTTTACCCAATTTCACGGTCCATTGAACATGGAAAATGATAGTACAAGTGGGGCATCCGTGTACTTAGGATACATTCTTGTTAAACTCTTATTTTATACTGAAATACAGTTAATTTGTTGAAGAATATATGAGGTCTGGATGGGAGTGAACAGAATAGAGAATAATTGGCAAAATGTGCAGAAGAAAGGTCAAATAATATTGAAAATAGAGCTAATTTTTGTGAAACGCAACATTGTTTACAACAACCACAGACTGGAGAGAAAAAGAAACTACTTCAAAAATTTAATACATTAACATGTTAGCGTTGCCATCATAACTTCAGGATGTAAAAAAACAATAACTTTACATTGAAGAAAAAAAACCTCCACAAATAAGCAGTGAAAGACCCTCATGGGTAGTCAAGGTTGTCAAAATACACCCTCATCATCACCCAAGTGAAAGATTTCAAAATGCCGGCATTTTCACATAAATGTCATCGGTATACATAAGCAAAGTACATTCCTTTTCTTTCTTTCTTAAATAATAATAAAATGGATATTGAGCAGAGTGTTGGAAGTTTTTTTTACCATACATCCTCTGCAGGTTTTTAAGGAATTGCAAGCCATGATAGAATTGTTGTATTTACCGTATTTGAATTTCTTACTTAAAAGATGTATTTTTGTTTTGAAATATTTGTAGTATTATTGCCTGTATTTATGGAGAGGATAGAAAAAAAAGCATTTATGATAAAGTATGGAAAATATATTTATGCACCATTACAAATAGGATTAGCTGGTTTAAGGTGAGTTGAAATGATTTCCTCTACTCAAAATGAAAGAATATTTGCGAAGATAGTAAACAGGACAATATGAAACAGAAACCACTTAAATCTTATCTAATATTGTTAACAATATTTTATTGTGAAAAGAAACATAAATATTACATATATGATACTTTTATTAGAATTAGAAAACAAGTGAATTCTTCACTTTTACTTTTTTAAATGGCCCTTATGTGAGCCAATGCAATCATTTGGCATCCGTTGTCGTCTGTTGACGTCGTTGTCGTAAACAATTTCAAGATTCTTCTTCTCTGAAACTACTTGGCCAAATACCTTGGACTTTAACTGGATTTTGTTTTTTTACATACTTGAATTTTTCAATTAAAAAAAATCATCAGGTTTAAAGTATTGATGCATTGCAAAAACAAATATTTCATCTGACATTGAAATTCCATTCAGATATTCTCATGAATATCCTTTTTATATTAGATACAAATGTTATTTTAAATGTCTGATACAGTTTTTTGGTAGGTAAGACATTTCAATTGAGACAATACACAGGCGTCAAAAGGCGTCATTATGGTTGAAAGGGTTAAGGTATATGGTTTATAAATTGTATCCAAAGTTTTGATCCATCAACAAACATGGCTGCCATGTCTCAAAATAGAACAATGGGTTCATTTGCAGTTTTTGACTTATATCTCAAAAAACGAAAGCATTTAGAGAAAATCTGACATAAGTAAAGATGTTTTATAGGTGAAGATCTATCAGCCCGGAAATTGTTAGACGAACTGAACAACCCATTGTTGGGTTACTGCCACTAAATTGGTAATTTTAAGGAAGATTTACGGTTATTGGTTATTATCTTGAATATTATTGAAGATAAAGATAAACTGTAATCACAATTATTTACAGTTTTGGGTTATGTATTATCTTTGATATTATTATAGAAAGAGAGAAAGTATAAATGACAAAAATGTTCAGCAAAGTAAGATCTACAAATAAGTCATATGTCTGAAACTGAAATTACTGGTGAGCAGGGGTCGAAATTAGTGCTGGTCCGGTGGTCCGGGACCAGTAGAATGTGTGTCGGACCAGTAGATTTTGTCAGCTGGTGGTCCGGTGGACCAGTAGAAATTTGTCGATAAAAATCACTGATTGCATCGCAATCTCCGTTTGTTTACAAAACAATTTACCTGTGAAATCAATTACACGGTACTGGGGGGTATTACAATTGATCAAGTTAATGAATATCTCGGGTGAGTGTCCTTCACAACAATATAAAATGTGGAAATTTTTGGAAGGAGTTAAACCGCTGGACCAAAAAATTAAAATAAGTGAAAACCAAAAGGAAGATCGAAATAAAGTATATGAAATTGACAAATGGAAACGCAAATACCAAAAAAATCATGGGAAAAAGATCGTGAATGGTTTAATTATAGTAGTAGATCAGAATTTAATGAACTCATGAACTGTACAATATGTGAAAAAATTTGTAGTGACAGACCAAGATAGGAAATGTATTTTCGTAACTGGATCGTCAAATTTCAAATTGGATTCTGTACTTGCTCATGAGCAAACAGAACAGCATTGATATTTTTTCTGTCCTTGATCCTGGTTTTAATAAAGAAAATCCTTGAGATTATCAAACCCTTTATCAAAATCAGAATCCATTCTATCCCTTTGTTCCTGTCTAACTTATGTAAACGAAACATCAAAATAAAATTAAACATCTATCATTTATATTAGTGTTTGTCAATTGAAAGTCATTTTTGCAGGACCAGTAGATTTGGAGCCGGACCAGTAGAGTTTTCAGTCCACTGGTCCGGCTGGCCAGTACACAAAAAACCTTAAATTCGACCCCTGCTGGTGAGTGATATCAGGCTCATGAGAGCCTCTTGTTCAATTAATTGTTTAGTTATGCCACATTAGGTAATAAATTTTTGTATCTCCATATTTCAGTTTATTAGTTATGGTACCAATAGGTTGTGCAATATTTAACCAAAGAAGGTATGTTTTAAATCACTAGATAAGTATTTTTTAATTAAAACCCTTGCAGGGGGTTGATTTAATAATCAGAGTAAATATTTTTTTAGGAATATGATTAAGTATTTTAGTTTTGGTGTTCCCATTGAAAGTAAACAAAATCTTTCGATGATAAAATCATTAATGTTTTCTTTAATTTAGTAGAGTAGAAATTCACGTACTTGATTCAGTCTAAATGAGTAGAGTCAAATACCTCAATAAACAGCCCTTTAAGGGTGTTTTTTTTAATCTTTAACTTTTAAGGTACTAGTAAATCTAACATGTATGTATTGCTTAATGTATGATACATGTGAATTTGAAAATATATTAAGAAAGAATTGAATTTGTTGAATTTGTAAAAAGGTGCTTCTACACAGTACTAATAGGGCCTGAAGATGATGTGTATGCCTTAACAATTTCTGTCCTTTTATGAATGAACCATCAATCTTCATTTACAGATTTACTTGATCCATAAATATTGTAATTGATGAATATTGAAAAGATGCCTATACACAGTTCTAGTACTAACAGGGGCTGTCAGTCCATCTGTTAAAAGATATTGTATCAATTGCTGTTTTAGAGCCTCCTTTTATTGGCCTGCAACTTAAATTTATATCCTTTGTATCTTGAAATGCATTTTGAAGTACTTGAATTAAGTTGTTGTTACATAAAGTATTTTGATATTTTACCATTTTAGTTCCATCTCCATTGAAGAATTAAAGATAATGGACCACCATAAGTATGATGAAGTTGTGGAGAAATATGGGAAAAACTTACCAAAGACCCTTTATTTCAACAAGGGTTTGTGATGACAATCTATAAATAGATGGACTATAAATAGATGGACCACAAACTAGTAATATTCACCATAAACAAATTGTATATGAAGTATAGACTCATATCAAAAAGTATTTTATGCAAGTAATCGGGTAATAATATTGTGCTTGATACAAATAGTATTATTTTGAATTAAGAAATCGTGATATTTTTATTTAATGTTTAATATTCTGCTGAATGATCATGCAAACTGAAGAAAAAAAAAGTCATTTTGAGCAGTAATATTATAAAGACATGTTCTGAAATTGATATGAATGATAATAAAAAATTGCAAGCCATTTGACAAATAGAGTTTGTTCACATTATGAAATATCTGCATACTTTCAATATACTTATAAGCTGTTAAATGTGATAGAAATAGAAGTACAAAGTTATGTGTTCATTTTTTGGAAGGATCTCAATTTTCCAGGGTATAAATTTAATTGTCCAATTTATCTTGCCTTAATTTGATATTAGTTTAGAATGTATGAATTTATATTAAGTATCTTGCACACTTTAGATGATTTCACAATCAAGTAAATCAAGTTGAATTGGAAATAAAAAAATAAGTTTTATTTGAATACACTTATAATTGACTCTTAGTGGCAAAGGGAAGATTACTCTATTTGAGAATTGATTGCTTTCCCAGTACCAGTTTACTGGTTGCCATTTTTGGGAACCAGACATAGAGTTGTTAAGGACTACTCATAAAAAAGAAAAGAGTAATCATACTAATGTTTAAAGTCAATTATATAATGTATAAGCATATATTACCAAGTTTTACTTTGCTGTTACAAATGAAATTGAGAAGTCACTATACTTTTGGAGTTTGAAAATGAAAAGAAGGAAGGTATTTTAAGGTTAATTAAATTTTATGCCACAATTGAATTTCCTTATTTTAATTAGATATTTATTTACATCTTTTAGCTTGTTGTAAAAAAATATTATCTTGAGGATCAAGGAATTCTAATCTTTTTTATGCATTTTCTATATCATGCTTTTTTTTTTTATTAAATGTGCTTATACCACAAGCTGCTAATTTTTTTGAATGTAAGAAATATGTTTATTTTTTATAGCCCTGTTTACGGGACATATTATGGTATACTGTTGTACGTCCAATGTGAACATTTCGGACAATAACTCAAAAACACTTTCACCAGTTTTCATGAATCTTGGGTGAATTATAGATATCTATTGACATAAACTTCCTTTCAATTTTTATAATTTGAAATATTGAATTTCTGAGTATTCACAAAAAATGGGTGAATTTCCAGTTTTTCTACTATAACTCATAAATGCATTTAAAAATGTTCATGATGAATTGTTTATATATATTTGCATATGTGACTTTCAAGTTTTCAGATAATAACATAAAAAAACGCACTGAGCAGTTTTAATGAATCTTTGATGGCTTGTTAATACCTCTTGAAATAACCTCCCTTTAAATAAATATGTGATTTTTTTTATATGAATCTGTAATATAACATCGGAAATTTATTTGTTGAAAAATTGTGAAAACTGTCCCTAATTCAAACTTTGGAAGGTTATTTAATTTTATTCATTTAAAAATAGAGGACACAAACTGTATTTAATTTGAGGTAGCCTTAATAGTGCCAAATTATCCATGTTTTATGTCAATGGGTACCACTGTGTGTTTATTTTTAGGGGGATGTAATTTGAGCAGTGCTCAGTTATACAGTAATACTTGTTGATCATATAAATTCATTTAAAACATAAAGATGAGCCAAAAGAGAGATGCTTCTATCATGCTCTCATGGTGCAACTCTTTATTTGAATTTGCTTTAAGTTATTTTTTTATTTGATTATATATATAGTCCTCTTATAACCAGACAATAATTATTTTCTACAAGTCATATAAGTATCCTGGTACCTTTGATAACTAATTAAAATCATGAAAAGACATATGTATTAATTTGGTGCAAGAAGAATGTATCTAACTGGTTTGGCATTTTGCTATTTAAAAAATATTATTTTATATTTTTCTATTTTCTTTCAAACTTAAAGTAAAAATTACTTTAAAAAAACAAACTTCTAAGTGATATTTAGATATGAAATCAGCCTTATATTGCACATCAATATGTATTTTCAAAATAAAAGTGTGGTTGGAATATTTTCATAGATAAAAACTCATTAAAGATAACAGTTGTGTTGAAGACCCATTGGTGGCTTTTGGCTGTTTTCTACTATTTGGTCGGGTTTGTTGTATTTTGAAACATTCCCCATTTCCATTCTCAATTTTATCAGGTTTATTTTTTGGTATGCCAGATGAGCATTTTGTCTTTTAAAGACTCTTCAATGGTGCTCTAATCATAGCAGTTGAAAGGTAAACAAATTTTGTTCATATTTGAGTTAATGGAAAACTTTTTTTTATGAAATAATCAATTGTTCTAATAATGGATAGCTTAATGATAGCAATTGGTTCTTTCATCAGTATAATGTATTAAACAAAGTTAATGACGATCTTATTGTCTACCTAGAAATAATGAAATAAACCTGTTCTCTTTTACACAATAAAATATGTATTTCCCATGGGGTATGGGTTTTGCTCATTGTTGAAGGTTATTCTGTGACCTATAGTGATAAATTTAAGATCATCTGGTCTCTGGTTGGAGGTTTTCTCATTGGCATTCATACCTCATCTTATTTTTAAATTTACTATAACACAATCATGATTTTTGTATCATGTATAATTATATACATGTACAATGTATTTTAAGCAAGTTTATGATGTTTAAAAAAAGTTTAAACATATTTTATATTTCAACCTTCACCATTTTAATTTTCAATTCCTTATATTTCCTTGTATATTTTTTTTGTTCATATTATATTTTGTTGTTGAGAAATCCAAGCCTGTTAGAAGCCTTATGACATAACAATGTACCTTTCAGTACTTTTTTTACAGGCAAGAACAATAATACATTCAGAAATATAATATTTGCTTTCTATTTGTTCCGTTGGTTGATTTTTAGCTCACCTGGCCCAAAGGGTGCCATGGCTAAAAATAGAACATAGGGGTAAAATGCAGTTTTTGGCTTAAAACATAAAAACGGAAGCATTTAGATCAAATCTGACATGGGGTAAAATTGTTTATCAGGTCAAGATTTATCTGCTCTGAAATTTTCGGATGAATCGGACAACCAGTTGTTGGGTTGATGACTCTGAATTGTTAGTTTTAAGGAAATTTTGCTGTTTTTGGTTATTATTTTGAATATTATTATAGATAGAGATAAACTGTAAACAGCAATAATGTTCAGCAAAGTAAGATTTACAAATAAGTCAACAAGACTGAAATGGTCAATTGACCCCCTAAGGAGTTATTGTCCTTTATATTCAATTTTTAACAATTTTTGTAAATTTTTACTAACATTTGCCACTGAAACTACTGGGCCAAGTTCATTATAGATAGAGACAATTTTAAGCAGCAAGAATGTTCAGTAAAGTAAGATGTACAAACACATCACCATCACCAAAACACAATTTTGTCATGAATCCATCCTCTTCCTTTGTTTAATATTCACAAAGACCAAGGTGAGCAACACAGGCTCTTTAGAGCCTCTAGTTTGGCTTTTTATTGGCTTCTTCCTTTCTGAATTTTCCTTGTAATTCTGTATATTTAGTTATACCTATTTTCTAGCAAAGTGCATAAAGTGTAAGCAATGATGTACCTTAAATGTATATTCCCACTTAGACCCAATCATTTCATAGTATAATTTACTACAATTTTTATTTAGAAAACTCATAACAAACTGTTTAATTAAAATAAGTCAAGTTATAAAAATGTTTAATTCATTTTAGTATTTTTTGCTTGTTTTTATTGCTTTAGTGTTGTTTATGATTTTTTCAGGGTGTCATTTGTGATATCTTTAATTGAACCAGAATGCTCACATTAAACCTTATTTCTTATTTATATTATATAACTGTTTTTGTTAAAATGCATTTATTCAATATAATAATTATTATATTTATATTGAACAGATACTGTTTATAAATGGAATAAAGTTTATTTTATTGAACACAGTCATATTATTTTAGAGAAGTGAAAATAAGATACATTTTATATACATTCTTTTTCTTTGTATCATTATTTGTCTATACAATTATGAAAAGATAATAAATGCAAACTATATGAGGAACTTGAATATTTTAACATCAGGTCCACAGAATGATCATGGTAAAAATATATGATTGAAAGGTATAATTATATTTATTCCAGTCTCATGGCCAATTTCTGTTGAACAATCTTTTAATTACTGATTTGTGAATGATTGACATATGGTATGTAGTTGTTTTACTATTTTACATTTTATGGACAACTTATTTAAAATGTATTGATTAATTGATTGATTGATTGTGCCATTTAACACCACTTTCAGCACTGTTGACAATATTGTTGCGTCCCTTTGATGGAGGAAGGTAGAGTGCCTGGAGAGATCCATGACCTTCTTCAGGATAACTGTTAAACCTAGTTAATTAAGATTGGAATGGAATGGCCCCGAATAGAACACACCTGCCATGTCATGGGTGGGGTTCAAACTCACAACCCCAGTTTTATAAAGGCTAGTGGTAAAGTATATGAACTAATTGGACAACTCAGTCATCGTTTTTGATGGAAATTGTGTTTGATTGAACAGCAATTTCTTTTCCAACCCCCTAGTCATATAGATAATGTCTATAACATTAAACATGTTTGCCAAGCCCTCCTCCTAACCAGGGTAGTGGTGTAACAGTACATAAGAACACATTATGAAAAGGGCTTAACTCATCAGATCGATACAAAGCAGAAAAAACAACCAAACAACCACAGAGAGGATTTGACAGGGAATTTATACAACCCCTTAAACTTTATTTGGAAACACTCAGACACATATTTACATGTGTAACAAGAGGCGACATACATAGTCATAATTATGGGTACTACAAAACATGGTTAACAGATAATCATATTAATTACAATATTTTTACTAATTTCTTAATAAACAGTGATAAGTTCTTAAGTACTTTGATATTGCAAAATGAAAGCAGTCCTTTCATATTCTCTACACATGGATAAATGCTGTAATATTCTGAAATATGTATTTTTCTGATATTTTTAACGATATCAGACTGGCACTCAAATAAGTAGTCAAACTCAAATAAGTAAACAAAACAAAAACACAAAGTACATTAAACTTAAATAGAATCAAAGAGGAAAGAAAGTGGAGCTTAGCTATAAAACAACATTCTCATTTCGATTTTTGTCAATGGTTGAAGCTCCACCCAATTTCTGAAAGATATCTGACTCTCAATGATTTTGGAAACTGTACAAAGAATAACTATGCGCAAAGAAAAATCCGTTTGTTATATTTTTGTTCCCTGTCTTTTTGTGTGGTAATAAACATAAAGATTGTCTTTTCTGCCTTTTAAAATTTGTATAATATAATTTTGAATGAGAACAAGTACTTCGGTACTGGCATGAAAATACGGATTTTTTGTGTTATTAAAATTTGCTGTTACACAATATAAGAAATTATTTTAAATTAAGGAATGTATCTCCCTCATGCAAAGCTCTGATTCCTTTCACGGATTTGGCTATACTTTTTGGACCTTTTAGATTATAGCTCTTCGTCTTTTATATAAGCTTTGGATTTCAAATATTTTGGCCACGAGCATCACTGAAGAGACATGTATTGTCGAAATGCGCATCTGGTGCAAGAAAATTGGTACCGTTAATTTTATTACCAACTCTACAAAAAATGAGGAAAAACATATTGTATTGATTTTGTTGTTGAAGAAAGTCGCAGAATTGGAGACCTATGGATTACAATCTGGTGGCAATGGCGTAAACTAATTGTCTAATGCTTTATATTTCAGAAGCTAGAAGACCAGGACGCTTCATACTTTGTATGCAAATACCTTATACTAAAAAATTTCCTTGACCTCATTTTCTTGGTTCAGTGAATGCTGTAAAAAAAAAACCACTTGTTTTTATACGACCGCAAAATTTTAATTTTTTGGTCGTATATTGCTATCACGTTGGCGTCGTCGTCCTGCGTCGTCGTCGTCCGAATACTTTTAGTTTTCGCACTCTAACTTTAGTAAAAGTGAATGGAAATCTATGAAATTTTAACACAAGGTTTATGACCACAAAAGGAAGGTTAATATTGATTTTGGGAGTTTTGGTCCCAACATTTTAGGAATTAGGGGCCAAAAAGGGCCCAAATAAGCATTTTCTTGGTTTTCGCACTATAACTTTAGTTTAAGTGAATAGAAATCTATGAAATTTTGACACAAGGTTTATGACCACAAAAGGAAGGTTGGGATTGATTTTGGGGGTTTTGGTTCCAACAGTTTAGGAATTAAGGGCCAAAAAAGGGCCCAAATAAGCATTATTCTTGGTTTTCGCACAATAACTTTAGTATAAGTAAATAGAAATCTATGAAATTTTAGCACAAGGTTTATGACCACAAAAGGAAGGTTGGGATTGATTTTTGGAGTTGAGGTCACAACAGTTTATGAATTAGGGGCCAAAAAGGGGCCCAAATAAGCATTATTTTTGGTTTTTGCACCATAACTTTAGTATAAGTAAATAGAAATCTATGAATTTAAACACAAGGTTTATGACCATAAAAGGAAGGTTGGGTTTGATTTTGGGAGTTTTGGTCCTAACAGTTTAGGAATAAGGGGCCCAAAGGGTCCAAAATTGAACTTTGTGTGATTTCATCAAAAATTGAATAATTGGGGTTCTTTGATATGCCGAATCTAACTATGTATGTAGATTCTTAATTTTTGGTCCCGTTTTCAAATTGGTCTACATTAAGGTCCAAAGGGTCCAAAATTAAACTTAGTTTGATTTTAACAAAAATTGAATCCTTGGGGTTCTTTGATATGCTGAATTTAAAAATGTACTTAGATTTTTAATTATTGGCCTAGTTTTCAAGTTGGTCCAAATGGGGGTCCAAAATTAAACTTTGTTTGATTTCATCAAAAATTGAATAAATGGGTTCTTTGATATGCCAAATCTAACTGTGTATGTAGATTCTTAATTTTTGGTCCAGTTTTCAAATTGGTCTACATTAAGGTCCAAAGGGTCCAAAATTAAACTAAGTTTGATTTTAACAAAAATTACATTCTTGGGCTTATTTGATATGCGTTATCTAAATATGTACTTTGATTTTTGATTATAGGCCCAGTTTTCAAGTTGGTCCAAATCAGGATTCCATATCAAGTATTGTGCAATAGCAATTAATTTTCAATTGCACAGTATTGCACAATAGCAAGAAATATCTAATTGCACAATATTGTGCAATAGCAATTAATTTTCAATTGGAGTTATCTTTCTTTGTATAGAATAGTAGTTGATAATATATGTTGGAAATTTGCCAGACATGACTATGATGTCATTTTCTATTTTTATTTGCCAATAACTTTATGTAAATAACTTCATTGGAAATTTGCCAATATAAAATGTTGCTGATGAAGCTTTTTTTCCTTATCTTATCTAAAATGTTTTTAGATAATGTATGTTGGAAATTTGCCAGACATGACTATGATGTCATTTTCTATTTTTATTTGCCAATAACTTTATGTAAATAACTTCATTGGAAATTTGCCAATATAAAATGTTGCTGATGAAGTTTTTTTTATTGTTTTATACAATAAACAATGTATATTCACTTTTACTACCAACCAATCTTTACCATTCAGTGATAACAAGCACTTTATTTTACATTTTAATATTTTATGATGTATTTAAAAGAGTAGTTATTGTTGCAAACTCCATTAGAAATTTGAATTGATATCAGTTTTGGAAAAAGGGAAACGGAGATGTGAAAAAAGGGGGGGGGGGGTTTAAATTTTTCTCATTTCAGATTTCATAAATAAAAAGAAAATTTCTTCAAACATTTTTTTGAGAGGATTAATATTCAACAGCATAGTGAATTGCTCAAAGGCAAAAAAAAATTTTTAAGTTCATTAGACCACATTCATTCTGTGTCAGAAACCTATGCTGTGTCAACTATTTAATTTTAGATTTAAATAAGAAGAAATCTTTAATTGATTTGTAAAATCTTGACATTTGTTTTGTGTAAAAAAAACCCATGTAATGTCAAAAATTTGATCACAATCCAAATTCAGAGCTGTATCACGCTTGAATGTTTTGTCCATACTTGCCCCAACTGTTCAGGGTTCGACCTCTGCGGTCGTATAAAGCTGCGCCCTGCGGAGCACCTGGTTGATTATTGGCCCAGTTTTCAAGTTGGTCCAAATCAGGGTCCAAAATTAAACTTTGTTTGATTTCATCAAAAATTGAATAATTGGGGTTCTTTGATATGCCAAATCTAACTGTGTATGTAGATTCTTAATTTTTAATCCCGTTTTCAAATTGGTCTACATTAAATACCAAAGGGTCCAAAATTAAACTAAGTTTGATTTTAATAAAAATTGAATTCTTTGGCTTTTTTGATATGCTGAATTTAATCATGTACTTAGATTTTTGATTATGGGCCCAGTTTTCAAGTTGGTTCAGATCAGGATCCAAAATTATTATATTAAGTATTGTGCAATAGCAAGAAATTTTCAATTGCACAGTATTCAGCAATAGCAAGAAATCTTCAATTGCACAGTATTGTGCAATAGCAAAAAATGTTCAATTGCACAGTATTGTGCAATAGCAAGAAATCTTCAATTGCACAGTATTGTGCAATAGCAAATATTTTCAATTGCACAGTATTGCGCAATAGCAAGAAATATCTAATTGCACAATATTGTGCAATAGCAAGAAATTTTCAATTGATTGGAGTTATCTTTCTTTGTCCAGAATAGTAGTTGAATCAACAATGTATATTCACTTTTACTACCAACTAATAAATTAAAACACTCTTTACCATTCAGTGATAACAAGCACTTTTTGTTACATTTTAATATTTTATGATGTATTTAAATGAGTAGTTATTGTTGCAAACTCCATTAGAAATTTGAATTGAGATCAGTTTTAAAAAAAGGGAAAGGGGGATGTGAAAAAAAAAATGGTGGGGGGGGTTTAATTTTTCTCATTTCAGATTTCATAAATAAAAAGAAAATTTCTTCAAACATTTTTTTGAGAGGATTAATATTCAACAGCATAGTGATTGCTCAAAGACAAAAAAATTATTTTAAGTTCATTAGACCACATTCATTCTGTGTCCAAAACCTATGCTGTGTCAACTATTTAATCACAATCCAAATTTAGAGCTGAATCCAGCTTGAATGTTGTGTCCATACTTGCCCCAACCGTTTAGGGTTCAACCTATGCGGTCGTATAAAGCTGCGCCCTGCGGAGCATCTGGTTTTAAAGTGAAATGCTCTTATTATGGGGAATAGGATAATTATATTTGGTTTTTTAGTCCAGTCAATATAGCGAATAACCTCAAAGTAATTGCAACAGAAATTAATTTTGTATTTTTTTATTTGCACATTACTAAAGAAGAACCATGAAAAAATCGGACAAAATCGGAAAAGGGGAAAGTGTTATAATTTCACCTTTTGTTTTTTACATGATACCTTGTAAAATCGTCACAGCTTCAGCACGCCATACGTGTTATGGGAGATAACTCGTCACTCAGGGTCTAACAGACTTGTCAAACAAATTCTAATTTATGTGAATATCAACTAATAATATGGATATATCTTAATTCACGGTAAGAAATAATGTATATTATAATTTTTCAGGTGGAAACATAATAAAATGACATAAAAAAAAAGTTTTAAAAGATGTCATTTAACACATTTTTCGTATGTCAGCGCTCAGACTCAAATATTTCCTTTAACACGTTCTCATCTAAAATTAGAAATTCTCATTAACGGTAATTTGTCATAATTCGTACTCAAATAGGTCGAATTATTGCTCATAAGAAAAACGTATGCAAAAAATAAAAATAAAGGAACAAACCACATTTTTATTTTATCAAGCACTTGGAAATCGTGAATCTGGCATATTTAACACCTGGTGTATGCTGAACTGAATTGTAATACATTAACTTGCATTTCTCAGGCCTGTATGCTAGCATACGTACCTGGTGTATGCTAATGTCTACATTTAATTAATACATTGTATTTCTCAGGTATGTATGCTAGCATACGCACCTGGTGTATGCAGAACAGCAAACATTGAAGAGGGAGGGTAGGAGGGGTCCTGATCCCGAATTCCCGGGCTTAAAAACATGAAATCCCGAAATCCCGGGCTTAAAAACACGCAATCCCGAGGTCCCGAAATTCAAAAACTAGAATAGACCTTTTTCGTATTGTTTGTTCCGTTAGACCGTTCCGTCTTTTTTCCCGCTTTTACATAACTTGTATCACGTGACACCCGACATCGTTTGTTTATTGACAACAAGATGGACGGCGCCAGATTCAATGCCTTTAAAGTTCCTCAGTTGCAGGAATATCTCAAAGAACGGGGTATAAGTGTTACTAATATTAACAAACTGAAACTAACCAAGTTATGTGAGGCCGTGGATAAGCTAAATTTACCATTGGATCCAGATATGAGGAAAAATGAATCAGTAACCAGTGTTAAGCATAATTTAGAACAATTGTACGGGTTTTGTGATCCTTTTAGCCTTGACGGGTATACGTCAGACTTATCGTTTATTCCAAGCTTTAGCTTGTATGACCTTTTTAACTATCTGATTCATAGTACTGCTAGCTATGACAGACGAAAATTAAAGGCCTACAAATCCAGTGAGGACTACAGACTTTATTTTGATCGGTATGTAGAGGAGTTACAATATACAGAAGTGCCAAGTCGGGACATATGTGTTTTCAAGGCCAAAGTGAAACCTACGCAGAAAGACAAGACATATCTAAACAAGGCAACATATGATGTGTGGGTAATCATGGACAAGAAAAATGGAGAGGTTAAAACTGCCTACTGTACATGCATTGGCGGGTAACTATACATACATGTATATATTATTAGGAGAAAAATATAGCATTTGTTTTGGAACCTGATTGTTTGTAAAAAGTTGACAAATTAATATGTATAATTGTTGATCTCTCTCTAATTAATGATTGACTCTAGCATGTTTAGGGTTAAACAGAAAAAAATGACAAATTTTAATGTACTTGCATAACTCAGTTATTTTGTACATGTACAATGTATGTACATGTACCAATGAACATATAGATACAGACAAACCTATATATATGCACCTGGGATTCTTTATGACATGGCCTCTGACTACATGAAATTTCTATCAAGCGATAAACTGATTCTATAAGAGGGAAACATTATAAATTCTTGTCAACTTTTCATTAGTGCACATACATGTATTGTGTGAGCAAACAAAGAAAAGGAATAGCAAGTGCTATGAAATTACAACGACAATATTTGGAAATCTCTTAGTTCTCTAGGCTTAACTTTGACTCTTAAATATTACAAAGTGACCTCATTACTAGTTGGTTATAGAGAAGCTGGACTTTGCTAGTGTATTTTTTTTTTTTGTTTAATGTATATAGTGCTAGAAAATGAACTGAAAAACAAGAATCACAAATTAAAAAAAAATAACAACAAAAAAATAAGACTTAAAATTACCTTCTAAACAATTGAATACTTATAATACACATGTACAATATGTATACATAATCATTGCAAGAAAATTAACATGTTTTAATATCACATTATGATTAATCCTTATAATAACTTTCAGGGCAGATGGTGCTTGTAGGCATGTTGGAGCCACTTTGTATGAAATAGAAGCATTTGAGGTTAAATCTGTAACAGATGGAGAAAACCAATGGAAAAAAAGGCCAAGAAGCCATGACTGTCCAGTCCCAATTAAACAGATGAAAATAATGAAAGCAAGGTATGCGTCATTAATTTTAGGGGTTGAAACTAGACAGATATTATATGATTTTTCATTTCATGAACCCATTTTGCTGGATTTTATATATTGATCCCTAAAAAAACCAACATTGAAATAGTTAACCATTGATTGTGAAGGACAAAAGACCTAAATAATTAATAATGTCCATTATTTATTAAATCTATTCTGTATTATCATCAGTTTGTGTTAAAAATGATAAGAAATGTAACCTGGATTACTTAATGAGTTTAATATTGTGGCTTTGATAACAATTTTCTCCTTTGCACTCATACCGCATCTTATTTATATTGATCAACATATTTTCAGTATCAAATTCTTAACTAGAATTGTATAGTTTGCTTTTTTTTTAATTACAGGTACAATGAAGAACCTACCATGGATTTCAGTGGCCTACAAAACTTTGACCCCAGAAGTGTGGATCAGAGGGCAAGTTACAACTTGGAAAGAATTCAAGCTATAGCAAGAGACCTTAAAAAGGTATACACATTACTATGTTTTTAGTTTGGTATTAATGTCAAAAGACAAAATTACATGTATAAAAGCCTCACATGCAAACTTTCATTTGACTTTGTTCAAATGAATTTTAATACTATTAACTTAGGTATTCTATAACCCTTACATGCCTTCAGTAATTAAGTACTATGCCAAAAGAAAATATTTCAAAGGAAACACATATTTTCATCAAACTATGAAACTTGTGATCTACATAAATTTGTTTTTCTAGGAGTTGTGCCCCTTTGACCTTATAATTTTGGCCTTAAACTATTACTTTAAGTTTGTCAATTGAACCTTTCTGAAACAACACAGCATAATTACATAAAACTTTTTACATAATAAGGATATGCTATGTATACATTTGTATATAATAATGACAGGAAATTGTGATTAAACTAGGAGTTATATCATTAAGAATTTAGTTTGTAGGTCCATGTACATGTATACACTTTCAATTAATTTAAGTTTGTTCCTATATTTTGCATTGATGTTAATTGTAACTTTAGATATAGGAAGATGTGGTGTTAGTGCCAATGAGACAACTCTCCATCCAAATAACAATTTAAAAAAGTAAACCATTATAGGTCAATGTACGGCCTTCAACATAGAGCCTTGGCTCACACTGAACAACAAGCTATTAAGGGCCCCAAAAATTACTAGTGTAAAACCATTGAAACGGGAAAACCAACTGTCTAATCTATATAAAAAAACAATTTGCATATTTATGATTACCCACAGAAACCAATGTGAACTTTTGAAACTTAAATCATCATCTGTACTTATTTATTTCTTTTTACAAAAAATGTAAATATTGTATAAATGTATTTTCTATATACTGTATTTCAGATATCTCCAAATTTGCAGGCACTTGACATTTTAGGAGACCCTAATGATCATGTAGAGGAAGTGAATAACATTGATTTAAATTGTGATAACTTGATAGTACATAAAAGAGTAATGGACCAATTGAACAACAATGATGACATAGGTTCTATTGCAGATGCATTAAAATACAGTTCTGGTGATATTGATTTGATAGAAATGAACACACGTGGACAATCAAATAATGATTTGTGGTTTGCAATGAGAAAAGGTATTATTACCGCGTCAAATTTTGAGAAAGTTTTAAATGCTGTCCAAAGAGACCGATGCCCTCCTTCACTTTTGAAACAGTTAATGGGGGAATACAGCAATGCTTCTTCAGCTTCTTTAGATTGGGGTCGAAAAAAGGAAGAAACAGCTTTACACTTGTATATGAAAGTAAATAAGAAAGCACATCAAAAAGCTTGTATGCAGAACAAGGGATTACTACTGTATGAGAACATGCCATACATTGGGTGTTCGGTAGATGGCATTTTCACATGCAAATGTCACACTTCAAAAGTTATTGAAGTGAAATGTCCATATTCAGCACGCTTTGACAACCCAAAGGATGTGGCAGAAGATAAATCTCATAAGAATGATTATTACCATCAAATACAAGGACAAATGGGTATTTATGGACTTGACAAATGTGACCTAGTGATTTACACTACCAAAGGAATATGTGTAACAACTGTAGACTTTGACCCAATTTTTTTCAATAACATGGTGACAAAACTAGATAAATTTTATAGAGAACACTTACTTCCATATGCTATCAGTATTTGGAGAACATGTGACAACGAATTATAAATACAAATACTCATCACATTAGTCAAACATGTACAATTCTTTTTATTTATTTATGTAGACCTACTCCATAGATGGTGATTAACTATTGTTATGCTGTCCGTCTGTCCGTCCCACATTTCCCTTGAATTGCATTTTATATCTTGGCAAGTCTAACAAAGGACACATCATGATTAATGATCTTGGATAACAGTAAAACAAGAAGCCAGTGAATGAACTCAAGTTATATTGATTGAAGGATAAGGAGTTCTTTCTTCTTAAGACAACATACTACATACAAAAAATGTATGTTGTTTTCTTTTGTGTTGGGTTTCTGTATCATTAGTATTGGGAAAGTAGAAATAGGTGATAAGATAGACATACAAATGCACAACTTGGATAATTGTCCCATTAGCAATCATAACATTTCATATTTTTATGTAAAAAAGTAAACCATTTAGATAAAACAATTAACATGATTGATTTATTCATTTTACAAGCTGTTCATCCAAGTTGCATAACATTGCACATACTTTTACTACCTCACTGTAGATGGGCTTCATACGCAAAGGAATTATTCCCTGTAAAATAGCAAAATTTTTTAACCTTCCAATGGCTCTCTCAACATGAATTCTTGCCCTTGCTATTCTGCGAGTCTTAGTGGTTGCATTACTGCACATCTGTTTGCCAAAAGAGAAAGGTGGAATGTTCAGTGTGCCACCTTTTAAAGCTAATTCCCCCCTTATTAAAAAACCTCTGTCTGCCATAATATCATCGCCAAATTGTATGTTATCTAAAAATCCTGAATCTTGAACAATTTTTTTGTCAGAAATACTGCCAGTGAATAAATCAGATACGAAACTAAAAGTACCACTTGGAGTTATTCCCACTAGGCATTTGAATGTGTTGTGGTGTTTGTATTGTGAATAGGTTATTCGTTGTGCTGAAGGAAGACTTGGTCGTTGTGTGAAGAACTCTGTACAGTCAATGATACATCTGGTTTTAGGGAAATACTTAAAACATTTGGGTAGTTTATTTCTTATTTGCTCCATAGATGGCCATCTAATAAGAAAATTTAACTCATGGCTCACTAAGTTGATCCAGGTGTTAAATATTCTACTGACACTACTTTCTGACATGCCAAACATATTCCCAAGTGACTTGGTATCGAAGCCCCTTCTTAAACGTATAAGTGTGATTGCTAGTTCCTCTTTGATAGTCAACATTCTCTTTGGACCAGGCTTCAATGTCTACAGAAAAGAAAAAAAACATTTCAATATTTATACATTATGAATATATACAATGTACTGGCATCTTCTAATATATATGAAAGGTGCAAAATCAATGAAATAAATCATGTTTTTGTTTGTCAGTTTGCTGTCTGTACAAATTTGATTATTACAGAGTAGGTTACAGTGACCTGAATCAGTAATGTTTTATGACACGTCAAGCAAATCATTGATCAGCACCTCTACAAGAATACATATTTTCCTTCAATTTGAACTCGTTTTTTAAAAACATTGAAAAATATACATGTAGTATCAAATATTAAACAGGTATATATAAAAAATAGATGTGGTATGAGACAACTCTCCACAAGAGACCAAAATGACACAGAAATTAACAACTATAGGTTATCGTACAGCCTTCAACAATGAGTGAAGTCCATACAGCATAGTATGGTGGTCACTAAAATTATTGTTTGAAATACAACATTAGCTACAATGAACAAATTGAGTGAGACAACTCTGTCAGAAAACCAAATGAAGTATAGGGAAGCTTATATAATTAGCCTTATGTCAGTAACATGGCATTTCACGTAGAGCTGCGAAGTGGAAATAATATGGCTGTTTTAACACAAATAAATCCATAGATATTTACCTCACTACTTTCCCTTTCATTTGTGTTAACACTGTTCCAGTAAACTATGTTTCTAGCTTTGTCCTGAAGAAAACTAAATAACCATGTGAACATGGCTAAAGACAATCCTGTAAAAAAAATCTGCTTTTGTAACTACCATATTGTAAATGAATATTTTGTTGCTTTTTTCACATTGAGGAAAAATCTTACTAGCTCTCTAGAAGATGGCGTTTATATCTTATATTTAAACATATTAAAATATAGGTAATCTGAATTTTATTAACTGTTTCGTCCCTGCCAAGGGTACTCGTCAGGTGGTTTTATATATAAATGTACAAATTGATTATTGGACATATATATATATGTTGGCTGCCACGACAGTTATTAATATATTCATAGTACAGTGGTTCACTATACATTAATTAAAAGTGTTACAAATACAGAACTACTGATATAAGCTAAGACTCTGTTATGATCCGAAAGGGTCAATCCCGAAATCCCGAGCTTAAATACACCCGATCCCGGAGTCCCGATAAAGGTCCTATCCCCCCTCATTGAATCAGATGTTGTATTTCACAGGTCTGTATGATAGCATACGAACCTGGGTGTTTAAAAAAATCCTTTACGTCAGTATAGTTGTGGTTTTACTTTTATTGCCGATTTCGAGTTTTTCAAAAAAACTAAAAGCCTACCACTGACCTCTTTATTTTCTCCTGTTGGTAAACAGAAAAGCGTTAATTTGCAAGGCAAACCGGTAGATCTAAAGCGTTCACTGTTGTAAATCTATAAATGAAAACCAATTCTCAAGTTCCATGACTATGATCGCTTTATTGACCTGACAGTTATCTGTTTTGTTTGCAAATAAAATTACGGAAAAATGTTCCAAGTTCGAATTTGTTGACAAAAATTTATATGACGTCAGGGACCTTCTGACGTCAGGCGGAGGGATATAGACGGATAGCCTGACTTACACAAGTTTCTTTACCAGTACACTTAATTAAAATAATAGCAATTGATTACAAAACAACCTGTTTTGTTTATACTTGGGATTGGTAATTATTAAAAGTCAAAGAAAAAAGGACTATTTATCAGCGGAGTCACGCACTCCATCTAGATGACGTCATTTATAAATGTAAACAATTTGAAGGATGAATAAAGCAAAGGAGTTCCCCTCACGGAGAAGAAAATGGACAAAAATACGCTCTTTTATCTTGATTTGAATAAACCAGAAGCAAAACAGAATGTCGGATATATTTATGGTAAGTAAACCTAGCTGTTTTTGACTTTTGTACATTTTTCATGATTTCATGCTTTGGAGGTGGGCTTGAACATGTACACATACAAGAGGGGGGATAGGACCTTTATCGGGACTTCGGGACCGGCTGTTTTTAAGCTCGGGATTTCGAGATTGACCCTTTCGTGATCCGGGAATTCTTTTTTTCGGATTTCGGGATGCCGGGATTTACTTTATCTAATTTCGGGACCTCGGTAGTCCAAATAATTATGACGTCTTGAAAGGCGTCAAAGAAAAAAAATATTATAGCCTTTCAAGACGTCATAATTGTTTGGACTAGGACCTCGGGATCTAGTGTTTTTAAGCCCGGGATTTCGGAATCAGGACCCCTCCTATCCCCCCTCATACAAGAGGTAGAAACTAAGGAGGTGCTATTGCTAGTGCTTTGTGGGAAAACTTTAGTTGATTTATTGAGGAAAACAGTACTGATGCGTCCATATAGGCGGATACAAGTAACAAAAGATACCTGCCCCCTTTTTTGTGGGAAACAGTTGGTTGATTATATAGGAATCACTGAACCTTGGCTGGAACCCCCTCCCCCTTTATGAAAATATCTTAATCCGCCACTAAACTGTTTAAATCAATACTGTAACAGGGTAATTTATGAAGATCTTTTTTTAAGATACTTCAGATACTTTATTTCCCTAATAGTTGTGATAAAGTCCCTTAATGTTACAACAATAGCACTAAGATTCATCCCTGTATAATATTGTTAATGACCAATAAAACAAGGAGATTTCATTGGCAAACTTTTTATAAATCTACTTATTATTACGTGTTATTTACAATAATGAATTTTAATAGCTGACTACTATAGCATGTATACAATGAAAAAGAAAACGTAGCTTTGACCGTCTTTTGATTATCTTTTTAGTTTGTTTTTTTTAGAAAAGAAGTAATTCAAACAAATTATACATAAATTTATTGCAAAAGGATTAGAACAGCACATTTCAAGAGTGTTCAAATTGGAAAACATGAATGTTACTAAGGAAATGACATATTTCATTGATCTTCAACCAATCACATGCATGGCGACAATTTGTTTTTTTAAGGGTACGAGTTCAACCACTATAAAAAAAAAACTTAGTTCATACAGAGACATATATACACGTATATATGTCTCTCACAGTGTAGATACTATTCTGTACGCTATCCGGAAGTCGCGATTTTCGAAGCGAGAACTTTTTGGATCACATTTTAAATTTGATGGGTATACTGAATTAAACGGTAAGTTGATCATCTGTACATTGCTTAATGATTAATTCAGCCGACATCGATATTCTCAAATGGTTTAGAATTAAATTCCGCACATTCATTATTCGTATCTTTGCCTTAATCAAGAGATTTTCAAGTGCATCACTAAGAAAATTGAGTCGGCGAACCTAAAACCAATCTTTTTACCCTCTTAGTGTTCAAATTAACGTAAAATCCAGACTTAATTAACTAAATGAAGTATATTTCAAGTGGTGGTAAAAGTTTCAACCAGATCTTTGAAGCCAGAAATAAGAAAATTACACTTGTTTGAATTTCTCACTGTACGATCAGTCTCGCTTGTATATTTTAAAACTGTATGATCAGTCTTTATGTCACTGTATTCTAGTGGTGATTTCAAAGTTATTTACGATACATTAGAAGGTGGCATTTTTCTAAATAACACAAATATCTTTCAATACATTCACATCCTGAAACATATTTTAGCTTAATAGGGTGTACTCGACTTACTACATTCAAATTCAAATTCAAATATTTTATTGGACAAAGCACATATGATACAATGCGTATTCCAAGATACAAACACATTAAACATGACAATTTATGCAAATACAACATAAAGAAACATTTCAAGTACTAATTATATATATAATATCACAGTATTACACAGTATTATACTTATGGTAGACCAACTGACATTAGATTTTTATTACGAAGTTCAAAAGCTTGACTTAAATAATTACATATTTGTCTGGTGTCAACCAGATTTACTGGGTTAAGTAAATAAATCGTTGATTTAATATCATCATCATTATTAAGGTTATTGAAAATATCAAACTTCTCTCGAAGGTCTTTATATAGAGGACAATATAAAAGAAAATGAACTTCATCTTCCACTTTATCTTTACAAAGTTTGCAGTATCTTTCACTTGCTAAAATTTTTGGTTTGCTATATCTCCCAGTTTCAATTGCAAGTGAATGTGCACTTATTCTAATTTTTGTAAGCAGTGATCTATCATATTTCTTAATATCAAATCTTAAGTAAGCTTTTAAGTCAAAAGATGAGCACATTTTACTATAAAATCTTAGTTTACCTGTGTTATTAGATTTGATATGCTCAAGTTGACCCAAAATCTTGCATTTATAAAAGTTTTTTAGTGAGTCCTCAAACACATTATGTGATATTTGAAGTGAATCAAAGTTGATTAACTTTTTTAGTTTATGTAATGATTGTACCCAGCAAGAGCTCTTTTGTGTATACAATTTTTTATCTTCAATGAATGCAGATTTTAATAAATCAAATTTTGGGTTGTTTCCAACTTCAATGTCAGTTAATCTAGCATAGTATTTAAACATTAGTTTATATGATATAAAACACACTGGATATAGCTCAAGTTCTGTACGTAAAGCTAAATTGGAAGCCTTACCATGAACACCAAGAATATTTTTCATAATCATATTCTGAACCTTTTCAAATGGCAGTTTATCAGCAGTGTCAAGATTTATATTAAAATCTGAGATCCAAATTTCAGATCCATAAGTCATAATTGGTGAAATTAATGAGTTGAAAAGTCTTACCCATTTTTCCACTGCAATACAATTAGAATATGGTAATTTTGATTTCAAGGCGAAATATGCCTTACGTGCTTTATCAGCAAGATTTTCAGCTGCTATATTAAGTTTACCTCTATTGTTGAAGACTATACCTAAGTATTTATATTCTTTAGCAGATTCTAATGGTTGGGGACCAAAATAAAAATAATGTTTATCTAATAAAGATCTATTTTTACTATTTGATAAAATCATAGTTTGGGTTTTCTTGGTGTTCACATTTAGGCCCCAATCAATACAAAAAGATTGTAAGGCATCCACACAGTGCTGCAAGCCATTAGGTGTTTCTGAAATTAAGATTAAATCATCTGCATAAAGAAGATGACTAAAGTTATTCTGATTTAAATTAACTGGATCAGACAAAACAGGGTTGAAATAGGAATCGATGTCATCAACAAAAATATTAAAAAGGGTGGGGCTAAGACTGTCCCCCTGTTTCACCCCTAAATTAGCATGGAATGATTCACTAATAAATCCATCTGTTTTACAACAATATAATGTATTACTATACATATGTTTTAACAAGTCATAAAATTTCCCACCTATTCCCTTTTTGAGCAATTTATGTAGTAATGCCTTTCTTACAACACTGTCGAATGCCTTTTTAAAGTCCACAAAACAAATGTAAAGATTTTTTTTACACTTATTTAAATATTTATTAATTAAAGTTTTCATTATGAATATATGGTCACTTGTTCTATATCCTTCACGAAAACCACCCTGCTTGGCACTCAACAAGTCTTTAGACTCTATGAACACAGTTAATCTGTTTTGCAGTAATGAAGTAAATAATTTACCTAAACAGCTAGAGACACATATACCTCTATAGTTATTGCAATCATTTGGATCACCTGATTTAAAAATTGAAGAAATATATGACAGATTCCATGATTTTGGAAATTTTCCACATTGTAGTATTTTATTAAAAAGTTTTACTATAACTAGTACCATGGATGAGGCACTACATTTAATAAACTCATTCAATATCAAATCAGGACCACCAGACTTACCAGATTTAAGTCTAGTGATACCCTTTTTAACTTCATTACAAGTAAATGGGTAATCCAGAGAGCAATGATTGTCCTTTGATGTTTCAAGATCATCAGGAAAATTAAGTTCTGAATCAGAGTTTAATAAGGATTTGTAATGTTCTACCCATTCCTGCTTTGATAATGGACTGGGCGCCTGTTGGTGGTTATTTTTTAGATTGTTAATAGATTTCCAAAAGGACTTAGAGTCTTTGTGTTCTAGGCTATTCAATTTACTAATAAATGTCCTATAAAACTCTGCTTTTAAGCTCTTTTTTTGTTTATTATAATGTTTTACACAATTAGAATATGTTTGGCGCAGGTTAGCATTATTTTTATCCTTTTGGAGTCTTTTACCAAGAGACCTTACTTCTTTCCTCAGAAAAAGACAATCATTGGACATCCATGCTTTTTTTGGTTTAGCTCTTTTTCTCTTATTAGATGGACGAGAACTTTTCTTTTTTAATACTAAAGTTTTTGATGCTGCATTTACATAAATTTTATTAACTGATGAGACAAGAAAATCAATATCATCACAGTTTTCATCATCAATATTGTTCATTAGATCTAATATATCATTTACAGACTCTTTATGTAATAAAGCATCATGATAATTGTCTGACATGGAATGTTCCCATTGAAATTTACCAACATCAGAAAGAGACTCAAGAGTTGTCTCTCTTTGAGTACATGATTTAAAGCATACAGATAATAAACAGTGGTCAGACAATTCCACTGGAGATCTAACAATAAAATGCTGTACACAATAGAATAAATTAGGTGTTGTTAACATATAATCAACTGTGCTTTGGCCATTAGAATTACAAAAAGTAAAAAATCCTAAGGAATCGCCTAGAAATCTCCCATTAAGAAGTCTCAACTGCAAATCTTTACAAAGGGACATAAGAAGAGTGCCATGTATGTTTTTTTCTCTATCCATTTGACGTCTTACTAAGGGAATATCAGGGGAGTAATTAATAGGGACAGGACAATCAATGAAATTTTCATTTCCATCATCATTTTGAATGTAGTCCTGCAGTCCTCCTGTTCGGGCATTAAAGTCACCACAGATTAGAATTTCTCCCTGATGTTTAAACTGCATGATTTCATTTTGAAGCTGTGTAAATATCAATTCTGAATCATCTTTATTCATATATGGTTTTATATAACAAAAACACAAATAAACTGTGTAAGATAGTCCAAGTATTTGCTTATCCAGCTTTAACCAAATTGAAAATTTTGATCTTTTTATCTCTTTTACTCCCTTTCTGATATGCGGTTTGCAGTATACTGCTATACCACCTGATGCCCTTCCCTTTCTTTTGCGTTTAATAGGTTTTACAGTAAAAGGCATAGAAAAATCTGGGAGATTTCCAGGTGAGTCAGATACTAAAGTTTCAACAAAACCAACTATCTCAAAACTATTTACATAAGTAACAAAATCTACATCTTCAATTTTGTGACTATTTAGGCCATGAGTATTCCAAAAACCTATATTAAGCTTACTCATTTTTTCAAAAAGATATATGTGAGAATAAAAGGGTTATCATAAAATCGATAACTTTGGATTGAATCAATCCGATAGACCTGGTTTGACATCTTTGTTTACTTGTCGACGTCATGTATATACATTGTATGTGTAGAACAAAAATTTTTGGGTTTTTTTGGGTTTTTTTTGGTTTTTTTTCAGTTTTAAGAACTGAATTAATAATTTTTAACTTTAATTGAAAATGAAATAATCATTACATTAAAATTGAAAAAAGAAATCAATCTAAATCCTGAAGCTAATCCAAACTGAGGGGGCTATATTTCTCTAAGAAAAAGACAAAAAAGGGGGGGGGGGGGCAAATTGAATTACAGTAAAACTATTTTAATATCAATTTTTTGATTTTTTTTCTCATCTTTTTCATTAGGAAGAATTTTTTTTTTTTTACCATTAGCTACATTTTGTACATTAGTATTTCAAAAATAACAATTAAACATGTTGGTCCATCTGACCAAAATACAAGTTGCTAGTTATCTTTTACTGAGTCTGTGGGCCATACCTTTTACTTTTTCAAAAATAAAAGTAATAAAAAGTCTTTATTTTCCTAAAAAGACATAAAATATGATCATTCTAAATAATAAAATAAATTTATAAAAATGAATGTTTATAATTAGGCTACAGTACATTTGTATTTCGAAAATTACAGTTTAACTAGCAAGTTGTAACAGCTGTTGGACTAGCTTGTTGATTTCAAATTCTTTGTTCTTATTTCCATGATTACCAGTGAATTTTCCCTTTTCTGAGTTTTGTTTTGTCACTTTTGATTGTTGAAAAGATCTGTTTTTCTGTGGACGGAAGTAGTCCTCATATGGCTTAAGACCAATGTGCGGGTTAAGATGGGCCTTGATTATTCGCACTAAACTTTTCTTTCCAGTATTACTGAAGTGAATACCATCTGAGAACAGTGATGGATATGCGATGATATTAATTTGTTTTCAATGAATTCACACTTTTCATTTTGTGAGCAAAACCATTTAATTTCTGCATTAAAATCTGCACATTTTGAGTTGAAAGTCGCTTTGTTTACCCTTTCAAATGCAGGTAAAACATGGATGGTTGTATCCTTATTCTTTTGAAGAAATGTAAGAATAAAGTACTTTATGTCTGCAATACATGTATCAGTGGGTTTCTTTTCTAAATCATTGTTTCCTACCCCTATAACAAGATGTGTAGGGGAGCTGTGTGAATCACAGTAGTTTTTTGCTCCATTTATGGATTTTTCTCCTTTTCCCAATATAATTAGTTCTGCGTCTTTGTTTTTATAAATTCTTTTTGGATCTATCCCATTTCCATGGGAATCCATAACAAATCTAATTTCACAATGATGTTGATTAGAGATTGGAGCTTTAAGCTCTGTTTCTTTTTCGTCATTGCTTAGGCAGCAACCATTTGATTTTCTGGGGGGGGCTATGGTTTTTTTTGGAAAAAAAAGTTTGTTTCCAGTTTTTGGAGAAAAAAATAATTTGTTTTTGATTCTGAGAAAAAAAAATTGTTTGTTTCACCCTCAGCTGCCATTATATGTAATGCTAAAATTGAAAGAAAAAAATTGTTTTCGACTTGTCGCGAAAAAAATAGATTGTTTTTCGCCGCAGGCGAAAAAAAAAATTTGTCCAGAAAAAAAAACCATAGCCCCCCCCAGAAAATCAAATGGTTGCTGCCTTATGTTGTTATTATGGTCCGCAAGTAAGGAGAATGAATTTGAGGTTGATACCTGTGGGATAACATCTTGTGTTTTGTGTTCCATTAAGGATTGAATTTTCTCCTCTAACATTTTCAAATTTGATTTCAAGGTCATATTATAAGGATGTTTAAATGTTGCTAAAATAAGAGGAAGATTTGATGTATACTAGTATATAAGTTTCAGAAATGTCCTCCGTTATACTTAAAATTGTACAAACACACAGATTTAGTTGTTATATAAAAATGCATGTATTTACACACATTCGAGGCCGTACTGTAGCCTACAATTGATCACAGTTCCTTCACTTTGTTTAAGATGTAGAGCTGTCTCTTTGACACTCAATTGTATGTACCACTTTGTCAAGCGGGGGGTTAAAGTGATGAAGAAGTCCGTCTTTCCGTTCGTCCGTTCGACCGGTACAATATGTTTCGCCGATTTTGTAAGCACATCTCCTCATAAACCACTTTATATACATTGGGGGTTCCGGCCATTTTTAAATAAATATTTACTGTTTTCTGATTGGTTAAAATTATTAGTTTTATTTTCAATGTTGTCAATTTTGATGGCGACACGCCCACTCTGACGGTGTGTATTCATACGCCAACATGTGTGTACGTTGTTATTGTTAATATAAATAATATAAAAAAAGTTCTTATTTTTGATAGAAATTTTTTTGTAATGAATGGCAATAATTTATTTTGATTTTATTGAACCATAAAACTAATTTTTGACTCTTCACATTTTACATAATCCGCTTCGCGGATTATTCAATGTGAAGAGTCAAAAATTAGTTTTATGGTTCAATAACCATAAAACTAATTTTTGACTCTTCACATTTTACATAATCCGCTTCGCGGATTATTCAATGTGAAGAGTCAAAAATTAGTTTTATGGTTCAATAAATTCAAAATAGATAATAGCCATTCATTAAATGGAGAGGGGGTCCAATCCAGGAGAAAAGGGGATTTCAAATATAATTTATTTATGTTCCCATACAAATGCATTGATAGTTAAAAAAGGGTTTCAAACTGCCGGATCCCCCCTTTTTTTAATCCGTCACTGATATAACTATTAATTAATCTTATTCGGATTCCTTATCATAAATGATAATGACTGTATTGTGCACCGTCTATTTCGAATTTTAGTAAAAATCTTTTATGGGGTTACTTTATATAAGATACGGACTTGAACATTGCATTATATGGGGGCACCCATCAGGTATTTCCAACACCTCCTAAACCAATCATTAAAGTTTTCTGAAATTGCTCCATTTGTACTCGATTAATGCATTATGGACCTTCTATTTCTGTAAACTTACCAAAATTATATCACATGAATTAACCCCCTACGCAAAGCTGTCTTTATCCATTTTTTGTTATTTTAAAAGAGACAAGCTTGATGATCCTTGATTTATGTTATCATCAATTGGTCAACGGAGGACGGTGTAAATAATCTTTAAAAATGTAATAGCTATAAACAGATAACTGTAACGATACACTATTACAAAGTCCACAAGCGAATCATGTATTACATTTTAGGCATTAGATTTTAAATAAGACTGATGTAACAAAAATACAATTATTTTGCCATCTAAAAAATTCATCAGAAATATATTTGTATTGTCTGATGAAAGTAATTACACGTTATAGTTCCCTGGATAGTTCATAATATCACATATACACGTATATACCTTCAAATTGCTTTTGTTTTTTCTTCAAAATCACGACTGATCATACAGTCAAAAAATCTGAAATCGCTTCTAGAATACAGTCAGTTCTAGACTGATCGTACAGTAATTTATTTTGGGATCCTCAAGGAAAACATATTTTTTATGGGAAATACGAATATTCTACTTAAATACGAAAAGAATATTGAAACAGTATATATTTAACTGTAAACTGATGCAAATATTTGCAATAAAAGATTATTTGCTTTGTACTACGAGAGCAAAATTGTCCATCGATTTCACTTTTTTCTACCAAGTTGATGTGATGCACACGTATATTTTATATTCTAATGCATGTTTCTGTTACAGTAACTCATATTTATGATGCTATATATACCTTGAAGATGTTCAAAGCACTTTGTAGATATAGGAGTAAACAAATGATGAGAAAAGTTACCGTAGGCAAAACTGTCCTGTTAGCCGGTTGGAAATCATCGCTTCGAAAATCGCGACTTCCGGATAGCGTACAGAATAGTATCTACACTGTGTCTCTGGTTCATATAAACTTTAAAATCAGTAATTGTGATATAAATGTAACGCTAAACGGGTCTTTGTTCTGTGTATTTTGGACAGTCATTATTTTGGATATATATGTATCTGGGATCTAATCCTTCTTGCCCGTTTACATTTATAAGGAAACAGCTATCAAATATTTCACCATATATATATATATAGGCTCACTACCGTCTATATACTAGTATTAACGAAGTCTGTTTAATGTGCACATGTTTAATCATATAAAGGTACATGTATATATGATATATTTAAAAGGTTCACAGCCCAGGTTCACATTTATAAATTCCAATACAAAACAGATTACTTAGTTCCAACTCTATAAAACAACATGTTACTTCATTATAATCTATATCGCAACTTAATTGTTACTTCAAGCTACTACACCAATATAAGTGATCAATGCAAAAAGTTTCTTACAAAATCGTGCTATGAACCGCTGTCCTTAAATTAGATTAAACCTTGCTTTGATAAACGTCCAAATGTTATTACATTTCTACTGTGCAACTCATGTACCGTACAAACTAAGATGAAAGATCATTCAACAAATTAAGTATAATTGACCATCAAATCTTTGATGTAGTTGACCACGCCACATTAATGTTAAATTTGTGAAGTGTAAAATATTTACTCGCATATATATATATGTATATAATATGTAGTTTCCATTTCTCGTTTCAGCATTTTTCAAACATTGGCTATACCTTTCATGTAACTATTTATGTGTTGCTTATGAATTTAATTGTAACACTTCTTAGTGACTGGATAGGTTAAACCAATGCCTTCCTAGAAAACTATGACACCAATGAACAACACCAGTCTTTTTGCTGTTCCTGCTTATAATGTATGCATGGCTTCACTAGAAAAGGCATACATTTTTTGGCTTTCCTGGTTGAAGGATTTTTTTACAACTCCAGTGTATACACAATTGTTACCATAGTATATAGTTGGTTGACCGTTATGGAATAACCGTTTCACAGATGATATCGGATATGTTTCTCACGTCATAACTACAATCCCCTTCCCTTTTCATGAATTTGACTTAATTACTGTATAAAGCTAGTTATCGGGTTTGTAAAAACACGAGCAACCCGACGGTGCCACTGTTGGACATGTGGAGCAGTATTTGCTTACCCTTCTGGAGCACCTGAGATCATCCCCAGTTTTTGGTTAGGGTTCGTGTTGCTCAGACTTTGTTTGTTTTCTATGCTGTTTTTTGTGTACTTTAATTTGTATATTTCATGTCATGGTGTTGTCAGTTTATTTTCGATTTATGAGTTTGACTGTTCCTCTGGTATCTTTCGCCCCTCTTGAAGTCTATAACTTTGAGAATGATGAAAAATGATAGTTTTGCAATTCAAAATATGAATACAATATAAGGCTGGTTAGAATGCAAACCATTCAGCTTGTTTAATATCTAATAAGTGCCACCAAATATGCAGACATTTAAGACCATACACAATAACACAAGCTTACTGAACACCAGCTTGGTTTGACAATACTAGAATGTATACCTGTAAAACTGCAATTCAATAAAACATAGATTGGTATACAAGCAATTAAAGCTTGTATGTATCCATGCAAGAAAAATAAGTTTTCACCGTACACCAGTGTTGTATGCAAGAATACCGTGAACTGAAAATGTCAAACAAATATGCAAACTTTTATGTTCCAATGGGTATAGGATTATATGTTGGTATGCCGACAATCAAACCCATGAATTCCATTGTTTTACAAGGGTTTATTGAAAAGCGCGTTGGTATACCGGAATAAACCCCTGAGTGTTGCAGTTAAGAATCAAGAGCTTTCTTTCAAATTCAAATGAAGTTGAAGGCTATACATAAGTATTTCCTTACATCCATGTAATTCGACCTTTTCATTTCACAATCATACACATCTACTTATTTTTTAAGGGAGGTATGCAAACATAAGTAAATAAGAAATGTTACTACTCAGTAAATACTTAGCATTCAGGCATACAGACTTGCCAATACAAACATGAATCCAGAATAAAATTTTAGAATCCATGCAGGCATACAAGTACCTAGCAGAAAAAAAGCCAAAATAAATAAAAAATTCGGTTTACATATCCCAGGTTCGTATACAGGCATACAGACCTAAACTATGCCAAAATAAATATATTGAAGGTTCTAAATACACCAGATTTGTATATGCAGGAATACAGACCTGACAAATACTTATATACGCAGAAAGTGAGAGTTTAACATACACCAGGTCGGTATGCTAGCATACAGACCTGACAAATACTAGTATATATATGCATAGAGTGAGAGTTTAACATACACCAGGTCGGTATGCTAGCATACAGACCTGACAAATACTAGGATGTGCATAGAGTGAGAGTTTAGCATTAACCAGGTCGGTATGCTAGCATACAGACCTGAAAAAACTAGTATATGCATAGAGTGAGAGTGAAACATACACCAGGTCGGTATGCTAGCATACAGACCTGACAAATACTAGTATATATGCATAGAGTGCGAGTTTAACATACACCAGGTCGGTATGCTAGCATACAGACCTGACAAATACTAGGATGTGCATAGAGTGAGATTTTAGCATTAACCAGGTCGGTATGCTAGCATACAGACCTGAAAAATGCTAATATAATATGCATAGAGTGAGAGTTTAGCATTAACCAGGTCGGTATGCTAGCATACAGACCTGAAAAATACTTGTATATGCATAGAGTGAGAGTTTAGCATTAACCAGGTCGGTATGCTGGCATACAGACCTGACAAATTCTAGTATACACATACAGTGAGGTTTTAGCATACACCAGAGCGGTATGCAGGCATACAGACCTGACAAATACAAGTAAGAGAAAAAAGACTTAATTTAGCATTCTTTTCATTGAAACATCTGAAATAAAGATGGGTAAATGCTATGTTATGTAAATATTTCAAAAATGACATAAAAGTATAACAAAAATGCGGAATGAGTATCTTTTTAAGGTTTATTTACTTGAATTATTTCCTTGGTGTTAAAATAGTTCATTTTAGCATCCTATGAAAAAGGTTTATGATAAAATAATGAAATTTTGGTTCGCATTTACAAAGAAAGATCACAAATCTTGCCAAAAGATGACGAGCAAATATTATTAATGCTATACAGTGAGTTTTTAACGCGAAATATATCAATAATCCCAAATTTTGTAGCCTTTTCACACAAAAATAAGTTAAGTGGCATATGAGAATTTCTAATTTTAGATGAGAACGTGTTCTTTAAAACATTGACCGTTCACTCTTTTCAACAAAAAACCTAAGGAAAGACAAATTATGTAATGATTTTCACTTATATTTTAACATATAAAGAATTTTGAGAACGAAAAAAATATCTTTTAATGATTTTATACAACGTTACTTTGTCGCAGAAAAAAATCTATGGAACGCCGTTAGTGCAATAAACGTAAATTAATTGATATACGCACAATAACGATGTTTTGTATTTACAATAACTTTACAAAGTTCTACTGAAATTTAAGCTGGCTGGTGTTAAAAGACTGCGTTAAGTGTGAAATTTATTCAAATCTCCTTTTATTTATATTTATTGCATACAATTATATCTATCATTGAATATGTACGGTAAATCAACAAACGAAATAGCATAAAATATTGTCAGAAAATGTGTACACATTGTTTAATATAAACATTTATTGTTTTCCATGGTCTTTTACAATTTTGTTCCACTTTGTCTTTTCAACACTTGAAAAGACCCTCTCATCCTGAACAATTACTTTCATTATTACGCTTTATAAGGTAAATAAACTAGTTTCATTCTTTGCAGAGTATGTCCACAGATTTCAGTAGAAAGCAAACCAGTGTGTGTACCAAACAAATGATCCCAACTAGTTTAAACTAAGTAAAGGTAAGAAATAAAAATAAAATCTGATGGATTTGGAAGAAAATTAAAATTCCTTTAAAGTGAAGAACTTACGATACGGGAACTGTTGAACAATTGTTGGAAAATAAATAACAAAAAACAAAAAAATAACCGACAGAAAATAAATCGAAAACGTAATAGCACATGTCCGATCCATAATGCATATTTCTTTTTAAATTTCTATTAAAAACAGTATAACAATTGTTGCAAAAATATAAGTATAGACCTTTACTTAGGGGTTATCCATCCCAACTGTATGCTTTTTTATTGAATAAACTGCTGATACATTAAAACATTTCAGGTACTTTTTGGTTATATAACTTCTCACGTTTTGGGGTATTTATATACCTTGGCTTTAGATATTTGTGATAAAGCAGTGCTAATGAGGTAAATCAAAATATACGCGTTGGGCTTAACAATTATGAAGTGTTGCATTCGACACAATGTAGTATAACATATGACACACCAACACACAAATTATGTCTATCTCTTTGAATATGTATTCATGACTATGTCATGAGTGTGATAGCTTTTGTTGTAGCTTATTTTTTAAGTAGTTTTCTTTTTTGCAGGTACCAATGAAAGGGTGCTTTATTTGCAAATTATCCATAAATGACGGAAGAGCAACTGTAACATTAAGAGAAAAAGGAACCCGAAATATTAACGAGTTCAGCAAGCTACGAAATGATACCAAAGTTGCTAAATCTGGGCACGTAGTACACCAGGATTGTCGCAGGGACTACACAAATGCTAAATCTGTCAAACAAAAAGAACTAGATTACAAGACTACTGAAAATCGGGTTTTAAGATCACAAGAACAGTTCAACTATCGAGATAACTGTCTTTTCTGTGGACAGTTTGCAGATGTTAAGGATAAGAGGAAAGGTACTGATGTTTTTCCAGTCCGAACAAAGGATTTCCAGAGCAATATAGAAAAAATCTGCCGTGAGCGAAACGATGAATGGGCTACACATGTATTAACCAGAATTGTATTTGTACATGATTTGCATGCTGCAGACGCAATTTACCATCAGCGATGCAGTGTAAATATTCGAACAGGAAAAAGCATTCCATCTGGAACACCTAAGCAGAGCAAAAATAAAACCGGCAGACCCCAGCATCAACAGGCACAAGCTGCATTCCAGAAAACTGTTGAATATCTCCTACAAAACGAGGATGAACAACTTATGGTTATTGAGTTAGTAGAAAAAATGAAAGATTACTGCGGAGATGCAGCTTATTCGACTGTTCATATGAAATCAAAAATCCAAAAGTACTTTGGAGATGATGTGATTATAACAGAAATAAATGGGAAACCAAATGTTATTACACTCCGCAAAACTGCAACATCAATACTTCATGATTTTTATCAGAAGCAAAATGCAAGTGACCCTGAATCAGAGAAAATGAACATTATAAAAGCAGCAGCAATTCTTATAAAATCTGACATCAAATCAAAAATTGGCACGAAAACTGAGTATCCATCAGTTTCCGATGTTGAATCTTTGGAGCTAAAATCATTTTAAAACAACGACCCCTTTCAGAAGTAAAAAAGAAAATTTTCTAACTAACAATGAAAATAAACAAAATTTCATAAATATGCTAAGTGATGCCTTAGTAAAAAACGACTTTCAGACAGAACATGCAGATGCTGATGCTGATGTTCTAATAGCAAAGACAGGTGTCAATCAATCAATATCACACCCTACAGTGGTCATCGGGGAAGACACAGATGTTCTAGTTCTTCTTATATTTCACTGTACACTTAGTTCACATGGACTTTTTTACCGATCTGATCAGAGCAATCGAAAACTCAGTTCGAACAAAGTTTGGGATATTCAAAAAACTAAGCTGTTGTTGGGACCAGAAGTTAGCAAACTACTTCCGTTCATACACTCAGTTACAGGATGTGACACAACTTCAAGACTGTATGGTATTGGAAAAGGTTCCGTACTCAAAAAGATGTCCGAAAATGAAGAACTTCGTAAATTAGCATTACCATTTCTTAGCAGGTGTTCATCTGTGAAAGACATTGTAAATTGGGGTGTGCAGATAATTGCTTATTTGTATGGTGGCGTTCCGCACGAAAGTCTAGACATCATTCGCTACAGAAAATTTGCATACAAAGTACTGTCGAACTCAGTTACATTTCTACAAGTTCAAACGCTACCACCAATATCAGCTGCAGCAGAACAACACTGTAAGAGAGTGTTCTACCAAATAATAGAGTGGACAGACGAAACAAATCTTAATCCTTTGGACTGGGGTTGGTCAATCACAAATGACAGATTGACACCTATAAAAACTACCCTTCCAGCAGCTCCGGATAAACTATTAAACATAATAAGATGCAAGTGTAAAACAAATTGTGACACACGTAGGTGTACATGTCGAAAACACGGTCTAGAGTGCACAATCGCCTGTTCTGAGTGCAAAGGACATTTATGTACTAACGCAGAAAAGATAGTATTTGAAGAAGACCAAAACGAATAAAACTATAATTGATATCAAAGTTCGTTTTTATTACATTATTATATTGCTCAAAAGACAAGATCGTTCAACATCTGTTATACTTGGTATTTTTTAGGCACTGGCTACGGTTACATGGAAATGTAACAATAATAAAAATATTATTGTTACATTGGAGACTAATTGCCGGAATGCAAAGTTGGGTAAGGAACCGATTAATTACGAATGTAACAATAATTATTGAGGCTACGGTTACATTGCGTTATTGTTACATGAAAAACAGCAATGTACGCTAGATTTATTAAACTTAAATCTTCTATATAGTTTTGTTGCTTAATTCATTCATGTCTACTAAATAATACTTGTTATAATAATAAATAATAAATATTATTATTCAACAAATGGTGTTTAAATTTGATGTTCTTAAAGATACTACTTCAAATTTGTAGTGCCAAAGGCGAAAAATATAGTTTAATGGTTTGTTGTTGAAAACTCGGGCTGAGAAAACTGTTCACTTTTAAGTATTTAACTGCACACCTACTCGTATTACCGTCATTATACTTTGAACAAAAGATGAAGAGATTCCGATTACCAATTTTGTTTCAGTGAAAAATTTAAAACTTGCATGGGTTGCTTTTAAACGAAACTGAAACAATATCAAGACACAAATTTCATACTGCTATACAAACGCACCTACCAAAAATTGATACATCAAAAGCAAAGTTTGCTAACTGTGAACTAACACTGTGAACTTCTGTATACATGTATAAAATTGAGAATGGAAATGGGGAATGTGTCAAAGCGACAACAACCCGAACATAGAGCAGACAACAGCCGAAGGTCACCAATGGGTCTTCAATGTAGCGAGAAACCCCCGCACCCGTCGGAGGCGTCCTTCACCTGGCCCCTAAACAAACATGTATACTAGTTCAGTGATAATGGACGTCATACTAAACTCCGAATTATACACAAGAAACTAACATTAAAAAATCATACAAGACTAACAAATGCCATGCAAAGGCTCCTGACTTGAGAAAGGCGCAAAATTACGGCGGGGTTAAACATGTTTATGAGATCTCAACCCTCCCCTATACCTCTAGCCAATGTAGAAAAAACAAACGCACAACACTACGCGTAGTAAAACTCAGTTTAAAAGATGTCCGAGTCCGATTTCAGAATCCATGGAAGACGTACTATAAAAAAATCAAAAAATTGTATGTTATACTTGTATGTATTGTAAATATAAGATAATGTCTTCAACTTTTATTATTCAGTACATATTACTAGTCCCATCGAACATTGCTGTTTTTCATGTAACAATAACGCAATGTAACCGTAGCCTCAATAATTATTGTTACATTCGTAATTAATCGGTTCCTTCTCCAACCATGCATTCCGGCATTTAGTCCCCAATGTAACAATAATATTTTTATTATTGTTACATTTCCATGTAACCGTAGCCAGTGCCTATTTTTTAACTAAAAGTGTTCAATTTTAAACCCCAACAATTACAATTTCTGAACGAATTTGATGTTATCATTTTTTTAAACGTAGAAGACTCTATTCTACAAATTGTACGAGACACATGTAAAAAATTATGTCAGATTAAAAGAGAATTTTAAAAAAATCCAGTTTTCAGCGATTTTTCACCGAAAAAGTCTCAATTTACCGCAAAATTACAATTTTCTTAACGAAATTGATGTTTATCGTTCTTTATATCATAGAAAACTCTATTCTGCAAATTTTACGAGACTTGTGTTCAAAAATTATGTCAGATTAGAAAAAAAAATAAAATTTTCCGGTTTTCAGCGATTTTTCATCAAAAAGCCAATATTTACCCTAAAATTACAATTTTCCCATGGTCTGACACTTTCCGATTTTTTCTATGTCAAAGATATGGGATGATACTGCCTTGTAAGCATAAAATAGTTTCTGTTGCAATTACTTTGAGGTCGGGTAAATTTTGAGCTAGAATGACTGGACTATTTTGGTTCTTTGCAAGGTCTACATGCTTGTCTGACTCTGTCAGGTGGGGTTCACATGGCCTCGACCTCATTTATGAATCAGTGATTAAGGTTAAAGTTACGTGGTCAAGTTCTCATCTCATATACTATAAGCAGTAGGTCAACTATGTTTAGTGAATGGAATGATTGTAAGTGTACATCTCCGACTGTCCGGTTTCATCATTGACAATGTTTAGTTTTAGTGGTTTTGTCTAATACTATAAGCTGAAGGGCCACTATATTTGATGTATAGAATGATTGTAAGTTGTATATGTCTGACTAGCAGGTATCATCTGGCATTGATCTCATTTTTATGGTTCACTGAATAATGTTAAGTTTTTATACGACCGCAAAATTTGAAAAATTTTTCGTCGTATATTGCTATCACGTTGGCGTCGTCGTCGTCGTCGTCGTCGTCGTCGTCCGAATACTTTTAGTTTTCGCACTCTAACTTTAGTAAAAGTGAATAGAAATCTATGAAATTTTAACACAAGGTTTATGACCACAAAAGGAAGGTTGGGATTGATTTTGGGGGTTTTAGTCCCAGTATTTTAGGAATTAGGGGCCAAAAAGGGCCCAAATAAGCATTTTCTTGGTTTTCGCACTATAACTTTAGTTTAAGTAAATAGAAATCTATGAAATTTTGACATAAGGTTTATGACCACAAAAGAAAGGTTGGGATTGATTTTGGGAGTTTTGGTTCCAACAGTTTAGGAATTAGGGGCCAAAAAAGGGCCCAAATAAGCATTATTCTTGGTTTTCGCACAATAACTTTAGTTTAAGTAAATAGAAATCAATGAAATTTAAACACAATGTTTATGACCACAAAAGGAAGGTTGGTATTGATTTTGGGAGTTTAGGTCCCAACAGTTTAGGAATTAGGGGCCAAAAAGGGACCCAAATAAGCATTTTTTTTGGTTTTCGCACCATAACTTTAGTATAAGTAAATAGAAATCTATGAAATTTAAACACAAGGTTTATGACCATAAAAGGAAGGTTGGTATTGATTTTGGGAGTTTTGGTCCCAACAGTTTAGGAATAAAGGGCCCAAAGGGTCCAGATTTAAACTTTGTTTGATTTTATCAAAAATTGAATAATTGGGGTTCTTTGATATGCCGAATCTAACTGTGTATGTAGATTCTTAATTTTTGGTCCCGTTTTCAAATTGGTCTACATTAAGGTCCAAAGGGTCCAAAATTAAACTTAGTTTGATTTTAACAAAAATTGAATCCTTGGGGTTCTTTGATATGCTGAATCTAAAAATGTACTTAGATTTTTTATTATTGGCCCAGTTTTCAAGTTGGTCCAAATCGGGGTCCAAAATTAAACTTTGTTTGATTTCATCAAAAATTGAATAATTGGGGTTCTTTGATATGCCAAATCTAACTGTGTATGTAGATTCTTAATTTTTGGTCCCGTTTTAAAATTGGTTTACATTAACGTCCAAAGGGTCCAAAATTAAACTAAGTTTGATTTTAACAAAAATTGAATTATTGGGCCTCTGTGATATGCTGAATCTAAACATGTACTTAGATTTTTGATTATGGGCCCAGTTTTCAAGTTGGTCCAAATCAGGATCCAAAATTATTATATTAAGTATTGTGCAATAGCAAGAAATTTTCAATTGCACAGTATTCAGCAATAGCAAGAAATCTTCAATTGCACAGTATTGTGCAATAGCAAGAAATCTTCAATTGCACAGTATTGTGCAATAGCAAATATTTTCAATTGCACAGTATTCCACAATAGCAAGAAATATCTAATTGCACAATATTGTGCAATAGCAAGAAATTCCAATTGGATTTCAATTGGAGTTATCTTTCTTTGTCCAGAATAGTAGTTGAATCAACTTAAATCATTGTTTTATACAATATACAATGTATATTCACTTTTACTACCAACTGATAGATTAAAACAATCTTTACCATTCAGTGATAACAAGCACTTTTTTTACATTTTAATATTTTATGATGTATTTAAATGAGTAGTTATTGTTGCAAACTTCATTAGAAATTTGAATTGAGATCAGTTTTGAAATAAGGGAAAGGGGGATGTGAAAAAAAAATTGGAGGGTCAATTTTTTTCATTTCAGATTTCATAAAAAAAAAGAAAATTTCTTCAAACATTTTTTTGAGAGGATTAATATTCAACAGCATAGTGAATTGCTCAAAGGCAAACATTTTTTTTTAAGTTCATTAGACCACATTCATTCTGTGTCAGAAACCTATGCTGTGTCAACTATTTAATCACAATCCAAATTTAGAGCTGAATCCAGCTTGAATGTTGTGTCCATACTTGCCCCAACCGTTCAGGGTTCAACCTCTGCGGTCGTATAAAGCTGCGCCCTGCGGAGCATCTGGTTGTAGTATAGTCTATTCTATTCGTTTAATCTGAGACTACAATAACATAGTCTCAGGTTTGATGTGTTTGAGTTTTTGATTTTTCCATTTGATGAAGGACTTACCGTTTTGAAATTTCCTTGGAGTTCGGTATTTTTGTTATTTTACTTTTTCCTCAGATGCGATTAGCAATAAGTCAAGTATATTTGGTTTATGAAATAATTGAGAAAAAAGTAAAATCACAAAAATACTGAACTTAGAGGAAGATCAATTGGGAAAGTCCATAATCACATGGCAAAATCAAATAACAAAACGCATAAAAAACGAATGGACAAGAACTGTCATATTCCTGACTTGGTACAGGCATTTTCAAATGTAGAAAATGGTGGATTAAACCTGGTTCTATAGCGCTAACCCTCTCACTTTAATGACAGTCTCATCAATTTCCGATATTTTTACATTGATGCGTTAAATAAACAGACACAATAAATAAAATAGTCAAAATATGGGTACATCAGTCATCAGGTGTACATGTCTGACTGGCAGGTTTCATATGACCTTGACCTCATTTTCATGGTTCATTGATCAATCTTAAATTTATGTGATAATTGTAGTAAAACCTTCATATTCAAGACTTTCAACATGAATTCAATCATTAGTAAAACAGTCGAGACATTTCAGCATGTGCACTCTTGTTTTTGTTTGATTTTATACATAAATGAAGCTATAAAACAGTAGTAAACCGGTGTTCAAAAGTCATAAATCGATTGATAGAAAACTAATCCGGGTTACAAACTAAAACCGAGGGAAACTCATTAATTATAAGAGGATAACAAAGAAACAACAGTACAACTGAAGTGCAACAAAAACAAACGCCAACATATATTAAAACGAACTATTTGATAACAACTGCCATTATTTAAAAGTAAAATAACATAAGTACTGACTCTGAGAAATTTTTTAAACGGAAAGTCCGTAATCAAATGGAAAAAAACAAAAGCTCAAACACATCAAACGAATTGATAACAACTGTCATATTCCTGACATGGATCTTTCTCTGAAATTTTTTCCATCAATACTTTTGGTTTTTCAACCCTGTTTACCACCATTCCCCTTGTGATTTTGAAAAATCGTCTGAAAGAAATAATACACACTGATGAGTCTTTTGTAGACGAAACGCGCGTCTGGCGTATATACTAAATTTAGCCCTGGTATCTATGATGAGTTTATTATACACAATGCTTTTCAGCATAAAAATGGTAGCATACGCTCTAAATTTATTACTTTGGGATACCTTACGGTATTTTTTGTTAATAATGAACACAAAAGTAAAACATGCCCTACAGAGCAAAAAGTGATCAGTATGCTGGAGTTTCTTATTGACAACATATTTGTTGAATTAGGAGGTAGACTTTTCCAACTAATTGTCGGTATTCCTATGAGAAAGAACTTTGCGCCTCTCCTTGCCGGCCTCGTTTTATTTTCATATGAGTTACCTCAGACACTTGTCAAAAACAAGAAGATAAAAGGGGTCAGATCCTTCAATTTCACATTCAGATATATTGATGATGTTCTTTCCATTGACAATCAAATCTTTTCTGATTGGATTCCATTAATAAATCATTCAGAACTAGAAATTATAGAAACAACATACACGGCATCACTTGACTCATTTTTAGACTTGTACCTCGAATTTGACATAAGCGGTTATCCCAGTACATGAATCTATGACAAACGAGACGAATTGTTTTATTTTGTTAATCAACCTAAGTAGCAATATACTAATTTCACCTGCATATGGGATATACATTTTGCAACTCATTCGGTATTCATGAGCTTGCAGCTGCTACGTACACTTTGTAAAACGTCACCAGTGTCTTAGCAGACAGTTGATGAACCAGGGGTATGTCTAAGAACGTCTGATCATTTATCTAAAAAAGTTCATCGGAAGATACCAAGACCTTAATTGTTGATAAATATTCCGTATCAACTTCATAAATAATACACTAAGGTCTTCAAGTATAGATTCTAGGTACTGACGTTGTTTATCCTCCCAATAACTTTTAATACCGGTAGTATTCTTTTATTTGTCTTTGTAAATTATTACTTTTACTGTTGAGGCTATTTTTGTTAATGTCCATTTGACGTGGCTCCATAATTGTACATCCCTTCATTGTGTTATTTTTGTACTATGATAATTTTTTGTATTCTTTTCTTTTATTTTTGGTAATGTGCTTTGAGAATATGCGTTTTTGTATTTCTTTGTTGAATATTTGTTTGTTCTTATAGTGAATGAGATTATAACATAAGGTTGTTTTCTGTATCCCTATTTTTGACATTCTTACCTATTGTGTCTGTTTGTTTTGTTCACACATCGTTGTCAATAGTATGCAATTGTATGCGACTGTCAAACAAGTGAGAGATTTAGCAAGCTATAAAACCAGGTTCAATCAACTATTTGCTACATAAGAAAATGCCTGTACCAAGTCAGAAATATGACAGTTGGTATCCATTCGTTTGATGTATTTTAGCTTTTGATTTTGCCATTTGCTAAGTGACTTTCCGTTTAGAATTTCCCTCCGATCTCGGTTTTTTTATTATTTTACTTTTGATACGTTTTGGCTTTTGATTTGCCATTTGACAAGAGTTTTTCCGTTTTGAAATTTGAATTAGAGTTCGGAATTTTTTGTTATTTGACTTTTTTTTTTAATAAAGACAACATTAGTAAACCGCTGTTCAAAAGTCATAAATCGATTGAGAGAAAACAAATCTGGGTTACAAACTAAAACCGAGAGAAACACATCAACTATAAGAGAAAACAACGATACAACAGAAACACTGAAGTGCATAAAAAAATACATGCATTGAAACGAACTTTTAGATGACAACTGCCATATTCCTGACTTGGTACAGGACATTTTAAGAAAAAAACGGTGGGTTGAACCTGGTTTTGTAGCTAGCTAAACCCCACGCTTTATGACAATGTTAAATATACCGCTAAAATGACAACATTACATAACAGGAATACAGTACAAATGCAACGACACTCAGGACAGAGACATACATTAATAATTAATCTAATAGTACACCTCGACATGTTAACCTCACTACGAATACCTCAGATAATTTAAGACAGTACACAAAAACAGCATAATAGATTTTGCAAACTGTGCGTCACTCGAATGAATCAACGCCACAAAAAGTGACACCACAGTTAAATTTCTAAACAATGGATATAAATCAAGATTAGGTTTGTAATCATAATTTTTGATGTATTTTATAACAATTACAAGAATATTAATATAGAATTGTGTTACTAAATAAAGGCAACAGTAGTATACCGCTGTTCAAACTCATAAATCCATGGACAAAAAACAAAATCGGGGTAACAAACTAAAACTGAGGGAAACGCATAAATATAAGAGGAGAACAGCGACACAACACTACAATGTAACACACACAGAAGCGGACCAAGCATCAGACAAAATCCCACGGGAATAACAAATATAAGATCAAAACCAAATACAAGAATTTGGGATAGACACGTACCGTGACACGTCTTATCGCAATGTCAATTTACACTAAAAAATAAGAGAAAACAAACAACGCAACGTTAAATTGTAACACACACAGAAACGAACTATAATATAACAATGGCCATATTCCTGACTTGGTACAGGACATTTTTACACTAATTGTGTAATTAATTGTTTTATTCAACTATGTCGGTATTTCTCCGTAATCAAACTGTAAAACAAATAAATCCTGTACATATAGTTGCTCTGAAGTAAAATTATATAAATGAACTTGGTGATAAATTATCTTTACTTTTACATACGAATAGAAAATAAAAAATGGAATTACGCCTGCAAACGATAAGACATAAAACAATAAACGTTGCGTCCCTTAATTGTCATTTTATACAATACTGAAAAATTATGTCATAATATAACAGTATAACATAAACATATAGTGAGTGAAACAACTGCAATGTCAAAATATGAAGTGTATGATTCATAAATAATATTATGATATATATATATAATAAAGATATTGGAATGATAACTTTATAAAGGAAGCATGCATATTGTCAAAAAGTGTATTGTAATTTATATTAGCATTTTTTTTCAATGCTACATGTTTATACTGTTTTGTGTTTATCGTTTTGTTATGATGTTATATTTTCTTTAGTAACAATCCTATTTGGACTTTAAACTAAGAAAACTCTTATTCCTATTCCTATTAATAATGAATAATGATTCAATATAAATAATAATACATACTACATACAACTATACTTTATAATTATTTTAAATGAAATTGTAGTTCTCTGAAGAGTTGCGTATTTCATGTGGTTGTACATTCTATACATATAGTCACGACTCGTGCTTATTGTATGTAAGTTCTCTCTTCAAATATTTTTAATAAGATCCTACTATAAAAAAAACTTGTTCTTTCTGATATAGTGGAGGGCACAGATGAGCTCAGGAATATGACAGTTGTTCATTCGTTCGATGTGTTTGAGCTTTTGATTTTGTCATTTGATTATGGACTTTCCGTTTTGAATATTCCTCGGAGTTCAGTATTTTTGTGATTTCACTTTTTCCAGATACCAATGTACTTTAGTTAGGTTTACCCTTGACAAAATTGCTCCGTTGGAGTGTTTTATTTTCAGGCCTGTTTAGATCAGTAAAGAGTTCCAAGACGTCCGACGACTTTCATAAGAGACTGCGAGATAAACCAGAGCTACTACTACGGACTAACCTTTAATTCAAAGGTAGGCTTTCATAGTTTCTGCGCAAATAACTGAAAAAGAAATCAATGTTATTATTTTTAAAGTTTTAAAATCTCCCGCTATATAAATATAAAAAGTAAACAAACACGTCACTTTGGTAATTCAGTTAGTTCCTGACAACGAACGCTGTATTTTTACCATCGATAGTAACTAAAGTTGAGAAAGATACTATCGACCGCAGATCGACCGTTTTCCTGTTATTAGTCTTTATAGGTAAATAAGTAGATGATGTGTTTAATGTTATAATGTATGTGTTAACATAATAATGCAGACACAAATACACTTCAAATCCTTATCAGGTAACACACTTCCTTGTTCGGCAAGGTATACGTTGTTCTTTTTTTTTCCAACTAAGTAAGACATCACGTGACTTTTGTGACGTATAGCGACTCGACATTTTGAATTATTTTTCCCACTTAAATTGCATGGTTGCTTCAATAAAGTTCAATTAATCTGACCTGTTTTCTAACTTTTGCAAATCAATCCTTGATATTCAAACATATTTCTACCAAACAATGTTGGTCCTGACAGTTTAATTTTTAATCAAATTCCGTCCCTGGAGAATCGTACAAAAATGCACTTTTTCTCGTCATTTCCCCTTTGACTCAATGTTAATTTTACCGATACCCATGTCTACTTGTGTATCAAATTAAGAAATTCCGTAAATAAAAGTCAAACTTTGCAAATCGATTGAGTATATTTAAACATATATCTGGCGAAATATTCTACTTAGAACAGTTAAATTTTAGAGGAAATTCCGTCCCACATCGATTTAAGAAAGTGATTTTTTTCGGGATTTTTCAAATATGCGGATGATTTGGAAATTAATTTTAATCATCGTTTATTTCATGCAGAATCTGTGCTGTTTCTGTTATTTTCTTTAATGATATTTCGATATTATTGATTTCAAAATTTCTAGATGAAAAATAGATTATTTCGAAGTGTGAAGTGTTCAAAATAACACGGGAACATTTATTGTGACAAGATATACTGTTCCTATAAAATAGTAAACACTAAAATATATAATGAAATTATTTTTCGCTCCTTTTTTAAGATATTTTCCCTGATTTATGTATAACTTATCTTTATTCGGAAATATGTATATGTATTACTTTTAGAAAAAATATTGTTTTCGTCCCAAGAGAAAAAAAGTAATGCCCAACAATTATTGTAGATAAATATTCTATACCGTTAGAAACTAATGTCCCTTGACGAACAGGTGAACTCTGACTTGAGTTTTAATGTTACATGACAATATAAATTATTGTCAGGTAGTGTCAAACCATAGATGTAATACCTCTATGGTCAAACCAAGAGATATCACGTGACATTAACATCCTGTGTATATATTTCCAGAATTTAGATTTTGTGATGTACGAAAGTATTTATATAAAAGAGGGACGAAAGATACCAGAGAGACAATCAAACTCATAGATCGAAGACAAACTGACAACGCCATGGCCAAAAATAAAAAGACAAACAGAAAAATAATAGTACAGATGACACAACATAGAAAACTAAAGACTAAGCAACACGAATCCCACCAAAAACAGGGGGTGATCTCAGGTGCTCCGGAAGGGTAAGCAGATCCTGCTCAACATCTGGCACCTGTCGTGTTGCTTATGTTATTAAAAATCCGGTAAATAGTCTAAATCGGTATGTCACATTCGTGAAAAGGGAAGGGTATTGTAGTTACGACATAAAGGAACATTTCGATATCATATGTGAAACGGTTATTCCATAACGGTCAATCAACTTGTGATGGCGTCCGTAAAATTTTACGAAGGGATGATTTCAACTTCAGCATTTGGAGCCCTTGGTTTAATAGCTTCCTTGTGAGCAGCAATCCTCTACCACAGAAATCATGATAGGAAATACAAGCCCGGGAATATCGTATCAATTGGGAGATATATACTCCGTGTGCAGGCGCTGCTGGAATGTTGCTTCATAGAAATCGAAAGTTCACAATTGGGAAGCTGAAATCATCTATTTTGTTGTAAAGTTTTGTTTTCAACCGAGCCTCATTGTCAATTTCTAGATGTATGTCAAGATATGAGGCAGACTTAACTGTATATGTAGTATCCTTTATCTCTAGTTCGATGGGATATAAACGTACTGTCACTACACATAAATATTTTCTCTTCCCTGTGTACACGACAGAAGATATAAACACCATAAAGAACTGTTTGAAAATATGAATATTATGAAAAATTCTTTGATTAGTTGATTTTTGCTTAAAAAGACTATCAAATATACATGTTTCACAATAATTGTTTTATAGAATTATTCTGATTCAAATTTTATATTATTTTTTTTTATTTCATAGCAAATTAAACGAGATTTCATTGCATATGATTTCAATTTTTGTAATTTATTTTATTAATACCATAGTTTAAGCAAAATGCAGATACTAAAACAAATCGATTATGAAATTTTAACTCAAATTGTGTACAAAAAGGTGTTATTGCATACATTTCAACAACATTATATACCCATTAATATTTATCGACAGAGTTATCGGTCCTGAATAGGACTGATATAGTGGGGCATGATTTCAGAGGTCGGAAAGGACATTGTCTATTGGACGGAACCCTATTATAATCCTCTTTTACTTTGATCTTAAAGGGAATGCTGATGTTTTATTTTCTAAACTTGACCTGACAACCAAATTTCAGTATTAATCTCATATTTGTATTAATCATTAACGGTTTCTAAGAATGTCATTGAAGGGTTGAGACAGAAATACTATTTAACATCAAAATATACACCACTACTGCGAAATATAAAAGTATCATTTGTTTTTTTCTGATAAAATCTACATGACTTATGTGAGAATTCTGCAAGGACAGACAGGGATCGACCTGATCGATCAAGACTTTTTTTATTGATTAGTTGTAAAGATAGGTTAAATTTCGTGGCTACGTTTATTTCTCTGTTGCTACATGATTTTTTAAGTTTATAACTGTTTTTGGAGTATATTATGATTGTAAACTGCATATAACGTCTCAAATGGGTCTTCTGATCTGAATTGCATTTACAGTACATGAAGCATTGAAAATTGTCAGTTTAGATCAGCTGATTGGTACTTTTTCAAAAACCTTTATTCTTAAGACTTGCTAGAATGATTTAAAGCATGATCATTAAATCTGGCGAGACATCTCCGCGTGTGCACTTTTGTATTTCATATTTGGTCACAAGTGGTAGGTGTATGGACAATCAACTTTGATTGGATCTCTATTTCAAAACACTTTCCATCTGCACCTAGTTTCTAGTTTCTAGCCTCTCCTTATCATCCTATATATAAAATTTGATCAAACACAAAAAAGGTGAAAAACGTCTTTTAAGAGTAATAATCGTTTAGCCTCTAGTCAAAGCATAAATATATAAGAATAAGAAGATGTGGTATATGATTGCCAATGAGACTACACTCCACCAGAGACAAGTAAACAACTTTAGGTCACGATGTGGCCTTAAACCATGCGTAAAACGCAAACCGCATAGTTAACCATGAAAGGCTCAGAAAAAACAAATATAGTTAAACAATTCAGACGATAAAACTATAATGTCCTGATTCATGTACAAAACAATAAACGAAAAACAAATATGATTATCTTAGCCGTATTTGGCACAACTTTTTGGAATTTTGGGTCCTCAATGCTCTTCAATTTTAAACTTGCTTGGCTTTCTAACTTTTTTTATCTGAGCGTCACTGATGAGTCTTATGTAGACGAAACGCGCGTCTGGCGTATCAAATTATAAGCCTGGTATCTTTGATGACTAAATAAAGCAACAAACGACAACCACTAATATCAGGTTATAGACCTTGGATTGGCTTACACAGAATTTAATGTGGTGGGGTTAATAATGTGTTTGTAAGCACCAAACCCACCCGTTACCTGGGACAGTGGTGTTAAACTACAACGCAAAAATCAGCTGAAAAGGAAAAACCTCATCGTATCGACACAAAGCACATAAAAAACCGGACAACACAAAAGCACGCAGTACAGATCTGAAAGTATTCGAAGATACTGAAAACTAGTTCAAAGCCAATGACAACTAATAAAAATCTTGTGTCAAAGACTAAATATCAATCAATACACATCAAATATCCAATGGATTAAGTGTAAGACGCATAACCTTGTGCAATTTCAAAATATAGGTATCAACGGATTGTAGAACCGTGAATGTACATATGTGTATACCAATTATATTTATATTGGTTTTAATTTACTGATAGCAAAATCAACATCTATACTGATACATGTAAATTTTTGTATATTAAAATATCTACTATTAAATATAATGTAATTTTGTTGAATTGGTAATTTTGTATAATAAGTTTACTTAAAGGAATGATAAGTTTACTTAAAGGAATGATAAGTTTAATTAAAGGAATGATAAGTTTAATTAAAGGAATGATAATTTACTTAAAGGAATAATAAGTTTACTTAAAGGAATGATAAGTTTACTTAAAGGAAGGATAAGTTTACTTAAAGGAATAATAAGTTTACTTAAAGGAATGATAAGTTTACTTAAAGGAATGATTAGTTTACCCGGATGCATAGTTAACTTTTCTTAACCCGAGTTTTATTGTGTGTATTGCTGTGTTTTGTTTATTCCACGTTGACTAAATGTATAGGGGATTGTTGCGATTGTTTTGTGTGGACAACGAATGTCTTCACTAACTTTCTTATTATAGATGTGTCATATATTTGAACAGGAAGTAAAATGGCATCTGAACTGACCATATCTTGTGGCCCGTGTAGGTTTAAAAAGATCACAAACAACGCAAGTGAATGGTGTACCATATGTAAAGAAGGCTTCTGTGGAGAATGTGAACAATCTCATAAATCTATAAACATTTCTATAAATCACAAGATGATTTCGATTGAGGACCATTCTAAATTACAGGAAATTACAATCAATCTTTACTGTGAGATTCATGGAAAAAAACTAGATCTATACTGCAAGAAGCATGATATTGCGGTATGCGTCGTCTGTATTTCCTCAGAACATAAAATGTGTTCATCTTCAGATGTTATCTCGATTGCAGAAGCGTCTGAAAATGCTAAACAATCAATTGCACTCTCAGACTTAGAAGAAACTATCTCAAGAACTTTGGTCAACGTGAAGCATTGTATAAACGATCAAGAAACAGCCTTGAAAGATATGGAAAAGGACGCAAGAACAATTAAAAAAACAATTGCAGACACTCGAATTAATCTGCAAAACTACCCGGATGAGCTCGAAAGAAAACTGCTCCTCAACTTAAAATCTACACATTTGAGTTGTAAAACCAAAAATATTGAAATTCTTCATCAATTGAAACAAAAAGAAAACGGGTTGATAAAACTTAGAAAACAGACACTTCATATGAAATGTTTTGCATCTGACATAGAAGTGTTTCTAGGAACATGTCAATTGAACAAAACAATCATTGATAGTTTTCGATCGCTTAAAGAAGAGATAAGAGAGTGTACGAATAACAGAATGGAACTAGAGATACATCACGTTATCAGTTCCTTGATAAAGGAGGTCAGACAGTTTGGAGGAATTAAAGTTATTAAAACTAATGCTAGTCTACAATTAAAAGATGCAAAGATTGACCAAGCTCAGATACACATACATAGATCACTGCAAAATGTTGGTAATATAAGTCTGCAGCGTAAACAGAAAATCGACATCGAAGGATCAGAAAAACCATTCGCTGGTTGTATCATATTGCCTGACGACAGAATCATAATTGCAAATTATTTAGGGAGTGGTAACTTAATGGAATATAGTAAAGATGGAAAACATATTCGTGACATTTCCGTCTCTACTGGACCGTACGGTCTTACAGTAATAGATACTGACCGTATTGCTGTTACATATGGCAGTAGTAATTATCTGGAGATCATAAACTATATGGGTGACATTGAAAGGAAAAAAGTACAATGTAGTAACGCTTGCTGGGGAATATCTTACCAGGATCAGAAACTGTATGTTGTTGTTAACCCACAGGGCATAGTGGTGATGGACTTGACTGGGAAAACATTAAAAACAATTGATATCAATGTTTTATACAACATTGTGTATTATATGACAACGACCGTTGATAAGATATACTATACAAACGGAAGAAATAATACAGTACACTGCTGTAGTATGACAGGACAAGAAATATGGGTATTCAAGGATCAGTCTATTTCCCAACCGAGAGGTATATCAGTGGACAATAATCAGAATGTATTTGTTATTGGTAGATCGTCTAATAACCTGACAGTGATAACGCATGACGGGAAAGACAGTAAGGTCTTACTTACTGATCACGATGGACTCAACAATCCAATGGCAGTGCATTACAACAAAGAAAAGAACATCGTTTGCTTAGGGTTTAAAGAAACAAGCATAGCGTTATATCAAGTGTCGTAAAAATAATTGTGAATTGCTGAATAAATTACTTACTGTTTGTATATTGGATTACCTGAAATTATTTTATTAAAATAAAATGATAATCAGATTTGGCTCAATTATTGTTTGGAATATCACTTTTTAAAGAATAAGGGTCTCATCAAATGATGATTTCCAATTACAACATGATTGGTATAGGTGTAAATCATTAGTTAAACTTTAAATTCCTCAAGCTTGTCCCTCTTATTTATTTATAACATTTGCTCAAGTTATATAAACTCTTTTAATTAACTGAATTATTTTTTTGTTCATAAAATTGTATTTTTCAAGGCTATGTATTACAAAATTTCAAAATATTTTAATACTAAAATTGTAAAGAAACCTAGAAAAACTGACATATATGCCCCCTTGAATATTTTGAGGGACAGAAAGATTAGGCATTTTTGTCAGCCATTTTTAAATGATAAAGACATTTTATTTTTTAAAACAGGGACGCAATTTGGAAAAGCATACCTGCATGTCAATTTTAAACAAGTAGGGTTCACCTACCTCTACCTCGTTTATGAATCAATGATTAAGGTTAAAGGTATACGATCAAGGCCATATCTAATATACTGTAAGCAGTAGGTCAACCATATTGGGTGAATGGGATGATTGTAAGTGTACATATCCGACTGTGGACAATGTTTAGATTTTGTCTATTTTTCAGGTAATGTTGCCTCTTCCGTTAGTTTTATGGGTTTTCAGGTTTTTGATTTTGCCATTTGATAATGATTTTTTGTTTTGAAGTTTCCTTGGAGTTCGGTGACTTTTTTCATTTTACTTTTTCCTCAGATACTATAGGCTAAGGTACATTTGGTATATGAAGTAATCGTACTGTTTACATGTCTGACTGAAAAAGTTCATATGATCTTGACCTCATTTTCAAGGTTCAGTGGGCAATGGTATGTTTTTGTGGTTATGTGAGTGTATCAGTTACTATGATAGGTCAACTATATTAGGTGATTAGCATGATTGTAATGTATGTTTAGCAGGGTTCATATTACCTTAACCTTGTTTTCATGGTTCGTTTGTCAATGCTAAGTTTATGTCATACTTACAGTAGAACTTTCATATTAAAGAATTTCAATGTGAATTCAATTATAAGTAAAACTGCCGAGCCATTTCATGATTACCATGAACACTCATTTTTATTGTTTAATTAATACATACATGTAGCAAAAATTATTTTTATTCGAATAGTGTTATCCGTACCCAAAGGAATACTGAACGTAAATTACTAAATAAAATTTAGTAACAATTCCGTTTCTACGAAATGATAAGCGGTAGATGAACGCTTTTCTTTAAATGAAATGAACAACCTGAAGATATTTGTACAATATCGTAAATATTAACAATAACACAAAACGTACCGTCTTCAGAATAATATTTTAAAACATACTTGTTATGGATATGCATGTGTTTGCCAGACCATCAAATTGGAAGTCAATAACAATACTGACTCGCGTTCGGCTCCCTCTCATTGAATAAGTCAGTAAAGTTACCAATGTCTAATATTAATTCAATTAATATTATTCAATTAGCTGTCAGTTATGTTATTTATATTGCGATTCATATATGCACTTGTCATTCGCATTAACATATTTGAACAAACTCATCCTTTGAATTTGTTTGTTCAAATATGCAACTTGTAAGAACCATGATATATATATAAAATAACAAAAAAACTGAACTCCGAGGTAAATTCAAAACGGAAAGTACCTTACCACATGGCAAAATCAAATGATAAAACACATCAAACGAATGGACAACAACTGTCATATTCCTGACTTGGTACAGGCATTCTCAAATGTAGAAAATGGTGGATTGAACCCGGTTGTAAAGCTCTTTACCTCTCACTTGTATGACAGTCGCATCAAAATCCAGTACCTACTGTGGATTACATATACATTAACGTACTTGATAAACAACATTGTCGTAAAAATAAGGATGTAACAGCTCGTATCAATGTGATCTACCGGTATATAGGTGCAATCAAACATCTTAACCAAATCTTAGAATCTATAAAAACAATTGCTAAAGATTTTATGTTAAGAAAACAATGGTGTGTTGTTTTATTGGTGATAATGTGTCTTACAAAGAACAAGCATGAGTAAAGCCATGAGTAAACCCATTACCTTAGCCGTAATTGGCACCACTGTTTAGAATTTATGGTCCTTAATGCACTTCAACTTTATACTTGTTTGGCCTTCTAGCTGTTTTGATCTGAGCGTCACTGGTGCATCTTATGTAGACGAAACGCGCGTCTGGAGTATAAAATCATAAGTCTGGTAAACTATGACTATTGATAAACTACTTATTGTCTTGCCTGCGAAACTGTATATGGGATCCTTCATTGTTTAAATTGCCGCCAAACATGATTTACCTGACCTTGAACTCACTTCAGTGCTGGCGTAAGTTATCGTGACCCTTGCTCATATATTATAAGCAATTATGTTTAAGCATTAAAGTATTATATTGACTTTATATTACTTTCATGGTTTAAGGTCGACTATGTTTGGCTTCTAGAATGATTGTAAGGTTAACTTGACATGTTCATCTGACAACATTGATCTGACGTTGAACTCTTTTCGTTGGTCAGTGGTTCAAGTTAATTTTTGTGGTTGAGTTCTTTTTTTCTTTTTCAGATACTTTAATCAATATTTCGACTATATTTGGTGTATGGAATGACTATTGGGTGTTCATTTCCATCTGGTAGGGTTAATCTGACATTGACCTCATATTCATATTCATGGTTTACTGATGATATGACTTTTACTTCAACTTCGTACTTTATTTGGCCTATTTAACCTTTTTCGATTCGAGCGTCACTGATGAGTCTTTAGAAGACGAAATGCGCGTCTGGTGTAAATACAAAATTTAATCCTGGTATCTATGATGAGTTTTTTTACAACCACTGGGTCGATGCCACTACTGGTGGAGTTTAAATTCCCCGAGGATATCACCACCCATGTTGTCAGCATTCTGTGCTGACATGACTTATCATTGATAATTGTGGTCATATTTATAAATTAACTGTTTACAAAACTTTTGAATTTTGAAAAGGCTAAGGCTTTTCTAACTCAGGAATAGATTACTTTAGCTGTATATGGCAGAACTTTTAGGAATTTTGGTCCTCAATGCTCTTCAATTTAGTACTTTATTTGGCCTATTTAATTTTCCCGATTCAAGCGTCAGTGATGAGTCTTTAGAAGACGAAACGCGCGTCTGGTGTAAATACAAAATTTAATCCTGGTATCTATGATGAGTTTTTTTTACAACCACTGGGTCGATGCCACTACTGGTGGGGTTTTAATTCCCCGAGGGTATCACCACCCCAGTTGTCAGCATTCTGTGCTGACATGAATTATCATTGATATGGTCATAATTATAAATAAACTGTTTACAAAACTTTTGAATTTTTAAAATACTAAGGTTTTTCGAACGACGAAACGCGCGTCTGGTTGTAAATACAAAATTTAATCCTTGTATCTATGATGAGTTTATTAGTAAAATCCTAATCTTAATGACTGTCAATATTGAGTCAATCATCTTAGTAAATTAGTGAGATATATCAGCATGGCATATATATTTAGATTTAATTGTTATGTCTATGTGTGAGCTACGCAACTAATCATTTTACACTGGAACCGTGCCACCATGGTTTCTTTTACTAGCTATAAACCCAGGTTTACTTCCCTCCACCTTCTAAACAAGGAAATGCATGTAACAAATCAAGAATATGACAGTTGTTTTCTATTCATTTGATGTGTTTGAGCTTTAGATTTTGCCATTTGATAAGGGACTTTCCGTTTTGAATTTTCCAATGAGGTTTTTTTTTGTTCTTTTATTTTTATTGAATATTTTTCATGCAAAACTTAATAATTATGTCATAATATAAATAATATTGCATACTACATAACTATATTATGATAATTCTAAATGACAATGTAGTTCTCTGAAGAGTTGACACATTTCCTGTGGTTTTATCATCTGTCTATAGTCTACATGACTTGTGCTAATTGTATACATACAAGAACTCCCTCCCACATTTTTTAAACGATCCTTCTTTGAAAATCTCGTTGTTTCTGATAAAATGGAGACCACAGATGATCCCACATACAATTCGTGGAATTGCAGTCAAAGTGCTCAGTCACATTTTACCAAATAAATGATATAATAATTAATATTATTTATTTTAAAATTTGTGGAGTTCCAGGAGGCAGCAACCAGTATACCAGCTGTTTATTTTTGGTGTATTTACGTATTTACATCAACTTTTCACAAATGCATAATAAAATGTTTTCTTGTCTCTGCAAGTCGCGTCTCCCAGTTCAGAGGCGGATGTTATGTCCCCTTATGGAGCTACATAATCCAGTCTTTTGTCCAAATTCAATCTTTTTTTAGTTGGGGCCGATCCACTCCCCTTTTTGCCTTTTCCCTTTTTCCAAATCCTGTATCTGCATCTGTAGTTTTGTAGTTATTTGATTAACATTTGATATGCGTTTCAGTTAACGAATTAGAATATAAATAACATTTCATTATCACATGATAAATTTGGTCAAGGTTTATTTTGAATTCTACTTCAACTTTGTCAAATTTATCAGTTAGATACCTCATTCACGTGATTATAATTAGTTTAAAAGACAAAACTTACACAAATCCAGTAAGCTTTTACCAAATTTTTAGTATAATTTTCTTGGAAGGTGTTTTTGTTTAGAGAAGAAAATATTTTCATAATATATTTATATTTATATATATTTAAAAGGGTAAGTTTTATGACTATATTCTTGTAGCAGAAAACAGCAATAAGCTACTAAATAGGGTGTTTATTCTAGAATAATAAACCAATAACATATACTAATTCTTCGGATGAGTATAATATTGTATATAGGTTTTTAATTTCTATAAGGTATATATTAGCGCTAGTAAGTAAGGCTGTCTCAAAACTTTCAGGGTTGATAAATAAACGAACAAGATAAATTAACTATATTTCAAGAAGATATCATCACCTGCCAAGCAAGTCTTCCTGTGAGTAAACATTTTGTTGGGGCGGTGTGCAGTCATTTTTGATATAGTATATCAATTAGGGAGCTACCATTTGATTTTTATGGGGGGGCTAGGATGAAAAATTTTGTCCTGCTTTTTTTTTTAGTTGAAATCTCTGTCCTGCCTTTTTATTTTTTACTCTATTCGGTCCTGCCTTTTTTTTTTTTACTAGTTATCCTGACTTTTTTTACACAAATTGTCATCCTGCCTTTTTTTTTTTACCAAGTTGCTCATCCTGCCTTTTTTTTTTACTCAAAACTCCTGTCCTGCCTATTTTTTTCAAATTTCATCCTAGCCCCCCCATAAAAATCAAATGATCGTATTATATTAACTCATTAATAATGAGTTAATATAATACGATAATACTAACAATTTGAAATCACACGCATAAAAAATAGTTTTCAGAAAACCGTCTCGGAGACATGAAGAAATATCATTAAATAACCGTCAAGATTTCCGACTGGATATTTTATTGTCTTAAATCAAAACGCAAATAAAGGTATCGGTTTTCCGTTTCTTTATCATGTATGTTGTCCAGTATATCTCTTTTCTACAATATGCTGAATCATACTATTTCATAATGAAAGTGTATCTGCAGGTTTGGCAGAATTGCAAGTAAACATTTGTTAATCAAAACGCATGTGATGGACATCATGTATCTGTCGATCGTGACATAGTTTCAGTGCCTTAACTTACTTCGGTACTGGCATGAAAATACGGATTTGTTTGTGTTATTAAAATTTGCTGTTACAAAATGATAGAAATTATTATGAATTAAGGAATGTATCTCCCTCATGCAAAGCTCTGATTCCTTTCACAGAATTGGCTATACTTTTTGGACCTTTTGGATTATAGCTCTTCATCTTTTATATAAGCTTTGGATTTCAAATATTTTGGCCACGAGCATCACTGAAGAAACATGTATTGTCGAAATGCGCATCTGGTGCAAGAAAATTGATACCGTTAATTTTATTACAGCAGACATGTTGTTGGGTGGTCTAGATTCCATTTGGCCTGTATATCTTCTATTGGATTGTTCTAGTTCCTTTTATTATGTTGGGTGGTCTAGATTCCATTTGGCCTGTATATCTTCTATTGGATTGTTCTAGTTCCTTTTATTATGTTGGGTGGTCTAGATTCCATTTGGCCTGTATATCTTCTATTGGATTGTTCTAGTTCCTTTTATTATATTCCTGATTGTCGTCAGTTCATGACTTTCACATAAAAATCTCCTTATTTTTGTACTGGTAGTGACATAGTCCAAATAATTATGACGTCTTGAAAGGCTATTATAATTTTTTTCTATGACGCCTTACTTCGAAGTCATAGAAAAAAATTATAATAGCCTTTCAAGACGTCATAATTATTTGGACTAGTAGTGGCATAACAATCCTCGTCAATCCTGAAAGGTGTCTTTTCGAATTTATTACTTTTAGGTTCAGTTAAATTGATAATGTCCTCACACTCAATAGTTACAAATATTATAATAATCTGAGGAACAGGATTTGGTTATCCTTTTAGTGTACCAATGATTACCTTCGGTAGTTTGTGTAGTTTGTATTGTTCAATCTTTAGTTTTCTGTGAATGGTTTGTAAACTTTTTTTGCCATAATATTGTCGATTTTACCCGACCTCTGGTTTATAATTGTCCGTCTGGTATCTTTTTTTTTTAACATTGAGTGCTTCCATCTGATATATATCTCAGTTAACATGACATTGAGATTACTTCAAAGACTTGACGTCTGTCATATATCAAAACTTTTTTTAATTTGAAATCCACTTTTTTTTTTTAATTAGTGATCAATAAAAAGGGTGAATTATAATAGTTTCTACCTCATTGTATGTCGTTCAAGTACACGCGTGTGCAGATTTATGTTTTTTTTTTGTTATACTGTTATTTGACCCTCATTTGTCTTCTGCTCTTGTTTGGTGTTTTTGCCATATGTTGACTTTCGACTCTCTTTCTCTTCAACGGACACCATTAACAGAGAAGTGCTCCAAAGAGAGATATGAGGACACATACCAAATGTTTTACGATCATCATCACGTATTGGTTGACCGATACCTTCTTATTGTTACTTTCTCCAGAAGCTAGCAGGGTTAAGTTCTTGAACCTGTTTTAAATACTTACACTTGTTTGGTCATATTAACAAATACATACACGACAAAAAAAACCAAAAAACTAATAACTACTTTCAACATGAAACCTAAAAAATTGTATAAAAAACGTCAGTCGACAATTTATCAAACGGAATATGAATGTAACCAATATCAAAACACGTATTGCTGTCTCTTAAAGCGACTAAGCAATTACATCTTCGCTAGCCAAGGGTTACGATCCACCTCCCTCCCGTCCTCTCTATCTCTTTGAAGAGGAGGGAAGTGGATCCTAACCCTTGGCTAGCGAAGATGTAATTGCTTAGTCGCTTTAAGAAACAGTTCACGTGTTCTAAATCAACTAAAACATACGGAGTTCAATGTATTAGTGGAGCTTTATGGAAGTGAAACATTTTACGAATGAACCAAGATTGACAAAGTTTATATTTCATATGTAATGTAGTATAAAGACACAAACTTTAGAGTATATCAAACCAGTACTCAAATAATCGTTCAGATCTCAACCGTTGAACCTAAACATATAAATCATAGTAATCGTGATCACTTCGCAAATCCAAGACTACTAGGATACTATGGGAGTCAAAATCGTCTGAGTTTATTTTGAATGAACTGGTTGCTGAAATTGTCTTATTTATATATTTGAACTTTGTTGGCATTTTTTGTGCTATCACGTAGCAGGATCATAACAACATAGTACTTGTAAGTGATCTAATGGTATTTTATTGTATAAAAAAGGCCCATTTGCGTTTTGACCGTTCGGGATTTTTTTTTAAATTTCAAATGTATATAGCTATTTACTCATCTGTAAGAATGAGCACGATTTAGATCTGATCTTTGGTGCCGAATATTATCATGTAATTGTTACAGCAAAGATAACGTATAGGTTTAAAGATATTCTGTTTTCATCATTCAGGTAAATGGCCAGCCAATTAGTTGAGGTAAAACTTCCAGAACCACAACAGAAAGTGTTTAGCGGGGAAGTTTTCCCTTACATTGTGTCACCTGCAGAAAGCTCAGATCTTGCTGACATTAACAAGACATGTAACTGGGTTGAAAATAACAGACAATATGTTGAATCTTGTTTGATAAAATATGGTGCTGTCTTATTCCGCGGCTTTCCAATCGAAAACCCCGAAATGTTCGACAAATTCGTCAAGTCGTTTGGTTATGATGCACTGCCTTATGTCGGCGGAGCAGCTCCAAGAAAGTTAGTGGTCGGCGACGTTTTTACATCAAACGAAGCTCCACCGGAAATGCTTATTCCCTTTCACCATGAAATGGCCCAAGTACCGACCTTCCCGAATGTTCTATTTTTCTTTTGTAATATTAGTCCACCAGAAGGAGGTCAGACACCCCTTGTTTTATCTAATCTAGTTTATAAACGAATGTTAAAATTAAACGAACCATTTGTAAATAAACTATTGGATCTCGGTGTAAAGTATACACGGGTTCTTCCGAACGGAGACGATCCGTCTTCACCCATAGGTAGAGGGTGGCAATCTACTTACGGGACAACGAACAAGGAAGAAGCCGAGAAGAAAGCTCTAGAGTTAGTCGGTAGCATTGAGTGGCTCTCAGATGGCTGTCTCAAAACAATAACAGATGTTCTCCCAGCAATAAGAGAAGATAAACGCACTGGTAAAATGACATGGTTTAACTCCGTAATAGCTGTATACCGTGGTTGGAAGGATAGCAGAAATTCTCCAGAAACATCAATTACATTTGGAGATGGATCTCCTATGGATCCTGATGTTATGACAACACTAGAAAATACTCTAAATGAGCTAGCTACTGATTTTTTGTGGAAGAAACATGACGTAGTGATGGTTGACAATCGTCAGGTATTACATGGCAGACGATCGTTTGTCCCGCCTAGACAAATCTTAGCAGCCCTCTGCAAATAGACGCTAAATTTGTGATTTTTTTCTTTTCTGTCTTGTTATGGTACATTAATAACTATGTAATGCATACTTTGTTTATGAAGTCTAATTCAGTAATATTGGTATTGAAGGTTTTATTGATGCTGTACGGTTCTTTGTATAATATAAAATGTTTATTTATAAATTAGACATTGTCATGTTGTCAGAATTAATCCTCAGCAAACATTCTTTTAAAGACACAAAATGGTGAGTGAATTATAGTAAGGTCGGAAGAAAATAACAATCGACTCACATCTGATTTTTTTTTTCCTAACCATAATCACTTCATAAAATATCCAGAGATTATATTTTTGCACGACATATATTGCTGTATATATTTTGCGCCCTTTTGTTAAACAGATATAAGGCTTTATTAAAATTGAAATCTTGAAGAGCATGGTCTAGCTTTTACAAACGTTGAATATAGTAATGGAATAATAGGTCCCTATCAAAGGATTTTAACAGTGAACTAGACTTTTAAAGTGTTTTATCAAATATTTTTTTTTTTTGGGGGGGGGGGGTAAAAAAGGGTGTGTATTATACATAACTGCGTACTATACACGGTCGAATATGGTAGTAAATCATCTATTTATGATCAAACTTAAACTGCGTTACAGACATGATACATGGATATGCATGTATAACTCTCTTAATTTAAAATTTAAACGAAGCATTTCGGAAATATGACGCCTCCAACTAGGAAGAAAGTTTGCTTCGTCAATTTTGTTCTTTTTATAACATGTGTTGTAAGGACTTTTAAGTGTGGTCATCTGATGCAAGTAAAAAACAGTCACATGAATTTTATTTGGAAATATCTTAAAAAATTATCATATTAAATTATTTAAACAATAATACAAATACATATACATCAAAATACCAAGTAAAACGATTCAATATGTGAATAAGTAGCATAGACATTTTATTATAGTTTATACAAGTATCTTATATTTCAATTTTATAAAAACTGTTTGGAAAATGCTCATTCATTCGAAGAAATTACCCTCTCCCTTTATTTTTACAATAACCTCGACCCTATTATAATAGATATTGAAGTCATTTGACGTTGATAAGTTTCCTTAAATCTAGAACGAAGAATGTGTTCTAACCTTGAACTCTTTGTGCAATATTGCAATGGTTTGACGTAAAACTGTAACAGAATGCACGCTGAGTAAATATAGACCTTGGAATTGTTAACATTGACTCTTGGACTTTGAGTAGTTATCATATTATATGAGATATAGGTATACTTTGAGCTAAAGATAAAAGTTGACACAATAATTCTAATCATAAATGATGATTGAATGATAAACTGGAGTTTGACCACAGATTATTTTAATCGTTAATAATTGTCCAGCTACTGGCTTGACAATATAGGTTGAATATTAAAAAAAAAAATGCTTCAAGCATTTACAAAAGAAATGAAAATTGAATATGAACTCCATGTTTCAGCAGTCATTTTGGTTGAATTTATAATTTTATAAAAAAAAAAATGAGTAATCTAAAACCAGTGATACATTATCCTTTCTAATTTTCATCGGTATACATGTTTTACTTGTTCTCTATTGGAGATTACTTAACAATTTGTTCAACATTTTTAATTATTGAAAAAAAAATATAAGAGCTGATAGAATAGAAGAGGGACGAAAGATGCCAAACGGACAGTCAAACTCATAAATAGATTAGTATAACTATATAATATTGGTCTTCAAAATTCATTCCGTAAAACGATGTTATGGCTGACTATAAAAGGTACGAATTCAAATAGAACTATGACAGTCGTCATATATATATATTTGTTATGGTCTCTCGTGCCTATCGTCATTTTTTTTTTTAGGTCGGTGGTTAATTAAAATTGCGTACAGTCCCAAAATGTTGATATTTAATAATGACTCCATATGTTGTTTATTCTTTTAAAATTTTGATATACGTTAAAGTATGTTTGGGGAAAAAAGGAGAATTTAGGTCAATTTAGTGGTTATGAATTTGGTAGCTAATGCCCCTTCAACTATGGGCTTATATCTCTAATGATTCCTAGTATTTCTTGGATTTGCAATTTTTTGGGGGGGATTATTTTGGTTGAATGATAAAGGCAAAATGTGTCTCTCGTGGTAGATGCAATCATTCTTTTCTGATAAGCGAGAAACATAGAGAATGAGATATCTGTTCTTTTGCCAGTTTCTTGGCACCATTATCGCTTACTCCATAACAAATATAGGATGGTTAATGTAGTTTAAGATATAGCAAAATTATCTTTGAGTTGTTTGTTTTTATGAATTTCATAGACAATTTGTCGTAATAACACCAGGGATAATCCCGGGTATTTTGCGGTTTCCCTCATTTACCTGGATCATATTGTCATGGCATTTTGTTATTATTTTAAAAAATACCTTAGGACCAGTTTGCTCAGCAGTCATTACTTCGGTACAAACAGGATTTATACCAAACCTTTTCTAAAATTGATATTTTATAAATTTAGAAATAAATAAGCAACTTAGGTTTCAACTCCTTCAGGAAAATTTGACCTTTGATAGATTTTGCTATTTTGTATGGTCCTTTTTGGTCATATAGCTATTCTACTTCTATAATTCGTTTTAAAGAAAATCCTCTGGATTTGAAATTGGAGATTTGATTATTTTAAATTTAAGAGCACTTTTGGCGATTTAACAGCATGTATACTACTATGCCTTTATTTATGTACAAATGTACACATACTTTAAAAGAATTCAATCATTTGTACTTAAGAGAATAAAAAAGATTTTTTTTTTCAATTTTCAGTTAAATTTCAACGAACCTTGTGTGTAAGCAAAACTTTACCAAAAGCTGTGACGTAGCACATTTACTATTCCTTGACCTTAAATTAACTTTACCTTTACGAGCTGATTTTTACCGGCAACCTTCAATGTGAGCAACGCATTTCCTGTAAAAACCGACTTGATTGTAAAGGCGCAAGCGGAACACTTTATTTACTGTTATTATTTAGAACCCGAAGAGCTCAAAACGCACTTATTTATTAATTGTGAACACGTAGGCACATGGAGAGTAGTTGCTTTCTTTACGCAAAAATTCACTCCTTTTTTATTTCTTAACATTGTCGCTAAAAACAAATAGAATCCGGACGGTTTCAAGTTCTATTCCAATGTTTATTAAATAACAAATACGCATATTTCAAAATCAGGTTTAAGTTAACATCTAATATATAAGACTCTTGCGGCACATTCATGAACCAACACTAACTTTTCTATGATAAAAATTGTTTTATCCACAGTTTTTATATATTAGTATCTAGCTTATCTGCAAACCACGTGAACTGTTTCAAACGTACTAGTCCTAAAACGAGGTCTTTTTCTTACCCAGATCAAGGGAGAGCCTGTCAGGAAGTACATAACGATCAAGGACATTCAGACTGAGTCCTTTTTTTAAAACTATTTACCCACATTGAAATAAGATGAAAATTCCCTACAGTTGCTACCATCAACACTTAATGTATATCTCCTGTTTAAACTATGTACCATTATGTAAAACAAGGGGTTTAGAGCAAATATTATACGAGGTAAATTCTTCCATTTTAATGTGTTACATGACAGGGTCGTCAACTCAGGTATTATACTAAAGTGCGCTATTTGATCTATGAGTGCAAATATTTTATACATAGTAAGGTCAAGTGTCCAGAAGATAAAAAAAAAACCCTGTCTCTTGTTATTTCATTCATCTGTAACCTTTATGCGAATGAATACTTCACTTTACTTCACGTAATATTTGTCTTTAGATATGTATATACACAACAGATGATTATAAAGGATTGCTGTTGAACGTCCAGTGTCAAATTTAATGCATATTCAAGACGAGAACATTTTAATGTAACATGAATATTAACCCAATTTGTGTACTGATTTGTGTGCTAGACATACACGCTGGGCCAGACTTTTAACGTGCTAGTGCACAAGGTAACAGTCAGCAGGAAGACCATACCTGGACACTGCACTAATCTGACTCCGAACTGACTTGTCTTTGAACTTACTCCTTAATACCGCGTTCTCAGCAACGAACCAGCAAATATCAATTCTAAACACAACCACAAGCTGCCTCATTCGAGGCGAACACGCTGTACAATCGGTAACTTTATGGCAGATTTTTATATACATGCGAAGCACCAAATGTTAGTTCAAAAGACTTGGATGTAAAATACAACTTCTAGTATATTTCACCGTACTGTCTTCAGCAATGGAATAAGCTATACCGTATAATAAGCTACAAAAAAAGACCCATTGACAAAATGTACATCAGTTCGAAGTTCAAGAAAATTCTAAATTTTGCAGCTCCAATGGTATTATGATTGTCAATGAGATAATTCCCATAAGAAATCAAATGTAAGTTAAGACTTATACTAACTTTACACATCAGCATCCATTTGAAAAACATCTTGAAAATCTTTATTGACTAATGACTTTTGATTAACTAATTATTATAAGATATGTTGTAATTTGTATTTTGTTTTATCTTATATGCAATTTTCGATTTCTAAATAATTTGACATTTGTCCGTAAAAATATAGGGTTAAACCTGGTGAGGTAACATTTATTATCGCTATTTTGTGCATTTTTCATGATAATTTTTATCGCTATAAACTAAGGAAATTGACATGAAATTGACAACATCGTCATCGGTAAAATAGCGATAAAAAGATTATCATTGGTCATCTCAACTAGATTGCTTTTCTTGCTTTCGCCGTACCGGCTCAAGCGAGAAAATCAATCTTGTTGAGATGACCAACGATAATCTATAAACCTCACAATGAGAGATAGGCATGGTTTTTATGCCCCACCTACGATAGTAGAGGGGCATTATGTTTTCTGGTCTGTGCGTCCGTTCGGACGAACGTCCGTCTGTCCCGCTTCAGGTTAAAGTTTTTGGTCAAGGTAGTTTTTGATAAAGTAGAGGTCCAATCAACTTGAAACTTAGTATACATGTTCCCTTTGATAAGATCATTCTAATTTTAATGCCAAATTAGAGAATTTATTCCAATTTCACGGTCCACTAAACTTGGAAAATGATAGTGCGAGTGGGGCATCCGTGTACTGTTGACACATTCTTGTTTTAAATATCTATCAAAATCAGATCTGTATTCTGACTAGAAAATAAACCCAATAAACAAAAAGTAAAAAATACTGAACTCCAAGGAAAAAATCAAAAGACTAAACACATGAAACGAATGTATAACAACTGTCATATTCCGGACTTGGTACAGGCATTTTTTTATGTAGAAAATGGTGAATAAGACCTGATTTTATAGCTAAACCTCTCACTTGTAAGACAGTCGCATCAAATTCCATTATATTGACAAAGATGTGTGAACAAAACAAGCGGACATAATAGGTAAAAGTGTCAAATATGGGGGGTATAGCAGTCAATATTGTGTTATAATCTTAATCACAAGTTATCACAAAATTGAAATATTTATTAAAAAACAATTGGAAAAAATACTGCACAATATATATGGTATCATAATCTTAACGTAACCGGATTTTGCATATTATTTACGGGCTAGTTTTCCATCTATGTTATTACATGTTATTCTTACGGATTTCGAACAACTTTGTAATAATCTTTTCAACATCGATGGTTAACAAAGAGTAAAATACTCTCTACCGTAAGTTAACCGGATACTTGTAAATTTAAAGATGTCAATTATGAAAAAAAATATTCATTGACTAACTCAAATTGTTCTGAAAACAGATAATACCTAAATATCAACATTTTTTAAAACCTAGAATAAATTAAAATAAAAATCACTGGTAATATTTTTCACTAAACAAGAAATTAACCGCGCACTGATTATTATTTCATGCAACCGCGGTGTTAAAAAAGGCAGTACTAAAGCTTGAAATGGAACAAAATCGGTGATTTCAATAATATTTTCGGAAACCCACTAGGATCCCATCATTCCTAGCATTAAAAATGGCATCATTGAATTCTCGAAAGGAGGTCCATACATTCCACCAGATGTTCCCAAAGGGTTGTATGGGTTATCTAGTGCACCTGACAATGCCATCATCATTATAACCTGGTCCGGAGTAGGACCTTCTGGGGCCTCACCACCACGGGCCACTTGTTGTCGCTGCATTCTCTGAACTCGGTCCAAAGTGGTTAATACGTTGTTTATTCTTTGTCTGTTTTGACGGACAACTTGGACGGGTTTTGCAGTATAACAGTCTGTTTTGTTATCAAACCTTCTAACTGGTGTGGGTGTGCAGCCATCCATTACAATTCTGCAATGTCTGGGTATTTGTAGTGACCGTGGATCCCTGTTGCTTCTAAAATATAAATAGAGAGATAGGTCATTCATTTGTGTAAAACTTGGGTAAATCTATTTTGGGTAACAATATCATAGACACCTCGATGTGGTCTCAATCATATTTTTTAAATGAAACTCAAACAACATTCAACGCATGTACTTTTATAACATGATGCATAATTTAATTTTCAATGCTTGTCATTTTTTTTAAAGATCAAAGTTCAAAGTTTAAAAGATTAACTTAAACGTCAATAATTATAATAATTCATCTACAGTAACAGAGGACAAAATATGCCAACACTTAGGTTTATCAAAATTAAACCAAAACCGTTTCATACGACTACATTTATTTGTTATGGCAGTTTGGTAAAATAAAGGATGGTCTGAAATAAAGTTTTCAATACCTATTTATTGCTTTAGAGAACAACAGATCTCATTTCATATCTGAATGTTTTTTTATGTCAGTATTTGGAAAGTTTCATTTTGGTGACAGCATGGATTGTGTTAGTTTCTTCTTATTCCTCTTTTTGTATGCATTTGTCTTGAAGAGAAATATCCCGACGTTTGTTTTTCTCGAGGATTTCAGTCGGGTAACTGAAAAATGAAGGTAAATTTGGGATTTTTTTTTATATGCAATGAATTTGAGTGTTTGAGTTCAGCCAAAATGTAGAAGGGTAAATTCTTTAAGGAACAACTGTAATATTGTTTTCTGTCTCTGAAGAAATAACATAAAAAATGAGATGCACACTGAATAACCCGTGAAGCATTGGTAGTCGGAGTATATCAGTAGGATAACCGTATCATGGAACTGACGTCACGGTCACATGACAAAGTTATGTCTTTGTGCTGATAGACAAAAGACTGTCAGCCAATCAGAAGACGCGTTAAATCCAAAATTAAATTATTTTGATATATCATGACATAAAATTTAAGGTCAAGTTACAGTAAAAAGGTTATGTCACAGATTTCAGTCAAATTTTGTAATTCAAAGAGCCAAAGTTGTATGCAAAATGTCAGCAAAATTAGCGACATAGCCCAGCTACTGTTACTTGACCTTAAGTTCTATTTGGTTTTATCCATTTCTTCATTGTGCACAGTTTACTTACGGACAGCAACGCATCCCATATTGATTACATGTACATGTATGGCAATCCAATGTTTTAAAAGTGGTATCAGGTAAAACTCTTAATTTAGCTACACTCATTCCATCTTTCACAAGATGTTCACAATAAGATCTTCGTGTTCCAAAAGCTAAAATAAAAAAGAGTTCCAATAAATTAAAAGTGTTGTGCTAGAATTTAGTAAAATTGTCTACCTTAAAACCAAAAAAGTACAAACAACAAGAAAAAATAGAAGAAAACAGTAAATCGTATGATTCTGATTTCCTCGCACACAACAGGTGTTTCGTCGGGTCATGTTTGCATGAGCATAAGCTTTAGAATATTCTAAATAATAAAAACTAAAGAAGCATAACAGAACATCCAAGCGTGACTTTCAAACATGCCTCACTGCTTCTCCAAAAAATCTCAATTTATAATATTTGGGACACTAGGCTTTAATCCCCGTTAAAAATATATCAAAATTAAAAATCACTATGTTTTAGATGTTTCGAAACAATATGTCCTCACTAGATCTATTTATTGATCTTCCACGACAAAAAAAAACGTACGATCTGTTGTGACCGTGGCTTAACATAGTTACTATACTATATATAAAAATATTAATTTTCGCGAACCATTTAGGTCACGGAAATTCCAAAATATGGCATCAGTAAGGAGAGTTGTGCAAATAATGTGAATACACAGAACCCCCATCCAAATTATCTTTAGCTAAAAGTATTCATCATTTTCTATTTTATATGTACTAACAACATTCCATTTTTCTATAATTTCGATTAAAATATTCCAAAATCTGAGTTAAAAAAAGTCAAATGCCCAAAATAAACATTGTCTGATTGGTTGAAGTACTGTGGCGTCAATGATAAGCATAGCAAGCCTCGATGTAAAGCACACGCTTCACATGAATAAGGAGAGTTTTACAAATAATGTGAATACACAGATCCTCCATCCTATTTATATTTTGCTGAAAATGTTGCAATGTTCATCATTTCTGTTTTGATTCTGCTAACAACATTCCATTTTTTCTTTAATTCCGATTTATATATGTGGAACCCGCAATAAAAATAGATGGCCTCAATGATTTAAACGCAACGCAAAAAATTCCGTTGACCCTGAATTCAACGGATCGATAATAGCATCATCACCATCAACAAAATGTTTACCGTTATCTTTGTGAAATTTCAGTTATATAGTTCTTTAATTAGAGAAATTTTGGTAAGTATTACTTATTAATGTTAAGGTTCTACTGATGTGCTCCTCTAGACCTTTTTGACGGTCCGTTTTATCCCATTTATCTCAATATTATCTCCGATGACAGTAATGTCAACCCGACCTATTCGTGTCAAAAGTGAAAATCGCATCGATTTATTGAACTAATTTCTTCTTAAACTGTGCATGCATTATTTCTGTATTATATGATAACCAATCACATTCACGTTGCATGTTTGCATGAAAATGGTCATGTATTAGTGAATTGTAAGGGCGATGCAACTTGAGGTCAGTGCGCGATCACGTGACATTATTATTTGTAAACAAATTTAAAACATGCTCCCCGCGTAACACGTGTCTGAATTATCCTTTCAAAGTGTTATGAATCTTTCAATCACTATTTTATGAAATATTTCTAGGTTTTCATATCAGTAGTCAAAGTGAATTAAACGTAGTTCTTAGTTGTGTTTTTTTTATATAGAATTAGAAGGTAAATCTACATAAGGGGGTCTCATTGGGGGGGGGGGGGGGGGGGGTGTTCTGATCCCAGATCCAACTTACTGTTTTGTCAGATTCCCATATCCCGCTTACACTATGTACATGAGCAATTTTCATTTTTTTGTCATTTCCGGGGTCCTGCAGAACCCCATTTCCCGTTTTCACGACAGACCTCATTTCCCGTTTTCATGACACAATAATTTGACTTTCACGTTTCACGCTTGCGAAAAATTGTCAATATTGGTCACGCTTAGACCCGATGAGAACCACACACTAGTCAGTATTTAACTTCACCCAAAAAGATGACTCAACTTCCCTCTATATTTAAAACCTGCATACTAATTTAAATAGCATTTGCTCCCCTTGAACACTATTTGGCCCCTTCCGTGTCATTTCCCTTTAAATTTGCTGAAAAGTCATACTTTAAGTCCATTTACAGTAACGGCTAATATTTGATTTTACCATCTTAATTTCAATTTTCATATTGAACACATTTGACCATTCAATATGAGTTCCCATGTATTTTTGTCATATATGAAGGAGGTTTTAGGTCATGTTTTCCTAAACACCTTATTGCTATTTGTCTGTCTGGATTGTTAAAACCACAAAATCAAATATTGATGAATATGCAAGTTTTCAACAATCCCGGAACATTAACAAAGATGTGTGTGAGAGGGTGAAAATTACCCTTCTGATGTACTGATATTTTTAGCACCCCAAGTGAGAATCTAACTCAGGACTTTCAGCACTGTAGCCATCGGTCTTAACCACAAGATCACGAACTCACATTTGATGAACTAATTTCTTCTATATTAACTGTACGTGCATAAATTCTGTATTATTTGATAACCAATCACATTCACGTTGCATGTTTGCATGATAATGGGTTCTGTATGAGTGAACTGTAGTGTATTGCAAAATTAATGCAAATTGTGACGTCAGTGCGCCTTCACGTGACATAATTATTTGTAACCAAACCGGCTTCTCATGTAATGTAACGGTTTATTTCGTCCTCTGTGATATTTTATCCTGAGGATAATTTGTCCCGGTAATTTTTTTCCAGGCATGGTATTTCATTTCACAGGTTGATTTTTCCCAGAGGAGTGAAAATCTATCAGATTTCTGTGTTATGCGGATAGTATGTACGGGTATATATTTGCCGTATTATATTTCACAGAACCGTGTAAAAAAGAGTCCCATTAACTACTATGTAAGTTACTCTCAATCAATATATACCTGACTATAATTATAAAATGTTTACAAAGGTAAGCAACTGTCTAGGGCCAGGTAAGGGAGGGGAAAAATTAGTATTAGTACTATTTTGCAGAACGATAAACAGATGCATAGACAGACCAAGGGGGTGGGGGAAATTTAGCTTATGACATATATGTAAGAAATCATTGAAGCTTGATGGGAGTGGGCAACCCTCTGGTCCATCAGAGCCCCCACACCTTTTTGAAAAGTTCTGGATCTGCCACTGAGATTTGCAGGTTTTCTTAGTAAAGATACCTTAAAATATCACAAACTGTGTGCTTTCCAGACCATAGTTTACATTTTTTTTCATATTTTGCCGTGTCAAAATGACCTAAATTTAAAGGACAGTATATAGACCCAAAAATGGTATATCACATTCTACACATCAAGATTTTAGCAGGAAAGACTGCCATTGGAGTTTTTAACCATTGTGACTTTTTAATTTGATCTACTCCACTAATTAAAGTCGTTGAAGTAGAATATTTAATGTAGGTTTGTCCACATTTTGGTATATATTAATACATGTTTAGAAATAATGTTGAGCCTGTTCCTAGATGCCTGTTATAGACTTCAATATTTATTGTTTATTGAAAATAAATGGAATCAATTCTTTCAGAAAAGTTTAATTCTATGGAAATGTATCCCCCCTTTTATAAGTTGAAAAGGCTACATAGAGGTCAATATACAGTCTCCAACAGAAAACCAAAAAAGGAAAAATAAAGTGAATTTTGGAGAATTATTAAATGTACATGCATTTGAAATATTTAAGATATATTGTTTCAATTTTTTTAGTTCTAGGTTCCACATAACTACCATTTTAGAAAACGATTTCAATGCTAAGTCTATTAGAGGGATATTTGATTTTCATTGGTTGTAAATATGGAATCTTATTCAGTGGCAAAGGAAATAGACACTGACAAGTCTTAGATAACATTTTATATAGTTTTGAATTTTTCTTCGTCAGTTGACTAAAATTAGATGGAGGTGTGTTCTAATTTCCAACAGAGGAGCAATCAACCTATATCAATATGTGCATGAAGCAAGTTGATAGTTGCTAGATACTGAATGATTATATCCACAATAAAGGTTTAACCTGTGCATATATACTTAAAACAAGATAAAAAAAGTCATGTCTTTTTCAGGACTTCTGAATCCAATCATGTAGTATGGAATGTTATTGAGATATGGTTTGGGTGGATGGATGGTCATGAAGGACCTGTAGTACAAAGTATATCACTGGATTTAGCTCTTTGTCTAAGTGTAGTTATTAAAGTACTTTGCTTTGAGCTCAGTTCATTGTTATGCAATTCATTCTTTGTGAAATTAAGATTTGACAGACAACTCTAATGGACAAGGATTTGTCAAAGTAGTATCATCTCTATGTACAATGTAAGTATTCAGGAGATAAAAGCATTCTATTTTGATTTGAACCATACATTTTATAAAAAAAAGTGGGAACAAATTTACCGGACAATGCTACTCCCACTACTAGCAATATGATGCTAGGTTGTTTTAATACATCTGTATTGCCTGCTGATGACTCGGCCCTGAGTGTAAACGGTCCTTCAATTAGGAGGGAAAAAAATTATAAGGCCTATCCAGTCTAAGGGAGCTACCATTTGATTTTTATGGGGGGAGCTAGGATGAAATTTGAAAAAAAAGGCAGGACAGGATTTTGAGTAAAAAAAAAAGGCAGGATGAGTAACTTGGCAAAAAAAAAAAAGGCAGGATGACAATTGTTGTAAAAAAGTCAGGATAAGCTAAGAAAAAAAGAAGCAGGACCGAATAGACTGAAAAATAAAAAGGCAGGACAGAGATTACAACTAAAAAAAAAGGCAGGACAAAATTTTTCATCCTAGCCCCCCCCCCCCCCCCCCATAAAAATCAAATGGTAGCTCCCTAATCGATTTCTAAAACTATACTTCATTGCACATGTTCAACATTTTTATACAACCACAAAAAATTTGGGGTCGTAAATTGGTATCCTGTCCGAAAGATGGTTTCTGGATAATAACTTTATTATAAGTCAACAGAAATCAACAAAATTATAACACAACGTTTATAACCACAAAAGGAAGCTTGGGATTGATTTTGGGGGTTATGGTCCCTAAGGTTTAGGAATAAGGGGTACAAAGGTGCCCAAAACAAGCTTTAATCTAGTGTCGGTTTAAAAAGTTGTGTATAAGTATTTCAATTGTTCTGAAATTGTACCACAATGTTTAATACCATAAGTAGAAGGTTCGGATATATTGTGTGGGTTATGGGACAAACAGTCTAATAATTACGGACCAAAAACAAACATTTTTGTAAATTCAAGACCCTTAATTGGAGTTTGTCCAGAATGGTTCTTGAATTACCTAATACCAATGCTTTATGAAATCTTCTTTGAAAATTGGAGTTATCTTTCTTTGTTCAGTCAACTTAAATCAATTATACAATATACAATGCAATATTCACTTTATTACCAACTGATAAATTAAAGCAGTCATTAATAACCATTCAGTGATTGCAAGCACTTTCTAGGGTATGCCCTTTTACAAATGGAAAAATTATACATTTTTTTAGTTTCTGATCTCTTAACTGAAGTTTGTCTCCTCTAAATGTTTCTCATTTCAGAAATTAAAAAGAAAATTTCTTTAGATATTTTTGTTTGAAAGGATTAATATTCAGCAGCATAGTGAATTGCTCCTAACACAAAAGCAAAACAAATATTTAAGTTCATTAGACCACATTCATTCTGTGTCAGAAACCTAAGCTGTGTCATCTATTTAATCACAATTCAAACTCAGAGCTGTTTCCAGCTTGAATGTTGTGTCAATACTAGCCCCAACTGTTCAGGCTTCGACCTCTGCAGTCGTATAAAGCTGGGCTCTGCGGAGCATCTGGTCCATTCATTTGTTTATTTTTCAATTTGTGTGAATTAACATAGTTACAGTAAATGCTAATTACTGCACTTTCATACCACAACAAATATTGTATTGGTACATGTATCACTCAAATGTGTATCCATATAACAAAAAAAATGAAAAGGAATAATTTTGCATTACCTTTTGAATACTATGACTTTTTAGATATGTAGACATATTAAGACTCATTAGTAGATGTTGATAATATTGGCTTAAAATGCTTGAAATTCTATCAGATTACTTTTGGAGCAGTTATGAGTTTTGAAATTAGAAAGATCATATCATATGCAACAAGTGTAGTAAGTTTCAAGTTGATTGGAATTCAGCTTCATCAAAAACTACTTTGACCAAAAACTTTAACCTGAAACTCCCACTTCCATTTTCTATGTTCAATGGACCGTGAAATTGGGGTCAAAAGTCTAATTTGGCTTTACAATTAGAAAGATCATATCATAATGAACATGTGTACTAAGTTTCGAGTTGATTGGACTTCAGCTTCATCAAAAACTACCTTGACCAAAAACTTTAACCTAAAGCGGGACAAACGAACGAACGGACCCACAGACCAGAAAACATAATGCCTATCTACTATTGTAGGTGGGGGCATAAAAAATTTAATAAATAACACTCATAATGCTCAGATTGGTTGTCATCGTGCAACATAGTTAATAACACCATATAGAAAAAACATAGAACTCATTTTGTCACAAGACACTGTCAAACATCCATACATACTATCCACACTCATCTGTGTCCACACTTGTAAGTTATCAAAAAAATAATATTTTCAGAAAAAAAAGTTATTAGATGTCATATGAATGAATTTGCCAGTGGAAGAGAAAATGAACCAAAGTGTTTGATTAAGAAATGTATTCACCACGAGAGAAATCAAGAGAAAAGATACATATAAAAGAAAAAATCAAGGAATACGAATAAATTAACAAAGGATTAATATGCACTGGTCAGTGAGATCCTTTATATAGCCTTATCACCTATTTTTATAAAGTCATTTGTTAGCTGTTAGGACTGTTAAATCAGACTGGTAGTAAAACATATTAAAACAGACAAAAACAAATGGCAATCATTAACAGAATAACTATAAATGTCAATTATTGCAACAATTAATTTTTTTATTGTCTGAAGTATCTAAGAATGTAGACTTTAGATTGTGTGTGTACCTTGCAATGTTAGATTTCTGTAGCATTGTTGGAAACAGAAGTTGTTTTCTATAAACTTGAGGCATGATTTTGAATGTGTAAAGTGTATGAATGACTACAGAAATGTGGACGCATTTACCCTCGAGAAATTTTGTAAATAGATGTAAAGAAGATGTATATATATGTTTTTATTCGTCTTTTTCTTCAATTAACCAATGACACGAAGTGTATTTACTAATGTCACGTTAACACATTCATTGAATTGTTTTGTCCACATATTACAGATATATGACTTGTATTTCCTCTTAAATTTATTGGTTAGGGGTATACTGATTTTAGACCGTTCCCAACAATCCTGTGAACTGTTGAAAATACTTGATGTCTGATCTTAAATTTTATAACATTGGTGTTCCACTCTTTTAAATATTTATTCTATTAAATTAATCTTTATTTATGAAATGCACATTTATACCCCTAGGGGTTGAACAATGTTGAAGGCATATACAAACAATGCAATACAATATACACAATGGCAAAATTAACATATTAAACATTATATATAAAGTGGTAAAACAGTAATATTTATGCAGGCGTTGTGTCCACTCCCCTCAGTGCAAATGACTTTTTAATGAACGGAACAGTAATCTGCATAATAATATCAAATGAACATAGAATTGATTGTAATCTATCTGCTTCAGACAATTAGAAGAACTCTGGACATATATTATTTATATCTTTTTCAAGCTGATTACGTAAAAATTTATTATTTTTACATTTTAAGAAAAAAGTGGGTTTCATCTTCAACCGCATTTATATTACAATGTTTACCGTATGATATTCTATTTTCTCTATCAATATCTATAATTCATCTCTTTATCTTGGCGTTACCCCATTTCTGTAATGAATTTGCAAATTATATAGTAGCTACACAGAACGGCAAAGCGTTCTAAAAACGATCACTGTTCGCTATGAAATCGTTTTGGGTCGTAGCCACCGAGGTATCCACTTTATAGAAGGATATCCATTTGAAGTTTTACTAGGACTCAGGGGCACCATAGTCTATAAATATTTTTTTAAAGGATGTCCATAATATTTCTGGACTTCTTGTATGCTAGATAATTGCTTTATATTACCACGAATCATTGGTTCACCATGTTTTATTTAGTCTCTAGCAAATTTAACATGCATACAATTTGCCATATATTACTGTTGATCCTCTAGACGTCTTTTGTTTTTATCTTTGTGTAGATTTGTTGTCGATATTAACAAAAGCACCTTTATTTATGTTAATTGAACATTTGAAATAATAATATTACCCGGACATGTATTGTCCATTAGTTGTGTCTAACACCCAATGTTCTCTTATGTAATTCATACACTAATATCTTCAAGGGCTTTTGTCACTCAGAGATTATCTAAAACCACTATACGACCCAAAGATACAGGAAAAATAATTAAATACCTGTTTTAAGAATTATGCTTCTGTCATGTAAGACACGAATGTTCAATTACGCGTACACAATTAATAAACATATCTATTTTTTTTTTTTTTTTTTATCAATTATGAGGTACACGAGAAAAACAAATATAGCATTTCATACCTTCATTTGAAACGTTTCAAAATTTACTTTTTTTGCCATAAATGTCTACATATATTATCACGCTTTGAAGGCAAAATAACACATATTTGTTTGTCCAGATTAAAGAGATAAATTATACTGAAGTTGTAGTTTGCTTTCGGCAGTCATACGAATTAAATTCGACGTCGGTAAAAATGTATCTAGGAAACTGAGGAAAAATGTTTGTCCCTGTCTGGTTGAAAGCTGAAATGTTTTAAATGTCTTACAACAGTCTTTATTGATTTATTATATAGACGCAGAAAGCAAAAGTTTGTAGAAAAGGCACTTGGCATTAAACGGAAACAGGATCGAAAAAAGTGACTAATTTGGAAAACATCCTGCATACTTTTGAAAACACCCTTCGTTGTTGCATTTATTATTTTATTATATCATTAAATTAATTATTCAAAACGAAAACAACATTTTCTAAATTTCATGTTTTCTAAACGCTTTCTGGATTTACTTTATCATGAACGCTCAAAGCCAAAAATATAATAGTTGAAGAGCCGTATATGACCAAAAAGCTAGTGCCTAATAATAACCGTCAAACATCATCAAGGTAAACTTTTCATTACTGGTTTGAAACATTTAAAAAATATCAAGAAATGATTTACAAAAATTCACTTTTTTAAGTGATTATCACCAATAAAACGATTGCAAAATTTAGTAATTTCTTTACATGGCATCAGTTTGCCGCCCGGCCGGTTCAAACCAGCATTACAGTACAGATTGAAAAGAGATTTCTGAAAATGATGCATGCAGTCATTAACTTATATAAAACTTACTTATTCCTACAAAAAAGTAACGTACCTGATATTTCAGTTTTTAATGGAGAAAATTCACACTGGCCATGAGTCTGTGTAACTCCAAAAATCGATAATGTTATAAATAGCAGAAGCATCATGGAAGGCGTCTTGTTGTTAGAAAGAATACACACCATAAAGAAAATAAAGTCAGCGAAAAATCATTTAAAGAACCGCTGTCAAAAATTAATAGGATAGACTGACTCTCGGTGACCCGCAGCTGCAGTTACTATCTTCCTATGTCAGGTAAGTGACATGATTAATTGGGGGGACGGGTTTTATGACAGATTATTGTTAGTTGTACATTGACATGCTCTTCGTGTTACAAGGTATTCATTTTAATGTCTATTGGTCAAAATCCACAAAAGTAGCCGACACAAAATAATGTATTGTATTTCTACATTATATATGTATAGCATATTCATATACTCAACGAAGTAACAAAATGATGACGATAGAGAGCGAGCCGAGCGAGCGAGAGAGATTCATTTTATGTTTAAGCTATTTATATTGCATAGCACAAAAGCAAGAAGACGAAAATCATGCATTAGAATTCGGCCATTTTGCGTTTTTTTTTTTTTGGTTAATGACTATCCAAACTACCATTATCCAACGGTTGTTGGCAATTACTCCAACCGTCAACCGGTGGATTAACGACAGACGTCAAACTTCATTAAATTTTGATTTTATGAGACGTTTTCTGTGCAAGTGTGTGACCAATCAAACAGGCAAAAAAAGAGAAAGAGAAAACAACATGACATACAGATGGAAATAATAATTTTAACTGTATGATGAAATTTTATGTTTGATGTTTAATGAGATTGCTAATGGAAACGAGGAATGTCTGAAAACTCCAGTTTTATGATAAGTTAACATATCTGTCTGTAAACAGGACGCCAAGGGTGAATTAGGGCATAGAAATATGGTAACATCGATTCTTCCTTCCGTCAGTAAACCATACCCATGAGTGGTGTTTACTTGGCTATATGTGGAATGTAATTATGCACTCAAAGATATTACTTGTCAGAACTAGACATTGAACCCGATGCGTTGTGTCGGAAGTGTATTACGCTATATGTACTATTAAAAACCTTGCGACAGATGATTCCAGAGTGCCGAGGTGGCATGTTGCAGAGCAGTTTTCTGCAACTATCCAACATATTCTCTTTTCAGTTGTATTTTAATGTTTCAATTATATTTCTCAGAACGCGACTTCTGTTCGAGTTATTGTTGAGTTGTTCTTATACTGAATACGGAACGTTAAGCAAACATAAAAATAATAATATTTTTCCTCCATCTGTAAATTATATAAAAAAAACTCTTTGGAACCGTGAATCATACCACCCAAAGTCCCATTAGGGTCCTTGAATTTCATTGCCTCACAAGAAATTAGGGTTCTTCGCACCTTTGATTTCAACCAAAGACTCACAAATAATATTATCTATTACACCATAACTTCACACCTCTGTGACGACTGACACTGTTATTGCATAAAGACACATTATTATGATACATAAATTAGTTTTATGTTCTTCTTTACTTGAAAAAATGACATATTATTCATCAATTAGTTATTCTCATATAATGTACAAATCACTTAGTCTAATTAGACATTGGACCACCATAGACATTGTTGTAGACTGTGTCAAAACAAAGAATTATTAATAATTACATAACTATTCATTGGTCGAAGTGATAAGTCAAAATTGCACACAAAACCCGCTATGTAATTTCAAAAGTTAAGGTTCCAAATTCGAAGAATATCCAATACCCTTATTTGATGAAAAGCAATTCAAAGTTTTTCAATTTTGGGTATTTCAAAGGTTAAAAAATAGCAAATTGAAATAGTTTATCGTTGAAAGTGCGATAAAATGGAACAGTTCTAATACAACTGAAAGAATCTATCTCGATTTTATATTAAAATATGCTTTCAATGCATACTACATTTTCGCACATTTGGGGATTTTTTAACGTTTGCACGCATTCATTTGGAAGGTAATAGAGGTAAATATAAAGATTATTTATAATAAATATGTCGAGAGTTATAAATTTTGAACATATCATATTCAAAAATAATATATATTAAGAGATTATTTGTGTATTTTTGTGTGTTGCGACATTATTTTAAAATTTCAAAACCACCACACATATCAAACTAAGGGGGCTTGAAACACAATCAGTTGTACGTAGAAATGAGAGAGTACTGGATGAAGTAATTACCATAATACTAGATAAACTCGGAGTATAAGGATGTATTTATATTCATAAACTAGTTGGCTTCAAATATTCAGAACGTACTTACAGGTATGATCGGTAATTTTACTCTTCATCTGTAGATATTTCCAGCACTTATGCACGAACTAATCCTGCTCGAAACAACCATCCATTCTCTTTGGTGAGCATGGCATTTAGATAAACAGAAGGGGTGCTTTAAATAAATCGAAGCTAATAAATATAATCAATTCAGTATGAATATTAATGAAATTTATCCTGTTGAACTTACTTTAAATAAAGCTAATACTAACAATGACCACTGCCCTTTTCTCGATCTTGATATCTATATCACTAATGGAAAGCTGAATACTAAAATTTATGATAAAAGGGATGATTTTTCATTTCCTATCGTTAATTATCCGTTTTTAGATGGTGACGTTCCCTTGTCACCATCTTACGGTGTTTATATATCTCAACTTGTACGATTCGCTCGTGTATGTAACAATGTTTTAGATTTTAACGAGAGAAATTTATGTATTACTGAAAAATTATTACACCAGGGTTTTCGATATCACAAACTAGTCAAAACATTTACTAAATTTTATCATCGGTATAAAGACATCATTCGTAAATATAGCTCAACATGCAGATTTCTAATACGTTCAGGTATTTCACATCCAATTTTTTATGGAAATATTCTTTATAAAGCACAAAGGTGTCAGTATTCACCTCAGAAACTTACAAAACCTTTGAATAGACTTATTAAGAAGGGATATAATTACGATACTGTTGTCAAGTCATTAAAGATTGCATATTTTGGCGTTAATATTGAGTCACTGATAAGGTCTTTGCATCGGAACTAAACACATTTATTCTAAAAACAGTTGTTGGCATGACACGGGTTATGTTCTTCTCATATATGTTATGATGGTATGATACTAAACCCCTTACGGGAAGGACTGTGCCTGACGTTCATATGATGAAATCATAATCTTTCAGTCAGTTTAATTGAAGTCTGGAGCTGGCATGTCAGTTAACTGCTAGTAGTCTGTTGTTATTTATGTATTATTGTCATTTTGTTTATTTTCTTTGGTTACATCTTCTGACATCAGACTCGGACGTCTCTTGAACTGAATTTTAATGTGCGTATTGTTATGCGTTTACTTTTCTACATTGGTCAGAGGTATAGGGGGAGGGTTGAGATCTCATAAACATGTTTAACCCCGCCGCATTTTTGCGCCTGTCCCAAGTCAGGAGCCTCTGGCCTTTGTTAGTCTTGTATTATTTTAATTTTAGTTTCTGGTGTACAATTTGGAAATTAGTATGGCGTTCATTATCACTGGACTAGTATATATTTGTTTAGGGGCCAGCTGAAGGACGCCTCCGGGTGCGGGAATTTCTCGCTACATTGAAGACCTGTTGGTGACCCTCTGCTGTTGTTTTTTATTTGGTCGGGTTGTTGTCTCTTTGACACATTCCCCATTTCCATTCTCAATTTTAATCTAATTAAAATTAGATTGTAAATATAATCTACCTGCCCGTGTATTTTATTTTAACAGTAAAATAAATGCGCGCAAGTGTAATCAAAAGCTGTAAAGCAAATGTAATGGGGTAATGCGCGCAAATGTAATGCATCGGTTTCAATGTGCGCCATGAGCTGACATTTCATGCATATAGAAGTTGATTATAGAAGGACCTACCAAAACTGCTGTTATTTGAAAATAGTGAAACGTTTTACAATTGAAGATTGTAGCTCTGTGTGTCATATTATATTAATTTTATTATTATGCACATTTACATGCAAAATCAACAGCCAGCTTGAAGAAAGAATACGTATATTCAAATTTTGTCATGTACTTATGCAGTTAAAGTAATTCAATTCGTCGTAAATTTAAGAAGATGTTGTAAATAAGTGCCAATGAGACAACTTTCCACGAAAGACACAAATTGTAATAGGAAATCATTATAGGTCAAAGTACGGTCTTCAACACAGAGCCTTGGTTCACCCCGAACAGCAAGCCATAAAAGACCCCATCATTTACTATAGTGTAAAACCATTCAAACGGGAAAAATAACGGTCTTATCCTTATAAAAATCGAGAAACGAGAAACACTTATCAACAACATCAACAAACGAATACTACTGAACATCAGGCTCATGACTTAAGACGAGTGCAAACAAATGCGGCGGGTTTAAACGTTTTAATAGGTACCAACCTTCACCCTTATCTGAAACAATAGTGTAACATCACAACATAGAAAGACACAATATAAATGATCAATTAAAATGGCTTACCTCAACCAAAAGACATAAATGATCAATTAAAATGGCTTACCTCAACCAAAAGACATATTAACACAAGAGTACATACACTGAACGAACAAATTTGATCCATGACACTCTAGTAAATACAAAATAAATAAAATAAGGGACAATAAGAGATCCTTTTATGATAGCTAGTCTTTTAAAATATATGTAACATATAAAAATAATAATAATAAAAAAAAAAAAAAAAAAAAAAAAAATAGAAAAAAGAAAAAAAGAAAAAAGAAAAGAATTTGGATACTTAGGCCAATAAGATTATCATTATTTCCATTAAAAGGGGCACAAGTAATTATACTAGCAGTATTTTGTACTTTCGTTGTAATTTACGAATATAATAACCTTGTGCTCTGGCTGAGCTGGTTTACATTTCTCGACAACATATGTTAAATACTGGTCAACTGAGACAAATAGCTGTCATAAATAACACTTGGATGTTTTCATACATGCAAATATAATATCAAAATGTCACTGAGTACAACATATACTACATTTTGATTAATTCCCTCCACTTAATGATAATGAAAATGATAATCAATAGCTTCTATTTCGATGTTGAATATAATTACGTTTGACCAATTCGCTGATACAAAATACATATTTTGCAAAATACATGGTCACTATATAAGCTTCCCATGCATTAACAAAAGACTTTGAGAGATTTATTGTTTATATATGTTCCGGACCATATGAGTATTTGGACCATACGCGTATGGTCATGACCATATTGGTATATACTCATATGGTCCGACCGTACGCGTATGGTCGTGGTAATTAACACTCTGTTACAGTTTACTTTTAATACTTCTAAACTCTTCATATGGTATGACCATGGAAGTATTATATTGACAATATAATACTTCCATGGTATGACCAATCATTGAAAAGGCGCTATCATATAGGTTATTTTATTATTATATAATAATAAAACAATTAGCTAAATAAAGATAAGAAGTTTCACAAAGTTAATTTTACTTACTTGTCAAAACTATAATAAACACATTTTATACCGATGGTCATTACCGATTTGTTATTACGAATGAATGGCAATATGTCGACTTAAAAAAATAAATTCCAAAAAATTTCGTAATAAACTGTTACACAAAAAGTCACTGGAAAGTAACATAGTTTATTTAAGTTGTCTTGTGAGTATGGTGTATTGCAGTCATGCTACGATATTTGAGATCTAGAGCTTCTTAAAAACACCGTCGACATATCGGATTGGCCCAAGACCTCGGTATCACTGTACGCAGCTACAAAAAGGCTAGCTTTTCACTCGCAAACAAAAGGTGTAAATGAAAAGGATCGAGCACAACCAAGACTTGCAAATGCAAAACAGCTATGATACCGGTTGGAAGTAAATGTCACCCCAAGTCTACTTGCAAGAATGTATTAGCGATGCAAACTAACTATGGCACCAATATTTAAATTTTACGTAGTATTTGAATTATGAAAATAATACATTGTCATGTAACCATCATTGTTTTTTTAGATTAAGTTTTTGTATTATTGAAACTTTTATAATGTAATTAAAAAAAAAAAAAATACCTATATGGTCCAAATACTCATATGGTCCGGCCCGTTAATAACCAAACGAATATTATACTGATATGGTCCGACCATACGCGTACGGACGGACCATACGCGTATGGTCGGACCATATGGCCATGACCATACGCGTATGGTCCAAATACTCATATGGTCCGGAACATATACATTGGTGAGGGTTTTTTTAAAATAATTTAAGACGTTTTAACTGAGGGAAATGCAGCCTTTATATAAGGGAAAACACTTAATTATTTACAGATGTATTATTTGTATCATGCAAATACTGGAAAATTAGCTGCTCGTTGAATGGTATTTCCGGAGACTGATTATTCAACAACAGCGCTACTGAAACATTGGCCATGATGTTACCGGTCATGATGTTAGGTGAGTGGTGTATGATTATCTAACATCAACAAAACTAAAAAAAAAAAGCCGATCGGAGACCGATAACTTGACAGCAGCATGATACCGAAGCATTATCTTTTTAGGTGAATGTTACATACAGTGGTTTATCCAACAGTAACGATACTGAAACATTCATTGCCTGACGGTGATTGTTACCATCGGAAACCTAAAAATCAAAATGTAGCAACAATCCAACGTTGTCTGCTTGGCAAATGGTACCCAAAAATGAGTTATGAGTCGACTCGACGATAGTAAAAAAAAGTAAGTTAAATAGATAAATAAAGTAATGTGTAATTAATAACAATTAGCTTTTATTTTGTCTTATAAAAATAAAAGTTTATGTTTAAGTCTTTTTTCTGCTGAATTCAAAGTTTTCGATTGTCTTCGAGTTGCATTTCTTTTCATTGATATATAGTGAAGTGGCTTTGCCTCAGAAATTTCCGCCGTGTAGAACTTACAATATCTCTCAAACTTGGTTCGTTTATGGATACTAATTTCATTAGATTCTCTTCTTGTTTCGAACGCCAAGCAGTTGATTTGACCTGCATGATAGTTGACATTCCGATATTTCTGCGATATGATAAATCGATTATAAACACTTTCACTTTTTGTCGAGTTCCATTTTTCTTGTAAATATCCTGTATCAACCGTCTGATGAACAGCGTCTACAGTTTGTGTTAAATCAACTGTAGTAAAATTTGACATTTTCGCAAATAACAAGAGAAAATTGTCGTATGCGGGTCGACCAATCACAACATCTGGCAACGAATTCCACGGGAAAAACCGATTCGTGAAAAAATAATCCTCCGCATCAGTTCTGAACAGAGTCCCCCGATCTTTAGAGGCCCATATCAATGAGCTAACGGAACTTGCTTCGTCGGTTGTCAAATTTTCAATATTTATCCTCTTTCCAGTTAGCATAAAATGCGTTCCAATAATCTTATCATATTTATTTATAAATTCCAAAGTTTGCTTTAAAGATGATGTAAATAATATATCTGCATTCACATAACCAATAATAGACGCTTTGTAGTGCCTAGCTATAGTGATATACATATGTTTAAGTATAGGAGTGTCTGATTTAGACACATATTTTATAGGTAAAATATCCCATCCTCCTGATCTAAATTCCTTTGCCAGCACCGAATTATTTGTAAATAACACTGCCCTTATTTGGCAGTCTAGAGAAGGCCAATTTCTTTTTGTGTTATTATGAACAATCTCACGTTTAGTCGTTGGTTCGAACGATGTGAAAATTACAAATTTAACATAGCACACTAACGGAACTGTATTTACTTCTTGTTCATCAGCACTGATCGCTCCATTCTCAAAAAATAAGTTAGCATTGTTGTTTCTCAAATACTGCCTTAATCGGTCAACTCTGTTGGTATTGTTGTTACTATCACTCCTTTCGCTTATACCATTTATATTTGATCTGTTATTATAATCCATATCTTTCCACTTTATATTGTCTAATTCCTTTAAAATAACAATGTTTAACAGAATGAAAAGTACAACCACAATACTTGTTAATTTGTTCACATAAACTTTTCGCAAATTCCGTTGCAATGTGTCCACATTACAGCACATTTCTTACAACTTTAGTATATCGCTTCTCTAACGTTTCTCATCGAGAAAAAACATCTTGACAGACAAAACAAATTGTCAAACTAAGATAAAAAGGATTAAAATTAAATTCTTCCGTCTTACAATACAATTACAACCATTACGTTTTAGGATGTACACGGGATTAAAACTAAACCTATAGTAAGCTAAGTGAAGCTGAACTCAGTAATATTATAGTTTTAAAAACGAAGATTTATAATTAAAAACTGCATGGCTAATCAGAGTAACAACTATGGACTGATCGTATACATACAGTTGTGGCTATTTTAACTGTTTATGTTGTGTCCAAGCTATAGTGAAGCAACACGCTGCCTTTATGTCATCATAGTACTCTCTCTGATCTCTTACATCAATGCAATAGATGGGACAATATCCCTAATGCGCCTCTGATGGAACACAAAAGTTGTTTGTAAACAAAAAATCTCTGTGTAGTGATAATAGGATGTGTACCATCGGTTTAAATTTTTAACAAGTGACTGAGCTTAACTTTTTGTGTTGATCTAGAAAGTAAAGATCCTTAGAATAAATGTGTAAAAACTATGAAGTTATTATATGTATTCAAAGAATTAAATTTTCAAAGAAATTATTGTGTGAAAAAAGGGACTTTTTACAATAAAGAGCCGCATCACGAAAGGATTTTCAAAAAGAAGCATTCAATACTTATAATAACATTTTTTTAGCAATGATCATGAAAACACGAATTTTATTATTGTTTTATTTAATTCATCTGTGCACTTTATTGTGGGACCACGTGTTATCATGAACGAAGTTTTATTGAGCAATGCAATTGTTTAAGGAATAACACGTGATGTGCAGTTAGCCAATCAGAATAAAGTATCATAATGAAACATACATCTAATGTAATTATTTACGCATATTGCCCTAGATGCATGATTTCGACCTTGCATTGGACAAATATGACACAATCTTGTATATTGACCAAGAGGTCGTTTAAGCAGTGTTTCGTCGTAAATGTTTTATCCCTCCGCTTTCCATAGAAAGAAATGGTTGCTCCCTAAACTGTCGTGGCTTCACTATTCGGTTTGATATTTGGTTTGTTATCAGCTTTAAACATTTGACTCTTGAATTTTCAACCATTCAAAAGCAGAACTGATCAATGAATGGGTTTGCCAATGAGGTAAGGAGTAAATGTGATAATATGTTCTTAAATTATACGTGATGAAGTTTCAGTTTAACTTCTAGTAGTAATTTAATAATTTATGTTCATCATTGCCATTTTTTAAACTGAGTTTTAATTTTCGTTTTCATGGTTCTGATCATATGTGTGCGTGTTCATTTCACAGTGGTTATAGATATAGGGGTGAGTTGAGATATACTAAACATGTTCAACCCTAGTGCATGCATGTGTTTGTCCTAAGTCGGGAACCTCTAGACTTTGCTAATTTTATTTTTAAATTCTGGTTAATTTTTTTCTGAGTTTAGTGTGGCGTTTATTTCACTGAACTTTTTTTTTACAGTATAATTGTTTAGGAGCCAACTGAAACCCGCCTTTGGTTGGCCTTTGTTTGTTTTTTTGTCGGGTTGTTCTCTCCTTGGCCCATTCCCCGTTTCTTTTATCAACTGTTTGTAATTGATTAAAATTTTGTAAGCTGACTCAAAAACAAAGTATGAGTCACGGAACATTTTTTAACTACTGATTGTGCAATAATTCTCTGATTGTGTATAAATTATATACAACGAGAAAGAAATAAAGTGTGCAAATGGATACTGGAATATTATAACCTACCAGACGAACTACTAGACATAGATCAGTGAGGAATTCAAGACCAAACTCAGAAAGCTTCTCTGAAGTGGCTAACCTGAGACTACTATGTCACGGTCTATGTGTTATAGTAGTCTCAGGGCTAACCAACACGAACAAAGGATCATGATGATATTTTTTACCAGCACCTGCACACAAAGTTGTAGCACAATTTTGAGCTATTGCTTATTTAAAATGTTATGTACATTTTTTGTCATGTTGGAAGACGTCAGTTTTCTAGTTTCTTTGCAGCTATGTCGTAGATGTGGGATGTACTGCCGTATAAGAAAACTAAACGATAAAATTTTAAAATAAGACATCTTATAATGTACTTACAAAAGAGACAAAAAATATGGCTTTGCTTTAAAACGAAAAAGGTAAATTTCCCGGCTGATCCCTCTATAAAAAGTTAGATTAAAGTGTATATCGCTCCGTATATGGCCATGTTGAATCAAGGCATTGCATGTAATATATAATTTTTATTAAAATAAAAATTTCCAAATTCAGTGGTTATATTATGAGGTAAAACATTTTTTTTAAATTTTTTGTTTATTTTTAAATAGAATGTAAAAGTTGAAATACTTCTTAAATAGTAAAAATATAAAGATAGGAGGTTATCCTATGTCGGAGATGTAAAATGGAAAGAAAGATTAACCTAACTCTCACGTTACTCTCCCCTATCTATTCTATGGTATCGATCGCAAACAATAATTTTGTAAACATACTACTTCTGATTTAAATGAGGACTGATTTGTGTATGTAACAACTGTACACAACCTCTATTATGCATGATAAAATCTTTGGGTTCAATAAGATTAAGTTTGTGAGAATTGCAAAATTGTTTCAACGGAGTTTCTCACAAAATTCAAAATACAGAAGTCAGCAGAAATTATCCACTATCAACAAGAACGATTGTTTAAAAGAAGAAATAAGATACTACGTCGATAAAAATAATCCTCATGAATACAAATTATATGCTGTTGTAGCTGATGCTGCTCCCTTGACATTTCTTCAACGAAAGGTTAACAAACAACTGGGGGAACCATTTTCCTCCAATAGCAGTGTATGGCATTTCCCATATTACAGCTTGAATGATGAAAGGGTGCTAGAAGATAAATGTAATGTCAAAGTGGAAATAAAAGGCATAGGAGACTACTCTTCTAATGTATATAGAAAAGGTTATGAAATCCTTCAGCAATATGTCAATGGTGAAGTTTTAGACCAAGAGGTAATTCCTGCATTTACAGCGCTTGAAAGATTTTATAACAACAAAGGTACATGTATGTCATGTATATTAATAGACTTTTTCATTTTACAGACTTTTGACTCCAGACAATATAATTATTCTTCACATAAGCTACTCTGTGGTAAAACATTATGGTTCTCAGGTCAAGGAAAACCTCTGTGGAAAGTAAAATACAGTTTAAACTTGGTGTATTTTTAATAAGAAACAAAATGCTTCCAATGATTTTGTGGTGTTTAGAAAACATTGAATTGGTTTATAAGTTTGAACTAGAAGTATACATTCAAACAAAGAGCAAAAAAGAAAAGAAAAAAAGTACCATTAAGATTTGCAACTAAGAAATGTTCATTTGAAACAGAAAAAATAGATATTGTACAGAGGACTACATTAATATGTTAATACAATACCTAGGTTACAGGTATTTAAAAAAAATATTCAAATGAGTTAGAATTGCAAATCTACATTATATGTGTACAGTACATGAATATACATGACAGTTTCTATTCTGTATAACTTCTCAATTTCATATCAATCAGAAATTTATGTAAAAAAAAAAACCAACATCTAAAGGGTGCCTAGGGGTGGGGTATTTTAATAGATATAAACTAGTCACCAAAGATTCATGAAAACTATTCAAAGCACTTATGAGTTAATGTCTTTAACTGGAAAATCACCTTTTGTTATCAATAAAATCTCATAACTCAGAAATGTAATATGTAAACTTTATAAAAATCAAAAGGGAGCTTAGTCAAACAATGCTCATGATTACAATACATTGAAAGCAAGCTTTAAGTGTACACATCTGCTATAAAGAGAAACGTTGTAATACATGTAATAAGACCAAGGTCTTGTGCAATGCTCAGAGTAATTTTTTTAAAAATTGTTTTGATTGAATTATTCAATTTGTGATATCTGAATATTGTAATAATTAATATGGATGATCTTAATGGACTTTTTTTCTCAGAAATTCATGAAAGAAGTCTACAAAAGCTGAAGAATGTTAAGCTGTCAGAAAGTGAAGTAACCATAGTTATGACCAATCACCTTCTTTCTCAACTTATTTATCATCCAACAAACTATCTAATTGATGTGAACTCATTGGAAGAACCAGCTGGAGAATGTCCCTGTGATTGTGGCAGTCCAATACACTATGGAAATACTTATATTGGTAAAAACTAATGAAATAATGTTGGCATAAGATAAGATAAGAAAACTTTATTTTGATTAGGCATAAGTACAAATAAGCAACACAAGCTCTAAGGAGCTTTTGACGAATATAAAAACAAATAAATAACATAAAAACAGTGCATTTTGACATTAAAAACAACCTGTAATACAAAGTGGCATTTTAAAAATATTTATGCAGTCTATTTGATAAAGATCTTACTTTTTAATGATTATTGAAAGGCATACACATATTTCAAAATTCTCTGTTATTTCCATAAATTTGGGAGAAAAATGGTGTCACATGACTTTAATATTGTTTCTGCATTCAATATATAGTTTTTACAGAATATGCCAACACCTTATTTTTAAACACATCTAAAGCCACAAAAAAAGACAGAACAGACAGAAATTACTTTTAAAACACTAAGTTCACATCAGAGTTTTAAACAAATTCCTGTTTAAAATTAATCTTAAGTTTGCAGTTTCAGATTTAACCATCATTTTGATGATCATTTTAAAAATTTAAAGATCTGGTATGATTGCCAACATGACAACTGTTTACCAGAGTTGAATTGACATGGATATAAGCAATAATAGATCACTGTATAGCATTCAACAATGTGAAAATATTATAGTCAGCTATATTAAAAAGGCTGTGACATGAAAAATATGACATTCAAATCATTTGACAAACGGGAAAATTGATGCTCTGATTTATACATACAATTAAGAAAAAATGATAATACAGACATGAACCAATGACAGAAACTGAATAACAGACTCTTAATTTTGGACAAATACAAAAAGGTTGTGGGGAGGGGAAAAACTGTTTGTGAAATTTTAACCCTCCTCCTTTCTTATATATAGATAGGAGAGCAGTGTTAAAGCACAACATACATGACATATAAAGATCAAATTGTAAAAATTCATTTGAAATTGCTTAACCCTCTTTTTGCTTATATTGGTAATAATGCTCCATTCTGTTGTATATGGTAATTGATTGTCATGTTTAGTTTTACTTTGCATTACTGGTCATTTACAATTGTGTTTTTACAAATGTTTTAGGAAGTCACCAGCTATTCAATGGTCCAGCAGGCATATTAATATTTCCATCAGCAAAGAAAATAATTTGGAATAATACTGAGAATTCATCTCTGTTCAAAATCATAGATGGGTCGAATGAATGGAAGCTGGAGGAAAACATTGATGATGATAAGGAACTATCTGAAGATGAGCTGGACACTTTAGAGCTAAATATAGAAACAGAATTTACCGATAACCAAGTTAACCAAATATGTAAACAGGCAATAGCTGCATCTTTGTGGAAACACAAAAAACGCTTGAATAGTGTAAATGATGCATCTGGTCATTCAATGATACCTGTTTGTTTACTAAATAAAACTAGATATATGATGGCTTTGTATAATGCAGAGTATGATTATCTTTTAAGAATGGAGAACAATGGCTTGCCTATTTTTCAAAATGAGGATTGTAATGAACTTAATTTTTCTGCAGTTATTGACTTGTGGCTGATGATTCACCATTCCATATTTTCCTCAGTGCCATCTGAAGAAAATATACAAAAATTTGAAGGAACTTGTCATCTTGAAACAAAACTAGATGAGAAATTTATAGAAATTGTGAAACACTCGGAATTTGATTATGTTGTAGCTGTAGATAATACATCGCGGAAGCCAAAAAAAGTATTTTGGAACCGTTCAAGGTAAATGTCCATATGTATTTACTATTATCAAAGCATCTACATGTCCTTTCTCATGTTTGATTTATGATTATTATTGATATTATATTAAACATTGAACAAACAGATAATACATACATTACTATTTTTTCAGTTGTCCTGTTCCAACTTGTACAACAGAAGTATGGAAAGTAAAAAAGTTACATCCTTTCCCTGAAAATTGGATGAAAATACCAGCAAAGGTCAAAGATCAAATTAAGAATGAGTTTGGTAAGTGCTGACATTATATGAATTACATGATACAGGAAATTCCCTAGAGTACATATCACAATTAAAATCAGGTGGAAATTATGAATTATTTTCGTGATTATCCTTGTTTTTCATCAACTTTTTAAGTATATTTTAGTTTGAAAAAGTATGTGCACAGCTAAGAAACAACTTTATATATGGTGAGATTTTGTCAATAGTTATAATAAAGCTTCTGTTAAATTATTTTGTTGTTTCTTGGCTGCCTTGATGTTTCCACAACAGGAATTAAGATAGAAAACTGCATAAATTCTGTATTTTTCATCGTTTATTTGAAAACAGTACATATTGTGACGTAATTGTGACGTCATCACATAAGAATCTTAATGTTTTTCATTTATATTTCTTGACCCTATGCATTTATAAACATTATGTGCCAATTTGAAAAAGTTATTAAACATTTTATTTTCTTGGGCCAAAACCAGGCCTTAATGCCCCTACTCCTTTGTTTACAATTTACTTTACATTATTTTCAGAAATTACAGATGAAATGCATGCATGTTGTTCAGTGTGTTTAGATAGAATTAGGAGGAAAATAAACCAGCAGACTTGAAAATGAACAGTTTGCTCAAAAGATACATATAAAGGTATTAATAGTCTGATGTATACCCTTCAGGAAGTTTGACCCAGTAGATATTCTTGATTAGGAGATGAAGTACTGCAAATTCAGAATTTTTTCTATGTTTTTATAAATGTGTGATCCTTGCTGTTTTGCTCAAATTAAAACTCATATTTCAAATTTTTTATAGCATGAAATCATTTATATGCTACATTTCCTGAAATATCAATAACCAATCTCTCATTTTCGTTCATTGTTCAACTATGGAAATAATAAATGCATACAAAAGTACTATTCACTTGTTTTTATACCCCACGCAACGAAGTTGCGGAGGGTATAATGTTTTTGACCCGTCCGTCTGTCCGTCCGTCAGTCCGTCCGTCCGTCAGTCCGTCCGTCCGTCCGTCCGTCCGTCCGTCAGTCCGTCAGTCCTGTTTCTTGTCATCGCAACTCCTCTCAAACCACACAACAGAATTTCACGAAACCTTTTCAGATAATAAGGACATACTATGTAGTTGTGCATATCGACGGGAAATTGCGATTCAATTTTTTTTCTAGGAGTTACGCCCCTTTGAACTTATTTACTTTAATGTACTACTGCAACAGTTTGTCATCGCAACTCCTCTCAAACCACACAACAGAATTTCACGAAACCTTTTCAGATAATAAGGACATACTATGTAGTTGTGCATATCGACGGGAAATTGCGATTCAATTTTTTTTTCTAGGAGTTACGCCCCTTTGAACTTATTTACTTTAATGTATTACTGCAACAGTTTGTCATCGCAACTCCTCTCAAACCACACAACAGAATTTCACGAAACCTTTTCAGATAATAAGGACATACTATGTAGTTGTGCATATTGACGGGAAATTGCGATACAATTTTTTTTCTAGGAGATATGACCCTTTGAACTTATTTACTTAATGTATTACTGCAACAGTTTGTCATCGCAACTCCTCTCAAACCACACAACAGAATTTCACGAAACCTTTTCAGATAATAAGGACATACTATGTAGTTGTGCATATTGACGGGAAATTGCGATACAATTTTTTTTCTAGGAGTTATGTCCCTTTGAACTTATTTACTTAATGTATTACTGCAACAGTTTGTCATCGCAACTCCTCTCAAACCACACAACAGAATTTCACGAAACCTTTTCAGATAATAAGGACATACTATGTAGTTGTGCATATCGACGGGAAATTGCGATTCAATTTTTTTTCTAAGAGTTACGCCCCTTTGAACTTATTTACTTTAATGTATTACTGCAACAGTTTGTCATCGCAACTCCTCTCAAACCACACAACAGAATTTCACGAAACCAGATAATAAGGACATACTATGTAGTTGTGCATATCGACGGGAAATTGCGATTCAATTTTTTTTCTAGGAGTTATGCCCCTTTGAACTTATTTACTTTAATGTACTACTGCAACAGTTTGTCATCGCAACTCCTCTCAAACCACACAACAGAATTTCATGAAACTTTTTAGATAATAAGGACATACTATGTAGATGTGCATATCAACAGGAAATTACGGTTCAATTTTTTTCTAGAAGTTATGCCCCTTTGAACTTATTTGCTTCAATGTACTTCTGCAACAGTTTGTCATCTCAACTCCTCTGAAAACACACAACAGAATTTCATGAAATTTTGTAGATAATAAGGACATACTATGTATATTGACAGGAAATTATTTTTTCTTATACTTATTTAATTTCTCCAATGACAATGTGGGGACGTGGGGTATGTGAGCGTGCTCACTAAGGTTCTTTAATTTGTAATTGAAATTATTTTAATTTTGAAGTTTGGTTGCCATAACATGTATAAGTAACATAAGGAACATCTCCATTTATTCATATACATATATCACTTACAATGCTAAAACTTCCAGGAGACATATTTTCCTTTAACATTTTCATTTAATAGTTATCCAATATATATTCATGAAAGTCATTTGATTACATATATTTGGTTGACCTTCATCCTAATTGAAGTTTACTTAATTGGGGTCTCCCAACACATTTCAAGAAAAATGAATAAAAGAATACTGTTGTGAACATTGACAAATAAACACAAAATATAGGGATTACAATATAAATACTATATCCTTGAAAAGGTAGAGACAAATTAACAAGAAAAGAAAGCCAAAAGAAACACCTTTGCAATGGTAGTCATGTACAAAATCTGGTGCATTGTATGATCTTATACAGTTTACTAGGGAGAATGCAATATTTATGATTTTCCAATATTGTCGATGTGGATCTTATTTAAACCTGTAGACTCAGATGAAAATTTGCAATTTACTTGACACAGTTATTTTTAAATTTCATGTATCTCATGTATTTTTAAGGTTAACAGTCAACAAGACAACCATGGTTTCTTGTTTGTTCTTCAAGCATGATAAATAAAAGAACTTATGTGCAGATAGACTTTAAGTCCTTCAGAACTACCTGCAAGGAATTAGAAGTGGTGGAATACATAAGAGGAAACCTATCCTTGAAAGATACAATCTGGATATTTTTAACCATATACAATAAATCAACTGACATTTCAACAAACCAATGCACATACATTTATTTGTAAGAAGTTGTTATTATTCAAGACTCAATAAATTAAATTATTTGGAGGAAGGAAGTATTGTATCTTATATCAATTTCATATGCATCATTCATGATACAAAGAAATAATGAATCAAAGTGCTTGTGAGCACTGAAGGTAAAGGTTGCTTTCATTTTGCTATTTTGTGTATTTTAGATAAAACATTGAATAGTATTTAGCTAGGCAAATTATAAATTTGAGTTGGAGTTATCTTTCTTTGCTCATGATATAAAATTGAGAATGGAAATGGGGAATGTGTCAAAGAGACAACAACCAACCATAGAGCAGACAACAGCAGAAGGTCACCAACAGGTCTTCAATGCAGCGAGAAATTCCCGCACTCAGGCGTCCTTCAGCTGGCCCCTAAACAAATATATATACTAGTTCAGTGATAATGAACGCCATACTAAACTCCAAATTGTACACAAGAAACTAAAATTAAATAATACAAGACCAACAAAGGCCAGAGGCTCCTGACTTGGGACAGGCACAAAAGTTCGGCGGGGTTAAACATGTTTATGAGATCTCAACCCTCCCCCTATATCTCTAGCCAATGCAGAAAAGTAAACGCATAACAATACGCACATTAAAATTCAGTTCAAGAGAAGTCCAAGTCTGATGTCAGAAGATGTTACCAAAGAAAATAAACAAAATGACAATAATACAACAATAACAAGTCATGATTGTACCTTTGCAGTTTAACCTTCTTTTTTTTTTTTTTATCCCAGATTCATGCACCATTACTTATGTAAATTTTAATAAAGAGAATTCTTCTTGTTAAGTATGGTTATTCAAATACACATCATATTATAACATGCTTAACTCCAATATCTAAGAATAACTTCGTCGTTAATAAATTACTTGACATTGCCTGGATAGAATCTATAGAATGATAACTTTACTGCACCACTATTTTGTTTGAACTGTATGGGGTGATAAAACCTTGTAAGATTTAGATATCAAGTCAGTACCCCCCCCCCCCCCCCCCCCCAAAAAAAAAAATTATTATAAGATTTTTTTTTTTTTTTTAAGTACCGGTAATACATCACTAAATGGTGATTTATTTAGTTAAAAAAAAAGAAAGAAAAAACTGATAATGAAGGAAGTTTCAGGAACTCAACATTTCATTATTTAAGACATGTTAGAATACTTAGGAAAAATAAAAATATGAAGGAGATGTGCCAAAAAAATATGTATGATTTTTAATGAGACAACTTGACGCTTTACCTAAAAAGATCATCAACTGACCCTCAACAATGAGTATAAACCTTACTGTAATAATGTAAAATCAGATGGTGTTGTTAAGCCAGTGGAATCATATTAATTAAGCACTGACCCAGATGACACTTCCGATAACTGCACAATGTATTTAAAGACATTTGTTTATTGATATTATTTCTGTTCCTCATTGCATTCCTTTCAGCAATCTTTTGCTTTTTAGTGTATTATTTGGTGGACTTTATTCATAGCATACAACAACCAAGAGATTTTTACGACCAAAAAGAGGGAATTTAGAGCCAAATTTTCCCATGTTTATTTTCTTATTTCCATATTTTACTTAATTTGCTTTACAGTTAACATTGAGATACAATTTTTCAGTGATTGATAACTTGCTCAAATCTTTATGAAATTGTATGTACATCCAATAGGCATAGTGCCAAGAGAGAAGAATATGTGGGGCTATTAGAGATTCACTTGGTTTTTACAAAATTAAACAATCAGATGGTTAAGCATGCAATTTAATATAATCTTGAATTCATTCCTTTTTACAGAAATACACACTTACAAAAACATGTTAATTACTTCAAGGTATATAAGTTGTCTAATTAGCCCAGAAGAAGTATCTTTAAGCTGGGTAACTGATATATAATAGGATATGCTTTGATGAACCTTAGATAATGTCTTTTCAAAAGGTTTTCATATGACTGCAAAAATAAAAATAAAATTGTCATATATTGGTATCAGGTTTTCGTTGTTGTCATCCATCGGCGTAGTCCAACGTCGTCAGCGTAGTCCGAAGACACTTACCTTCTAAACAATAACTTTAGTCAATAGATCTTTATGAAATTTAAACACATGGTTTGAAACCACAAAAGGAAGGTTGGGATTGATTTTGGGGGTTATAGTCCAAACAGTTTAGGAACAAGGGGTCCAAAAGGGTCAAAATAAGTATTTTTCTAGTTTCCAGACAATAACTTGGATGTAAGTGTATGGATCTTTCTATAATTATTCCACAAAGTTCCATACCAAAAAAGGAAGGTTGGGATTGATTATGGGGGTTATGGCTCAAACTGTTTAGGAATTAGGGGCCAAAAAGGGACAAAAACAATACTTTTCTAATACTTTGTATAACTTGCTTATTTCTTGACCAATTTCAATGGGGTTTTATTCTTGAATTCTTGGGATTCTTTGATATGCTAAATCTTACCGTGTTTTAAGTTTTTCGAATTTGGGCCCAGTTTTAAAATTCATCCACATGAGGTCCTAAGGGTCCAAATTAAACTTTGTTTGATTTCATCAAAAATTGATTTATTGAGGTTCTTTGATATGCCAATTCTAACTGTGTATTTAGATTTTTCATTTTGAGTCTCGTTTTCAAAGTGGTCTACATTAAGGTCCAAAGTGTCCAAAATTAAACTTAGTTTGATTTTAACAAAAATTGAATTCTTGAAGTTCATTAATATGCTGAATCTAAACATGTATTTAGATTTTTGATTATATGCCCAGTTTTCAAGTTGGTCCAAATTAGGGTCCTAATTTAAACTTTGTTTGATTTCAACAAAAATTGAATGTGTGGGGTTCTTTAATATGCTACATAAATCTAACCATGTATTTAGATTTTTGATTTTTGGGCCCCAATTTTTTATTGGTCCACATTGAGGTCAAAAGAGTCCAAAATTAAACTTTGTTTGATTACATCAAAAATTGAACTCGTGGGGCTCTTTGATTTGCTGTATCTAACTGTTTTTAGATTTTTAACTTTTGGTCCCGTTTTAAAATTGGTCAATATTAAGATCAAAAGGGTCCAAAATTTAACTTTGTTTGATTTAAATAATGCTAAATCTAACCATGTATTTAGATTTTTAATTTTTGGGCCCCATTATAAAATTGGTCCACATTGAGGTCAAAAGAGTCCAAAATTAAACTTTATTTGATTTCATAAAAAATTGAACTCGTGGGGCTCTTTAATTTGCTGTATCTAACTTTTTTTAAGATTTTTAACTTTTGGTCCCGTTTTTAAATTGGTCAATATTAAGGTCGAAAGGGTCCAAAATTTAACTTTGTTTGATTTAAACAATGCTAAATCTAACCATGTATTTAGATTTTTGAATTTTGGGCCCCATTATTAAATTGGTCCACATTGAGGTCAAAAGAGTCCAAAATTAAACTTTGTTTGATTTTATCAAAAATTAAATTCTTGGGGTTCTTTAATATGCTGTATCTGACTGTGTTTTTAGATTTATAATTTCTGATACTGTTTTAAAATTGGTCTAAATTAAGGTTGAAAGGGTCCAAAATTTAACTTTGATTGATTTAAGGAAAAATTGAATTCTTGGGGTTCTTTGATATGCTGAATCTAAACATGTATTTAGATTTTTGATTATGGCCATTTATGGGACTAGTTTTCAAGTTGGTCCAAATAGGGGTCCAAAATTAAACTTTGTTTGATATCAACAAAAATTGAATGTATGGGGTTCTTTGATATGCCAAATCTAACCGTGTATTTATATTTTGATTTTTGGGCTTTTGGGCAAAATTAAACTTTGTTTGAATTCAGAAAAAATGAATTTTTGGGATTCTTTGTTATGCTGAATTCATCCATGTATTTAGATTTTGGATATTGGATCATATTATATAAGTTAAAAAAAAATAAGTTCATTACCTGACATTGCTGTTATCATCAAGTAAAATTATAAGAAATTGGACATACAGAATTTCTGTTAGGACTTAATATTCTTATTTTGTTGAATCGGTCTTATATTCGCATGCAGGTTTTAAGGTTTCAGTTATTCTTTTTAATCATATCAAAACTGACAAAAACTCAATTTGGAATGTAAGAGTTATTTATGTTTTACGATTATTTAGACATCTCATGTCAGTGTTTCAACTTGTGAAATTTATACTGGTAGATTCAACAGACTTTGAAGTTATGTAAAATTGTAAAATTCCCCACCAATTAAAGACTGCAAAGCAGTTAACCTTTTTATGAATTAAAAAGTACATTATGTTTTCATACATTTTTATTACAGTTTTCCAATCATGATTTAATATGACTAAATATTTGCCTCTAAAGTGTTCACAGAAATGCCAATCGGAACAACTCGGCCTTTCTGGTTGCACGAAGCTATTGTACTGCGTAGCGAGAATGGCCGAGTAGTTACGATTGACAGAAATGCCACATAGTATTGCGTCAGTTTCATCCGGATCTTGTAACCGAGTTTGTGTGTAGGTTTAATCACGCCTACATCTGGTACTCCGCCAAGTAAAATCTGGTTGAGCGAAGATAGAAAAAATATAAGGGAAACCAGTGTAAAGTTTGTAAATAGCTGACTGCTGTAAAATTAATTTTAAGGTATACGTATTGAAATCTTACATATTAACTGATCTCAAGGATGGTATAATTGCATAAAATACACGAGGCCATGCTGTTAGAAACAGAGAACCGATATAGACACCAGAACAGTTGATTTTTTTGCGAAAAATACACGTGCCAATCTGATTTGAAACAATCTGATGTTCATATGTTTTCGTATGGCATACGAATATTTGTACTATGCATGCTTTTCAAACGAAAATATGACGTTATTTTATTGCACGAAAACCCATAATCAAGTTCGGAACAACAACTCCCCACCCCCAATGAAGGATACCCCTTTAAGGTTCATCATAACCTTTTGGCTAAAATGAATCCGGGTCCGTCCGCCCTGATTTTTGTTCGCCCTAGTTACTGTTTGCCCTAGTTCCGTTTCGCCCTGAGACCGTTCGCCCTGATACCTGTTCGCCCTGGGTTTGTTCGCCCTGATTTATATTTTTTATTATAGTGTTGTGTTGTGTGTATTTAATTGAATATGTTGAAGTCAGTCTACAATTTCGCCGAATATTTACGCTTTTTATTTTTTATTATAGTGTTGTGTTGTGTTGTGTTGTGTGTATTTAATTGAATATGTCAAGTCAGTTTACAATTTCGCCGAATATTTACGATGTATTATGTCTACAGCTAGCTGCTACTAGTTTATAAGTTCCTGTAAATTATAGGACTACAAGATATTGTGACTTCAAGGTATTGAGAACTAAGTTAGTATCTGTATGTAATTACGTTTCTAGGAAATAAGTTTTTGTGAATTTCAATCAGCACTACATTGTATTTTTAAATGTAAAACAACTGAAGACTAAATTATTTGTATGTAATGGCATATGTTGAAGACTGTTTACATTCACCGAATATTTATTTATGATGTATTACGTGTTGCTGCTTTTGGGAAATAAGTGTCTCGGAATTTTAGCACTACATTGTATTTCTAAATGTTCTAAGTTATTATGTTGCGTTGCTGCTACGAGGATAAGTTTCTGTGAATTCAAAGACTACAAAGTATTTGACATGAAACAACTAAAGACTAAGTTATTTATATATTTAACTTTATTGATACATTTTAACAATATAAAAATATTCAGTAACAGTTATAATTCAGCTTTAATAGATAAACATAAATTTTAATATATATAAATATACATTTCTTTTATTAATGTAACATATACATATCATTAATGAGAATAGGGCGAACGAACTCAGGGCGAACGGATTACCAGGGCGAACAAACTCAGTGCGAACGAACCTAGGGCGAACATGTAATCAGGGCAAACGATCCCGATACCGGCTAAAATGGCCGTATTTACACCCCAAATTTTACTCTGAGTACAGACTAACCTATACACCTGCAACAGTTTTAAGGGATGGCAGGAACTAGATATATAAATTTTAAATGCATTTTATGTTTCAGAAAATAATAAATTTTTCTAGATTTTGCTATCCATTTTTTTTCGTTCCTGCAGAAGGTGCAAAAATTAACTAAGTAGTGAAAACGATTGAGAAGCTCCCCTCATATAATCAATGTTGTGAGTAGTATTGATTTAAATGGACAATAGATGGACAATAGACACCTGTAAACAATAGGTGATTTAACAGGTTTAAACTGTGTAACTGAGTGGACCGTATCAAATGAAACTCGGGTGTTTGTTTATTTTGCTAACTTCTTCAGACTGGAAAAAAATGAACATCAAAATCCAGGTAAGTTTTTAATTTTCTGAAACGTAGACTTCATATAACTTTTATATATCTAGTTCCTGCCATGCCTTAAAACTTTCCTGGATGTACCAGTTTGTCTGTACTCATGGTAGCAATACACAGTTAGAAGTTTAGTTTCGCATTATGGCCCCTGTGAATTTTTTAAATATGAAAGTTTTTGTACAATAAAATTGATTTTTAGATAATTGAAGAATAATATAGCCTTCTTAGTGGGTTTATATGAACATTAAGATTGTTTTTAACATGTTTTATAGGCCATTTACATGATTGACAGTCCGTATTTTCCTATCCGTACCGTTCATAGGTCCATACATTATTGTAGTGTTTATCAACAAAGATTTTGCGCTCGATCTTTTCAATTCAATTTTATGGAAAAACGAGCAGATAAGCATATGATTTTTTTGGGACCACTTAATAGATATAAACCTATGGATTCAGGAAAGGTATTACTGTAATTGATTGAAATTTTCCTTTAGACCAAATTTTGGAGACTTTTGTGACATGTTCACCCCCCTTTTTTGCTATATTTTGTATCTAAGAAATGCAGATTGTTGCCATGGTTACACCCAGGAGGGATTATATTTCACCCTTATGACCATTAGAAATCAAATCTATGGAAGATTCTCTTTCTATAAGTATATACATGCATAACACACATATAAAGCCTTCTTTGTTAGACAGGAGGGGAAAGAGGGTGTTTAAAAATTATGAGTGTCAATTTTAAGTTTTTTTCCTAACTGTATTGCTACCCATAGTAATTTTGGAGGTGTAAACACGGCCATATTTTTCAATTCCTTATGATGAACCTTAACCCACAGGTACATGTTTCTATTCTTGCCCATGGGAAGGTCGAATCCGAATTGGGGGTGGGGAGTTGTTGTTCCGAACTTGATTATGGGTTTTCGTGCAATAAAATAACGTCATATTTTCGTTCGTGCCTATTCATGTTTGCATGCTTTCACTTTAGCACCCTAAACGTTCGCACACAAATTAAGTCCATTCGCACCCTACACATTCGCACCAAATTATTATTGGTTTTGTGTTTAATAATTTGTAATCGAGTTGGTAATTAGTGTATTTCTATAAATACATTTTTTGTTCATTGTTTCTTAATTTGGTGAGATTTTGATAATATTTTTTTATGTGTTGATAAAATCTTATTCATGTTTTGGTTTATCATGTTTATAGTGTATTGCAATTGTTTCAAAAGGAATTGGGATTCTGACAAGTGTTGAATAATTCGTTATCATGTTTTGGATAGTGTACGCAATGCTATACATATTTTTTTTCATTGTTTCTGAATAAAATAAATCTTTTAAGTTTTACTCATACCAATCTCAATACATGCAGTGGCTGTTGTCTGCTCTATGGTCGGGTTGTTGTCGCTTTGACACATTCCCCATTTCCTTTCTCAATTTTAGTACTTTTAGTATTTTCAGAGACATGTATATATATGTCTCTGGTATTTTCAAGCAAGTTAAAACAACAATCATAATTTTTAAACACTCAACAATAATACAAAATTTAGCTGTGTATAGTTGAAATACCAATTAGCAGTAATCATTCATAAATTCATAATTAACATTTTATCATTAATCATCAAATTAATAAAAAAAAAACCTATATAATTTTATTCCAGAAAATAGAATTATTTGGTATATACATATAACACATATCTAATAATTCAACTGAAATTCAAATAAAAATTGGGCGCGAAAGTGTAGGGGGCGAAGGACTTCAGGGGCGAACATGTGAGGTGCGAAAGTGTATTGGGCGCGAACAGACCTGATACCGAGAAGGTCGACTACCCAGATGTATTATACATGTGGATTGTCAACCTTTCCTATGAATAAAACAAGTGCCTGTACCTTAATCCTCTTGCTGCCTGAGAGACACTTGTACACACTGACTATGCCAGGGCAGAGGTACACATATGTCTGTTTTAATTTATGCAAGCTGATCCTCATTGCTGTTTCTCTTTCAAATAAAAGACCAAAAATTATAGAATGTTATATTTTTTCTTCAGTGGGTCCCAAATGAAATGATCAGTATGGCGTGACGTCATACTTGTCATACATCAAATGATGTAATTTTTGGGTATCTGATTTCATAGACGTGAAGCTGTCATATTCTTTGGCACACAAAATGCAACCTTAAAAAACTATTGGCAGCAAAAGGGTTAAATGAGGAATGTCCCACAGACACAGGGTTATTTTGCTGTTGATAGTTGTACATGTATAGGAAAACGAAAAACTTTTAACTTACAAAGGAGAAACTTCATTACCATGATTAAATTTAGAACAACTTTTTAAAAAAGAGGAGTCCTATTACATTGTCTTATTCAATTATAAATATCAAATGAATATAAAGAATATTGAAGTCCATGAATATTCCAGCAATGGACATTGTTTTGTCGATATAATACTAGATACATGTATTGTTTTTTGGGAAATGTTTCTAATGAATATGTCCTGATGACTTTGAAACTAAAATAGTTCTGTTCTTTAGTGAAATTCTGTCTGATATATATATTTAATGATTGAAGGACCTTTAAATACTAAAAAAGCTAATATTAAGGGAATGCAGCAGTATGAAACAACAACATAAACAAAAGGCATCACTTAAATAACCTATTACGTTTTGTACTTTATACATGTACATCGATCATTGTCGATACTGGCTGACATTTAATATTTGATTATCAGACATTACCAGAATTTTTTATTTATATATTATAAAATATGCTCCTTTTTCAGAATAATGTAATAAATGGCAGGACGGAGGAAAAGAAAATTTTCTAATACAGCAGCCGAGCTACAGTTAGATCCAATTCTACGTCAAAAAGTACAGAATGTTTTTGAAAAGAAATTCACATATTCCAAATCCAAAGATGGCATTTGGAAGGTGCCAGATAATTTAACCAAACATAAAGATGATTGGGAAATTAAAGAGTTAATGACCTTGAAATCAAATTTAAATAGTTTAAAAGACAAACTGAGTGATAAAGACATTGTAAAATGGCATCAACACACAACATTTATGAATCTTGCTGGGAATGTCAACTCAGAACTACGTCAGACTGTACGTCCAGAACTATGTACACAAGCATGGTGTAAATTCTATGAAATGGTATCAGCCTATGACCTTGTTGACCTGAAAAATGATACTTTTAATTCTGTTCATTTGTGTGAAGCACCAGGAGCGTTTATAACGAGCCTAAATCATTATCTTAATTCTTCTGGTAAGATATATAAACACTGAAAATATCAAAGGTGTTACACTACAAAATACACCAGTTTTACATTCTGGAATTATAATGTAAACTCAGCCTTATCATGCTTATTAAACATTGATTGTCCTTAAAATCACCATAGGTCTGAAACATTTAAGTTTTTCTGTTTAGAGGCTAAAAAAGTACATGGAAATGTTATAGTTCCTTCAATTGCTGACAAAATCAAAATGATCTTGTTAAGATATTGTTTAATCAATTGGGAAATGTATGCAAATAACGGAAAAATCATTAATTTTATCTACTCATATTCATGCATCATGCCCATAGTGATTGTACGCATTAAAATAAAGGTACCAAATTTCTTACTTGTATCCTGTGTTTGATCATCATTAGAATCATCTTACATACATGACATAACATCAGCTGAGTCTTCTAAAATAAAACAAAAAATAAATAAATATACCAAAGAATCGTCATGAACAAGCTACAGTGTGAACCCTTTGCAAAAGATGTAGCAGCTTAAATCTGGTTAAAGTCCATATCAAGTTAAAATGTACTTGAATTTATATACATGTACCCTTTGATATTGAACATACATGTATACACAGAGGATGGGGTATGCTATCATTTACAAACTTTGCCTGAATTGGATAAGAGAGGATATTGTTAGAATGTACATAAAACAAACATTTCATGAAATTCTTTATAAGTAATCTTTGTCTATACAGATTACAGTGGTACATGGAACTGGATAGGTACAACTCTCAATCCGTATTACGAGGGAAACAACCCTAGTGAGATGATTGATGATGATAGATTTGTACGTGGTAGCTATGGCAACTGGGACTTTGGTGTAGATAATACTGGTAACCTCATGTCCTGGCAGAATATACAACAAATTAAAGATAAGGTAGCAGTTATGGGGCCTGTTACACTGGTTTGTATAATAATTATAGTATATGTAATGTTACAGATAATGCATATTTTAAGTTTTTTTCTTGTCATATAACACACTGAGGCATATCAGTATTGATAAAACGAAAGATTGACAGTAGTGTCTAGCTCGTTAAAAATCTGGCTTAGCTTTCAGTCTAGCGCAAAGCTGGGTTGATATTGATATTACATAAACATGTTCTAGTCCTGAATAATTTGCGCTGGATGTAAGGCACCAAAATATTATACATCATATATGACAGTACAATTAAAGTTGATGTAATGTATACATGTACATCAATTTTGTTTTTTTTGGAATTGCATAAAATATTCAATGAGACATAAACTCAATAAAACAAAAATCTACAATGCATCTATAGGTCATCCTCAAGGTCTTTAACAATAGACAAGGGTCTAAACAATATGCCATGTTTGATTGTATTTTTTTTTATCGAAATAATGAACAATTTTTTCAAGAAAATTATCAATTTCTAAATATAATCTGCATTTTATTGATTTATAGGTTACGGCTGATGGCAGTATTGATTGTCAGAATAATCCAGCAGAACAGGAGAAGGTCGTCTCAAAGTTACATTACTGTGAGGTTTTGTCATCCATTTTGATACTGTCCCCTGGAGGAAATATGGTGTTGAAGAAGTTTACAATGTTTGAATGTGATACCATTTGTTTGTTGTATCTTTTAAATTGTTTGTTTTCAGAGGTAGGTGAAAATGAAAAACAAAGAAATTCAGAAAAAAGACTGGTGAGAAGTATTTAAAAAAAAAGAGACTATCATGAGAGATGGATGACATCATGTCCTAGCTCCGTACACACATTTCCTTAAAGAATGCATTACAAATAAAATATTAAGTGGGTCTCATTGGGGTCTAAGCGTGACCCGGGATTGCCGATTTTTTGTAAGCGTGACACATGAAAATCAAATTATTGTGCCGTGAAAACGGGAAATGAAGTCTAGCGGGACACGGGAAATTGCAAAAAAATTGAGAATTGCTTACGTACATAGTGTAAGCGGGAAATGTGAATCTGACAAAACAGTAAGCGGGATCCGGGATCAGAACCCCCAATGAGACCCCTCTTAAGGTAAAACAAAACAAAACAGATAATGAAAGAAAAGTATGTGTTCTAAGATAACAGGAGAGTAGCATTATAATATTTAAAGAAATAAAAACAATATATAAATTTTACAAGGATCAAGTATATTTCCTAAAAATTGGGTTTATACATTTATTATTTTTCTTATTCATTACATTATTTGTGAAACTTTACAGCTCTTCCATAAAAGCATGAAAAGCAAACCTTTGATCAACTTGCTTGCTATGTTTGTTTGGATGTTTGTAAACAAAAGGTAGGTAGTCTGTTTCAGTCTGTTTACTTTATACTGGAATTTGGTTGGACAATAAACATTAACTTCATTGCATGTTAATTTTTATTGTCCAATCAAATCTATTCTCAGTATATATAAAACACACTGAAACTACCCATTGTTTGCAAATATCCAAGCAAATATAGCAAGCAAGTTGATCGAAGGTTTGCTTGCATGCTTTTACAGAAGAGCTGTAATTTCTCTCTAAACAGGTGACTGTATTTAAACCAGCTACCAGTAAGAGTGGTAATTCTGAGGTTTATTTGATATGTTTGGGATTCTTAGGTATAGACAGTATACAGGGACAGATAGAACAGCTGTGTGAGAAATATTTCAGTAAGTAAATAGTATCTTTAATCAGGTTTCATTATTTTAAAAGTAGGACTTGCTATCACAAATTCTGATACAAATATATTCATGATTTAGATTTTGTGTCATCGATGGAGATTCCATATATATCCTTTATTTTCCATGATAGACAGAGCTGAAGATAAACAATTTACAACAACTATAGTCAAGTTACAAATTGAATATTCATATTCAAGATGCTAACATTTTAAAAAGATATATAAATATGCCCTACTTTATGAACCACAAGTTAAGGCAGACATCACTGAGACATAACGACCTGAATGGGTATATGTAAATATTTCATGTAGAGTAAAATTACAGATGAAATTATAAATTTAAGATGTTGTTCCATTGATCAAGTTACTGTGATTAAATAAAGAAATTGTAAACACATTTTCAGATTAGACTGGAGGGGAAAAAAAGGATATCTTAAAAGTCTGATATGTATTTAAATTGTCTATACATGTTTTAAGTATAAGGTCACCCCTTTTTCACCATTTAAAAACTCATATTTTTATTAGAACTGTCTTCATATGAGAAAAATTTGATATTTTTGCACATCATAATTAATAATATAAAAATGTTCATCAGATGGACCTATAACTTATACATGTATTTACATCTGTTGTTATGTTTACTTACAGGTTCAACAGGGTCAAACAATGAGATTCATTGCCTTTTCAGTCAAGATGAAATTCCAGAAGACTTTCTACAACAACATATCAAATGCTGTTACTACTTCACTTCACTCCAACAGGAGACAATCCAGAATAACTTAAACTACTTTGAAAAGATATCAGATGACTTCAGCCAAGAAATCATTGGAATGAAAGTTTGCTGCACTGATTTATATTTCTCCAAATATAATGTCAAATCTATACCAATGTACTTAAAGATTACACAACCTCAGGTACCTATCTTATTTTTATCAAATAAGTGGTCTAAGTAGTTACTACTGTAACCACTAGCCATTCAACACTGAGGTTGTGAGTTTTAACCCTGCCCATGCGGGTGCACTCAACTCCAATCTCAATTGACTAGGATTGTCAGTTTTCCTATCAATGGGAGGTTTTCTACAGACACTGGCTTCCTCCACCAATTAAAAACTAGCTGCCAAAAAATAGCCCAAAAGGGGTGATTAAAGTTAGTGTTAAAACACAAAATAATAATAATAATTCTAGTATAAACTGTTTCAATGTAACAACTTGCTAAAATTTGTTGGACAAAGACAAAAAGGTCACCAAATTGGCCTATGGTAATTAGAACAAAGTATTTATTTTTCGATATATTTAAGATATTTTATATTTAGGCCACATCAATTTGATTCCTTGTTCGACGACCGCCCGCACCTATTTTTGTCAAAACAGAATTTTTTTATTTTTTTTATATTCCCGCTTCCCGCATCCGAAAATGAAATCATGTCCATTTCCCGCACCGTTTTTTTTTGTAAATATTATAAAAAGATATCAACATTTGTTTTTCAAATAACAGTCTAACCTGTATATAACGATTTTAAACATAAAAGCACTCCACCACACTGTGTAAATATCTGTGAGATATGAAACCTATTATCCAAAGTGGGAGTGTTCCGATATAAATTTATAACAGCGGAAATACCTGTAAAGAACAAAAAATTGGTTTCTTTCCCCCTTCCTTATATTCCCTATCAAAAAATGTTCGTTGTTAAAATAAAGTACAAAGAACTTCTGAAGGATTTGCCTTCAACTGCAATTATATTGCATGCTGGCAAAACAAAACTATCCATAGCCGCTGCATGTTTACATTTGTATGTACCTGTCCTGATTGATTCAGGGGCCTGTCGTTCAGCAGTTATCGTTTGTTGAAGTTGTTCATTGGTATTTTCATGTTTGGATATATAAATTAGATCGTTGGTTTTCCTGTTCGAATTGTGTACACTAAAAATTTTGTGGTCCTTTATAGCTTGCTGTTTGGTCTGTATCACAGCCCTGTGTTAAAGGCCGTACTTTGACCTGTGTTTGTTATTATCAGGTTGAGAACAACCCTCCCTCAGACAAGGGGTCATTTTACTGATGTAGAAAAGAAAATAGAAATACCAAGGATTTGTATAGTTCTTCTATACAAAACCTTTGAAAACTTAGAATTTTGTACTCAAAAAGAGGAGAGTTACATCATATTTTAAACGACTTTTTCTAAAAGAGGGGTCCACTTATTTTGAATTTAATATTAAACTGTTAAAGTAAATGTGTTAATTTAACATGGTTAAAGTCCAGGAATATTACAAAATTCTTGGACATGTTTTGACCATTTAATACCAGATAGATATATAGTTCTTTTAGAAAATATGAGCCCTTTTGTACAAACAAATATATTATAACTTATATTGATCCCCCATAAAACATGTAAAAGGGATATTTATAACATTAAGGGGTTGCCCCCAAACTGATTATGACTTGGATGGAGAATTATCTCACTGTCAGTCACACATACATAGACCAGATTTAATTATTTCTTGGTGAACAGGGAAAAATACTTCAGAAATTAAAGAAATGTCAAAGTACAAGTGATAAATCAAGTTTTAATATTGTCAAAACCTACTATTTTATGTTAACAAAAAAAAATTACAATCGCTTGCCTTTACTTTTCAAGCTTCACCTCAAAAATTTGCAAATTAAATATTTTTTTATTAAAATTTTTCAAATCGCTCACTCGCCCCAAATTTTGGAGTCCAAAAATCAGTATAGAACAAGAAATTAAATTGGTGTGGCCTTTGTTGGTTTACTGCAATATATCCCTTAGAAAAAGGAATATTTCTCATTTAACCAGAGGGAAAATGAATAAAAGGAGTTGTTGGACATGTAACAATGAGACAGTAACAAAACAACAAAAGAATGGTCATTTGGCATCCACACTAATTTAAGAATAATCTAATATTTGAATAAATCAATTCAAAAGTATTATATTTTTTTTTACAGAAACCACAAAAGAAATCTTGTAATCATCGTTGTAGGGAAATAAAAAGAAATGAAGGCACATACAACGATAGAGTTAGAGTTCAGGCACTACAATGGGAACAGAGAGTGCTCCAGTATGATACATATAACATTGATGACAGCTGTGTTGAATGGTTTCGAGTATGATAATTTATTTCTTAGAATTTGTTGTCATAAAACAAATAGAAGTATTTTAATTCTTAATGTCTCTGCTTATATTCTACACCTCTTTTGGCTCTTTTGGAATGGCAATATAGAATAGTTCTTTTTAATGTAATACCTTAAACATAAAGCTATTTGTTACGGGAACTTGTGATAAGTCTCATAGACTTGAAAAATAAAACTCACTTGTATTTATCCAAATGTGATCATACTGGGCCAAATACAAATCATGCTTCTACATCTCTTTTTAATAAACTTTACTTGAGAAGCTCCTTTAAGCTGAAAGGATGTACAAGCTTCATTAAAACCTTATTCACATGCTATGTGGGGCCTGATGGGTTATATTTCTGATCGGCACATTTCACTATCGTGATCCGTTTTTCTACAGATTTTTATTTTTTTTATTTTGTGATCCGTGATAATTGAAATTTATTTTTGTGAATCGTGATTGACAAAAAAATCAACTCATGAATTCCTAAACACAATATAAATTTCAATATAAAGGGTTGCAAACAAAGTTAGGTTTTGTAAAAACTGTTATAAATTTGGTAAATGTAAAAATAAACTGAAGTTTCAACACAAATAAGTCAGATTAATCAGTCATAACTTCGTAATTTACAATGTTATGTTGAAAAAGAAGTATTTGTATTTCTATGTAAAAGGAGTAGGTCCAGTAAGACCCCTTTTTGGCCCCAAAATATAGCAGTTTTACAAAATTGTTAAAATGTAAACTTTTAGTTATTTATTGGAAAGTAGAATGCTTCTGCTACATAAATATGGGCTGTTATTGACAATACAATGCACATATATCGGGTATTAGCACCATTAAGTCATGCTAAATTACTAAAATCTTCACAATTCTAGCATTTTAGTTAAATTTTAGACGGTTTTCGTGTGAAACGAAAGTGGCCGCATTCGTGTTCATCCTTAATATTAAAATGTAAGTTGTATTTTATGATAATACATTACATATATAAAGATTGAGGATGAACAAGGATGCCACCACTTTCATTTTTGACAAAAACCATCTGAAAAGTGACATTTTTCGGCATATTTGGTAGATTTTTCATATTTGAGCTTGAATTGGGTCGTTGTAATGACTAAATTAGTTAAAATCTTTCACAAAAACTAATTGATTCAAATGAAATAGACACTTAGATGTTTAAAAAGTGGTCAAAATCTTTCGTCAGATGAACCTGAAATTTGAGGCCAAAATCTTTCCTTATCGGACCTACTCCTTTGTGGTATTTCAGCCAGAATAACCGAGGATTAAAATCCCATAAAAAGATTTAACAAAAAAGGTTAAAGCAGACAACTGATCTTATTTTTTCCAATTTTTTTTTAAACAGATCTTGTATCCACCTGAAGAAGAGGAAGTTAGGAACTGGGCATGTGTAACAGGATGTCAGGTCACTACAATCATGAGTTCCAGATTTTGTGATGGAAAGTTTGTTCAACAAGCTCAAGATATTGGTATCAACTGGAAGGTATACATTTTCCCCAGTACTTCTTTTAATTTATTGGTAATTTTAGTTTTTGTTTAATAAACTGATTTTTGCCTGTCTGAAGGAAAAAACTACTTCTGAGAAAAAAAACCCAGTTACTGTAAATACAGTAATTATTGCGTGCATTTATTATTACGATTCTGTCATTTTAGACAAAAATGTGATTTAATTTTTGCGATATTCAAAAAATCCTGTTCAATTCATATTGATAATTTCAAATTGCAAGTTTGATTGATAAAAACATTGCAATAATTTACTGAATTTACAGTAATACTTTATTGGCAAAATTTATCCAGTTTTGATAAAATTGTTCCTGTCAGAAAACTTCCAACAAATCTTTCGACCAAGGCCAAAGTAACAGTATTTTTAACCGGATTTTTGTGACAAAAATGTCGGTTATTGATTTGGGGATGTACGGCGGGCGGTTGGGCGGCCGGGCAGTCGGGCGTCCGGGAAGGCGGCAATCAAATGTTGTCCGTGCATTAACTCATGAACCGTTCAACCAAAGCTTTTAAAATTTTAATGTGTTGTTACTGACAACTAAATGAAGGTCAAGTTCAATAATGGCGATTTTGACTTTTACCGTTCAGGAGTTATGGTTCTTGAAAGATTGAAAAATGGAGTTTCCAGTCGTGTCCGTGCATTTACGCAAGAACTGTTCTACCAAAGCTCCCCAAATTTTAATATGTTGTTACTGATGACAAAATGGAGGTCAAGTTCAATAATGAACATTTTGACTTTAACCGTTCAGGAGTTATGGTTCTTGAAAGATTGAAAAATGGAGTTTCCAGTTGTGTCCGTGCATTTACGCATGAACTGTTCTACCAAAGCTTCCCAAATTTTTATATGTTGAAATAGAGGTCAAGTTCAATAATGACGATTTTGACTTTTACTGTTCAGGCGTTATGGTTCTTGAAAGATTGTAAAATGGCGTTTCCATTCACGTTGTTGCATTTACTCATGAACCATTCAATCTAGGCTTTTCAAATTTTAATATGTTGATACTGATGACAAAATGGATGTCAAATTTGATATTGACGAATTTCACTTTCACCATTCATCAGTAATGGTTCTTGTGATATTGCCAGGACACAAATAAATATTAATAAATCCGGTTTGCTGTCGTTGTGACAGCCTCTTGTTGTTAGTACCATAAGTTGTCAAATTCCAGAATCAATAAAATAAGAAATTATAATTCACTCCCTTTTTTTCCTTTCAGGCCAGGTGAGCTATTCTCATCACTTTGCTTCCATCGTCATCCGTCGTCGTCCGTTCTCGTTTACTTTTACAAAAATCTTCTCCTCTGAAACTACTGGGCCAAATTAAACCAAACTTAGCCTCTGTCATCAGTGGGGTATCTAGTTTGAAAATGTCACATGTCTAAAAATAGTACATAGGGGTAAAATGCAGTTTTTGGCTAATATATTTGAAACCAAAGCATTTAGAGCAAATCGGACGGTAGATAAATTGTTCATTATGTCAAGATCTAACTGCCATGAAACTTTTAGACAATTGAGGCAACACGTTGTTGGGTTGCTGCCCCTGAATTGGTAATTTTAAGAAAATTCTGCAGTTTTTGGTTATTATCTTCAATATTGTGATAGAGATAAACTGTAATCAGCAATTATGTATAGCAAAGTAAGATCTACAAATAAGTCAACTTTACCAAGACGGTCAATTGACCCCTTAAGGAGTTATTGCTCTTTATAGTAAATTTTAAACAATTTTCGTAAATTATGTAATTTTTGTAAACTTTTACAAAATGTTTTCCTTTGAAACTTCTGAGCCAACTTCATTATGGATAGAGAAAATTGTAAACAGCAAGAATGTTCAGTAAAGTGAGAATGACAAACACATCATCATCACCCAAACACAATTTTATCATGAATTCTATTCTGGTCTATAATTTGTGTCCTTTGTTTAATATGGTGCTTGCACATAGACCAAGGTGAGTGACACAGGCTCTTTAGAACCTCTAGTTCTTATCCATTGACAGGTTGCCATGGTCAAATATTTAAAATAAGATAAAGAAATGACCAAATCTTGCAACTTATCTGCTTCATGTAGATTATACACTAATTTGAACCAATTCAATCTTGACAAATGCTATGTTGTACATAACTATGAAAATCTACACATCATGTGTTTTTGCTAATTAACGATTTTTGTAAGTAATTTTAAAATGTGAAAATATGAGGTGTCACAGTCACTAGTTTCAGCATATTCCGCAAAGAAAAGTATGATTTACAAGGTTTCTTTAGTTGACATATTGTGTAGCTGAGTGTCAGAATATTTGCATTATTAGTACCAAACTAAGCCAGAAAAGTATTTTTATAAAATATGTATTATTTTTATAATCAGGAAGTGAGTCTACATATCCCTTCACAGATATTATTTGTTTGTCTTAAACAAACTAAATCATAGCACTCAGGTTTTTAAAGTTGCTAGTGATTGTTTTAAAGCATTATAACCATATTGTATTTTTTTTTTGCTTTCTAACTACTCCAATATGATTGGTTGTGGCTCTAATCATAACTGGTAAGCAGAAGAGTCTATTTTTTTTTTTTATTTTTTTTTACAGAATGAAGAATCCAAGATGGCTGTCCCCTCAGCAGATTGTAATGTGTCATCAATCATTTCATCATTAGATATTTTGTTTAACCAATCAGTGTATGATTTCCCATGTCATGTGACCATTGTAACATCTGCTGAATTGAAATGTGATGAAATCCAGAAGCAGGAGTATGTAAACAAGGTAACCATAGAACTAGTGATGCCCCACCTATGATAGTAAAGGGGCATTATGTTTTCTAGTCTGTGCGTCCTTCCATCTGTTCGTCCGTCTGTCTGTCTGTTCGTCCATCCATCCGTTTGTCTGTTCTTCTGTCTGTCCCGCTTTAGGTTAAAGTTTTTGGTCGAGGTAGTTTTTGATAAGTTGAAGTCCAATCAACTTGAAACTTTGTACACATGTTCCTTATGATATGGTCCTTCTTATTTTAAAACCAAATTAGACTTTTGACCCCAATTTCACGGTCCACTGAACATAGAAAATGAAAGTATGAGTTTCAGGTTAAAGTTTCTGGTCAAGGTAGTTTTTGATGAAGTTAAAGTCCAATCAACTTGAAACTTAGTACACATGTTCCTTATGATATGATCTTCCTAATTTTAAAACAAAATTAGACTTTTGACCCCAATTTCACTCTGCACGTTTAGCCACTAGTCTGATGTCCCACACTAGTAAAATTTCATTCGGACTTGTAAGTTTTTGCAAAACTTTGTTTGGACCAATAAGAAAAATGTCAGAATATTGGTCTTTGGACTAGTAGTTGAAAAAGTTTTTGGTGCAGATTGCAATTTCACGGTCCACTGAACATAGAAAATGAAAGTGCGAGTTTCAGGTTAAAGTTTTTGGTCAAGGTAGTTTTTGATGAAGTTGAAGTCCAATCAACTTGAAACTTAGTACACATGTTCCCTATGGTATGATCTTTCTAATTTTAATACCAAATTAGATTTTTTACCCAATTTCAAGGTCCATTGAACATAGAAAATGATAGTGCGAGTGGGGCATCCGGGTATTTTGGACACATTCTTGTTTTAGATTTGTTTACTGTTGACTACATTTAACTTTTTATGCCCCACCTACGATAGTAGAGGGGCATTATGTTTTCTGGTCTGTGCGTCCGTTCTTTCGTTCGTCCGTCCGTTCGTTCGTTCGTTCGTCCGTCTGTCCCGCTTCAGGTTAAAGTTTTTGGTCAAGGTAGTTTTTGATGAAGTTGAAGTCCAATCGACTTCAAACTTAGTGTACATGTTCCCTATGATATGATCTTTTTAATTTTAATGCCAAATTAGAGGGTTTACCCCAATTTCACGGTCCACTGAACATAGAAAATGATAGTGCGAGTGGGGCATTCGTGTACTGGGGACACATTCTTGTTTTTATATGAGATCAATGAAAACTTGTCTCTTAGAAACTCCTATTGATTTTTTTTTAATAGGTTCTTTTCTTAGCATATTTTGAGCTGTTCATCCAGTATTTGTAAATGTTGAAAACATATATCAAACAATCTTGTTTCACTAAAATGTCTTATTTTTAGAGAATTTTTTTTCAACAATAACATCTTTCCTATGGGCTGAACTACATTTATTATTCATAGGTAACCACAGTTGAAGATATAACAGAAGTGTGTAATCAAACAATACTGGTGTACCTTGATATATTCAACACAAGTACTGAAACAGATATTACCTCACAGAAAACTCTGCTGAAGAAACTGACAAAGATGTTCCAGGTATTCAAATAGATATTCTCATGACAATGAACCTGGTATATTTTCGGTTATTATGGAAGGACTTTTTAATTAATGTATGTACTTTTTTGCCGATATCAGTCACATTAATATGGGTGATAAAGTGCAAACACAAATACGACAGACATAACCAAAAACCACTTTACTACATGGGCCTGACTTGGGACATTCACATGAAAAATGTGGCAAGGTTAAAAATGAAATGCTACCCATGTCATCAAGTGTTTTATAACAGTCAACAAAACATACATAATATAGCAAGACATACTTTCTTATCAAATTATTATTACAACGCATACTTTCAATTTTACTTCTTGTAAACACAGATTTTCTAGGCGATCATTGACATTTAAAATTAACTTCTCAGCAATCCAATTATTAATAAAGTTAAAATATATATGAAAAAAAGGTTGATAATCTTTATTTATGTTTGTAGTTAGGATCAGAGATCAACACATTTTGTTTTTTCAGGAGTATTTTATAGTTTACTGTACAGTATGTGTATTGCTCATTGTTGAAGGCTGTACATTGACCTATAAATTTTTTGTATGGATCATTATGTTATTTGCAATCCAACCACATTTTTTTACATTGATATTTTTATGATGACAATAAAATGACTGAAGTTTTTTGCTATTTGCTTCAGGCGTTGTATGCATGTATACTTAACTATACATCTGATGGTATTTTGTGCTCCTATATTTCCAGTTTTAAGTTTAAACATATTTATTTACAGTGGATTGGGAAACAAGTTATTATCACTTATATTAATCCTTTCCACTTTGCGGGTGTGAGTGCTGCCTTGTAGTGGCATAAGTCTGCTCTTTTTCAAAACCTACAAGGGTGTCTTTAACGTGCAAGAGATATTGCTCTCTTTTAACACGATCATCCCCTTCCGACAGACTATCATTGTTTCTCAAGACGATACTTGCAAATGGTGTCGAGGGAGAGCCGAAAATTAAATCCCTGAAATTTTTTCCTCAGAATTGGGATCGATCCAGGAACCTTTGTGTTTGCAGTCCAATGGGCTAACCACTACACCACGGCTTTCTATTTATATTTCCAGGTTTTGCCAAAAGAAAACACAGTACTGATACAGATGCCTACGTGTCTAACCAGATTTACTGCAGGAATTATATATCTTCTAAGTTCCTGTTTTCAAAAGGTAAGTGTAAGACTAGTATAATTTGAACAAACAACAATTAAGAGTTGTTGAATGATATTGAACAATCTTTCAATATCATAGTTTACACTTATATTATACCAATGCATCTTACCAAAAAAAAAAAAAATTCTATCATGAGATGTATTAAGACTACTTGCCTTTAATTTAATTACCTTTATATGTACAATGCATATATGCAATTTAAAAAGATAACAGAATTTTTTTATAAAAAAGCCAACATTAAGTTTACGAAAAAATATGCTCAAGAAATTCTAAAAGTGCTATAAAACTTGTCACCACCAATCTTTGCAAACATCATACATTGTTCATTTAAGATAAAAATTTAGAATTATGGTTGACAGGGGGAAATGAGCAAGATACACAGGAAATAAAAAAAAAAGATTTTTAATTAATTTGCAACTGTACTTTAAATTTATAGGCACTACTCGATTTAATCGTGGTCATTTTTGAATTTGTCCTAGAAACCAGGTCAATAATACAATTTCTATGGAGCCTCTTGTTTTGAGTAGGACATTGTAATTAAGTACGTTATCTGCACGATTGATATACACAATTGGTAAGATTAGCAATGAAGACTGCTTGGAAAAAAAGTATTAATTTTTTGTACAGGTTGGATTTTTACCACAACCAGGAAAAGAAAGTTTGCTACAAACGTTGATCTGCTATAAATATGCCGGTGTATCACACTTCCTGTTAGAACACTGCTGCCATCTAGTGGATGAACAAAATTCAAAGGACAGCAAATCTGGCAATGTTTTGATGGAAACAGTACCAATACTTTCATTAATAAATGGTAAGATTTTGAAATTGAATATGAGAAAATAGCTTATTTTGTATTATTCAGAAAAGGGTGTATAAAATTGGTGACTGTTGTCGTTTTCTTGTAACATGGCACAAAATGTAGATTTATTGGATAATCTATTATGATTTTAAGTTGTATCTTATCATTGTTCTATAAATCATTTGAAAAATAGAAAAAAAATATTGATCAAAGTATGCCAATTTATAACAAAATATTTACAAAAAAACAACCAAATATGATGGACATGAACTATAAGTAAAAATTTATACCAATATACCATATAATATAATATATACCTTAATAATATATAAATTGGGTAGTTGAATATAGAATAAGGAGATGTGGGAGGACTGCAAATGAAGTGCACTTTGCTAAACAAATACTATTTAAATTTTAAAATAAATGTTCATGCTACTTAAGGTAGTGGATGAGTAGTATTCTACCTAAACAGGTTTAATACTTTTCATTTATTGAAGGCTTGTCATTTGTATGTCTTATAGATAAGAATTAATCCAAAGTATACATGTTAAAAGTTTTATTTTATTTTCTAGATCCAGAGTTTGTACAGTTTCTGATGAATAGTAACGAGAGCTTATTAAAGTCCTACATAACCACTGTTGTATCCAATGTGAAACAGAAGGTTTCTGATCAGACATGAAAGAAAAATGTGTTCCTACAAGAAACATTGTCAAATCGATCAAAGACATGAAAAAGGCATTATCCATGTTGTTACATGTGTAAATGATAGCTTAAAGAGTTTGGTTTACATGTGTAAAGTAGCAAAGATTTGCTTCAAGTTAGAAACCTGCTTTATGTCACAAACAATATGAGAGAGAGTATACTCTGGTTTTGAAGTGAAATGGTGTGTATGTCGTGTATGATATAAACTGTGAAATGGTGTGTTTAATCATGTATGATATAACATAGTGAAACAGTGTGTATTATTGTGTATGATATAACACTAGTTATGAAATATTTGTTTTGCTTTCAATGGAAAAAGTATGAGCTAGTTACAGCTATATTTGTAAGTTCAGGTGTATGATACAACAATGCAATGTCTTTTTACAATTGAAAGTAGACTTTCCAGTAGATATTATATACTGATAAATCGGTCTGTTACCATTTTTTGATGTTTGGGCGAGAAATTATGCATAGAGTGAGCTTGTGGTTGATATGTGAAATTCTCACTTGGAGAATATGACAACTGTTAATCATTTAACAAAGTTATTGACGAATATTGTGAAGTGTGAAACAATAATATAATCATATCACAGATCTGAACAAATGACAGTAGTGAGTAGACTCTGATGTAAGAATCTGATGGTCCAGAAGGAACATCAGCGGAAACATTAAACTTTCTGGTATGTCATTTAGCTACAGATAGTGGAGATGGAGAGTGCTATAACTGAGTGTAGAGAAGATAATGTGAGGGCTGTTCTGTAAAAACATGATACCCAAGGAAGGCACTTCATAATCTCTTCAATGGATGGGTGTCAAATACAGTAGAAATGTTAATGAGCTTCTCAATTTGATTCTATAGGTGGTTATCCAATTTTGAAAGTGCTTTTCCTGGGTACCATGTATGTTTAAATGGAATAGCCTTGAGGTAAAAAAAAGTGAATTGGTTATGGTGCTGACAAAAAATATATTTGTATGCAAATGTTTGTATCTCTATATGTTATCATTTGACAGCTAGAATAGTTTGCATTATGTATTACTGAAATATATCTCATTCTCAATATTAAATACGCGAAATTGCTTTCCATCAATTATATTTTATGTTTTTCATTTTTGTACATACTGGTACATGACATAATTTATTTTCATAAATTGAATAACTTAGTTTTACTCTGTAATTGAACTGAAGCAGATTTTTGTCCTGTTTGTTTTAAAAAAAGGAGAAGAGCAGAGATTTGACTGACATTAAGACAGCTATCAACAAGAAACAGAATGATGTAGACAACTATCAGTCCCAAAGCAGCCTTATGTTTAGTTAAAGATTTGCACCACAATTCTAAAAAAAACCCAAAAACTTGACATTGATGTACTTCCTTTAGGTTATAATCCATACAAGGGGTTTAAAAAAGGTGGATGGATTTCTGAGTAACCAGATTTAGTGCTTTCAAACTTATAACTACTTCAGCCAAATCTTTCTTCTTTTGTTGTCAGAGAGTAAACAATAGTTTGACTTAGTTTCCCTAGCCTCAAAGATGTAAACATTATGTAGTGAAATTTTATATCAAGATTAAAGTATTTGCCCTTTTGATGTTTCAGTGACAAAAAATTCAAATGAAATACTATAACTTCAGAAATTATTGCATGCATTTATTATTGCGAATTTGCCATTTTAGACTAAAATGCAATTTGATTTTATGATTTTGAGAAAAATCGTGTTTAATTCATATAAAATTTTACAAATGTGAGTTTCCAACTCTGTCACATTTTTTGCAATAATTTCTAAATTTACAGTACCACTGTCAGTCCATTCACCTTCTGTTCATCAACATTGCAGTTGTGAGTTAGAATTCCACATGTGGCAGGTGCTTTCGACTCCAATCCAATTGGATATAAGAAGATGTTGTACGAGTGGCAATGAGACAACTCTCCATCCAAGTCACAATGTCTAACAAGTAAACCATTAAAGGTCAAAGTACGGCCTTCAACATTGAGCTCTGCCTCTGTTGAAAGCCATACTTTGACCTGTAATGACCAGGATCCTCTTTTCTTAACAAAGGATGATGGTTATCTCCAGGCACTCATGCTTTAAAAACTGACCGTCACGAAATATCATTAAAGTGCTCAAATGGTGTTAACATCAACCAATAAATTCCAGTCTTAGTTGTAGTCATGGTCAATTCCATTCAGGAATAACAGTCTTTAAAGAACAATTTGAAGTGCCAATAAAAAGAATTCAAATTGTATAGATGAATCATTCTTGCACATTGTTGAGTCTGGAAAATATTGTTATTCTGAGTTTTATCATCATGGTTATGATTATCTATACGGTAAAAAACATTTGTTACCAATTTCTGTGGAAACCACACATGTTTCTGGATTGATTTTCGTCTGGTATACTTGAGATTAAAAGTTGGAAAGCCAACATGATAAACTGTTTGAGAGCATACAAAAAAACCTTTTGAGAGAACATTCCAAAGTGTCAACAATAAATAAGATGCAACCTTTATTTTAAATTGTAAAATGATAATACATAGTAAAAAGCTGTTACTCAATGATCTCCATGCAAAATGAAATTGATGTATTTCCATCTGCCGATTCATTGGTATTTTTTTTAAAGTAAGAATTTATTACAAGTAACATTTGAGCATCTTGAAAGTGAAGGATGGATGTAGACATGATCAACAATAGGACCATTTTCTATAATACTCAAATTTTACAGGAAATGTTAATACCTATTATCAAGTCCATGCATGGTTAATTGTTTATTTTTTGAGTGGTATTAACTGTTAAATTCATATTCACAGGTTTGACTCAATTATCTTTTTTGATTAATGACAAATTACAAAAAGTTTGAAATAAATAATTAACAATACATGGACTCAATAATTTGTATCAACATTTAATTTGTATTTTTGCCTAGTCATCATCTAATTTGACCATTGAAATTACCTCTGAAGACTACCTATTTTCACATAAGCGACATAAACATATATATGCAATCATGTGCAGTTAGATTGTTTTTAGTCCCCAACCGATGAAGTCAAAGGGGTCTTAAGGTTTGCACTCTGTTCGTCTGTCTGTCTGTCTGTCCATCCATCTGTCAGTCTGGCAAATCAGTTTTCTAGACTTTTTTTCTTAATGCTTGAAGATATTGATTTGATATTTGGTGTATTGTTTTATCATGACAAGTTACAGGTCAAGTTCAATTTTCAGGGAAATAACTAATAAAAAAAGGTATATAGGAAATTTTTTTCTGAGACGAGTGCCTGTGTAGAGGACTATGTATTGCCATGCAATACTCACAGAATGCTTGTTAGCACTGTTTTGGTATTTCATGTTAAAATACATTAATCATCATTTGTACCTGTTAAAGAATGGAATTTTTGTGTGGATCGAATCAGCAAACGAAATTGTTCATACTTGTTTCACTTTCAATATTCATTCTTTCCCTTTTGATAGCTGAATACGTCTGGTCCATGCGTAACTCATCTCCAGTTAAGGGGTTTAACCGGAGCTCACATGTTTACGGATTCTCATGAGGTCGAATTATTATCTTACTAGTATATCATACCTCAGCGATGTTTTTGAGCTTATCTTGAAAAATTGGTGCTGCCAATTTAAATGCTTATAAATCTTATTTCAGAATTCCGCTTTAATTTAAACTTGAAACAATAAGATTCGTATTTTAAATGTTTGTCTAAACCATAACTTAATCCCCTTTAAAACGTTTAGATATGGGTTGTAAGATATTTTCTCTCCACTTAAAAAGATTAATACATACCACAGAAAAAAAAAGAAATAAGTTAAATGATATTACAAACATGTCGACAATCATTGTACAAGAGATAATTCAACGTTTCAAATGTTATCCCATTATATCCACTTGATATCTTGTTTTTCAATTTCTTTATGACAAACAGCACTTCACCCTTTGTTATCTTGACATGTAAATCTGTGTTATTGTAATTTCAAAACTCATTTCCAATACTTGAATTGAATTCAAAATGTTTGTTTAATATGAGAATTATTCATACAATTTTTTAAATATTCTATTTAAGCCATTCTTTAGCTTGTATATTTGGTCATTGGATTCTTTCTTTCTTCTTTTTTTAACACTTTTATGCCCGCGTCACACTGTGCCGATTTTTATATACGATGGACACCCGAATGCGAAAATTGTAAGTTCGTACGAAGTTGGTCCCGATCTCGTTGAAATACAAAAAAGTGACCGAAGCACGTACGATGAATAACGAAGTCTATACGATGGTGCCGAAATTATATACGATAGCAAAAGATGGTCATACGAAGGTTAACCGAAGACGGGTATTTAAGCTTCATATCTCAGCCGAAGCCTACACGATGGATCACGAAGGCTACCTGATGTATTACGAAGGCTACACGATGGATTACGATGATGGCGCGATGGCCATACGATGTCTAAAAGACGTCGTGTACAGCTTACGATGCATTTAAATTATATGACGAAGGCATCAAGCGTTTTAAATTGTTTGATCAATATTGAATGTATATTATATTGTACATTTAATTTCTGGTTTAATCATAAGACGGAAGACCGTGGGCTTGAAGGGTAAAACTTAACTCTGAGTCTCTGCATGTAATGCGTTTTTGTCTAATTCTTATAAAACTTAGTTTATTATCCCCTCGCCTACTACATGTAAGAGGCCCCTCATGGGGGGGGGGGGGGGTCCTAGTAATCACATAATCACCATTTTTGTGCCAATATAATCACATAATCATTAAATATTTGCTTATCTTTAGTAATCAAATAATCATAAACTAAAAATACAGTCCTAGGTAATCAAATAATCATGAAATATTTGGCTTAATAATCAAATAATCATTAAAAAAACGGCCAAGTAATCACATAATCAAAAACCCCATGAGGGCCCTCATGTAAGATGCGTATAGATAAAATTGTTATGGACACTTTAGAACCAAAATGCTCAAAACTTGGTATGGTGTTATTCGTTAAGCGCTATTGACTTTAAAGTTCAAAGGTCAAGGTCACAGTGGCAGTGGACACTCTAAAACCAATAAGCTTCAAAAGATTTTAACCACATTTGGTATATTGTTCCTCCTTGTATTGATCTGACATTTTTTACGTTCAAGGCCAAAGGTCAAGGTCATGCAGATGGACTTGTTTTTTCTCCTTGAAATAGCATAATACACAGGAAATTGGTTGCTCATTTTTTTTACCTGCTGGTTCTAAAGACAATATTAAAGGTATTTCCAGTTACTGAATGTTTTGGTTGCTTTTTAAACAAATAGTTTATGTATCAAATATTCATATTCAATTTTTCATTTTCTGCATGTGTCATATACAAATATAGTGTCCATATTTGTCCCCAATATGTTACATACGAGGGGATGCCACGCTCGGCATTGCCTTGTTTGAACTGTAAAATGTGTGCACTAGTCTGAATAATCACCCATAATTGTGCCCATGTTTACTGATCTATCTTAAAGGTAAGGTAGTGGGTTCGTTGATCCCTTTTATTCAAAAAGAGCTCTTTCCAGGAGAATATTATGATAATATAGACAAAAGGAAGGATGTGGGGAAAGCAACAAATGCGGCAAAATATGACATATAGAAACAAAATGATTATGGAGTAAACATTCGTGTGACAACAACTCAGACAATACATAAAAAAATCAGAATAATAAAGAAAAAGTTGATTTCCCTATATACGTGTACCTGCAATTTTGGTGTACGAGGCGCGTTTATGATTTTCATTATGTTACTTGATATGAAAAATTGACAAAAAATAAAATTTTACTTGTAAAAGTAAATCCTGAGCCTGTAATAGCTGCTCTTCTTGTTCCATTTGAATTACTAGAAACAACGCTGTCGCCTTTCTTGTTCTCATAGAATCATATGATATGAGCTCCATGTTTTGTGAACGTCTTTCTTAACTGTCGTATTAGACTGACCAGTGCAAATCGCGCATGTCACTTTAAATGTATTTTAGCGCGAAAAAAACTTACATTTAGCTGGATTTATTGCCGTCGTAGTTCCATCTTGTCGCCTTCGTACTTTTATTCGATGGCAACCCGACGGGATTACGAGTTCTTCACGAAGTCGTGTTGCCATCGTAAGACCTTCGGGTAGCTTCGTGATTCATTCGTGTAGACATCATAATGTCAAAACTGCCCGAGGGAAACGATGGAAACACGAATGCAATACGATGTTCAAAGATGCATTCCCGGTGACATTACGATGGTGAGGATGGTGATACGAACACAATACGAACCCTCAACATCGGACGCACCTTCGGGGATTTTTTAACATGATAAAAAAATTAGGACCCTTCCCGAAGTTGTCCCCGAAGGCTAGAAAAAGTGGCCGATGGTTCTACGATGGTTAAAGATAGCACTACGAATAGCCCGATCTGTATACGATCAGTCCCGATTTCGAAAATTTCCATAATCGTGTTGCCATCGGCGTAAAAATCGGGACAGTGTGACGCGGGCATTACAAAAACCATCTAGGATCAGTTGGTTCTAATGGCTAAGCCAGCAATATATTTCTAACACGTCTATATTTTTTCATTATTAATTTATGTATTACCTTTTTGGACATCGAGTTCTAATCTTAGCTGGTTAAGGAATTTTATAGACAAAAACACTAGATTAATGAGTGCGATTTCAGGAAAATCTTGATACAGTTATATGTATCGGATATATCAGAATGTGAGCTTTTATATAATTGCGACACTCACTCAGTCTCATTATTCGCATTAAAAAAGACATCCGCAATAACTCGGAATATCCAGGAGTTAGCCTATTATAATCTTAACTAGATTTACCAGTATGAAAGAAAGATGTTCACACATTCTTTGAAAATACTCCCGTACGTATAAGGCTCATGTTTACAGTGTGAATTTGTACAGATCATGCCCGACTCTAAATGAAGTTTACTTACTTATTTACTAACTTAGTCTGGATGACCCGTTAGAATAGAGAAAAATGAGCAAAAATGCAGGAAAAGGATAAACCACAAAATAAAGAATACAGAATAAGAATAGAAATAGAAATAAAATAGAAAATTAAGCTACAAAATTAATCAAAGTGCTGGATAGCACCTCTGGAAAGTTTGCAACTGTATATGTGTATTACTTCAAATAGGTTATAGAGGTGTATCATTTCAAATATGTATTTAATCACAGTTTTGACTTTTCAAACTAAACTATTGTCTCGCCAGCAATTTCCAAAAATCACTTTTTATGTCCCATTTATGGGCATTATGTTTTCTGGTCTGTGCGTTCGTCTATTCATCCTTGCGTCCGTTCGTCTGTCTGTCCCATTCAGGTTGAGGGTTTTGATCGAGGTAGTTTTTGATGAAGTTGAAGTCAAATCAATTTGAAACTTAAAACACACCCGATATATCGGAGGACCGTGACTGAATTAAAGTACTATATAACTATGCGTAAGCCTTATTTTAGTATTGGGATTGTCATCTGATAAAGTCTTGCTGATTATAAGATGCACAGTTTTCTCTGCTTTTAAAATCTTTCTGTTTGAATCCGTCAACTTGGAACTTATCAATTATTGGTAATATTAATTATTCGGAAAACCAAAGGTCCTGGAATGGAATATTTTTTAATCAACAGCATTGTCCTATATTTATTAATTTAGTTATAAATAAAGTTGAATTCTTTGATTCGCTGTTTTATATCATGCCCGCTAACAAATAGAAAACTGTACCTATACGCCTTATTTTAAGTCCAGATTTTTAGTATTCGTATTGTCATCTTAGAAAGTCTTACTGCTTAAAATACTTCAATAGGGAACAATTTGACAATGATTGAATTTAGTAGTGTCAACCCTGTGATTATGACCCGTGTATCAGTGGCGGATCCAGGGGGGGGGGGGGTTCCGGGGGTGAGCACCCCCCCTTTATTTTTGCCGATCAATGCATTTGTATCGGGACATATGTTTTGCACCCCCCCTTTGCCCTGGGTGCCCTGGGTTAGCACCCCCCCCCCTTTCGAAAATTCCTGCATCCGCCCCTGTGTATATAGCAAAATCTGAAATACACTGTTTGGTGGTGCACCTGTCAGATGAGAAACGTACAAATAAGGTAATAGGAAACAGGTGAATATACTATTGGTATCGGTATCGGATACGACCCGGAACTTGTTAATTATTGGCAATATATATTAATTATGTGGAAAACAAAAGGTCTGGAGTTGGGTAATTTTTAATCAACACCATTGTCCTATATTGGGTATATATAAAATTGAATTCTTTGATTTGTCATTTTTACCCCATGACGGCTGACAAATTGGACCTTCTTATTTTCAATACGCCTTATTTTAAGTCCAGATTTTTAGTATTCGTATTTTCATCTTAGAAAGTCTTACTGCTTAAAATACTACAATAGGACGCAATTTGACAATGATTGAATTTAGTAGTGTTATTTTAGTATTATAGAAGTTCCCTATGATATAATCTTTCTAATTTTAATGCCAAATTAGGGTTTTTATTCCATTTTCCGGTCCAATTATCATAGAAAATGATAGTGCAGATGGGACATGCCTGTACTATGGACACATTCTTGTTTTATATATCTATTATTTCTTCTAAATCTAAAGACCGTTTTATGTTCACCTAATAAATGTATAACCGAAGAAAGCTACAATTCCAACTTATACATAAGGGTATATATACTTGATAGGGTATACTGAAAATGTCACCCCTTTACATCTAGAATGGTAAAAGTGACACCAACAAAATTCAAACTTGACTTGTGTTTTCAGTGGCGGATCCAGAACTTTTCCTAAGGGGGGCCCCGCTGACTGACCTAAGGGGGGGGGGGGGGGCGCCCGCTCCAGTCATGCTTCAATGATTCCCTATATAATCAACCATTTTTCCCTCGAAAGGATCCGCCTATGGTTTTGTGGTTAATATAAGCATTGCGTATAAGTTTCATAAAATTTGGTTCAGACAAACTAACGTAACGGAGAACAGAAATCAATTTTGGGATGAATGGACGTACGTACAAGTAAGGGACGTACATACTTACAGAAAAAAAACAAGACTAAAACTCAATATGGTGGGGGCATAACAATAGTAGTATGACATCAGAAATACAAAGTTTATATACACTAGATTTATACAATGTTGATCTGAGGTGCTTATAACCCTGTAACACATTTTGGTTGCTGCTGTGTAATTACCATTGAGGCAATGACATTTGAGATTTTTGTTTTAAGCCATTTATTTTATATACTAGTAATCATTGCCTCAGTGTTAGGACTACACATTGTTGATCATTGTTAATTATAGGTCAATCTTAAAGAATCATACTGCCCCAGGAATAAAGTGTGAGTATAAAAAGTTCTGGATTCGCCACTGCATTGTTAAGCACTAAGAAAGTCATTTTGCTAGTACATGGGCAAACGTTATTAAATCATTTTAATAATTTCTACAGCACTTGTCTTTAGCTTGATCTCGGTCTTGATACACTGAACTATAATATTATAAGAAGTAGATGATGACTCGGTTGCTTTTAAATTATACTGATGCTATGATACTAATTGTCATTGACATGATTTAGACAATGTTTTTCTGTTGTCAGTTTGATCCACTTGAGCATGCTGAACGAGTGAAGGTCCTTATATCCACATTGGAATGTGAAACAGCTAGTATTTAAATAACGCAATTAAAAGTTTTCGAATGATTTTTTGCATCAAAACTTTCAGATCGGTGTCCAGTTTGACAAAAACAATGCACTTTTCTATTAAAGCCGGTATTTGCCTTTACTCGTCCTTGGCATGAGACATTAGCCATATAATTATCGATTATTTTATATTCTATCACCTGTGTATTATTAAAATAAATCAAACCATCATCACTTGTCAATTGTCCGACAACTTGGTCAAATAACAACTTTTTCTCGTATACCGGACTCTTTCGATACACTCGGACTTTTTCTTATTCTATAATAAACAGTTGTAAATATCGTACATAGTAAAAAATAGTGCGGGAAAATGTTCATTCATGAAACATTCATGAATGAAACGCTGTCTCGCGTAGATTTCTTTTCATTTTCTCTACAGCCAATGGCCGATGCGCAAAGTAGTGTTTGTGATATTTATTTTCAAAATGAAGTTAAATTCATCTGAATTGTAGGTGAACGCTCATTCCTGTTTTATTCAAGCTGTAATCTTTTCAAAAGAGTAGCAACTCAAAATATCCAAGAATCAGAATTCGAACAAACACTAGTACTACATTATCTTGGAGCAGAACATTGCGATAGTCTATCTCACTGGAAGTTGAGGCCGACGCCTATGGAAAGTAGCTAAAGCAAGCTATAGCAAACTTTCCAAAAAAGATACACAATTGAATGACCCCAATTCAGACCGTCCTAATATCCTCAAGATGTCAGAGAAGGCGACGACGAGGTCGGTTTTTAACGACATTGACTACCCATGAGAGTCTTGCAGGGTCGGTAAGATGAGATGAAAAAAATGTATCAGGTAAACGATATCAGAATGTTTTCGCTCTCTGATAAACGATAGTCGAGAGAACTAAATTTGTATAAAGGGAACAATCAACTTAAGTCATTAATTTTCCAAGCAGAGTTTGTCATTGATACTACAAGCAGCGTTTGCCATTATTTCCATAATGGAAACTACATTCCTTTTGTGTTCATCCTTTTGCATGGAAAGCCTTTATGTACCTTCATAGTTTATCTAGGCCTGTTTCAATAAATGAAGACCGATTTTTTTTTAACCATGCACCTGACGTTCGTGCTGACATTAGAGAAAGCCCTCTTGACTGGTTGTAATTTTCATCCGACACAATGACTAGAAAAAGATTACGTCTCCAAGCTGTACATAAATATACGAGAGTCGGTTTTTTTACTGAACTTGACTCTATGAGAAATTACCAACCCGTCTGTATGGTACACTCACATGACAAAATGATGTCTATGAGCTACTAGTAATAGACAAATATGTTTAGGATGTCAACCAGATATATAAACAGCTTCCGTCCTCGAAAAGAAAGTAAAAAATAGTAAAGGTCTCTGAATTTGTGTTTTTTCTCCTTTCATTCATCAATAATTGTCTTCCGTAATGCTTCTGAGCTATATTTATTGTGACGTTTACTATTTCAGCATTGTTACGCGACTTCCTTGCCGACGTCGTTCTGTCTTTGTTATCGCTGCATCGACGGAAGAAGCCAAGAGACGGTAAGTTTCCTTCTCATTTACGCTATTTTCAGAATTTTGGTAATAATTTGTTTCATAAAATGACACATACAATGTGATGGATAAGGTTTTTGGTAAGCGTTGGTTAAGTAAGACTCCCTTTTACTTCAGGGTGAGGGTTCATTAATAGTTATAAGTTAAGATAATGCTCTAGGTTAGGTTTATGTTTAGTGAGGGGGGGCAAGGGGTTTAACTGTTATGCTGTTATGGGGCAATTTAATTCTTTGTTATCTGTTATTTTGAAAATATATTTGCTGTTAGCTGTTATTGTCTGATTCTTTGTTAGCTGTTATTGGGCTTTTAGTTTTTTTGTTATCTGTTATTGTGATAATGTATTTGCTGTTAACTGTTATTGAAAATTGGAATGTTAGCATTTTTTTTGACAGTCAATATTCGGTATAAATTGAAGATCATTGGCCATTGGGGTCTACCACTACTAATATGTTTGTCCCGTATTCAGAGAAGGATTCCATTAACATAAATCCATCACAGAGGTGAGGTCCAGAACAATTCAAGTATATCTTATGATTATCCTTTGTAATAAATTCCATTTTTTTTTTATGAATGTGTATTTAATAGAATTATCTTAATTTTTTGTATGAGAATAATGTTCCTTGTTTTCCGTACGAACATATTAAATTAAAACAATTCTTAATATGACAAAAAGGAAAACATATAGCCAGGAATATCTGACAAGGATCTCAATTAAGGACTAGGTCCTAACAACCACTTAACCTTTTATATAATATGGTACATAGACTCAGCTCTGTGATTCTTTTCAAAGCAAAACCAAATGCATTGTACAATGAAAGTTCCAACCATGAACTTGGGTCCGAAGCTGCACATAACTCATTACAAACAAAGATTTATTTCGTTTCAAGTCATTGTTTCCCTAATAAACTATGTATTCTACTTACTAGTACACTTGGTACAATCAAAAACCTCAGCTGATAAAAAATTGTTCAAATAAGGCCTTTGAAAATAGTGGAATAAATTGCTTTTAGAGTGTCAAAATTCGTTCGAAGTACTTGATAAATTGCATGCTTATAATTGGTGATTTTGATTTTTCTACCCTATATACCACTCATAGTTTTATTAAGAAAAATTCACACACCTCATTAAATGGTCATTTAGAAAAAGTCAGAATATTCAAACTCTTTTATGTCACTTTTTTTTATTAGCAACAAAGCGAGCTTCAGTCAATATATATAAACAATACACCAACGTTTCATGAGAACTGCTGAAAACATTTTTGTGTTAATGTCTGAAAACTGGAAAATCACCCCTTTTTAATTAATAAAACCCGTTAACTCGGAAACGTAAAATCTAAAATTTATAAAAATTGAAAGTTACCTCATGTTAATAGATATAAACAATTCACCAAAATTCCTTGCTTTGTGAAAGCATTTTTGAGATATTATCAGAAAACTGAAAAAAACACCAATTTTATTGAATAAAAACCCATTACCCAGAAACTTAAAATCTAAAATTTATAAAAAAAAAAACCAAAAAGGGAGCTCACGTCAATAGATATAAACAATTTCCCAAAGTTTAATGCAAATGGTTAAAGAGTTTTTGAGTTAATGTCCGACATGTTGACAACAGACGGACAACAGTATATCATAATACGTTCCGTAAACGAGCGTATAAAAAATATTATAATATATTGAGTAGTAATTTAAACACATTCTAGATACATAAATTAATACTAAAAACATAGTCATAAAAAAATGGAATGCATTACAAAGGATTATATCCGTAATAAGAAATACTGATTTGTCAAAGACCGAATTATTTTAATATTTCATTTACTGTTATCTGTTTTTGTCCATTTTAATTCCTTGTTATCTGTTATGAGCCAAATCAATTTGCTGTTTTGCTGTTATTGGGACCCCCCTTGCCCCCCCTCTTTAGTGTTGGGGTTAGCCTATATGGGAAAGGTAAATGTTGAGGTTTATGGCAAATGATTGTTTCGTATAGCTCTATATAGGTTGGAAGCCCAAAGTAGAAGAAAGCCTTATTTTTGTAGGAAATATGATTAATTTGTTCAGAAAATGGGGAAATTACAATACTAGTAACATTATTTTCAATTTACAGAAAGCAGAAACATATATTTTCGATATGATATTGTGGTTGAACTTTTTTAAATAGGTGTTCCTGTTCATAAGGGTTACGATATATTGTGGTTAGAGTTAGGCCATATTTGTTCAAGGTGGGTTTTAGGGTATGGTAAAGACTTCATTGATCAGCATATAATCTAAATAGGCAAAATAGATGACCTATGTATCAACCAGAGCTGTAGATCGCTTTCATTTTCTTTTCTTAGTGATGCCGAGACCGGATATCAGGAATTCTGTTGTTATGTCTGCGTGGACACAACAGGAGCAGATAGACGAACTTCGTGGAAAACTCCATCTAAAAGGTAACTTTGATCCTTCGTCAAAAATTATACTAGTATTTCAAATTTATTTCGAAAACATAAAAAAGAGTAAATATGTAAGACTAAGAAAATTTGTGTAAGTTTTAAGGGTCAATTTGTTTGAAAACTGGCATCAACATCTTCTGCGTTTTAAAATACAAACTAGTAGTCTAACCATAATGTACTTTTCATTTCAGAAAGAGATGCGCGTGCGTTTTTCGAAAGCTCAGAAGAGAAGAAAATTAAAAATGAACGATTAATCGCGACACTAAGAGCAGAAAATAAGAAAAAGCGTGTAACTCTTGCAAAGAGTATAAATGTAAGTTAAAATCTATGAAATCATGTACCTTGGTAAAATTCAAAACAATTAACATTAGAGAAAGTGTGAAAAACAAAACAAAACAAACCATGTTTTTATTTCAAAAATAGAAAAATTAAAAAGACCGGGAATCCGTCTGGAACAAATTTATCGTTTAACAATGACACCCTGGATATAAATAAATGGAGGTATGAAACAAACATCAATTAGGCAGAGACTTCAACAATAAAAGCTGCACCCTCCTCCAAATAAGCAACATAATAACAAAGTTAAAAATAACAAAAAAATAAATGAAAAAAAAAGTCTCTCTTCAATCTTGTAAATATCTCTGTCAAATTTCAAACAAAAGTGTGTAAAATAGAGAATAATACATGGCAAAATCCGTGTCATATGTCGTAACATCCCGAGACACCAATATCAGCCCAAGGGCCTTTTAATTGAAATAGGAATGGGTTGTCAGGTAGTTCAAGAACTATAAATTTTAGTCGATCAAAATAATAAAAATTATGAACTATTCAGAGAATTTGATTAGAAGAACTACCATTCGAATATAGTGATTAGAATAAAAAAAGATAAAATTTAATAAGTAGAAATTATACATTACAAGTAGGACAAAATGAATTGGACCAGCTAGGTCAAAAGTAAAATTCACTAAACCAATGGGAAAAAATCAAATCATGCGGATTAACTGAACCAGCACTTAAAAAAGTAAATGCTAATAATTATAGAAAACAGAAAAAGATGAATGAATTTTAATTATGTATTTTTAGAATAAATCTTTTACGACTAAACAAACAAACGATAAAGTAAAACCTGAATGACAACGTAGACCAATCGTTCTTACCAAATGTTAGTAAATGTTTCTCAGTAGCCTTTTTTTGTTTGTGTATCTTTTTTTGCTATTGGTAGTATTTTTCTGGTACTATAGACATAGTCCATCGCAAGTGTCAAGTAGTAACAACGGAAACTATACATATGTGTTTGCAGGGCGACGAGAAAGTTATCCAATCTGTGTTCCAAAATCGGAAAGAAGAACTTCTATCGATGCAGCGATATACTGTCGAGGTAACTATATAGCTGTAAAACAAGGCTGATATATTGAATAATTGTGTACTTTTCCTACTACTAGTACAACTCGAAAGTAATTTAGTTGAAATGTGTCTAGTAGTATTAGTATTACTCGAAAGAGATTTTCTCGCTGTGTTAAAGACCCATTGGTGGCCATCGGCTTTTCCCCCTGCTCTTTGGGCGGGTTGTTCTCTCTTTAACATATTCCCCATTTCCTTTCTCAATTTTATAGTTCAAATGAGTTGAAATAACGGATGCTTGTCGCATCAAGTTCGTTTTATGCAATGTTTTTGTTAATTTACCTTTTGACTACTACCCCTCTCCGTTTAATATTTTTTAACATTATTTTTTTTTCAAATGATCTCAACAAAACAAATGTAGCGTATTAAAGAAAAAATATAAATACAAACACAAGAACACCAAACAAAATATTAGTTTAAGAATTAAATTGTCTATGTGACTTTAGGGTGCTGTAAAAACGATGGACCAGAAAGTGTGCGAGGCCAGTAAACGCCGCAATACTATCAAACATGAGGCAGACATCAAAAGAGATCGGCTGAAAGAACTTCAATCAACACTCAGGCAGATGAGGCTTGTCAATACACAAGATTTCGATCTAGAAAGAAAACAGGTGACTGAAGCTTTGTAAAAAATACCAGTGATCATGATAACCAAATATAGAATAAGGGACAAGCAAATGTGTATGAAATAGCAATCTGTCAAAGAAAACAAAACTCAATATGGACAAAGCATGTGACTTAGATAAAAACTAAGATACTTAATTTGTATATAATTATCTCCAATAGTACTCAAGCGCCTGTCAGATTTCAGCTAGTATTGAGGGTAAAGACAAGGATTTTGAACAACATAAAGATATCTCACTTTAGTTTTAAGAGCAGAGATCAAGTTATATTGTCGGAGTTCAAAATTGATTTTTTTATAATTATATAAACCAGATAAGTTGTTTGATGTCCAGTGCCAAACTCTTTGTGCATAGTCGAGACGATTAAAAATTAACAATAAATATAATAGGCAGGTTCTGTAAATTTGTCAGAACAGACAAGAAAAAAACCCATATTTTTCTGTTTTCCGACGTCCTTGTTTTACTACAGTAGTATACATCTTGCATTTTTTATTGGGTTTTGGATTACTAGTAAGATCATTTCTAAAATTTGTCATTGTCACTTAAGGTTATCAGACGATTACAGAATGAGATGGATAAAGCTGGCATAAAATACGAGGCTGCCAGAAATATAACGAGGAGGTACGAGGAAATAATGACACACATGCAAGAGGTAAAACGTTATGTTGAGCACTGAAATGTAAAAATAAGAAGATACTGTGTGATGGCCAATGACACAACTTTTCAGTCGAATGAAATGGCTATATACAAAGGAGAAGGTTCACGAAGGGTTAAAATTGGCCCTGATTTTTTTATGTTTTTTAAATTGGGGCAAAAAATTACAAATGCCACATAGAAATACTTGTGATAATACTACTAAGACAAAAATATTTTTTCTGGCATTTTCCTTTACTATTTATGAAGCAATGACCCCTTAAATGAGCATAATTTGTATTGAAAGGTCAATTTTGGTACTTTTTGTCCATAATTTTAATTGTTTTTGGCATAATTAACCTTGGCCTCCATCTACGATCCAAAAAGTTTTATATTGATGAAATCTATATCAAAATTGGAATCTTTTGGTTACAAAACATTCTAGATCGTAGGTGGCGGCCAAGGTGTTTCAAAAGCTTTTAGGTCTGAAAAATGCACAAAATCATTATATTTTGACAAAATGTCCAAAATGGGCTTACTTTGGCGAATATCTTGTAGTCTTATGAAAAGAACTGATATATTTAGCATTTATACTTTTGAAATAGACCTATTTATGAACCACATTGAAACCTGTTTGGTTTTTTATGATAAAGTTGATATGTTAGGCCATTTTGTGCCATTAGCGAACCTTGTCCTTTATAGATCACCGCACGACCTTCAACAATGATAAGATCCATACCGTATCGTATGCCGTGTAAAATACCCCGATATAAAAAATATCAAAAAATGCATTTGTTACGAGAAAACTAACGGCCTAATTTATAACAATACAATTTACCAAAACAATATATGACAGACATGAACGAAAGACAACCATTTACTTAAAGATTACAGGCTGCTTGGGTCAAGCACATAAAGCATGTTGCGGGGTTAAACATGTTTGTTAAGAGTTTAACAGAGGTGTAACAGCACAACATAAGAACAAATTGTAGATATCAGTTGCAACCTCAAAGATCGGTACGGAAAATAGAAAAAAAAACCAAGCATAAAAACATTTACACAAGGTATCGATATATGAGTACTACCGTGAACGTAACTTTGTAGGTCACGTACATGTTTTTCAAAGTCAAGCGCTGGAAATATAAAGTTTAATGCTGCAGTTCTTAAGTCAAGCGCTGTAGTTCTGAAGTCCAGCGATGCAGATCTGACATCAAGCGCTGTAGTTCTGAAGTCCAGCGATGCAGATCTGACATCAAGCGCTGTCGATGTCAAGTCCAGTGCTGTTAATATAAAGTCCTGCGCTAAATATGTAAACTCCAGCGCTGCAAATAAAAAGTCTAAAGCTGCAGATATATCCAAGTCAAGCGCTGGAGATGTAATGTCGAGCACTGTATAGATATTAAGTCTAGCACTGTAGATTTAAAATCAAGCACTGGAAATGTAAAATCCAGCGCTGTACGTGTTCATCTTAAGTAAGGCTCATGTAGATCTAAAAATCAGCGTTGCAGATGTAAGGTCCGACGCTTCGGGTGATAAGCAAATAATCAATTGCAAACCGATGGCTAACGTGAAATATTTTTATTCACCCTTAGGAATGCAGATTGTATCCGGCGAGACTAAATGTACTAGAGGAAATCTTTCGTGATGCTAGTACAGAACTAGATGTACTTAAACTAATGAACGAGAAGGCAGTTAAAAGTAGCGATGACACAAGAGTAAGTTACAATGCAAAAGGACTAACTTTTACACATTAGAAAAATATAAATGTATGATTGGAAAGGGGGGGGGGGGGGGTCGGAGGGGTCCTGATCCCGAAATCCCGAGGTCCCGAATTTAAAGAAATTTAAATCCCGACATCCCGAAATTCGAAAAAAATTCACGGATCCCGAAAGGGTCAATCCCGAATCCCGATTTTAAAAACACCCGATCCCGACGTCCCGAAAAAAATCCTGCCCCCTTCATTGGAACATTTAAATATTCTCACGACAATTCAAAGAATGTGTTTAACAACATTTCAATGTAAGATCGCGCTATCATATTATTGTCTTTATGTCTTCTTCTCAAGGATGAAGGTTTGAAGTGTTGCTGTGGAAAACAAGTTTTAGCATCACATATTGACCTGTAGTATGCTCTAAGACCTAATGGTGACACAAATACAAAAACGCTATAAATGTACACCAATACAAGGAATAGTTTTACCTGCAGCTGGGAATCTTAATACCGGTTTATATAGCAAATCTATCTCCTTTTTGTTAAAGCAAAATAGTGGCAATTTCAAAGGATTGTTGACTCCATGGTGATATCGTGGAATCGTGTTCACCAGCATAAGATCATAGATTTGGAACTCAGCTATTTCAAACCAGACTTGAAACATAGGTTATTCACTTTAAATTTGGTTCTCCCAGTAGATTCCTTTTAATGGTATATCTAACATTTTACAGAGAGATTTAATGAAAATGGAGAGAGAAATGTATCAAGCGAGGAGAGCTCGAGACCAACAGCTCACTGTGACCAAAAAGGAAGTAGAGAGACGTAAGGAGCCCACTGACAGACAAGAAAGGAGGGTGAGTATAATAATCAGGTCATGAGTTGGCAGAATAAAATGCTTTAGCCTTTTCGAGCACCCGGTTGACATTTGGGTCTAATTATGAGTATGTTAACTTAAGGATGTTTGCTGCTAAGTTTCAAAATAAATAACTTTCCATGAAACTAGTATATATTGATAGGGGATTAATTGAGGAATTCAAAAAGCAAAAATAATATAGGGGTCAATGTGCTTGTTTTCGAAATATTAGCCGTTGGAATTTTGGCGGGAAATTGTTCTCTCTTGATTTTTCATAGCTTTATCATTGACCAGTTAAAGTTCTCAAAAACTATTAAAAATAAATAAGATTTCATAAGACTTTTACAAATGGCTTATAATTATACATGTTAAAGATTTATAAAAAGAAAAATTGGGGTTCATTTTTTTTGGGCACTCAAATAGATAAAACCAGAGGATTTCGAAAATCTGACAAAAATTCCAAAACATGACAAGCAAACATCCTTAAAGTCTATCTTTTACGGTGCGTTCTTGTTTAATTTCTGTTAGTTTCGATCATTGCCTGTCACTTCAAAGAATCTCTACGACCAATAATTAAGTAGAACGAGCATGCATTTACAGGAACAAGCCTTGTGATTATCAAGACATCACAATGTTCAAACGAATTTAAAAGAATTGGAATGTTGAAAAATTATGCAAAAAATAAATAAAAAAAATACTAAAGCAGAGTTAATCAATTGACAAAATTAAACGAATGAAACAAACGATACGAAGTAGACAATTGCTTAATGTAAGCACAGGATTGGTGAGAAATATATTTTTTTACAACAATTTATTTTTACAGGCAAAGGTTGCTTACGTCACAGACACTGCAGGTGGTAAGTTTTGTATATTTATGTTTTTCGTTATTTCCAGTGGTTAATTTATGTTTAGGCTTTAATGTCGCCTGTAGTCCAAATTTTACAAGACAAACGTTTGTAATGTTTTTTTTCACATTAGAAACTTTCCGGATCTTTGAAATTCTTTTGGATGAAAACCATGGTAATCAGAGACAATTGTTGCTTCTGATTGGTCAGTTTTCGAAAATGTTTTCTCTGCTGAAACTTTGAGATCAAACCCATTTTATAATAATGGCGATTAGGCGACATCAATTTGAATGTAGAGTGATTAAAATTGATGAACTTGTAAAGCAGTTAATTCTTTTTAAAGGTAGTTTGATGAGAAATAGGCATGGTATACATGTATAAACATAAACACATCAAAACGAGAAAAACTTGGCATGTACATGTATGTGTCAAAAGTCATTGTTGAATGATCACAATTTAGTAATTTTTAGAAGTTAAGGTTCTATTTAGATTTGATAATGGTAATTTGATTCAAAGAGGATACGATATGAACATCATAAATAAATCAAAGCGTGACCTTTTTGATATGTATGTCATAATTGTTGTATATTTTATACATTTAACCTCGTCATGATTAATCTGAATTTGCAAAAACTAGAAGACGTGTCTGTCTAATAACAAGGAGGAAACAATGAAACAGTCTTATTGGAAATTCACATATATTTTAAAGAGGATCAAAAATTAACATCGACTCGTAATTCTTCGTCGAAAAAAAGAAAGAAAAAACACCAGTAAAAAAACTTTAAAGAATAGCAAAAAAAATAAATAAAGAGGAACAACATAAAACCAACCAAAAACTGGAAATGATCTCATGTGCTTCGGAATGATAATTATGCTCTGCTTGTGACGACCGTCGTGTTTCCGTAAGACGCTAACGGTCATGTCACAAATGAAGAAAACAAGGAATTGGTGGTTGCCATGACGATTGGAACACATGTGCAGATATTTCTATAACTGAATCAAATTGGCGTCCTTAAAAGCATTTTCAAACGAATGAATGTAATTTTAACGGTTAAATGGCGTTCTTGTGAGTATAACGTAAGTCACAGGAATAACCTGGAAAATTTGGACAACTGCAAACTTTTATAAATTAACTTTATATTATATTTAACTATATTTAGGTCAATATCTCTAATGCGCCTCCAGTTGAGGAAAATTTCGTGTGTAAAAAAGTCTGGGTTTAGTGATATTTGAAATATTTCTTATTTTAACAAGTGACTGAGCTTAACTATTTGTGTTGATTTGGAAAGTAGAGGACCATAAATGTGTAAAAACTATGGAGTTTTTAAATGTATTCAAAGTATTAAGTTTTCAAAGAACTTATTTTTTTTTCACCATGAAGAGCTGTGTCTCGAAAAGATTTTTGGGGTATACTAATTTACGGGAAAATGAATCACACTTCGTACCACGAAAATTTAACCACAAACGTGAAAATGTCTCAACTTCGAAACGAGTCATTATAAACATCCCAAGTTTACGATATATGGACTGAGCTACAGAAGAAAACGTTACCATTACCGCCTATGGAGAAACAATTGCTCACATTGGCCTATTTGTTTAAAAATAAGATGACAATTTGTTTAACCGTCTATCTAACCTTTTACATTTCTATGACGATAAATTTATTGCATGTACTGTCTGTCTATGTGTCATATTGCAAACCACTTTGACAATAACAAGTTAATCATTTGGACATTAATCCATTTCTAATAGTGATAGCTTTTAAATTAGTAAATATACTTGGATTGAGAAGTGATCAAACTTTCATTTCTCAAAGCAATTTCTTTCAAATTTTCGATAAGCTATACATTTTAACATTTGTATCTTTATATATTTCTATGATAAAGTGCTATGTATCTTCATTTCTCAACAAACCAAATTACAATGGTATTTACATAATGTATATGTACAGACATACAAAAATTATACGAAAGCAAGAGGAGGTACATATTATCAAATATTACGGTATACATATTATGGTGTCAGTATTCACCTCATAAACTTACAAAACCTTTGAATAGACTTATTAAGAAGGGATATAAATACGATACTGTTGTCAAGTCATTAAAGATTGCATATTTTGGCGTTAATATTGAGTCACTGATAAGGTCTTTGCGTCGGAACTAAACACATTTATTCTAAAAACAGTTGTTGGCATGACACGGGTTATGTTCTTCTCATATATGTTATGATGGTATGATACTAAACCCCTTACGGGAAGGATTGTGCCTGATGTTCATATGATGAAATCATAATCTTTCAGTCAGTTTAATTGAAGTCTGGAGCTGGCATGTCAGTTAACTGCTAGTAGTCTGTTGTTATTTATGTATTATTGTCATTTTGTTTATTTTCTTTGGTTACATCTTCTGACATCAGACTCGGACTTCTCTTGAACTGAATTTTAATGTGCGTATTGTTATGCTTTTACTTTTCTACACTGGTTAGAGGTATAGGGGGAGGGTTGAGATCTCACAAACATGTTTAACCCCACCGCATTTTTTGCGCCTGTCCCAAGTCAGGAGCCTCTGGCCTTTGTTAGTCTTGTATTATTTAAATTTTAGTTTCTTGTGTACAATTTGGAAATTAGTATGGCGTTCATTATCACTGAACTAGTATATATTTGTTTAGGGGCCAGCTGAAGGACGCCTCCGGGTGCGGGAATTTCTCGCTACATTGAAGACCTGTTGGTGACCTTCTGCTGTTGTGTTTTTTTATTTTGGTCGGGTTGTTGTCTCTTTGACACATTCCCCATTTCCATTCTCAATTTTATATTAAACTAAATGATATTAAGTACATGAATTACCCAGGAGACCTATAAATTTGCACAAGTTGTTAAGATCAGAAAGATTTTTACTATTCATCAGTTCAATAAATTTCAATGAATTTGGTTGATTTCTATATCTTTTTCTCAAAAACTGTTTACCGTAATGCTTATGCATAATTAATCGGACTTAGCCTGCTTGAAATCTCATCTAGTTGGTGAGTAGGGGCTTAGACTAACAGAAGGGGTTCTTGCGCTTGTTAATAATTGAATAAATTAATAAATAAATTAGTTTTATTAGTTGACTTTATCTGTCAAATAAATGCGCGCACATGTAACCAAAACGGCTACGCGCAAACGTAATGCACCGGTTCTTATTGGTGCTTTGTCTTTCGCTAATAATACAGGTAAATAATATTAAAAGAAAAGATTTCGATAGCATAACTGAACATATTCACCATAAATCACAGTCCTCATCAAGTTGACAGCATTAAAGATCATTAAACACTGATTTTGTTAAGTGACGGTAGTCCTATAGCATCTGACTTCACATTCTTGTTAAATTTTCAACGTTTTTATACTGATATTTTCATTTTACCCTACTTTTTTTTAATGCGAATTCATATCGGAATGCTTTCAACTGATAGTAAAAAAAATAATAAAAAAGGAATAAAAAAAAAGAAAAAGAAAACGACAGCAAGAAATAGAAATAAAAAATTAAAAACCAATTCTTCAGAGAACAATTGAAGGTCTTTCCACCTCGATAATAAGAATGAAATTTAAAAAAACGATGTTAGAAAATTTCACTCCTTGCTGATGTAATTTGGTACCTCAAATTGATATAAAACAATAGCATTAATAGGTATATGCAGAAGTTTTATAATGGACAAGAAAGCATTTTTAGCAAAGGTCGAAATCTAGAACGTCAAATTGACCTTTGACCTTGATCTTAATTTCAAGGTCATAGGTCAGTGATCTCAAATCATAATGCCCCTATGTTATATATTTGTTATTGGGCTATACCGTGACGTGACGGTGGTTAACTGTACCCGGCACCATTCATCTGTTGTGATTCTGGTTTTACTATTCTTTTTAGATACATCTATTCGATTTGTATCCGTTTTTAATACTTTAGATTCCGTTATAAGAACAAAGTGCGTATGTCCTCTTCTATTTGTCTCCGAGTGGGTTATTTCCATTATGTTACCTCGACTTACCGACCCAATGCAGGGGGGATACCCTTAAATTTTTCTTGCACGAGCCTCATATTTAACCTGACTGTAGTTTGGCGTAAAAGCAGTACAAATGTATTTATTTTCTTTGCGCGATTGAAAAACAACCATTTGGCGCATACGAAATACTATATTTTACAAAAATTGGCGCAAATGCAATGCGGTGTATGGAGTCAATTCCGTCTTAGAGTTATTTTAGCCAAAGTATACTGTAAATTGTAAAAATATTTGAAATAACTCTCGCCGCGATATAGCCTTTGTGTGCTCCTGCGGCGTAAAACAAACTCCAATGAATCAATCAATTTTAACCAGAAAAACTCCTGGCTATACCTGTATTCACCCTGTATCATGGAAGTCAGGGTCAGGATATGATTTTTTTTATAAAAGAATTCTGTTTGTATACAAAGTTGGAGAGTGTTCTTTGTGGAATATGTACATATACACCAAAGTGAACGACGCACGCTCTTTAGAGCCTCTAGTCACGTTTTTTCTGTATTTTTTTTAATTTTTTTTTATTTGTTAATTTAGATTGTTAATAGTCAACTTTGACAATAATTTCCTGTATTTTCATATATATGGATTGATTCGCACATATAATTTTCTAACAGACACAAAGGCAATGAAATTACAACAAGAGAAGGAGGACCGCCAGGAAAAGATACTTACCTTAGAAGATGCATTTGAAAGGATAAAGTCTGCCATCCACGTGTCCAATATGGATGTGAGTTTTTTCATTTTACTTGCGGACAGATTAATAAACCGATCTATTCCATATTGATAGAACTATAGTAGGGTTTTCTGTATGAATTGGATTTTAAATAATCCTACAGAAAAAGTATTTTCACCGCGAAAAACGTCGCATACCTTTACATCTATAAATATTGTAAAATCGTTGGATGTCAAAAGTTGGTTTTGGAAAATCATTGTCATTCCATACATTTTTTTTCGGAGAACGGTATAAAAAAATACTGTCTTTTGTTTCGATAAATAAGCAATTTAATTGACGAAAGACTGATAAATATCATAAGCATGAGGAAAAAATTGTCAAAAGTTTCCAGTTCGGGAAGGAAAAAGGGGGAGGTTAATAAATAGCATTATTTACTGTCAAACCTCTGCAGTATTAGTTCTGCTATAAGAAAGTCAGAAAGCGGTTATTTGAACAGAAGAATTAGAAAACTTGTGATATATCAGGATGAGTGGTAAATAATGTATAAGCTTACATGTACACGTGCAATAAAAGCGAAATACGATTCTAATAAAATAACCATAATAAAGTTTCACCAAAAGCTGGTGCTTTTACAAATTTTAGTTTGTTCGTCGTGAAAGGTCTAATAAATTAATTTTTAATTCAAAAATAACTTTACTAGTATAGAACTACATTTTTGCTTCCTACCTTCATCTACTGCGTATTTTATATATATGCTTCTTGTCCTCAACTATTGCATATTTTTGGTTTAATTTATGACGTTATTTCCAGTATTATCTTTTTTTTTTTTTATCATCTTCATCCATTTTTCTTTTTAGGACATTGTGTACCGTGTAACTAATCAAGATAATACGCGTCACAGAATCTTACAACAAGAGCAAGAGAACTTAGATGCAAAAGAAAGATTAATGGAAGAAAAAACTTCGTTACGAGTCATTTTTGAGGACCTCAAATTTACAAGTCAGCGGCAGATAGCTAAGTGAGTTTTCATATATATATAAGATACCATTATGATAATTCTTGTGCGTTAAACTTATCTGAATTGATTAAGACTATCGTAAAGGGGGATTTCGATGGACGATTCTACTGTGGGACGGAGTGCTGATCCTACCGGGGCACTGGGTTGCTTCTCTCACACATTTTGGTGAAGTTTGCATTCTGAACCTTAATTTGTCTGTGCAGTGCTTTGTTGGCTGTCTTTTGTCTGTCTGTTTTTTCTCTCTCTTTTCCGACAGATTATTTTGTACCTAATCTCCTATTAATAACTAAATGCTGATTAACTTTACTATTATTTGTAGTAGGTCACCCTTCCAGCGTCTGATATTATTGCTAATTTTTATTTTAGTTCCTCTTGACCAAGCATAACTTTTCAGGTATCTATTTATACTCTATGCGCATATAAAAGATAAACTAGTTCCTTTTTAGCTCACCTGGCCCGAAGGGCCAAGTGAGATTTTCTCATCACTTGTCGTCCGTCGTCCGTCGTCCGTCGTCGTCGTAAACTTTTTACATTTTGAACTTCTTCTAGAGAACCACTGAATGGAACGAAACCAAACATGGCATGAATGTTCCTTATGAGGTGCTGACCAAGAGTTGTTACTTTGTAGTCGATCCATCATCCGAGATGGCCGCCAGCGGGGGACTTAGTTTAACATAGTACCCTATCGGAAATACATACAGAAGTCTTCTTTTAGAGAACCACTGAATGGAATGAAACCAAACATGGCATGCATGTTCCTTATGAGGTGCTACCAAGTGTTGTTACTTTGTAGTCGATCCATCATCCAAGATGGCCGCCAGCGGGGGACTGAGTTTAACATAGGACCCTATGGGAAATACATACAAATGTTCTCTTTTAGAGAACCACTGAATGGAATAAAACCAAACATATCATAAATGTTCCTTATGAGATGCTGACCAAGTGTTGTTATGTTGTAGCCGATCCATCATCCAAGATGGCCGCCAGCGGGGTAATTAGTTTAACATGGGACCCTATGGGAAATACATACAAATGTTTTCTTTTAGAGCACCACTGGATGGATTGAAACCAAACATAGCATGAATGCTCCTTATGAGACGCTGACCAAGTGTTGTTACTTTGTAGCCGATCAATCATTCAAGATGGCCGCCAAGGGGGACTTAGTTTAACATGGGACCCTATGGGAAATACATACAAATGTCTTCTTTTAGAGAACCACGGAATAGAATGAAACCAAACATAGCATGAATGTTCCTTATGAGATGCTGACCAAGTGTTATTACTTTGTAGCCGATCCATCATCAAAGATGGCTGCCAGCGGGGGGACTCTGTTAAACACAGTACCCTATGGGAAATACATACAAATGTCTTCTTTTAGAAAAGCACTAAATGAAATGAAATCAAACATAGCATGGATGTTCCTTATGAGGTGCTGACCAAGTGTTGTTACTTTGTACCCGATCCATTATCCAAGATGGCCGCCAGATGGGGGCTAAGTTTAACATGGTACCCTATAGGAAATACATACAAATGTCTTAAGAGAACTACAGAATGAAATGAAACCAAACATAACAATATTAAACCAAATTTGGCCTATAACACCATTATAAGTATCTGTTACAATTTTTTACATTTTTTGATATTATTTCAAAATCCCAAATAGAATCAGATGAGCGACACAGGCTCTTGAGAGCCTCTAGTTGTATATCCCATTCTTTTTTCCAAAGACTTAAATAGTAGCATTTCTTTCGTTACAAATGAAGTTCCTCCCTGAATTTAATGAATTATTAAGTATAGTGCATTTAGAGTTTGCCTATTTATATTGATCTGGTGATTTCTACATTTAGAGGTAGAAAAATGGTGGAAGATGTACAAGAATATGTAAAGAAGGAAGAGACGTCAAGAGACGATTGTCTAACCGAAATGGCCGTCAACGAAAAGCTTCTTCTCGATCTACAATCTGGTATCGCTACATTGTATGAGAAACTCAAAGAAATCAGGCTGAAACCGGTAAGTGCAAATAAAAAGATCACTCATGCCAGTATAAATTATCTTTACTGTTTCTTTCTTTTTCGGAAAACTTTGCAAAAAGCTATTTTGAAATTCTTTTTAATAAGCCTTTAAAATCTGTACCACGAAGAGTATTAGAGCCATTTCATAGCATTACAAATGAAGTTTAAGCGCCCATATATATTTTACAGAAATGGCTTTTAATAATTGATGGTGTCAGTCTCCAATGATGTACGTATATTTGCCAAATTGTTCAAGTATTACATCAAGTGCTGCAGATCAAAACCCTTTCCTGTCAAGCGTGTTAATTTAAATAAAGGAAATCCCAAAATGTTTAAAAACACAAGACATCGTACGGTCGACAGGACACACAAAACATTGTCTGTGTGAATTCCAATCTCAATTTGTATAAAACCAATTACCAACTGAGAATGAATTAAAATGCCATGACTGTGGTACTCGTACAAGATCACGCAAATAATGATGCTTTACTTCTATTTCAGCCTTACCACAATTTTTCGAAATCTGATCCAGTTGAAGATCTTGCTAATTGTCAGAGAAAGCTAGAGGTATTGCTTACAGGGTTAGGACTGTGGAAGAAGACACCCGAGTTATCTCCCGTGAACTTAAATGAACACAAGGTAAGATCATCTTTATTCAACATTATACTGGAGTGATGAAGGACTATCAAGTTTGATCAAAATTCTTTTTCATTTTTACACCTTTCGCGTGTTTGAAATACGTAATTTTGGTTTTTAAGTCAAGAATTAAACATTTTAAAATCAATTATATAGGAATTTAAAGACCGTTGAAATACAGTTTGCATGTTAGACAAACATTAACATAAATTCTTTAACCAAATGATAACTGAAATTTTAAAATCACTATTTTCTATATGAGATATATGAATATGGACATTTAAGTACTTTCAATTGATATGCCTACTGAGCTTTAAAACTTAATAGGTATTTCTTTGCACAAAGCTTTAAACTGGTATGTATAAACATGTACTCTAGCATTTCAGTCTATCAGTCTTATCTAATATATTTTTAACGACTGAATTCTTCTTTCACCCCGAGTTTAATACTCATTTCTGTTTTGAAGCTCATTGGTCATAAGCTTATAGTAGTTTCCATCCCGGCTTTTATTTAGTTTTGAAGTAGTTACACTTTGATGTCTATTTATTGACAAGTTTAGCACCCAGTGAGGCTAGAAATAGTAGAGTTGCAACCGTTTCGAAAATGTAAAATGTAAAACAAAAGACGTTTGAAAAAAATAAATATTGCTGTTATATATAATATTTCTTTTTGTAGCTTCACACATATCTAGAAAACAAACTTCCGGCTGACAATGTCCGTATCCGGTTAGAGACAGATGATGGGAGCGACATCGATGATTTCCATTTCGACCACGATCAAGATAATGATGGTCTGCTGTCTAGAGATGACATAAAACGTCAGGGAATGGATTTTCTCAATTCCAAACTCAAACCCAAGAAGAAGAAAGGCAGAAAAGTCAGAACAAAATAGATTTGTAGAAAATAAATGTACACAAATGAATAACATCGAATTATTTCTGTAGTTATTGTCCTTGAATCAGACCATCTAGGCCTATTGTTAGAAAGCTGACACGTACAGATAGACTGGAACGTCATATGACTCAAACCGTTGTTCCAAATATCGCAGAGCACTTCGTAAAAACGACTTTTGTAGCGTGTTGTATTTCCTGGCGTTTTGCTCCTAAATAACAATTTGACCAATTTCAACATTTATGTCTATTAATATAAAAAAAGCTGTTGTTGATAGACAGAAATTATATGCAGCAATTTACGAGAGAATGTCGTCGGTTCTCTATTGGCACTTCGGCTCCCTCGAACCATTAAAAACTGACTGCCGCGTACAAACAGAAAAGTGACGGCAGTTGCATTAAATACCAATCAATCTATGCAGCTAAATTGGTCAATATTATATATAATAAGATCTTCACAATACCAATGTGACTGCTGAAGCTATTTTTTTTTATAGGAGATACTGTCCTTTAATGACGTGTTTTTTTTTATCCAATTAGGCCTTTTGAGCCACGTGTTTGTGCACATATCTTGCAACCTTAAATTCATAATGCATCGGGAGTTGGAATGAATCAAAAGGATATACAAACTCATAAGTTGATGACCAACTGACAATGCCATGGACATAAAAGGAAAACTGACCAACTGACAATGCCATGGACATAAAAGGAAAACTGACCAACTGACAATGCCATGGACATAAAAGGAAAACTGACCAACTGACAATGCCATGGACATAAAAGGAAACCTGACCAACTGACAATGCCTTGGACTTAAAAGGAAAACTGACCATTATACAAAACACAACATAGAAAGACTTAGTAAAACTAATTGACTTTTGTAAACAGCATAAATGATCAGCAATCCAGTATGCCGAGGCAAAACTGTAGATTGACTGTTTATTTAAGATTTTTTTAAATGACACTTTGTATCTTTGATTTGCATTTTTTTTAAAAGATTTTCACTTCTAATGCAACTGAAACAATTTTTAAAATCAAAATTAACACAAATGCTTCTACTAATTTGCGCTTTTATGATGCCGACCCTAACCACAATATGGCCACCACTTTGGGGTTGGGATCGGCATTATAAAAACTCAAATTAGCAGAGGAACTCCTTTGTAATCGGTGTTTCGGTTAAAACCGTCTCAAATTTTCAATCTAAATCTTAAACAAATTCTATATAAAAGGGGGCGACCATTTGATATTATGGATGGCAAGGAGGCATTTGTTTTCATCTGTTGCTAACGTAAGCTTTTTTGCCGTGCAAAAAAAAATATTTGCAGTTTTGTACAAATTTGTTTTCTGCTTTTCGGTTTTCAGGATATTCGTTTTAGCAAAAGATTTGAGCAAAGTTATTTATTTTTAGTTCTTACTAGACCAAGTTATTCATCTTCAAAATGGTCGTCCCTTGTGGAACACAATTTGACTGAGAACCATTCGAGAAATATTAAATACAAACAGCTATTTTCAAAACCATCTAACACGTTGAAATCTAGTAAAATTTATTAGATATATACCGTATAGCGGTAGACACTATACAAATATAATTTCACCTACTTTTTGGCAATCAAAATATTAATAACGAAAGAGGTTCTTAACTATTAAGATATAGATATATATATTTTTATTTTCTTTATTAGTTTTTCGGATTTTTAAATGTGTTTCTGTTTCTTATTTCTACCGGTCTTTTTCATAAGTTTGCTTCCGCCCTCCCCCTCCCTCCCTCCCTCTCACCCTCCCCCTTTTTCCAGTCTACTCCTACGCCACTGTGATAGTATTTTTTTCACAGTAGGTTAACCTTTAGTAATTTAAACATGTTTAAGCTGATCTTAGTTTGAGGTCTTTGTCTTGGTTTAAAGTAATGCGATGTCAACAGTTAATATGATTTGATTTTTGATTGCAACAGTTAGATAAGTTAATCAATTGAGACCATCACGTGACTTAAACTTTGAATGTTTCAAAAGGAATTCCATTTAAAGGTTTTAAATTTAGTTGTAAATCAATTGGTTTTTGTAATAAACAAACTCGATATATCTATATATATATATATACTTCACCGAGGCCATGTAATGGGGGAATAAATTATATTAAATTAATATTTATATTTTATCTTAATCAAACAATTCACCGTAACTTTTATCACGTTCTTACGTTTATTCTTCATTTAAAAGGAAAACTCATTACATTTCATTTGTATACCTTTATTATAATATTCGATTGCGAAGCAAATACCTCACCGTATGATTAAAGTATGAACAGCATATATATCACAAGATTAGTTCACATTTAAATCCTAAGTCGTAGGAGCAGTGTTGTCAATATTTAGACCGAATGGGTACATTTAGTGGACATGCTATACCAGGATCGTTTTTTATTGTTTTTGCCGTCTGGTGGACAGTATGCCTGTTTGACCGGTACTATACTTGCCTTAAACGTAATGCACAATTTACATCAACACTCACGTTTCCTCTTTCTTGTGGGAAATTTAAGATTCAGTTATTTGAACCAATTATGAAAATAACTCTGGCAACTATTGGAATATGTGGAGAAATTTTTACCGGATTTGATGAAGATAATGAACATTTTGTTTTTCCTGGAAATGCACAACATTCAACAATGTTTTGTGTGTTTGGAATAGGTGCAGTGTTGGATATATTAATTCATTACAAATGTCTAATACCCAAAGACATTGACTACACGGTTTTTATTCTGTCAGTGGGTGTTGAAGGACTTTTATTCAATTTTCATCTGCATGGGAGAAATGCATTAGATACAAGACTACATACTCTGTTAATTTACGCCATTGTGTTCACTGTTATCGCAGTCATTTTGGAAATGAAATATCGACACAATGTGTTGGCTGCTTTGACTAAGTCATACTTCTTTTTCGTACAAGGAATGTGGTTTTGGCAAATAGGGTTTATATTATATAGTCCCAATTCTGACGCACCGCCATTGAACCCGGAAGACGATTTTCAGTTAATGATGATTCCTTTATATTTTACATGGCATTGTGTCATAGTACTATTTATAATGCTTGGGATAGGATTTTTTGTGGCTTGTTACCATAGACATTTATATCATAAAAATGAAGAGGATAAGTCCAGTTTGCAAAGTCTTTTGTAAAATAAGAACCGGTGAAAAGTTTTAAAATTATTGAAATTTGCAAATATATTATATTCATAATTTATGTTTTAAAATTAGTTAAAAAAACATGGATATTATATATCTAAAGTTTTAAATAAAGAAAATATCTTTGTTAAATTATGTTTCGACTCTGAAACCACACAATATGCCGATGTGTATTAGTATCCTCTTCACATGAAAAGTATGAACTGTATAAGACCACTCTGACCCTGTCCTTGTAAGCCAGTTAATATGGAATAAATGTCGAGAGAATTGCTGATGTAACAAAAACAAAGAGATTGCAGATATCAAAAGGGACAATCAAAATCGTAAGTCGAAATGAAATCGATAACACCACAGTGCTACAAAAAAGGAAAAAAAAGACGAAGAGAAAAACATGTCTACACAACACGACACCAAAAGGATACAAGTGACATACTCGTATACACATTAGAGGGTATTTAGCGAGCCATGTCTGTGGATAAGTAACGTGGTCAGTCACCTGGCTCACTAAATTGAATGCAAGGCAACCAACTGTAATGCCTACATTGCATCTAATGTAACCAGGATCTTTAATTAAGTTCACTTGTTTATACATAAGGTCTCAATATTGACGTCATCAAGTCTAAGACTAGATCCTGTTGTAGATTGCATACAGTACCGATCCAATTTTAACTAAGCATTTTCAATATACCGCTCCTCTTCAAAATATATCAAACGGGGTCAAAAACTTGTGACAATTTTTTTTTGTGCATCTGCCAAATTTTTCCATACTCAGGCAATTGCGAAAGAAAAGACGTAGAATATTTTTGAAGGCCGTTACATCTTTTATCAAATGAATGTACAATATATATATGCACATTGTTGGAAAATATAAAATTTATCAGTACGAGCTCCTTACAACAGAAACATGATATATTTCCCAGAAGACTAAAATGTATGCTATACGATCCCTTTGTGTTATCTGTACTAGAACACACCCGCGAAATCGCGGGCATTCAAAGCGTAGTTTAAAGTATGTAAAGTGTTGTTGGAAGAATTTTGTAAAATATTTAATGACTGGAGAATTTCAGCAAAAGTATCATAAGTCATAGGTTATTGGGGACAGGAAAATGCTTTTTTTTTTATCCCTCCTCCTTTATTTCCAATATTCCATTTTTTTGGTTTTCTATCAATTTCAATATGAACATACATTTAGTATGTTATGAACATTCAAGTAAGGAGCCTGTAATTCAGTGGTTGTTGTTTGTTTATGTGTTAAATATTTGTTTTTCGTTCATTTTGTTGTACATAAATAAGGCCGCTAGTTTTCTGGTTTGAATTGTTTTATATTGTCAGTTCGGGGCCTTTTAAAGCTGAGTATGGGCTTTGATCGTTGTTGAAGGTCGTATGGGCTTTGCTCGTTGTTGAAGGTCGTACGGTAACCTATAATTGTTAATATCTGTGTCATATTGGTCTCTTGTGGAGAGTTGTCTCAACATGGCAATCATACCACATCTTCTTTTTTTGTAATCAATGATTTTTGTAAAAGATTTAATGACTGGAGAATTTCAGAAAAGGTATCAAAAGTTCACATGAATAGTTTTAACGCTTATATATCTGTATATTATGAACATTCATTACTATATATTATATATAAATATAGTGTACATGTATTTACTTTACTAATCGATCCATAGTGGTCATTGATATAGTATACAGATCTGTGAACAGTCTGTGACCTCCTCTCTATTTAATAAACTCTGTGACTTCCGTTGATAGTAAACTTGAAAATGATAGCAAATAGAATTCTGAAAATACACTTTATTCTTTGTATATGTACGTTCAAAGTATACAGAAAAACGCAAACCGGAAGTCTAATCTTACTTAAAATTTCGTCCAATGACGGGACAATATCCGGATGCCTTTTTTCTCGTTTTTCTCCAAAAATAAGTCAATCTGAATAATCATATGAATGGATGACAAATGGCACTATGCACTGTACCTATAGGACACAGAGGCGTGTTGATCAATTAATTGTGGAAAGAAGAGAAGCGACACCCAAAATGAGGTCTTCTCGTTTAATAGTATAGATTAACACTTGTATTTGTAGAAGATTGCGGGCTAAATGAAAGTTGACAAATACCTGTCGTTCTTACATGTCAAATAATATGACTGTCCCATGTAGACAAACAATGCATTCTTTTTATATTTGAATCCTATCACTTTAAAGATCTTTAAACTGGAATGATATTGACAAGTGAAACTTACTAAAGAGGAAATCATATCGGATATATATCTGAAGTATGTAAATTTTATATACCAACACATGTTACTTTCCTTTACAAGTGATATTCGTTTAAAATATTCAATAATTTGAAACTGTGTTGGTACATGTTTGCCTTCACTCCGTATATCAACATGATGAATAGATGCCGAGGTATATAATAACATATTATGTTTAAATATTTTATCACCTGAAAACTAAGACTAATTGAAACGCAATTAACTTCTTTTTAAATACCACCTTTGTACTTTTATATAAACACTATCATTTGAAAACTAAACCGTTAGAATAATAAGAAATGCATAATTAAATCTCAGGTACACAGGTACGTACCATTGTAAACTGAAGTAAACATACACATATATTTTATTTTTTCCCGATAAGCACGCGATGAATTACTTTTATTATATTTACATATATTTATGACCAGATTTCTGATTTATGTTTTTTAAAATATACAATATTTATTCAAACCAATGATTTATAAAGTTATAACTATAAAAGTTCTTTTTAAAACACCACCAAATACCGAATAAAAGAGACGAACCATTTTGTACTTATATACTAGATAGAAACCTTGTTCACGGCAATACCCTGTTATTATTGTTTCATTGCATATAACAAGAAAATTGTGATTTTGTGTCAAAACAAGCAGAAATTAGAAAAGAAAATTCGCAGAATTTATATTACAGAGATTTTCGTTACTTCATTTTTAACACTTGTCAAAAAGAAATTGTGGGCATATATGACATGTGATCTGTTTTAATTTTACCAGTAAAATATGAAGATCGAATTACAATTTCCTCCATTTTACTTGATATTTAAATTGCATGTGTCCTTATACAAACTTAAGATCAACAAACGAATGTTACTTATGCTAAGTCTGACAAATGCTCCATGTAAAATCTTACTCGTTCAAATAGTCTATTTGTCTACTTCGTTAAGTTAACCCTGTAACCGGAAGTCTATTTGTACCAGTTGTTTTCCGTAGGAGAGACAGAAGAATAGAACTACAAGGCTGCTTATTAATCTATGAACTTTTCGTTCTAATCAATGCTATGGGGAATAAAGATATGGTCACTTTAGTCTTCTTCTGACCTCCTAAGTGGGGTGTCCGTTTGACTGTCCGAAATGTACAAGTACACAGCCACGTCCGATCCGAATGGGGACAATGTCTGGGGTAGCGAGAGTGCCACGTCCGCTCTCTGCACGTTAAAAAATTGCAACAACTTTGTGAGGAGTCTGAATGTAGTTGTTTCCGTCACTTGCAAGGCAACATGTCTATCCCTTTCCTATCCTCATTATATTGATTGTCCAAATTTCCCAGACATTAATCAAGGATGACAACTAAAACAGGACCTTCATTTGAATATATCATTCATATGTTATCGTTCTGAATAAGCACGAAGTATTTGTCAAAGAACGTTAAGCAACAATCAATCAATTAGTTAAAAGTATTTAAAACCCAACTTCCGGATAACAGTTAAACTATCTTCTTTAATGTTGTGTGGAATCATATGTTGGTTCTAAATATATAAGATTTGGACGATGTTTGTGTTGCTCAATCATCAGTTTTCTTCAGACTTGTATAATATTATAAACATGAAAACAATTGATAAGCACTACACGACTAACACTCAGTCTGTCATGTGGTTGAACAGGTAAACACGTGTGTCCTCTAATTAACAAATCATTTCCGCCAATAACCTTTATATCAATCAGTCGAAACTAAAAGTTTGGAATGCTAAAAAAGAGGCAAAGGATACCGGATGGACATTCAAACTCATATTTAGTGACCAGTCGAAATCTAACTTATAAAGCCATAACTTACAGGAAAAACAGACAACCAGATAGTCAGGAGCCAGTTGTTCAGTGGTTGTCGTTTGTTGGTTTGGTTCATATTAATGTTTCTCGTCTTTTTTAAAGATAGATTTAAGATTAGACCGTTGATTTGTTTTTCACTAGTGATTTTGGGGACCGATATATCTTGCTATTCAACGGACGACATTATGTCTTGATTGACGGTTTACAATTATAATTTAAAGATGGCCATTGGAACCATGGATTGTACTTTGGTGGAGCAGTAACTGTATCCTTTTTGGACAAACTTTGGTTTTTGTGTTGCTTAAACTTCAATTGTCTGGACACATAAACAAATGAAAACAGTCAAAAAACAAGAATGTGTCCCCAGCACACGGATGTCCCACTCGCACTATCATTTTCTATGTTCAGTGGACCGTGAAATTGGGGTAAAAACTCTTATTTGGCATTAAAATTAAAAAGATCATATCATAAGGAACATGTGTACTAAGTTTCAAGTTGAATGGACTTCAACTTCATCAAAAACTACCTTGACCAAACACTTTAACATGAAGCGGGACGAACGGACGCACTGACGGACGAACGAAGAGACAGACAGACGGACGAACGGACGTACAGACCAGAAAACATAATGCCCCTCTACTATCGTAGGTGGGGCATAAAAAGCATGACACGACTATCACTTAGACGATGACATTGTTGAACACTGGTATGTATCTGCTGTCATCTAATATAGAAGCGTTCTTTGTCGCCGATGTATAATGTAATTACATATAAATCTATAAAAGATGCATCTGTTGCCAGTGGATGACGATACATTTGTATGTCTCCATTCAAGATTTTAATGTTAGCTATGTAGAAGGTAAACATATCAACTCGTAGTTAAACAATGTTAAACACAGGTATATTCTAAAAAAAACTTCTAGATAATTTTAAATCTCGGTCTTTTTCTGAAATTAGATCTATCAAAACTGTTGATTTTTCAACCCTGTATACCACCATTCCCAATGTGAAATTGAAAAATCGCTGAAAGAAATAATCCACAATGCCTTTCAACATAAAAATGGTAGCATACGCTATAAATTTATTTCTTTGGGGTATCATAAGGCATATTTTGTTAAAAGTGAACAAAAGAGTAAAACATGCGTCACAGAGGAACAAGTGATCAGTATGCTGGAGTTTCTTATCGACAACATATTTTGGAAGTATACTTTTTCAACAAATTGTCGGCATGGGAACGAACTGCGCGTCTCCCTGCCAACCTCTTATTTTCATATGAATCGGAGTTCCTTAAGACACTTGTCAAAAACAAGAAGCTCAAGGAAGCCAGATTATTTAATTTCACTTTCAGATATATTGATGATGTTCTCTCCATTAACAATCCGAACTTTTCTGATTGGGTTTCATTAATATATCCCCAGAACTAGAAATAAAAGAAACAACAGACATGGCTTCTTCCGCCTCAATTTTAGACTTATACCTCAAATTTGACATAGAAAGTCATCTGAGTACCAGAATCTATGACAAACGAGACGATTATAATTTTGAAATTATCAATTTTCCCCATCCTAAGTAGCAATATACCAACTTCACCTGCATATAGTATATACATTTCCCAACTTATTCGATATTCAAGAGCTTGCAGCTCCTACTCTGACGTCACCAGTGTCTGAGCACAAAGTTGATGAACCAGGGGTATGTCAAAGAACGTCTCGTCCTTTATCTAAAAAAGTTCATAGGTAGGTACCAAGACCTTGTTGATAAATATTCCGTATTAACTTCACAAATAATACATGATGGTCTTAATATATAGATTCTGCGTACTGACGTTGTTTATCATTTGTGTGTTCTATTATTAATATTACTTTTACTGTTTGGTCTGTTTTCTGTGATATCTATTTGACATTTGGAACCCGCAAGGGTCCATAATTGGATCATTAAAAGTATTCTTATTCTTATACATCCCGTCAATGTGTTTGTATTATCTTTCATTTTTGCTGTAGTGTTTTGTATGTGCGACTTTTTGTGTTTCTTTGGTTCATATGACGTGCCTCTGTACTTTTAAAGATCCTACCAATGTGTTATTGTTCTATTATATGTCATTATGCTATTATAAAGTTGAAAATACTTTGAACGACACAATTACTTTACTCGCGTAGTGGTAGTAACCATATGTTGATTCTTAAAAATTCTAAAGAACTTCTGGATAATTTTAAATCTCGGTCTGTTTTTATAAAATAAGTTCTAACATACTTTCATTTTTTAACCCTGTGTACCACAATTGGTAATGTGAAATTATATTTTGTTTCAAAATACTTTGAACGACAAAATTATTTTATATTTCTTCCTATGGAACGTTTACATTTTATGACGTCAAACACGCGAAGCACTGCATGTGGTTTTAAATTAGATAGATGTTTTTTGTGCTTTTTTGTTAAATATTTGTATGTTTTGAGATTTTGACACAGTGATGGATGCTGTACCCATATTTGACTATTTTATCTATTATGTCTGTTTTGTTCAAGCATCGTTGTAAATATAATAGAATTTGATGCGACTGTATTGCAAGTGAGAGGTTTAGCGCTGTAAAACCAGGTTCAATCCACCATTTTCTTTATTTTAAAATGCTTGTACCAAGTCAGGAATATTACAGTTGTTGTTCATTCGTTTGATGCGTGTTATCATTTTATTTTGCCATTTGAGTAGGGACTTTTCATTTTGGATTTTCCTCGGAGTTCAGTATTTTTGTGATTTTACTTTTTTTTAATTTTTTATCTTCCATACATGTTTAGACCATTCAAGTTTAAAATCCTGGCAACGGATTGGACAACATGGCGTTGGTACTAAACAAAGCAACCGATAACATGACGTCATTAATGGAATACCTGTTTGCAACCAGTAATTTTTTACCTGAACGTTGTTCAAAAGTGGCCTAGGATATTTGGTAGTCTAATTTCATTCAGGTTTATTTATCAGTGACAATGCATATAATCCATTTCTATAATACAGTTAGTTAATTTCAAATGTTTCCAACGAATTAGTGCGCGAGACATCAGGAGTGGACAAAAGTAAAATAAGAAAAATACTGAACTCCAAGGAAAATTCAACAATCAAATGGCAAAATCAAAAGATTAAACGCATAAAAAAATGGATAATTACTGCCATATTCCTGTCTAGGACTGAAAAAGTAAAATAAAAAAAAATATCGAACTCCGAGGTAAATTCTAAATGGAAAGTCCCTCAGGAAATTGCAAAATCAAAAGTTCAAACGCATCAAAAGAATGGATAACAACTGTCGTATTCCTGACTTGGTACACCTAGGACTGTAATAGTAAAATAACAAAAATACCGAACTTCGAGGAATATTCTAAATGGAAAGTCCCTCAGCAAATGGCAAAAGTAAAAGCTCAAACGCATCAAAAGAATGGATAACAACTGTCGTATTCCTGACTTGGTACACCTAGGACTGTAATAGTAAAATAACAAAAATACCGAACTTCGAGGAATATTCTAAATTGAAAGTCCCTCAGCAATTGGCAAAAGTAAAAGCTCAAACGCATCAAAAGAATGGATATCAACTGTCATATTCCTGACTTGGTACACCTAGGACTGTAATAGTAAAATAACAAAAATACCGAACTTCGAAGAAAGTTCTAAATGGAAAGTCCCTCAACAAATGGCAAAAGTAAAAGCTCAAACGCATCAAAAGAAGGGATAACAACTGTCATATTCCTGACTTGGTACACCTAGGACTGTAAAAGTAAAATAACAAAAATACCGAATTCCGAGGAAAATTCAAAATGGAAAGTCCCTTAGCAAATGACAAAATCAAACATAACTTCTGTCATATTCTTGACTTGAAAGTTAGTCTAGTTAAAAAAAAAATCGTTTGTGTCTTTCCAGTGACAGTGTTAATTACTTTACCTTAATTACACGCTATTAATGTTAAATGCAATGCAATTAATTATGTGTTTGTTTGTCAGCTATCTAATAATGTTATGTGCATCAAGTACATCAACGGTTTTGTATCATAATATTTCTAGTCAATGAATCCTCCAGTCGAATTTTTCCTCATTCTAGGCTTTTCATAGTTATTTATGGAGAAACATGGTGTAAGTTGTCAAGTAAAAAAAAAAGAGTGCAGTAGTTTGGTGAAAAACATCGCAAGCTATCGAGTTGTAACAGTAGTCAATAAAGCACGTTTCTGAATTATTATTTTAACCTCAACTGATTGAGAAAGACTTTACACTTTTACTTGAAATATGTTTTAATGCCGAAAACCAGAAAAATCATAATGTATAAAACACTAGTTTAAAACTTGCGACGTCTTCACGACATTTTACAGTTTTGTATACCTTTTCTCTATTGACACTCTCTATCAAAACGACAGTCTTTAAAAGGTCAATGAAAAGTAAATGGACTATGTCACAGATTTTGCTTAAATTTTGCATACAATCTTGGCTCGTGTGATCTATAGCTGAAAATCGAAAAAACATAATGCAATTCTGAAATTTTACTGATTGATTTTTCAGAATATGTGAACAGTTGTAATGAAAGCACAATCGGCAAAAATCCTTCTTAAATGTGTCTTAAAATCATTAATCTCTGATTTCTACCTCAAAGATTTTTCTTAAAAACTATATATTGTTGATAAATGCATTTTTTTCGATTTTCAGTTACAGTTTAACGAGCCAAGGTTGTATGCAAAATTATAGCAGAATAAGTTGTATAATCCATTTACAGTTCCCTTGATCTTAAAACAGTAGAAGCTTTAATTTTGCGTGTCAAAATTCTTATGATTTCACTTTTCTAAAAATAACTTTTCCTAGAATAAATCATCAGTCATCATAATATTCCCAGTTACTTGAATCTGAATAATACTCATGATATTCAGCACTATACGATCCATCGCTATAACTGTTGTCGTAACTCACATTCTCGTAAAAATCGTCACTGCTGTCTTCATAAGGATTCACTTTTCGTTTTAAAACATCTATATCTGTTTGCTTTTTATGCATTACTCTGACATCTGTGATGCCTTTAGAATTATGACCATCCGATGAATCATAATCGTAGTACTCCCTACTGTCCCATGTATAATCATTATTATCAGTATATTCATAAGTGGCATAATCTTCTGGTTCCTTGTTAATTGTTTTAATTGTATTTTGTTTAAGTACTACTTTACGCACTGGTTGTGAACTACGAATGTTTTCAGAGGAAGCAGAGTCTGAGGTATCATAGGTTTCAGAACTATAACCGCATCCTCTACCATCTGACGAATCACAATCTGCACTGTCTTCATAAGAAGATTCATCAGAGTAGTCTACCCCTTTCGTAAAGGATTTCAACTGTGGTTTGTTGTGCTTTGTATTATTTGTTTTTGTTTGATATGGTATACGGTTAGGGAATTTCAACTTTGACAATATGACATTACTTTTCGATATCCTGTTTTGTTGAGATGTTAAATCTTCATCACTTTCCCAATCATCCTTGTCTGAACTTTCCCAGTCGCTACTGTCTGAATCAAAATCGGACCACTTTTTCCATTGAAGTGGTGTTTTAATTGCGTTCAATGGTGAAACATTGGGATTATTTGGTTTAGTTGCACTTAACTGTGTAGCTGTAGGATTATTTGCTTCAGTTGCGCTTAACTGTGTAGCTGTAGGATTATTTGGGTTAGTTGCACTATTGAACTGGGGGCGGCGTTTCGATTTCAATGCCGCTTTCCTTAGTATGTTAGGTCTTAATTGCCTCACATCAGAATCGTCTTCCTCGTGATTATTTGGTCTGGCTGTCATTCTTCGCCGATGTAGTATCGATGTAATAGGGCTAAAATCTGCCTCTTCCGTATTGTCCTGTTCATCATCTGTATCTTTCTGCTCACTATTCCCACTGGTTCTTGCATTTGCAGTTTCACCTAAAAATTCAACTCTATTTTCCATTTGATCAGTTCTATCGGTATCACCATCTGTACTCTCCTGCATAGTATTTTTACTTGTTCTTGCAATTGCACTTTCACTTACAAATTCAACTCTATTTTCCATTCGATCAGTTTTATCGGTATCACCGTCTGTGTCCTTTTGCACATTATTTTCACTTGTTCTTTCATTTGCACTTTCACCTAAAAATTCAACTCTATTTTCCATTTGATCAGTTCTATCATTACCACTATCTATACCCGTCAGCATAGTATTTCCACTTGTTCTCTCATTTGCACTTTCACCTAACAAATCAACTCTATTTTTCATTTGATCAGTTCTATCATTACCACTCTCTGTACCCGTCAGCACAGCATTATTACTTGTTCTTTCATTTGTACTTTCACCTACAAATTCAACTCTATTTTTCAATTGATCAGTCAAGTCAATACCAAAATCATTCTCTTCATTTCCGTCAGATTTTGTAATTTGATTATCATTATTCGTTGAAGGGCTTTCTCGTGGTGATTCTATCTTTACCACTGTGGCAGTATTCGAAAAAGATTTAGAAACATCTGGAATTTGCGATTCAGACAACTTATCAAATACTGCCTTATTATCATTATTGTTATTATTATTTTCAATGTTTACGGAACTCCCTCCATTTTGTACAATCTGTAATTCATTGTTTATAGAACTCCCGGCGTTTGGTACAATGTTTACTGCATTGTTTATAGGACTACCTCCATTTGGTACAATCTTTAATGCATTGTTTACTGGACTAGCTCTAGTTGTAATAGGATTTGCTGCACTTTTAACGGTATTAACCATCTTTGATAAAATATATACTGCCTTGTTAACATCATTACCTCTGTTTGGTACAATCTTTACTGCATTGTTTCCGGGACTACTAGAGGTTGCAGTTTTAACTGCACTGAGTACAGAATTTCTCGTCTTTGATGCAGTTAGTACTGCATTTTCTACAGGACTACTTTTTACTTTAACAGGGTTTGCTGCATGGTTAATGGAAGTTCCCTTCTCTGATACAATGTTTAAAACCTTGTTGACGGTTCTACCTCTGTTTGGAACAATCTTTACTTCATTGTTTGTGGGACTACCCCTTACTGTTACAGTATTTACTGCTCTGTTTACGGAATTTCCCGTCTTTGGTGCAGTGTTATCTGCATTGTTTACATGAATCCCACTAACTGTTATAGTATTCACTGCTCTATTTACGGAATTTCCAGTCTTTGATGCAGTTTTGACCTCATTCTTTACGGGACTACCCCTAATTGTTTCACTATTCACTGCTCTGTTTACGGAATTTGCCGTCTTTGATGCAGTTTTGACCTCATTCTTTACGGGACTACCCCTAATTGTTACACTATTCACTGCTCTGTTTATTGAATTTCCCGTCTTTGATGGAGTTTTGACTGCATTGTTTACACGACTACGCCTTACCGTTACAGTATTTACTGCTCTGTTTATGGAATTTCCCGTCGTTGATGCAGTTTTGACTTCATTGTTTACACGACTAAGCCTTACAGTTACAGTATTTACTGCTCTGTTTACAGAATTTCCCGTCCTTGATGAAGTTTTGACCTCATTGTTTACGGGACTACCACTAACTATTACAGTTTTTACTGCTCTGTTTACGGAATTTCTCGTCGTTGATGGAGTTTTGACTGCATTGTTTACACGACTACGCCTTACTGTAAGAGTATTTACTGCTCTGTTTACGGAATTTCCCGTCTTTGATGCAGTTTTGACTTCATTGTTTACAGGATTACGCCTTCTAGTTACAGTATTTACTGCTCTGTTTACGGAATTTCCCGTCCTTGATGAAGTTTTGACCTCATTGTTTACGGGACTACCACTAACTATTACAGTTTTTACTTCTCTGTTTACGGAACTTCTCGTCGTTGATGGAGTTTTGACTGCATTGTTTACACGACTACGCCTTACTGTTACAGTATTTACTGCTCTGTTTACGAAATTTCCCGTCCCTGATGGAGTTTTGACCTCATTGTTTACGGGACTACCCCTAATTGTTACGGTATTTACTGCTCTGTTTATGGAATTTCCCGTCTTTGATGGAGTTTTGACTTCATTGTTTACACGACTACGCCTAACTGTTACAGTATTTACTGCTCTGTTTACGGAATTTCCCGTCCTTGATGGAGTTTTGACCTCATTGTTTACGGGACTACCACTAACTTTTACATTTTTTACTTCTCTGTTTACGGAATTTCTTGACGTTGATGGAGTTTTGACTGCATTGTTTACGGGACTACCCCTTACTGTTACAGTATTTACTGCTCTGTTTACAGAGTTTCTCGTCGTTGATGGAGTTTTTACTGAATTGTTTACACGACTACGCCTTACTGTTACAGTATTTACTGCTCTGTTTACGGAATTTCCCGTCCTTGATGAAGTTTTGACCTCATTGTTTACGGGACTACCCCTAACTGTTACAGTATTTACTGCTCTGTTTACGGAATTTTCCGTCCTTGATGGAGTTTTGATCACATTGTTTACGGGACTACCCCTAACTGTTACGGTATTTACTGCTCTGTTTACGGAATTTCTCGTCGTTGATGGAGTTTTGACTTCATTGTTTACACGACTACGCCTAATTGTTACAGTATCTACTGTTCTGTTTACGGAATTTCCCGTCTTTGATTCAGTGTTTACTGCATTGTTTATGGGTGTACCTCTAGTTGTAATATGATTTACTGCTCGGTTTACAGAACTTTTTCTCTTTAAAATTGCATTGGAACGACCTTTTAACGAAACAAGAAGAGTGTTTACTGAATTATTTACGATACTCTCTATCTTTGGTACAATCATTACTGCATTGCTTACGGAATTCCCTCTGTCTGACACAGTCTGAACTGCTTCGTTTACAACAGTAGAAGATACCAACCCATTTGATTTGCTTGATTCAGATACTCGATGGAACATTTCCATATTTTTATTATTAGCACCATTTAAAAGCACTTTTCCGTTTGATACAGGAAATAATTCTTTCTTTTTACTTTTTATTTCATTGATATCATCTATTAACATTCTGTTCGCATTCTTGATACCGTTTCTGATTCTAAGTTTCCTTGCAGTGCGTACACGTGGTCGAATCTGTCTTTTGCTCAGTTCGTTTTGAGACTTCAGAATTTTTTCTAAATTTCCAGGTTTGCGCTCTACAAATGGCCTTCTCGTTGCACGTCTAGTATTATTGCGTGCTGGAACTAAAATAGAAGAAAAAACACATTCTCATATTTGGCTATGCCAGTTGGTCCTAGTACTTAAAATCTTGCTATTCTAAATGGTTTGGATTTAACATATACAAATGTATAAATAAAATCGTATAATAAAAAAAGCAAACTGAGGTTATCAAATTTGATGTATTCCTTTTTTACTTTACTGCTTTTTTTCGTGATTTCTATTTGCCGTGACTCTGTACTTATGCCTCCCGTCATATATTGATCGATACAATTATCTAATTTCTACCTGTGTGACCTACAACGCGCGATTCTACGTCAAAGTTAATGTTAAGCTAACCATGTGTCTGTAAGGATCTGCTTACCCTTCCGGAGCACCTTAGATAACCCCTAATTTTTGGGGTTCGGTTTGCTTATTCTTTAGTTTTCTATGTTGTGGCATGTGTTCTATTGTTAGTCTGTTTGTCTTTTTCATTTTTAGCCAGGCGTTGTCAGTTTATTTTCGATTAATGAGTATGACTGTCCTTTTGGTATCTTTCGTTCCACTTTTAAGGATTCGGTCACAGTACTTAAAATCTTTCCATCCTTTACAAAGACGGACGAAAGATACCAAAGGGACAGTCAAACTCATAAATCTAAAACAAACTGACAACGCCATGGCTAAAAATGAAAAAGACAAACAGAAAAACAATAGCACACACGACACAACATAGAAAACTAAAGAATATACAACACGAACCCCACCAAAAACTAGGGGTGATCTCAGGTGCTCCGGAAGGGTAAGCAGATCCTGCTCCACATGTGGCACCCGTCGTGTTGCGTATGTGATTACAAATCCGGTAAATAGTCTAATTCGGTAGGTCACATTCATGAAAGGGAAGGGAATTGTAGTTACGACGTAAGTAACATATCCGATATCATTTGTTAAACGGTTATTCCATAACGGTCAACCAACTCGTGATGGCGTCCGTAAAATGTACGAAGGAATGATTTCAACTTCACCATTTGGAACTCTTGGTTTAATAGCTTCCTTGTGAGCAGTAACCCTCTATCAAGAAAATCATGATAGGAAATGCAAGCACGGGAATATCGTATCAATTGGGAGATATATACCCCGTATGCAGGTGCTGCTGGAATGTTGCTACTTAGAAATGGAAAGTTCACAATTGGAAAGCTGAAATCATCTCTTTTGTCGTAAAGTTTTGTTTTCAACCGACCCTCATTGTCAATTTCTAGATGTAAGTCAAGATATGAAGCCGACTTAACTGTATCTGTAGTATCCTTTATCTCCAATTCGATGGGATAGATGCGTTCCACATAGTCACAAAATTTTGAATTGTTTAGTGAAAGAACGTCATCTATATAGCGAAAAGTAGAGTTAAAGGATATGGCTAACTACTTATCTTTCTTCCTAAGAAGTTCCTGCATGAAGTCAGCCTCATAATAATAAAGAAACAAGTCGGCAAGTAGAGGGGCACAGTTTGTTCCCATTGGGATGCCGACAGTCTGTTGAAAAACACGTCCTCCGAACGTTACAAATATGTTGTCAATCAAGAAATCAAGCATCTTGATAATATCGGTTTCAGAGAATTTTTTGTTTGAATCAGAGTGATTCTTTACAAAGTATGATTTATCCCTCCCTAAGACAAGATACTTGTATCTACGTTGGCCATTCTTTTTTATGAAGCAAAGCAATACCAACTCTTTCAATTTGTCTTTTAGTTTGGAATGTGGAATACTTGTGTACAGAGTAGAAAAGTCAAATGTTTTAATACTGTTACAAGATGAAGATACTGTTACAAGATGTTACAAATGGATTTACATATATAAATAAAATCATATAACAACAAAGCAAAACGAGGTTGTTAAATTTGATGTATGCATTTTTAGCTTTTCTCATCTTTTCTCATCACTTTGCGTCCGTCGTCCGTCGTCTGTCGTCGTCCGTCGTCGTTAACTTTTACAAAATCTTCTCCTCTGAAATTTTCAGATGAATCCGACAACCCGTTGTTAGGTTGCTGCCCCTGAATTGGTAATTCTAAGGATTTTTTTTTCTGTTTTTTATTATCTTGAATATTACTATAGATAGAGATAAACGGTTAACAGCAATGATGTTCAGCAAAATAAGATTTACAAAAAAGTCATCATGACCAAAATGGTCAGTTGATCCCTTAAGGAGTTATTGCCCTTTATAGTGAATTTTTAACGATTTTTCGTTAATCTTAGTAAGCTTTTACAAACATCTTCTCCTCTGAAACTACTGGGTTAAATTAAACCAAACTTGGTCACAATCATCATTGGGGTATTTAGTTTGAAAAATGTGTCCGGTGACCCGGCAAACCAACGAAGATGGCCACCCTGGCTAAAAATAGAACATAGGAGTAAAATGCAGTTTTTGGCTTATATCGCAAAAATACAAAGCATTTAGAGCAAATCTGATGTTGGGTAAAATTGTTTATTAGGACAAGATCTATCTGCCCTGAAATTTTCAGATCAATCGGACACTCGTTACTAGGTTGCTGCCCCTGAATTGGTAATTTTAAGGAAATTTTATCTTTTTGGTTATTATCTTGAATATTATTATAGAAAGAGATGTAAACAGCAATAATGTACAGTAAAGTAAGACCTAAAAATAAGTCAACATTACCAAAATGATCAATTGACCCCCTAAGGAGTTATTGCTCTTTATAGTCAATTTTTAACAATTTTCAAAAAACTACTAGGCCAAGTTCATCGTAGAGAGCGATAATTGTAAGCAGTAAGAATGTTTAGTAAAGTAAGATCCATCACCAAAACACAATTTTGTCATAAATCCATCTGTGTCCTTTGTTTAATATTCACATAGACCAAGGTGAGCGAGACATGCTATTTAGAGCCTCTAGTTAGCTTCTTTGTTACATTTGTTTGTTGTTATTACTATTATAACATAATGTTGACTACGGTACCCTATTTTTGACATATTTACCTAATGTGTCTACGACTGTCATACAACTGAGAGGTTTAGCTAGCTATAAAACCAGGTTCAATACACCATTTTCTACATAAAAAAAATGCGTGAACGAAGTCAGGAATATGACAGTTGTTATCCGTTCATTAAATGTGTTTGAGCTTTTGATTTTGATTAGGGACTTTTCTTTTTTGAATTTTCCTCGGAATTCAGTATTTTTGTGATTTTACTTTTCATAATACCGATTAGAATTGTACGTAGGACACTTACCAACTACATTAATTTTATGTACAATAATAACAACAACAACAAATGTACCAAAAATATTAGAAACGACTTCCTTTAACTGAAAATGTGTATTTTCATCAGCACCATTATTCCCCATTTGATCACAAAAGGCCATGATGAATGTGCGTAATTCGTGAAAAGAACGATGAATTTCACAATTTCCAAAATTATAAAGGGGTTTTGCAGTAATGTCAATAAAAATCCTTTTCGAGGAGATTTTTTTGTACTGCACGAGCGTATCTAAGGATACTAAAATTAACGAGAAAATAAAAATGCTCAGTGTTCCTGACCTAAATCTGTTTTGCTTTAGGTCACGTAACAAGTCATTGACGAACTGTTCTTACGGAAGGAAATGGTTAACAAATTATTCTAACGAGAAAGCTAAATACTATAGCTATACTTATTGGAGGTGTATTGATATAAATTAATTGTTAAATTCAAAAACACGTATCGCTATCTTTATGATATTTTTTTCATTACAAAATCAAGAATTGTCTAAATATACTGCAGAAATCAACCCGAATGAACTTACTTTGAATTAATCAAAAATAAAGGTAATTAAAGTGCTTCTTAGATTACGATATTTCCAGTGTTTCACATGATAAACTCTACACTTTAATTTACGACAAAACGGACGTTTTTTCGTTCCCTATTGTTAACTTTTCTTTTTTGGACGAAAAGTTCTCTTGCACAATCTTACGTTGTTTATATATTACAATTTGTTACTACATATTCCTTAAAACCTTTATCAAATTCATTCTTCTATAGATATTTGGTTTGCATACCAGAACTTGGATACTGACTTCAAGTAAATTTCCCGAACCTTTTAATATTAGAAGATAAAATATACGCTAATAGTTATCAACTAATTACGTCGTACAAAATGCACCAATTGTGTGATTAAATAAGGAGACAACGTTCAAAATGCAGTAAGCTAATTCGTCTCATTGGAGGATGTCGAAAATTCTGAAACTTTTAAAAGTGTTTGATACAATGTGGCGTTATCTGATTGTCATTTTTATTTCTCAAATTGACATTTTAAGAGATATAGTTACTAAATTATTTTCTAAATGGGATAATATTCATTCATATTCATTCATGCTGTTATTGACTTTAACCTAGCATTCAGTAACTGTGAGTATTCTCATATCTGTACTGTTTATTTTCAATGTTCATGTATGTGTTTTGTTGTTCTGTACTTTGCATCAATCGGATAAGGTAGGCCCTTTTTCCCTGACAAATATTAGGATTAGGATAATTTGTCATCATATTTACTGAATTTTACTTCCAAAACTATGTTTTCTAAATAATACCGATGAAAGCCTATTACGCTAGGGTACGTCAATTTGCTCGTGTTTACATATTTACAGTACAGCAACTTTCCAACTGTATGGCAACTTTCTAGTTTAAAAAATCAATATGCCGTCCTTTTCAAGAAATAACATCAAATACCTGTTTACCTATTCGATTTCTTATACGTCCGAGTTAAAATCAGTATGAGATGCAATGTAATGTAGTCAATTTTAATACATTTGACAAATGAAAAAAACAGTTTATATTTTCTCCCTCTCATAACATTTTGATATTAAAAATTAGAATAAATTAAGCGTTTACAATTTGAATACGATACATAAATCAGATTGTTTTGATTATCTTTTATATTTTTGCTGTGTCGATGACAGGTGTCATTTACAAGAAAATTCAAACGATATTTTACATACACGTTTTATGTTAACTAACACTATTTGAACTAAGCTAACCTTGTGAGAAAATCTGTTTATACACACTTAAGAATAACTCGCCTTACACTTTGATTATTCATGTATCATCATAATAGTGACTTGGAAAAACGTCTGTTCCCCATTAGCTCTCTTTAAACAGGTTTTGTATTCAGTTTATTATAAACTCCAGTGACTTATAGTATCGTTAATCCGATCTATTTGGACTCTGTTGGTTATTATACCACATCTTCTTATCTTATAAATATAATTGACTCATTTTTAAAGGCAACTACAACCAGTATGCTAGTTCAACGAACATTTCTAACAAAAAAAATCTTCTATATTAAAAAAAACCAAGTACAAACGCGCGACTTATGATCAAGTCGTGTGACAGACAGTTCGTGGTTCTGTTGTGCTGTTTTTGTGTGCTGTCCTAAGTTGTTTTACGTGTTCGTGTTTAGTCTGTGGTTAGCATGTCTAAATGTACTATTGTTTTGTTTATTTGTGTACTCTGTCCTGAATGTTCTTGCATTTATTTGTACTGTATTCCTGTCATGTAATGTTGTCATTTTAGTTTTATATCTAACATTGCCATAAAAGTGCGAGGTTTGGCTAGCCACAAACCCAGGTTCAACCCACCATTTTATCTTAAAATGTCCTGTACCAAATCAGAAACATGGCAGTTATAGTTCGTTTCTATGTGTTTTGCATTGTCGTTTGTTTTTTGCTGCACTTCAGTGTTTCTGTTGTTTCGTTGTTTCCTCTTATAGTTGATGTATTTCCCACGGTTTTAGTTTGAAACCCGGATTTGTTTTCTCTCAATCGATTTATGACTTTCAAACACCGGTATTCTATTGTTGCCTTTATTTATACTGTTTGATGTTTTTGAAATAAAATTGCTATAAAACATCATTTTGAGAAAGAATTGATATCGCAGTATGCTATACCACCAATGCAAATCCGGCTGCGGCTACGACATACACTTTTTCTTTTAAGAATTACTAGAGAGACCACTATTTTTGAGTAGCTATAAATAAAATTCAAAATGGAGGCTTGAAATATGATTGTCACACTATGTTTAAGATGTTTTGTTCCTCCTCACAATTTTGATTATTCATATATTTTCATTCTCATACGCGAAATGTAAACGGATGCAGAAATAGGAACCGTTTTACATAACACATCTATTTGATTTTTTTTAAAGAAGATGTTGTGTGTGTGCCAATGAAACAATTGTATATCCAAGTCACAATTTGTAAAAAGTGAACCATTATAGATCAAAGTACGGTGGTAATAAACTTCCAAGTCAATATGTAACAAAAAAAAGTTTCACATCTGATGACCAATTGTGCAACGGGTATGGTAATTATATAATCCGAATTACACATTTTAAAGCTGGCGATAGATTTTTTCTACTTGACCATTACTCATCTTTCATTTCGAACTTGTTTCGGAATCTACAAAACTATGAAAATTTCATTGTGCAAAAACTGAAAATATTGTCGCTTCAATATTTTCATTGTTCAGGACGTTTTTAACATATAGCACGTGTTTACGTACGCTTGTGACCAGTAATGGTTAAAAAATCGAATTACCTCCAACTGCTACGACGTGATCTTAAAGGTTTCTAGATCACTTCGTTATGGAGTTAAATTACCAGACACAAACTTCCGTTTAACATGAAATTCACATACCAAATTGCTTCAATTCCGTAGACAAAAGCTGTGTATAGTTCGTTTGCTACGTTTAAAATGAATAATTGGAGTTTAGGAATGTTATGACATATCATAAAATGTGTGAATATATAATTTTTCATGAAGTTATATTAATTTGTATGAATTCTACGTGATAAAGTGAATATGATGCACAAGTTTATATTGATTCAACGATGAAAAAAGACTTACGTTCATGAGTTATTTGAATTATAATCACAGACAAGTAACACAAATAAATCCAAATGTCCATTGTTTAAAGTAGGAAATGTAAGGTATTTAATTGCTTAATAATTAAAATGATGAACATTAAGTCAAGAATTTAAAATTCTATTCACGTACTAGCTACATGTACTACAACGTGTGTGTAATTAATTTTAATCAAATATCTAGTGTAGCTATAACATTAGCAAATAGACATCTATATATATTTTACATAATTTTACGTATTCAAATTATATGTGAAAACTGCAGCAGTTTCGTGATTAGCTGTCAAATTCATGTTCACCAAAATGATCCAAATTAACCTATCTGATTTATGACCAACTTAAATGTATTGCCCAATAAAGGAAAAAAATACAACAAAATAAAAGCAAACAATGCACAAATTCGCTATAGTATATCAGTATTTCGTGCGTATTTTTAATTTAGACTAGACGTCATCTAATTATCTAAGGCTATCAGATCCGAAAATGTCGATGGTCATATATAACACAATATAAACATAAATAAACATATACATCGACAGACAATTAACAACGTGAAATCGTATCATGATGTTTGTTCTTGGTCTGTTTGATTCATGTTATGGGCTATATGTTTATGTAAATCATTGTTTTACCTGTATAAGAATGATCTTTTGTGAGCTATATCCGTCAACAAAATTGTTACTCTTAACGTCACCATTGTTTTCTTTTTTCATGGTGACATGCTTTTATTTTTAATGAATAAACATGCTGACCACATGCTGTCAGTACACATGTGCAACACATCTCCTTAAGGTAGCACAATACAAAGATTTTTTTACTTCCAATCACTAACCTTTGAAATGCTGTAACTTTCTTATGAATGCATAGAAAATAATAAAAGAGGTATATATAGATAGATAAAAGATTAATCTTTTAAATGAACGCAACATTTTTATTATGCAATCATTATGTAATCAATTATTATGTAATTAGTGGCAAAATCTGGGTAAGTTCACTTGAATGAATTTAGCTCTATCATCTCTTTAACTATACAGAAAATTTTAACGAAATCTTAATCAACACATCATGGGCTTCAAAAGGGTGTCTCAGATTGTCTCTATGGTATTCCATTCTCTCAAAAATCTCTAATTAGTGTAAACATCCTAACCACATTAAAGAAGATAATGTTTAATTAGGTGTAAAATTTGTTCTATACATTCTATCTGAAATCTGAGACACCCTTTTGTAGATAATGGCCATAGGAACAGCATATAATAAAATCAACCCTCTAGGGATACCTGTGCAGAAGCTAATTTCATTTGAAAGTGGGAATTTGGTGAAAAATATTTTAGACACAGTTAACATTATAATTGGTTACATAATTGTTGCATAATACTAAAATTGCATTAATTTGAATGAGTAAGCTGTTAGCTATCCAAAACTACCACTTTTATAAATTTTTAAGCATTATTAAGAAAGTTTAAAACTTGGGAGTTGGAGTTATAAAATCTTTGAATTGTGCTACCTTAAGGAAAAGTAAAGGTTACATGGATACGGATTACAATAGGTTTTATTATTAAATTTCAAGCCAATACTACATCAGCAATGTTTTTCAGCTTATGTTGACAACATTTGACCAAACTGATAGCTCATACCTACTTATCATTATATTACGCTTTTATTAACGTTTGAAAGACAATTATTTTTTGTTGTTGTATTAGTAGCTAATGTCCCTTAAGTATCGTGCAAAGAAAAACATTTACAGTTTCTTCTCTCAAAATATCACCTCTGAATATACTTATTCTTCAAAACAACCTTTTTGGTGCGATTTTTTAAATCATATTTAAAATACATTCCTATAATATTTTATGAATGGGAAAGTGTAAATAATTTTCTTATTCCAGGCATAGATTACCTAAGTCGTATGTGGCACAAATTTTTGGAATTTGATTACCTCAATGCTCTTCAACTTTATACTTGTTTGGCTTTCTAACAATTTTGATATGAATGTCATTGACGAGTCTAATGTAGACGAAACACGCGACTGGCGTATCAAAGTTTAAGCCTGTTTCATTTGATAACTATAAACATACAAAAATATTTGTGTATTGAAGCAATATGCAATGCGAGATTTCAACAAATAAATAAAATATTCTCTTGTTGTAAATGGAAAGAACACCTATAAAATTCGCGCGTCTTAAACGTCAAGAAAACGACATTTATTGCTGTCGACCTCATTTGTCCTTTAATTTATATTTAATTCGTAGATAAACGTACGAACCACTTTGCACTTATGCACATCTAGTTAGGTCTTTCCACTTTTTGTGGAAAGACCTTTTGTTTTTCTTCTGATTATTTTTATTTATTTTTTTTTTCTTCTTCTGCCGTCTGAGATGTTTTTTTTGTCTTACAACGTATCGAATTGATTTTTTGGCCAATGATGTTGTACAGTAATGGAAGTTTCAAAACTCACCCTGTGTGACCGAACACTTATTCTTATAGGAGTTATCTCCCCCAGCCCTTTTTTCTTGTTATCGCTATATCTCTAAAACCGTAAAAGATTTTAGCAAACTGTTTTCACCAAATTGTTTGTCTACTCTTGAGAATGATTTGGTTGATTTTGACTTGAGTGATCGGAAGACATCTTATGGGAGTTATTTCCCTTTGAAAATTTAAGATAGGCGATTTGTTGGATAAATTCATACGTTATAAGTCGTAAAGGCCTACAGTCTTTTGATATGAAATCCTTGGTCCATTTGAAGGAAATTGAGGTCAAGGTCAAAGGTCAAGGTCATGTTCTAAATTTTGAATTTTGTTTATTATCGTTATTCCACAGAAACTGTGACAGTAAATTATATGATGTGTTTGCCAAATAACTGTTTACAATAAGGCGCAACTTCAACCTATTTCAGTCAAAGTGTTTTGGTTAACCCTTATAGGAGTTTTCTCCCCTTATGTATTTCAAATCAGTATTTCTCCACAACCATACAAATGATTGACCTGGGGTCTTTTGATTTGAGATTACCGACCTATGACCTTGAAATTGAGGTCAAGGTCAAAGGTCAATTTGACGGTCTAGATTTTGACATTTGCTTAAAATTTTCTGTTCATACTAAAACAATTAAGTCTACTGCATATACCTATTAATCTTATTTTTTCAACAAAGAGTGACATTTTCTAACATCGTTGTTTAAATTTCATTCTTATTATCGAGGTGGAAAGACCTTCAATTGTTCTTTGGTTTATAATTCTTTTTTGTTTTTTATATAAAGTCTTCTTATTTATTTCTTGTTAATTTTGAACTTTTACCTTTTTTTGCATTCTAATTAAAACATACTTTACTTACTCAATCTTTTGCCACCACTAAAGGTATAGAAAAAAATATAATCTGAAAAGATATTGCCTATCTTGTTTTCATCAAATAAAGTGGTATGGAACAGCTGAATTTGAAAATATGGTATAAAAGAGAGACATAAGATACCAAAGGGACATTCAAACTCAATAGTAGAAAATAAACTGACAACACCATGGCTGAAAAAGATCAACAGAACACAACAAAAAAACACCATAAAAAACTAAAGCTGAGCAACATAAACCCCACCAAATAATTGGGGTGATTTCATGTGCTCCAGAATGGTAAGCAGATCCTGCTCCTAATGTGGTACAATCGTGTTGCTCATATAAGTACAAATCCGGTGATTAGTCTTATTCGAAGAAAAAAAATAGGAGCTCAGGAGTTTATTAACAATAATTGAAATATTTTCGTCGTCATCTGTGAGACAAATATTCAATAATTATCAACCCAACTTTTGATGGCGTCCTGTAATATTGTATCAACTGGTAGATCTATACTCGGAATGCAGGCGCTGCTGAAATGTTGCAGATATAATTGGAAGTTGTTATGATTAATTTGGTCGTAAAGTTTAGTTTTCAACCGACCCTCCTTGTTAATATATAGATGTTAGTCAAGACATGAGGCAGACTTAACTGTATCAGTTGTATCATTTATCTCAAGTTCGATGGGATAGATGCATTCAACATAGTCAGTAAATTTTGAACTATTTATCGCGAGAATATCATCTACAAAAGGTATAAAGCGGAAAATAAAGTCAAAAGATTCAGCTTACTTGTTATCTTCCATCCTAAGTTCCTGTATGCAGGCAGCCTCATATAAATAAAGGAAAATGTCGACCAGTAGAGGACCACAGTTGGTTCCCATGGGAATGTTGTTTTCTTTTTAAAAACCACGTCATCAAAAGTAACAAATAGGTTGTTAATCAAGAAATCGAGCATCTTCATCATGTCAGTTTCAGCTAATACTTTGTTTGAATCAGAGAGATTTTTCAAAGTAAAAGCTATACATCCCTAAGACAAAATACATGTATTTACGTTGGTCATTTTTTTTACATGAAACAAAGCAGGAACAACCCTTTCAGTTTGTCCTTTAGTCTGGAATGAATACTTGTGTTAAGAGAGCAAGGTCAAATGTTTAAATACTTTTTGGAAGATGAAAGAGTATTAGATTGCATATAGTCTAAAAAAAATGTCCCCAAACATCGAAATCTGATTCCCGCCACCTCTAGAATAGGTAGTTTCAACATAACTATGAAGTCATGTGTTGATTCTGATATAAACGATGTTAATCAGTTAGAAAAGGGTTTTTGGAGCACCTAAAAGGCAGAGCAATCTGAGGTTGTTTGTTAGGACATCCATGTTTAGGTATCTAACACAATGAAGGAAGATCCCGTTCTTTATCGATTATGGTGGTGCCTAACACTACAGGGAGATAACTCTGTAAAGTCAGTTTAACGTTTTAATCACGTTTTGTTGTTAAGGAAGTATTAAGCTTCTCAAGGGTCAAAACTAGTGTTTGTCAAACTGCTATGTAGCCAGTGTAATTTTTCTGATAAAATGGTTGGTTAAAATGTTTTGAAATTTTTACATTTTTGTCAAAAGGACAAAGTGAATACCTTGTCAAAATTTATAAAAATTAAACGAGCCAAATTAAGTCAAGTGAAGGTGTTGGATACCACCTTAATATTTGTTTGGAATTCTATAGGAAGATTTAATGATAGCAAGCATTAATTTACATTTAATGTATAATCTTCTAAAGTAAATAATCTAATAATGCGTTTATATGATTAACGTGTTCTGAAAAAATTCAAATTGTTAGGATCAAGAGTATGCATGTTTGTTTATACAAATAAAACAGCAGTTGAAAAATATATACCATTAAAAAACACAAGCAATATAAACAAAACTTTTATACAACACACTCTCAATCGTGTACGATGAAACTTAGAGCAATAGAGCTTATATTTCATATCTTGATACCATTGCTAGAGAGTTGATGTTTACACGGAACATATTAAAGCAAGGGTTTCAAGTGATGTAATAATAGACATTTCTACAAAAAAAAAATTTACTGACGCCATCACGAGTTAATAATCTTTATGCATTATTTGTTTTACAGATGACGATGGATATGTTCCAATTGTCATAACCACAACACTATCATCTTTTGTTCGAATGTGACATGACCCAGTTTGTATTAACATGAGGAACGTGACGCATGTGGAGCAGTGTCTGTTTACTCTTCTGGACCACGTGATATCATCTGCAGCTTTTGGTAGGGTTTGTGTTGCCCAGGCTGGTATTCTATGTCTATGTTTTGTAAACTAATCTTTGTCTTTTAGTCGTTTATTCACCAGGGTCTAATGTTCTTAAACTTCAAAATAACATTTTCATACATAATTTGTAAAGCAAATTAAAAAGTCAAATTAACAAATAATACTGATAGTACGTTTAGGCAGATCCTGCTGCACATATGGCACTCATCGTGTAGCTCATGTAAGTACAAAACGTAAAATAAGTCTAAATCGGCAGGTCTTTCGTAAAAAGGGGTTGATATTGTAGTTACGCCATATTGACATATCCGCTATCATCTGTGAAACGGTTATTCATTAACGGTCAACCAACTAGTGAAATGTCCATAAAATTTTCCAAGGGATGATTTCAACGTCAACATTTGAAACTCTTGGTTAAATACCTTCCTTGTGAACAGCAACTAGCTTTAATTGTGAAGGATGTTGGAATTGAAAGCTAGATATTTGTGTTACATTACAAGCAGCGCTTGATGTGAATAAGAAGAATGAGATAACTCTCCATCCAAGTCACAATGTAGAAAAAGATAACAATTGTAGGTCAAAGTACCGCCTTTTGAACACAGAGCATTGGCTCATATCGAACAGAAAGCTATAAAATGCCCAATTATTACCAGTGTAAAACAATTCAAACAGGAAGACCAAAAGTCTAATATGTAAATATTAAAAACAAGAAACGAGATACACATATGAACCACACTAACAAACGACAACTCCTGAACAATAAGACCGGTGCAAACAAATGTAGCGGGTTTACCAGGAGCCAACCCTATCCTTAGAAAGTAGTGTAACATTACAACATAAAAAGACACATTGTAAAATATATTTTGAACTGGCTTAACTCGAGCAAAACGACATTTAAACAAATTTAAAACAAGTAAACTTCGACTGAACAAATACGTTTGATCTATGGCACAATTTAGATACAATATTAAAACGTATGTGCCTATGTAAAATAGACTTTTCAGGTAGTAATTAAAAAGATGTATGTATATATAACAATTTTGTTGTTTGGAGTACGGAAGAGTTAACATTTATTTCCTAAATTGACAAACTTGTTGTTCAGAGTTCGAGTACAGAAGTGCAAATTTATCGCTAGATATTTATCAAATGTGTTACATATAAAAGTTAGTGAGTCGAGATATAACTAGAAATAAGTAAACATTTCATCACAGAAATGCATTACAAATTGTATCAACAGGCCAATTTTACACAAAAGTACGATTTCAGAGTATTAACAGTTAAGAAACTTACAGAAAGCTATTAAAGGCAAAGACATTTAACAATAAAATAAATCATGCATCAGAGACTAAAAACAATTAAAACAAATCCCAGGGATTTAGTGTTTTAACACCATGTACAGTCAAAGAAGACACGACTTGTGTAATGCCAAAATAAAAGTATCGACAGACCCAGAATTTAACCTTATAATAAATATTTTTATAAAGGAAATTAACGCAGATGTGTATTATAGATCCCGAAAACCAATCTATACGTATACAAATGCAGTTATGTTTTAATATGTTGATGACAAAATCGATGAAAGTGTAAATGTAAGCAGTACTCAAACATCTTATTACACCATAATTAAGATAACCTTTACTAATAAGTTTGTTAAAATGATGAAAGAACACGTTCTAAATGTCATACGTTCGTTGCGTCTTTCTGGATTTACCTTCATCAGGAACACTCATAATAATGTTCCAGTTATGTATTGATTACATTAAAATAAATGACATCACTTCACAAACGGGCGCAACGAACGAGTTGGAATATAACAACTTTGTAAGATGGAGCCAAAGGAACATCGTCGTTCAAAAAAAAGGAAAATTTACAATAGGGAATGTAAAATCGTCTCTTTTGTTGTAAATTTTAGTATGGAGTTTCCCATTAGAGATTGGAATGTCTTTATCTAGAAAAGGACAACTACTGCTGTTCATGCTATATTGATCTAAAGTAGGTTCATTTGGGTTAATTTCGGTAGTATATTAAGGGAACTTTGGATACTTTTACGAAATGATATCATAACGGTAGTTATTCGAGATGGCTTGTAAAACTAAGATTTATTGGCAGTATTGACCACAGCTTTTTATTATTAAACACAAATTTAAATATGTACACATATATATTCAACGATATATATTGTTCAACTAGATAGATTCATAGATAACTAGATTCATAGATGTATAGATTTTTTTTTGGTTACCTCTGGCATAGATAGATAGATGTATGATCCTGGGATACAGCGATCAACTAACTTAGCTGTTGGATCCTGGGATACAGCGATCCACAAAATGTACTTTTAATATCACTAAAATATAGGCAACTGTAACTGTAGTTTATCACACGCAGCGAAGTTGCCAAACACATTTTTCACTTTTTAACGATCAAATGTTTCTATACAACCAACATCTAACTGACTACTGCAATTTTTGACAACACATGGCAAAGCATCAATGGAGAAGAATTTTTCATACTGGAACTCTAACTACTCGTATAAACATGTGCCTGAAAATAAAAAGAACAAAAGAGCAGTACCCAAACAAAACTACATGGTTTAACTATATATAGTGGAGGGAGGGTGGGTATTTTCAAAATACTTTTCTCTGTAATTATACACGTCTGTTCACTTGCAGCTCAAAGTTAAAAAGAACGCTAACGTCAAATTGACGTCACCACTATACATCTTATCGACTACATATGAATTTATAAAGGAAAGCACTGCAACGGCCGAGATTTAAACTTTTCACTAGAATAACCGAATTTATGTATATTACATAAATTCTATTATTGTCGAATGTGTCAAATGTAACAATGACATGTTTAGTCAATAACTGTGATTCATACAAATACAGAGTAAATCTGCTATTTAAGGAACACAATTAGTGACCGTAGAAATACCTACTACCTCGATAACCTTAATCGCCCAAACTTGCATATATGCGGTGTAGGAGAAAATTTTATTTTAAACGGCTTCAGTCATATCTTCTTATTTACAGTTAGAGACCACAAAGTAAGAAATGTCAATTATAACGTGTGCTTGTTAAATGCTACCAAATGCAAGGACGTCAAAAATGACAGTAAAGTAAAACTTTTAGTATTTCTTATTGATGCGGTTTGAATGATGAACAATACCAATACCAATACCAATACGCACCTTTATTATAACTTAAGCCTGATGATACTCACTTTTAATACAGTTAATTGTTATATGTTTAAATGTTTAAATAAAACACGGAGTATAACCGACGTGCAATTTATTTTGGACGTTAATCGCTGCTTCACGAAGCAATATAGGTAGATATACCGTTCTTATATTTTCACCAAATATAAAAAAGAAGATGTGGTGTGTTTGCCAATGAGACAACTCTCCGCAAGAGACCAAAGGACACAGAAACTATGTAGATATCATCAAATTTATAGTCATTTTAAGACTATTTTCAGTTGTTGCATGTCGAATTATCATATTAAACAATGATAATAATTCATCGCACCTTCAAAAATTTTACATCATAAATGATTGCACTTACAGTGATAATTCATTGCATTTATAGTTAAAATGAATCGCATCCAGTCAACCATATTATGTATTCAGCTGCTTTAATTACACTTTTTGGACTTTTACCTTGTATTATACATAAGTAAGTTATATTTTAATTGAATTGTGTTAAAAGAGGGACGAAAGATACCAAAGGGACAGTCAAACTCATAAATCTAAAACAAACTGACAACGCCATGGCTAAAAATGAAAAAGACAAACAGAAAACAATAGTACACATGACACAACATAGAAAACTAAAGAATAAACAAAACGAACCCCACCAAAAACTAGGGGTGATCTCAGGTGCTCCGGAAGGGTAAGCAGATCCTGCTCTACATGTGGCACCCGTCGTGTTGCTTATGTGATTACAAATCCGGTAAATAGTCTAATTCGGTTAAGATATACATTTAAATCAATTATTTTGTATTTTCAAAAAGTACACAAACGCAGTTTTTCCCGTCATCCTTTATTTTACAATAGACATACTCGCATACGACAGTGAAAATGAAGACTGGATTCGCACTTTACACACACTGTATTATTGAGCTATCTTTACACATACACTTAGTATTATCAAAATTATTGACACCGACGAAGGTTATTTGTTAAGCCGAAATATTTGTCAACATGATTTTATATCATCTTTGTATATAACAATCTTATATAAGTACCATTGCGCATATTTTTAGAATATATATGTTTATTTTTATCTGCGCAGCATCATCTATTTTTGACTATTCGGTACATATTAAATTTGCTGGTTGATCCTTTTCAGTTTATTTTCACAAGCTGAAATCCGCCTAAATATATTAACGATTAGATGTTGATTGTTGCTACTTTTTCACATACTAAACATATATATATATATATATATATATATATATATATATATATCCACACGAATGCAACATGTGAGCGAACATTTATAAACGTGCAGTAGTGGAAAATTTACCGTATATCCGTTCTATAAAATGAACGAATCGAACAAATATAAAAGACTGGCAAAGGAAGCACACTTTATAAAAGGACTTTCAGCCAAAATTAAACAGATCTACGTAAACACGTTTGATTTATCTCCCACTACCGTTATTGTAACGTAATAAACGTTACCAATGGTAGTTTCGTCAAGGACATTGTTAAAACGTCGCTGAAGATTGCCAAAAGGCATGAAAGCGCTAGTGACAATATTTTAACGTACTGTTATTATTTGATGTGAAATGTAGTTTGCGAATTATAAATTTTTAATATATATATATATATATATATATATATATATATATATATATATATATATATATATATATATATATATATATATATATATATATATATATATATATATATATCCTGCCTTCACTTGTGTCCAGTAACTCCGGCTTCCGTACTGGACTCTTACACTTTTCAGGTATTTTTGAATTGTACTAGTTTTAATTACAGTTGTCAGGGATGTGTAAATACGCAGCCACGTTCTATTACTTAACCTTAGTAAAAATTTATTACTCATTTTTCTTATCATCATATTACTATATTTTTGGGATGTTTAAATACGCAGTCTCTGTTGCAATTGCTCTACCATTGTCATATTTTAATATTATACCAGCTTAGATCGGTCAGGACTGTTTAATGGGACTGTATTTCCAGGTAGTTGTTTAACATCTCAACTGTCACCACCTTTGGGAATTTAGAGTTGTGCCAGTTCACATCGTAAATAACTATTTTTATTTTGGCATATCTTTGAAGTCTTTGCGCCGTGTTTGAAAATTTTAAAATTGTTCCAGCGTTCGCTTAAATTGTATAATTTCAAGATTTTGATAGAGTCATAATTTGAATTGACATGATTCATTTGTCATCGTGCAATTACCGAGGAAGGATATCTGTTATCCGAAATATCTAACATATTGTTCGTTTTATTGTGTTTTTGGTGATGTTGTACCCTTTTAGACTTGTTATATATATATATATATATATATATTTTCTGTGACTGTATCTTACATTAATTTGTAGGATCCTTTACTATAGATAATTTAGCTGATCTGTAACAATAACATCTTCATGCCTTATATATCATGTACTGTAGTACGCCGCTAGATTAAAACTGACGTGGAAAGGTAACACATGGCCAGCGAAAGCTCTTTTTTTGAGAGCCCAGGTGGTCGTGTGGTCTAGCGGGACGGCTGCAGTGCAGGTGATTTGGTGTCACGATATCACAGTAGCATGGGTTCGAATCCCGGCGAGGGAAGAACCAAAAATTTGCGAAAGCAAATTTACAGATCTAACATTGTTGGGTTGATGTTTAGACGAGTTGTATATATATATATATATATATATATATATATATATATATATATATATATATAAGTGTCGAAGAATGTAACTTTAACACACTAATGAGTGTTATAAAATTAGTTGTTATATTTTATATATTATTCACGCAATATTTCGCTAAACAAATTAGCTTCATCGGGCGTGTGCATCTATCTAGGTGAAATCGGATGCACGACAAAAAAATATCTTTGTAGCTTGACGTTTTTGTGTAAAAGTTTAAAATATTGATTGATGGGGTATATACAAGATATTTGCCAGGCGTCTTCGGTTGAAAGAACATTTCAATAGACAACAGAAGAAAAATTTAAAAGAAGCCGGAATGAATGAATCTGATTATGAGAGTGATGAAGGAGACATATGCATTCCAAAATTTAAAAAGAAAAGTAAATGGAATCCCCCTAAAAGCAAAAACGACAATTTCGAATCATTCATTACATCAGTCAAAGCTGAAGTCAGATCTTCAATCAGTGGTAAACAAGTCAGAAATATTTCAAAGTCAGAAAGTCAAGCCATGATAAACTTAAAAGACCGTGACGAAATTGTTATCAAACAAGCTGACAAAGGAAGTGCCGTTGTAGTGATGAACAAGGCAGACTACATCGAAGAAGGAAATCGTCAACTCTCAAACGCTAAATTTTATAAAGAACTAGCATGTGATCCAACCAAAGAAATCAGCAAAAAAATTAATGACGTCCTCTCAGAAATGAATAAAGATAAACAAATTGATGACGATACGTACGATTATCTACGCCCAGACGAAACGTGCACAGCCGGTCGATTTTACTTACTTCCAAAACTCCACAAAGAAGGGATCCCAGGGAGACCTATAGTATCAGCTAATGGCCATCCCACCGAAAAAATTTCAGAATTTGTTGATTACCACCTCAGACCACATGTTAAACAACTACCATCTCATATTCAAGATACGACTGACTATTTGAAGAAAATGAATTCCTTAAGTCCTTTACCTAACAACACAATTTTGGTTTCAATGGATGTGTGTTCTTTATACACAAACATTCCAAAAGATGAAGGAATTGCCGCGTGTGAAAAAGTATGGAATACTCGAAAGGATAAACATCCCCAAACTGACTGTCTAGTTCAATTGCTCAAGCTAGTGCTTGAAAATAACAACTTTATTTTCAACGACAAGCACTTTTTACAGATTGACGGAACTAGTATGGGAACAAAAGTGGCACCTTCTTTTGCCAACATTTTTATGGGGGATCTCGAAGAACGCATCCTTTTAAGTGTGCCATACAAACCCTTGTCATGGCTCCGTTTTATTGATGATATTGACATGAAATGGAACGATACTGCAGAACATTTGCAAGATTTCTTAGATCATTGTAATCAGTTCCATCACTCAATTAAATTTACTTCTGAATTTTCAAGCGAGAAAATTGCTTTTCTCGACACCACCACATTTGTAAAAAACGGGATCATGACAACTGATCTCCACACAAAGAAAACTGATAAACACCAGTTCCTTTCTCCAAAAAGTTGTCACCCGAAACACTGCTCCAGGAGTATACCTTACAGTCAAGCCATCAGACTAAAGCGAATTTGCTCCTCGGAATCCAAACTTAACTATCGTTTGGGACAACTAAAAACACAGCTGAAATCAAGAGGATATAAAACCAAAAACATCACAGACGCTTTTGATAAAGCCCAAGAAAAAGATCGAGCTAGCCTCATGGAATACAAAGATAAGACGACCCGTGCAGATAGAATTCCGTTTGTTGTAACCTTCCATCCCGATTTGACAAATATTTCATCTACTATCCGAAAGCACTGGCGTCTTGTCGAAAATGACTCTTCCTTAAAAGAAATTTTTCCATCACCTCCTGTTATTGCCTATCGCAGACCCAAAAATCTCAAAGACATACTTGTGACATCAAAAGTAAAGAAACAAGAAACTTCTAAATTTGGGTGTTACAAACAATGCGGTAGAAGCAATTGTAAGTGCTGTAAAGCCGCCAACACTGACCACTCTTTTAGCAGCACAGTAACAAAGCAGCGATACAACATCTATGTTACATCTACTTGCAAAACGGAAAATAGTATTTATATTCTTACTTGTGGAACTTGCAAGCTGCAGTATGTTGGTGAAACAGAAACTACATTCAACATCAGACTTAACAATCACCGGTCGTTCTATACAAAAGGAAGAAACTGTCCAATTACGAGACACCTCTTAAGAACAGGACATACTTTTGATAATATCACCTTTCAAATAATTGAGGTAAATCAAAATTGGGACTCCGAAAGGAGAAAACAGAGGGAAAGGTTCTGGATGCATCAGCTACGTACTCTTGAACCTGATGGACTTAATGAGAGGGATGAAAAACAGTTCTACCCAAAACCAAAGGAATAAATCGTGAATTTCATTCTATTTAACTAAAACAACTATTGGTTTAGATTTAAAAATTATTATGTACAATAAACGGCAAAAATATCTTGTATATACCCCATCAATCAATATTTTAAACTTTTACACAAAAACGTCAAGCTACAAAGATATTTTTTTGTCGTGCATCCGATTTCACCTAGATAGATGCACACGCCCGATGAAGCTAATTTGTTTAGCGAAATATTGCGTGAATAATATATAAAATATAACAACTAATTTTATAACACTCATTAGTGTGTTAAAGTTACATTCTTAGACACTTATATAATTTAATTTAGTAACTGCATCAGTTTATTTACAAACTGATCCACACCTAGACAGATTGAATGTTGATTGTTGCTATTTTTAGACACTATATATATATATATATATATATATATATATATATATATATATATATATATATATACAACTCGTCTAAACATCAACCCAACAATGTTAGATCTGTAAATTTGCTTTCGCAAATTTTTTGGTTCTTCCCTCGCCGGGATTCGAACCCATGCTACTGTGATATCGTGACACCAAATCGCCTGCACTGCAGCCGTCCCGCTAGACCACACGACCACCTGGGCTTCACAATAATAAAGTTTTCGGTGGCCGTGTGTTACCTTTTCTTGTCAGTTTAAATCTAGCGGCGTACTACAGTACATGCTATATAATGCATGGAGATGTCATCATTGTGTATCTTACATTAATTTGTAGGATCCTTTACTATAGATAATTTAGCTGATCTGTAAGAATAGCATCTTCATGCCTTATATATTATGTATATATATATATAAGTACGTCTGAGTCAGTGACAACTCTACAACAGATTTATCCATCGGATCACCAGCAATGATGGTGATACATTGCTGTGTACATTATGTATATACAAATCGTCTAAACATCAATCCAACGATGTTAGATCTGTAAATTTGCTTTCGCAAATATTTTGTTCTTCCCTCGCCGGGATGCGAACTCATGCTACTTAGATATCGAAACACCAAATCGCCTGAACTGTAGCCGTCCCGCTAGACCACATGACCACCTGGGCTTCACAATAATAAAGCTTTCGGTGGCCGTGTGTTACCTTTTCTTGTCAGTTTAAATCTAGCGGCGTACTACAGTACATGCTATATAATGCATGGAGATGTCATCATTGTGTATCTTACATTAATTTGTAGGATCCTTTACTATAGATAATTTAGCTGATCTGTAAGAATAGCATCTTCATGCCTTATATATTATGTACTGTAGTACGACGCTAGATTAAAATCGAGGTGGAAAGGTAACATTCGGCCACCGAAAGCTTCATTTTATGAAGCCCAGGTGGTCGTGTGGTCTAGCGGGACGGCTACAGTGTGCAGGCGATTTGGTGTCACGATATCTCAGTAGCATGGGTTCGAATCCCGACGAGGGAAGAACAAAAAAATTGCGAAAGCAAGTTTACAGATCTAACATTGTTGGGTTGATGTTTAATCGAGTTGTATATACATAATGTACACAGCCATGTATCACCATCACTGCTGGTGATCCGATGGATAAATCAGTTGTAGAGTTGTCACTGGCTCAGACGTACTTATAAAATATAATTATTTTCTGTGACTGTATTTTTCATTAATTTGTAGGATCCTTTCTTATAGATAATTTAGCTGATTTATAAGAATATCATCTTCATGCCTTATATATCATGTACTGTAGTACGACGCTAGATCAAATCTGACATGGAAAGGTAACAGCCGGCCACCGAAAGCTTAATTTTATGAGACCCAGTTGGTCGTGTGGTCTAGCGGGACGGCTACAGTGCAGACGATTTGGTGTCACGATATCTCAGTAGCATGGGTTTGAATCCCGGCGAGAGAAGAACAAAAAAATTGCGAAAGCAAGTTTACAGATCTAACATTGTTGGGTTGATGTTTAATCGAGTTGTATATACATAATGTACACAGCCATGTATCACCATCACTGCTGGTGATCCGATGGATAAATCTGTTGTAGAGTTGTCACTGGCTCAGACGTACTTATAAAATATAATTATTTTCTGTGACTGTACTTTTCATTAATTTGTAGAATCATTTCTTATAGATAATTTAGCTGATCTATAAGAATAACATCTGCATGCCTTATATATCATGTACTGTAGTACGACGCTAGATCAAATCTGACGTGGAAAGGTAACAGCCGGTCACCGAAAGCTTAATTTTATGAGACCCAGGTGGTCGTGTGGTCTAGCGGGACGGCTGCAGTGCAGGCGATTTGGTGTCACGATATCTCAGTAGCATGGGTTCGAATCCCGACGAGGGAAGAACAACAAATTTGCGAAAGCAAATTTACAGATCTAACATTGTTGGGTTGATGTTTAGACGAGTTGTATATACATTATGTACACAGCCATATATCACAATCACTGATGGTGATCCGATGGATAAATCTGTGGTAGAGTTGTCACTGGCTCAGACGTACTTATAAATAAAATTATTTTCTTAGACTGTATCTTACATTAATTTCTAGAATCCTTTACTATAGATTATTTAGCTGATCTGTAAGAATAACATCTTCATGCCTTATATATCATGTACTGTAGTACGACGCTAGATTATATCTGACGTGGAAAGGTAACATTCGGCCACCGAAAGCTTCATTTTATGAAGCCCAGGTGGTCGTGTGGTCTAGCGGGACGGCTACAGTGCAGGCGATTTGGTGTCACGATATCTCAGTAGCATGGGTTTGAATCCCGGCGAGGGAAGAAAAAATATTTGCGAAAGCAAGTTTACAGATCTAACATTGTAGGGTTGATATTTAGACGAGTTGTATATACATTATGTACACAGGCATGTATCACCATCACTGCTGGTGATCCGATGGATAAATCTGTTGTAGAGTTGTCACTGGCTCAGACGTACTTATAAAATATAATTATTTTCTGTGACTGTATTTTTCATTAATTTGTAGGATCCTTTCTTATAGATATTTTAGCTGATCTGTAAGAATATCATCTTAAGCCTTATATATCATGTACTGTCGTACGACGCTAGATTAAAACTGACGTGGAAAGGTAACACCCGTCCACCGAAAGCTTCATTTTATGAAGCCCAGGTGGTCGTGTGGTATAGCGGGACGGCTACAGTGCAGGCGATTTGGTGTCACGATATCTCAGTAGCATGGGTTCGAATCCCGGCGAGGGAAGAACAAAAAATTTGCGAAAGCAAATTTACAGATCTAACATTGTTGGGTTGATGTTTAGACGAGTTGTATGAGGGAAGAACAAAAAATTTGCGAAAGCAAATTTACAGATCTATACAACGCTTCTAAACATCAACCAATTTTCTCAATGATTTGAAATGTTACGTTTTCAAAATCATGCACTTCTCTTAAAATGTGTAAGTTTCTTTCTTTTGTATAAAATAACCGATGGTTACTCAGTCGTATGTTGAATAGTGTTTGCATGACGCCGTCGCCTAAAGAAACATTTTAATAGGCAGCACAAAAAAGTTTACAAAAAGCTGAAATGAACGATTCTGAATCTGAGAGTGATAAAGAAGACATTTGCATTCCCAGGTTTAAAAAGAAAAGCGAAATAGAATCCACCAAGATGTAGGAACGAAAAATTGATATCTTCAGGAATCGATAAAAAAAAATTACTATAAAATCGTGATAGAAAAAAATAGATGCTATAAAGAACTTCCTAATATATCTAGAAACATATTTATGTTATTTGAAAATGTTTAAACTCTTGTCTTATAATTCAAAATGTATTTGAAAATTCGTCTTGTTAAATCCACATTGTTAAATCATCCAAATCCGATAACTAATAGATTATTTAATGTTAAACAAAACAGATGGGAAAATTTTGTGCTATGTTCAAATTAATATATTCATAAATATTTGAAATATCGTAAATGCAACAGTTTAATTTTTTATTATAGCCCTTCCAAAATCATTTGACAATCAGCTATTTTCGGAAAATCTGTTATAACTTTTTAAGATGGCGGCCGCTGTAAGAAGTAAACAATGACACGGCATGTATACATTTAGTGTTTTATCAAAAATTAATATTCTTAATATTTATTAAGTGGGTCCTATTTTTAATTTTTAAGATAATTCTTATTTCATTGCCACTCTAATAATACACTAGGATATAGCTAGATAAAGAAGATATTAAGTAATAAAATTAACGTGATCAATGAAAAACACAAGGCACTTAAAGTACAGTTGGTCCTATGGAAATTAGTATTGTTCGATTCTAAATGAAATTAATTTAAAATACTATTTTATATTTATAAAAGAAGACCTCGGATGGATGTTAACCGAGTTAAAATAACAATATTTTTCATTGTTCTTTAAATCATTCATCACACGGGTAACTAGTAATTTTACATAATCCAAATTAAACCAGTAACATGCAGAGTTATCGAACGTAAATATGACTGGAATAGTTGCATATGATCACAAGTCAGTAGCAAACGCATACGGAATCTCTCATAACAAGAAATCCAAGCTATGACAAACTTAAAAAGCGTAGATGATATTTTTTTAATAAAACGGCAGACGAAGGAAGTGCAGTTTTTGTGATGAATAAAACCTACTACATTGAAGAAGGCAATCGTCAGTTCTCCAACCCGAAATTTTACAAACAATTTAGAATGTGATCATATAAAATAAATAGGCAAACAAATTGATGAGGTCCTTTCAGATATGAATAGCAAAACACACAAAGATTACGACACATACGACTATCTACGACCTGCTGAAAACTGAACAGCCGGTATGTTTTACTTGCTCCCAAAACTCAACAAAGAAGGGCTTCTGGGAAGGCTGATAGTATCTGTCAATTGTCACACAACCCAAAAAATATGAATTCGTTGATTACCATCTTAGAACAACTGTTAGAACAGTACAATCCTATATTCAAGATACAACAGACTATTTGAAGAAAACGGATGCATCAAATCCCTTACCAAACAACACAATATTGGTATTGATGGAGTGTGTTCTTTATACACCAATATACCAAAGAAGGAGAGATTTTCTATATTTCCGAAATAACTTTCACCAATCTATAAAGTTCACATCTGAAATTTCGAATTGCATTTCTCGACATCACCTTTTGAAAACGGAGTCATGACAATCGAAATTCACAACAAAACCGGCAATCTCTTAGAAGAGTTGTCACCCGAAACACTTTTCCCGAAGTATTCCCTACAGCCAAGTTATCAAGTTAAAGCGGAATTGCTCATCGGTATCAAAATTAAACCTCCGTTTTGGACAAGTCATACAGCAGCTTAATCAAAACGTTATAAGAACAAAAACATTTCAGAAGCATTCGGTAAAGCAAAATATAAAGACCGAACAGACCTACTTGATTACAAAGAAAAGACGGCCCAGACAATTAAATATCGTTTTTTGTCAGCTTTCGTCATGGCCTGAAAAATCCTCCATGTATTGTCAAAAACACTGGCGTCTAATTGAAAATGATTCTTCCTTAAAAGAGATTTTTTTCCATTACCTCCCGTAATGGTTCACCATCGATCTAAAAACTCAGAGCTATTCTAGTTACATATAAAGTTTATAAACAATAGGATTTTATAAACTATGTGAAAGAGGCATTTGTAAGTGCTGCAAAGTCGCCAACATTGAAACCGATTTCGTCTGCACAGTTACAAAGAATCAATACAAAATATTCATAACATCAATTTGCGAAACGCAAAATTTTATTTATTTTCTTGCGTGTGGAACTTGCAAGTTGCAATATGCTGGTTAAACAGAAACACCATTCAACATATGGCTGCATAACCATCGGTCATTTATACATTAAAAAAGAAACTGCCCAAATCACAAGATATCTTTTAAGAGATGGACAAAATTTTCCAACTTTACTGCATCTTTGTGTAGTTCAAAGTACACAAATATTTGTTGTCATGCATCCGATTTGACCTAGATAAATGCACATGCCTGATGATGCTAGTTTGTCTAGCGAAATGTTGCGTATTTGTATTTGAAATCTAATAGAACGTTTTAATCTCTCTCCCTATCAATTTATCAAATCTTTGGATTTCAAATATTTGGCTTAGAGCGTTCCTGATGGAGGTAAATCCTGAAAAGGCCTTCGAAACATTATTTAACCTGTTGTATTCATTTTTTTAAATTCTGACATTAGATAAAACAATCTTGAAAGTGATACAAATTAAAAACCGAACCACGCCTGTATAATTCCAAAATTTCAACGTTGATGCAGGTTAATTATTTACAACAAAAATTTAATGAGCAATATGAACTGTAACCATTCTTAAATGTTAAAGATGACGAAAGTTGAGTAAGTACAACAGAGACTAAATAGCCACACGTTCTTAATGGATAGCACTGTTCAATTTGAACTGATATAATTTTAAATTTTTAAAAGTTGACGACGGTTAAGTTATTACAAAATAGTCAGCGTATTTGTACATCCAAAATGAAAAGCACTGTGTGGTGTGAACTGATATTACGACTAACAATACTTGTTTATAAAATGATTTATATAAACCCATAAAGAGTGTACAAAACAACACCAATACAAAAAAAAAATGAAACATTAATTGAGTTAATCCATGAATATTTCGAATAACAGATATTCTTCGTAGAAGGATTATGATAAAGTAAAATGGATCATACCAATTTATTTTGATTGAACTGAAACAATCTTTACAGTTATAAAGTAATACCACTATTGAAATTTCCCTATTAATCTTTATTGTAATGACTCTTAAAAAAAATACTGACTTTATCTTTGTTTCAAATAAAGAAATATTTGGCACGAGTACAGTTTTATCCTGTCCAGTACTAATGACAATTCACTACAGGTAATTAACATCACTGGAAGTTAACCAATCAAATTATTGGTTCTTTTAAGCTAACCTTGCCCGAAGGGCCAAGTAAGCTTTTCTCATTACTAGGAGAAAAGCCATCGTTCGTCGTCCGTCGTCGTTTACTTTTTACAAAAATCTTCTCCTCAGAAAACTACTGGGCCGAATTTAACCAAACTTGACCACAATCTTCATTAGGGTATTTAGTTAACAAAAATGTGTCCGGTGACCCGGCAAACTAACCAAGATGGCCGCCATGGTTAAAAATAGAACATAGGGGTAAAATGTAGATTTTGACTTATATCTCTTAAACCAAAGCATTAAGAGCTAATCTGACAAGGGGTAAAATTGTTTAATGGGTCAAGATTTATATGCCCTGAAATGTTCAGATGAATCGGACGATCGGTTGTAAGGTTGCTGCCCCTTAATTGGCAATTTAAAGGGAATATTGCCTTCTTGGTGATTATCTTGAATATTATCATAGATAGAGATAAACTGTTAACAGCAATAATGTTCAGCTAAGTAAGACCTAAAAATTAGTTAACATAACCAAATTGACCCCTTAAGGAGTTATTGCCCAATATAGTCAATTTTGAACAATTTTCATAAATTTGTTAATGTTTACAAAATATTTCCCACAGTGACTACTGGGCCAAGTTCATTACAGATAGAGATAATTGTAAGCAGCAAGAATTTCATGAAGTCATGAATCCATCTTTGTCCTTTGTTTAATATGCACATAGACCAAGATGAGCAACCCAGGCTATTTAGAGCCTCTAGTTTCTGTGTACAAGCTTTCGTAACCATAAAACTTTAAATTTTTCTAAATATTTTATGGAAATACCAATATAAAAATGATACTTTGAACACACAAGATATGTATATGTCTCTTTTTTTCATTGCATGAATAAAAAAATTTGAATACAAATTAATATATGAACACACAAATAGGCTAAAAAAAACTTGTATGTCTATATGATATTATTCATCGGCTGTGTTTGCAATTACAAATGCTAAAGAAGACCCATATATATATTTAAAATATAAGTCTAAAATGAAATGTTACAGTTGTTTATGTAATAAGATAAACCTTCAATGCAATTTTTAATAACCTTTGTTTGTTGTCCACTACTTAAAATCCACCGACTCTTCATATTTTAATCCAGTTTCATTGTCAAATGCTGTAACATGAAATTCTGTGTATCCAAAAATAAAGTCAACTGTAACGCTTGGTGGTTTGCATGCATATTCGGAGAACGGAACAAAAACCTCACAAAGTAACTGGCATTCGGCGTCATAGATATATTTAACTTTTTTTGTGGTATATACCGCAATTCTAATTCTTTTATACGATAGTGGCATTTCTTTGTATTCTTTTCTTATTTTTTCATTTACACTGACTCTTATATTTTTCTTAACTAAAATTTCGAAGACATCTTTATCCATGTCTTTTTCATTAGCAGTTGTGATAATATCGTGATCATGTTCTTGATTTTCAAAGGTTGGCTGCACAACACAACAATATACATATTCAGTGATTCGAGATGTAATGAAATGTGTTCGATGACCGATAAGAACAGCTCCCATCACAACTGCCAAATCTGCAGGGTATTTCTGTGGAAGTTTAACAATTGTCATGCTTTTAAAAGACTTATCAATTTTCTTCACAATTGCAGGAGATATGGACAATCCACCGACCATAAGAATCATCTTGGTTTCAAAATCTGTTAATTCATCCATCACATGTTGAATCTTAGTTGCGATTCGATTGCCAAAGGTGAGGAATAATAATAACAGTGATGACCTGAGGAAGATAATGTGGTCTCCTTTCAAAGATATTTCTCTAGAATATTTAGACGATTCTATGGTTTTGCGCAACGATTTATTATTATACGTTTGACAAAGGGTATCTAAATTAGAAAAAGGAATATCAAAAAATATTTTTTCTTTTCCAGATGCAAGAATATTTCTTTTGAATTTTTCGATTTCCCTTAAAATTTCGAAATAACTGTCCATATACATGTCTTCTGTTGATAATGATTTCATAACGCAGTCACCAACAATTTCACTTAACCAAACCAGAAAGTTTTTATCTACTTCACTTCCAGTAATGTCGTCCATAGTATCTTCACAATGTCGTATCAGTTCTCCACTATCTGTTAGTTCATGAGCAGTGATATCAACTGTACCACCTGTAATAAGAAAACAATTCAATTTACAAATATCAAAGTGAATGAATAGTTCTCTTTAGGGGCGAACATACGAATCATTGATAAAATGGGGTATTTTGGAAAATTGACAATTATGTTTCATAATAATGTATAGAAAACTTTAGACATTAACTTTAGCATTAAGTTACCTTGATGTCAGTGGAAACTTTTAACTTTCGGATGTATTGCTACTATAATGATAATATATATAATTCATGTGGCCAAGCGCATGTTTACGTTGTAAGCATAGCTTTATCTTATTTCCATTAATGCAAGTGATAAGTTTTACGGAATAGTCTAACGAATTGCAGTATGAAATTGAAGAAAAAATCTCCAAGTACCTCCGATATCAACTATTAAATATTTCCTGTCCAACTTTGGGATTTCTGCAGGTCGCAATTTATTCAAATACTGAAAGTAAAGGGAAATCGCCTCTGGTTCAAGTGCAATTATTACTCTATCTCCTCTTACACCTTTCTGCAAAAGAAAAATAACAAAGTTAAGGTAACTTTATAAAAATACAAACATTAACGCAAATACCAAGTTCACCAGTCATGAGGTTAATATAAAGGATAATATCAATATGATTATTTCACATTATGTCTTTATAAATAAATAAACAGCTAATATCATAATATCATACCTTCTATAACATGCGGAATGCAAATGCTGCTGAATGGAATTTAATACGATATAAATTTAGCTTAAGGAAGTTCGCTTGTCATGTTTTGGGATTTTTGTCAGATTTTCAGAATCCTCTGGTCTTATCCATTTGAATGCCTTAAACAAATTTGCCCGTTAACCCCCGTTTTACTTTTTATAAATATTTTACATGTATAATGATAAGCAATCTGTAAAAGTCTTATAAAATTAAATTATTTTTTAATAGTTTTTGAGAACTTAAACTTGTCAAGAGAGAATATTTTCACGCCAAAATTTCAATGGCTTATATTTCGAATACAAGCACATAGACCTATATATATGTTTTGCTCTTTTGATTCCTTTATTAATCACCTATCAATATAAACTAGTGTTTTGAAAAGTTAATTATTTTGAAACTGAACAGCGAATCTCTTGAGTGCTTAAAACTAGAAATCATGATACAAAAATTTAGGCATTAACACGTTACTCGCATTTCTTTTGTTGTGAATAAAAAAATATGTTATGCAGGTGCAAGTTATTAAAATCGTTTAAAGAGCCAAAATATACTTTGGGAACAAAGTATAGCAGTATTTGATGATCGGACTGGACCTAAAAATATAACAATCCTTGGAATTTCATGCTTCAAGATAAACTATTTTTCAAGAATAAGACGTCAATAGTTATTTATTAAACTTCCGAAGCATATGAGAACACCTCAAGTGTTTGGTTGGAATCTTGTTGCGTAATATTCGGTGTTCTATGTTGTGTTTTGTAGTCTGCTGTTTGTCTTTTTGTCGTAATTTGTAACATAACAAATCATTGACTTCCATGCATCAAGATAAAGAACAAGTGCATATTTTTCAAGAATTCGACTAATGGTTTCTGATTCTTTTTCGGACCACCTGAGTTCATCCCTGGTATTTTAGCAGGGATCGGTTTGCTCATTCTTTTGTTTTCTATGTTGTGCTTTATGAACTGTTGCTAGTCTATTTGTTTTCTTCAAGTTGATAGTTTTGTCTAGAATATCCCTGTGCTATCTTTCTGCTCTCACTTGTTAGTCACAAATCACAATACAACAGAATGTATGAATAATATAAATGGTAAAACATAATAAAATAAAAATACCGAACTCCAAGAAAATTTCAAATCGAAATGTCCTTCAAATGGCAACATCAAAAGCTCAAACATATAAAATTAATGTAAATCAACTCTCATATTCCTGACTTTAGAGGCATTTTTTTATGAGCAAAATGGTGGATCAAACCTGGTTTTACAGCTAGCTAAACCTCTCATTTGTATGACAATTGCATAACATCATATTGACAACAATGTGTGAACTAAACAGACAGACATAATAGGTAAAAATTAAAAAAAAATGGATACAGTCAACATTTTATTAATCACTATAAAAACAGAATTTATGATAAGAAATAATCCTGTATTATTAGTGAGGTTGATATGGAATATTTATCAACAAGGTCTTGGTATTTTCCTACGAATGTTTGTAGGAAAAGGACGAGACGTTCTTTGAAAGACATGTTATTTTATAATTGTCGAAGAGTGTTTTTTAATATTCACTGCTGGTAAAATAAAATTGTCAGCTAAATGGGATTCATCTCAAATATGCATTTGGCCGTGCAGACAGAGACATCAAATCAGTAGTTATGAATAGCACGTTGAATTAAATTGATGTTTTTTTCGTAACCCGAATCCCGATGCTCCTCTATCCAGACATCTTAAGCAGTGTCGCTTTTCCATCGACTGCGTCTTTCTTGCATCGTTCGTTTACATCTCAATTTTACGGCAAATGTTTAAATCTGGACTCATACTGTTTAACATAGAAACTATACGTTCTCTAGCTCTGGTGCACCTCAAATGTTTTTTTTATATATATATTAATGAACAATTTTGTTTTGGTCTCAAAAAAGATCTGGAAATAGGTCTAAATAAAAAAGTATCCGTTTTTAGAATTGACTATGAGTAATTAAAGTACCTTTTTAATGATAAATATGGACAGGGAATTGACTCTTCTTTACAAATGACAACTTCATCATCGAATCAATATTAATCAGTTATAATCTAAAATCTAAAAACTTTGCTTTACAACGAATAAAGCTTACTTTGTTATAATAAAGAATACCGTCATCATAGTCAAATATAATAATGGAAGTTGACCATTAGTGTCTTTGTATTTAGAACATGACGTAAAGAAAAAAGTACATGTATTAATATAGTTTTTCTTCACTCTTGACCTGTGCGGTTGTTGTTTTGCAGCTTCTCATTACAAAATTTTTTGACGAGTCTTAAATGCGTTGAATACTATATTCTCACCTGATGTCGTAAACGTTAGATTGTATTAAATTTTGACGAGCCTTTGTCAAGCAAATGAGTTAAGTATGACTCTACCTGCATCTAAACTTTTCCAAACTTTATAGGCCTACACACATTTATTATTGTTGTTGTCGTGACGTGAATGTATCAAAAAGGTCTTCTTTTTTTTCACAGAATTGAGGCATTTTCTGAAATTATTAGAATAGGATTTTTCTACCCTATATACCGGGTACCACTTTGCCTCATAAACTTATTAAGAAAAAAATGACACACTTGATAAAATGGAAATTTAAAAAGTCAGAATGCGAATATAAATGTTCAAACCTTATTACGTATTTTTTTTTGTAAAAACAAACAAAAAAAACTTTGACAATTGGACCTGCTTTAATACTATAACTGCCCTATAATGTGTGCTTCACAACAGTTTTGGTCGCTACAAAGATTCCTATATTCATGTTATCGTAATTTCCATAGGGACTAATTGTGCACCACTTATTGCCAACATATTTCATTATTGTTATGAGTTATAATTTATGACTAAAATCAGCAAAGACCCATCGAAACAACATCTGATTTAAATATTTAATAACACTTTTAGATATTTAGATGATATATTGGCTCTCAATAATGACCACCCCGGTATGTCACTAAGAGATCTATCCTGCCGAACTTTAAATAAAACTAATACTAACTATGAACACTGCCCTTTCCCAGATCTGGATATCTATATCTTTACAGGGAAGCTTTATACCAAAATTTATGATAAAAGAATTTATTTATATTTCCTATTGTTAATTATCCATTTTCAGATAGTGGCAATTCCTTGGCACCATCTTATCGTGTTTATATATCTCAACTTGTTCGATTCGCTGGTGTATGTATGCCGTATTTGATTTTAACGAAAAAAATCTCTGTATAACTGAACAAATATTACACCAGGGTTTTCGATATCACAAACTAATGATTACTTACTACACATCATCGGTACATGGACATCATTCGTAAATTTAAATCAGCATGCAGACATCTTGCCGGACTGAATTTAAATAAAGCTAACACTAACAATAAACACTGCCCTTTCCCAGGTCTGGATATCCATATCTTTACCGGGAAGCTTGATACCAAAATTTATTATGATAAAAAAATGATTTTGTATTTCCTATTGTTAACTATCCATTTTTCAGATAATTCTTATCCACAAAAGAAACGAAATAAAATCCCCAACGATAATTTTTGCTTTTAGAGTATATAAAAAAAAATCACTAATCCGCACCCTGACTTGTATTGTCATAATCTCATAATAAATTCATAATTGTCACTAGTTTACGATACTACGCAATTTATTATATTTATCATTCTAATCCGATTCGTTTTAACAAAGATTGCCTTGAACATGTAAGAGAAATTTTACTATAATAAATATAAAACAATAAGAAGATATGCTGTTATTCACGTCTTTTGAATACTGTTAGCATATCTCAACAAAAGTTTGTTTTTGCAATTGTATGTTTAACACCATATAGTTTTCGTTTGTCTTCACAATTGCTTGCTACAGTATAAATTTTTCATATTTTCTTTCTTCAATGCTTTAATTCCCCGCTTTAATATTTTCTACCGAATCTTTGATGCATTTTTGTAAGAGCTTAGCGTCATGCACAGATTAGCATTTCGCCTCGGTTGACATACCACTTAAAGAATTTGAGATATTGCTTCACAACATAAGGATATAATATACCCAAAGTGGTGCTGATGCCGGAAATCGTGCTTATGTCGATTTTGTGGTCGCGACGTCATTGATTGGTTAAGGAAAAATTGGGGCGGCTTAGTAAAATTAGAAATTCATAAAAAGATTTTTTTGGGGGAAGCGTCCTCCTTTCTCACTGAAATATTCTGCAGTAATAGTCGAAATAATCTTAAATTATAACAACTGATTTCTATCAATACAAGTTAACATGTAGACGTATATAACCAACATAAGTAACACGTGTTTTATTTACTTCAAATTCTAATTATACATAATATACTCTATTTTTCTACATATAAACAAAAAGTAAAAACAATATCCTTAACAAATAAAAATGGAAATCTACATTAAGACGATAAAGGCCGTGCAAAATCGTTTGTGTAAGGTCTGTTTGATTCACTCACTTGTGATTTGATTTGATTTTTGGTGTTTTAACGCAACTTTTAAGCACCGGTTTTGGGCTATTTCGTGGCTGCCTGTTTTTATTAATTGAGGAATCATAGTGCCCGGAGAAAACCACCGACCTTTTATAGGGAAACTGACAATCATAGATATAGGAAGATGTGGTATGAGTGCGAATGAGACAACTTTCCATCCAAATAACACTTCATAAAAGTAAACCATTATAAGTCAAGGTACGGCCTTCAACACGGAGCCCTGGGTCACACCGAACAGAAAGCTATAAAGGGCCCTTAAAAATTAGTAATGTATAACCATTCAAACGGTAAAACCACCTGTCTAAATTATCTAAAACGAGAAACGAGAAACACAAATGAACTACATAAACAAACAACAACTACTGTACATCAATTTCCTGACTTAGGACAGATGCAAACATTTGCAGCGGGATTAAACGTTTTAATGGTACCAAACCTTCTAAATCAAATCAAGTTGAGTATATCTGCACGACCGGAGTTCGAACTCACAACTTCGGTGTTGACTGGCTAGTGATTATAGTAGTAACTACTTAGACCACTCGCCCTACCGAGACCCCATTCACTTGTGAACTTACTGAATAACCTCATAAAGAATCATAACAAAGTGTTATCGAAACGATGAAATCAATATAAAATAAAAATTTAAGCAAGTTTTTGCTGATATGCTATTCGATTATTTTATTTTGATAAAATAATCTTGTGTATAAATATTACCTCCAAAACTGTATCTGATACGTAGAAAATCGAGGTAACCTCTGCTTGCAATATTTGCACTTCGCCCATTGTTTGTTAGATATTTTATTTGACTCTTTTTGAATCATAACAAAGTGTTATCGAAACGATGAAATCAATATAAAATAAAAATTTAAGCAAGTTTTTGCTGATATGCTATTTGATTATTTTATTTTGATAAAATAATCTTGTGTATAAATATTACCTCCAAAACTGTATCTGATACGTAGGAAATCGAGGTAACCTCTACTTGCAATATTTGCACTTCGCCCATTGTTTGTTAGATATTTGATTTGACTCTTTTTGATATATGTACGATAAAAAAACATAAAAATATAACAATGCATTAATTTACCTTTTCCGCACAATGCCGCATGAAGGCTTTTGCTTTGTTAGAACATACAGCTGGAACTGTGAGTACCCATTTAATATCACCAAAGTTGATTTCTTGATAGCTTTTCATAACTCGTTCCATCAACTCATAAATGAACGATGAAAAGACATCGATGGCTTTCATGTTCCTTCCTTTCACATCTTTTATCAACATTTCGTTCGATATATTCTAAAAATTTTATACCAGATGAAGATGATGTATTCGTTCTACATTTATTATACTACGGAGTAAAGATCAATGTTATGTCATGTCATTTGTGGTTATTATAGTTTGGTATGGCTCCATGCTTATTCATCCCGCCATTGTGATATTCTAATATGGTAATTTTTTAATTCTTGTCTTTCATTTTTGCTAATGTTCTTGTCTATATGTTGTTATTTTTGTTTTTATTTGTTGATGTATTTTTTTTTGTTTTATAGGAATTAAGAGTGTTGACTGACGAACCCATTTTTGAAAGATTTTTTTGAGACTGTCACTGCAAGTAAAAAGTAAAGCTAGCCATAAAAACAGGTTAAATCCACCGTTTTCTATATAAGGCAGGTATATGACAGTCGTTGTCAATTTGTTTGATGTGTTTTAGCTTTTGATTTTGACATTTGATAAGTGAATTTCTGTTTTGAATTTTCCTTGAAGTTCGGTATTTTTTGTTATTTCATTTTTACACATTTTCAACCAGATAGTAAAACTGACAACGTAATTTGGACATTTACTTTGACCAGCCGGTATTGTTTGAACTTGTGGTTCTTCGTCTGTCTTTTAACCTTACATAACAGCATGCTATTTCTCTTCACCTAGGTTCATTTTATTTTATTGTTAGTAGAAATGAAAATGTTTTGCATTTTCATTGTTTTATAACATATAAAGTTGAATGGGCTTATTTTAACTAAAAAATATAATTCAAGCACATCAATTTGAAATGCAGTTTTTCGAACAAAAGCTCTAAAATATATGAGGCGAGCTAAAAACCAATTTAAGTTCATCATTTTCTAGATAAGAAAATGCATGTACCAAGTTAGGAATATGAGTATGGTTGTCAAAGGTACCAGAATTATAAGTTAATATACCAGACGCGCGTTGCGTCTATATAAGACTCATCAGTGACGCTCATATGGAAATAGTTGTAAAGCCAAAACAAGTACAGAGTTGAAGAGCATTGAATACCCAAAATTCAAAAAAATTGTGCCAAATACTGCTAAGGTAATCTATGCATGGGATTTGGAGAATCCTTAGTTTTTAAGAAAATTATGACAGTTGTTATTCATTCGTTTGATGTGTACTTGCTTTTTATTTTGTTTACCTGAGAGCATTTTAGCCTCATTCGTACAATATTACAAGTATGGATGTTTTCACTTTTAATTGATTAATAGAAAGAGTTTGTCGAGTTGAGTTTTTGACCTTTGATTTTGCCATTTGATATATAAGCAGTTACGATTTGCTATTTATTAAGGTACTTTACAATTTGACTATTTTTTTGTTATTTGATTTTAATTATTGTTTAAAGTCATCGATAAAACAAGGGCATTTTCAATTCCGACAGTGTTGAAAACTAAAAGAGGAACAATTTTCGACTAAGTACTATACAATTAATATACAGATTTAAAAGAGGAATAATTTAAGAATAATACATGAAATTTGACATAGAAATAAAATTGAACATATGTTTAAATTATTTGTCCAGAATTTTTCAACTTCACCGGAATTCTTTAATAATGTTTTAAATCTAGCGATGTACAAATGCAAACAGGTAAAAAATCGAATACTCCTTAAATTGGAAAGTATTATTTGCATGTAAACCTGTATGATACACAGGTGCATGTGTCAATACAAATGAATAATAATACACACGGGCAGGTTTAATACACATTATTAGAACAACTGTAATTTAATATTAGAGGGGACTATAATACATAATTTGACTGCTCATGATGATTTAATAATCTTTTGAGAGTGCTACGTCGCAAAGTATGAAAGAGATATCACTGTTTAAGAGTAACTAACCATTCATCACTTAGGATTCATATAATGGTATTATCTACTTTCTCTTCTTTTTCTTTATATCATCTAATTGCAACAGTCTTTACCTTTCACAATGGAGATTGTAACATAATTGTCTATATTTTGGATCTATAAGTTTCTGTATCACTTTTAACTTTTTCATTTCTTAACATTGTCAAGTAGGCAAATATATCTATAATCAGTAGTAAAATGTCAAATTGTTCATCTTTCATATAAAAAAACTTTTCACTACAGGAATTAATTAAATCTTCCAAAATCGGGTTTCTGATATCTTCTAGACTTTAACACGTTAATAAAACCTTATTTATGACTTTGAACTTTGACTTTTTAACTAATTCCTTTATAAATTTCTTGTTTCAAAAACTTAGTAAATTTTTTTTCAGTATAAAGTTAGTTATTCAAATAAAACAACCGTACACTTGACAAGATTTTGACACGCAATTACGACTACGTTAAGTTACTGCTGGTTTTGGTCCTTTGTGCTTTATAGATAAATCGCGGTTTGTAAACCGAAAAGATTTCAAAATGGCCGCACGCAGAGAATTGATATTCTAAATTTAAAATCGATGGTGATCTCTAATCTAGCGGAATAATACTAATATTTATGAATTTGTGCTTTTTTTTTTATACAGAATGGACATAATTTTTAATTTTAGTTTCTTGTGTATAATTCGGAGTTTAGTATGACATCCATTATCACTGTAACATATTTTTAGGGGCCAGCTGAAGGACACCTACGTGTGCGGGAATTCTCGCTACATTGAATAGCCATTGGTGGCCTTCGACTGTTGTCTGCTCTATGGTCGGGTTGTTGTCGCTTTGACACATTTCCCATTTCCTTTCTCAATTTTATAATATAAATTTTCTTTTTTTTGCAAAATTTCCTTTTAACTGATGAAAATTTCGTACCCAGCATTTTATATTGCGTTAAATCGCAATAACTAGATGACGTATGTCACCCAAACAAGTTGCCTACACTTGGTTTTCTCCGTAGAGGGAATATAAATTCTAAACTTTGTGAATGAGTTTTTTTTTAGATTATTATAAATGAATTAAGAAAATAGGGAAAACAAGAATGTGTCCTCAGTACACGAATGCCCCACTCGCACTATCATTTTCTATGTTCAGTGGACCGTGAAATTCGGGTAAAATCTCTAATTTGGCATTAAAATTAAAAAGATCATATCATAGGGAACATGTGTACCAAGTTTGAAGTCAATTGGACTTCAACTTCATCAAAAACTACCTTGACCAAAAACTTTAACCTGAAGCGGGACAGACGGACAAACAGACAGACAGACGGACGAACGGACGAACGGACGCACAGACCAGAAAACATAATGCCCCTCTACTATCGTAGGTGGGGCATAAAAAGCGAATTTTCCCTCTAAATAAAAATCTCAAGTTTTCCTTCTTAATGAAGTTTTTATTTGGCAATTTGTATGGCCCCATGCTTCGAAAAATACATATTTATTTAGTTTCAGAAAGACAATTAAATTATGTTATATGATTCTTAGTTACACGCATTTTAATTGAATAAGTTGGCATGATATTTGTACCAAGACATTCTCTGAAGCCTATTTACCATTTGTTAACACAAATTTATCAGGAACAGTTAGACATGTGAAGTAATGGTATTCATTTAGTATCCATTTAGTCTCTAAATGTATCAGTGATCACCCATTCATCAATACTAACAATACTACCTGGTTAATTTAAATGTTTAAATTGTATTGGATTTTATACAATCTGGTTGAGCAATATGTATAGGTAAAGGTCAAGACACATAATCAAATTCCAGTAAAATGAAAATACAAATCAATTTTTTTAAATAAAATTGCTGATACAATTACTCAATCGACAAGTTTTTTTAATAAACATTTTTTATTGCAGATACTTTACCTCATCGTAATACAGTAGACTCTTAAATTTTTCAAAAAATAAATAACTGTCTGCCTCTCCATTAAGTAGTAACTCTGTGTATTCTTCTTGAGCTTTATATCCAATTGATTGAACACTGCCATCTTGTTTCATTAAAATACACGATGAAGTTTTCACTGGAAGATTCGACATACCACTTCCCATCCAACTGTTATCGACTTTTATATCTAGTGGATTGATTTTAAACATAGCAGTTGTTGATGACCCATACCATGAAAACGTCGACCCAATGTCAATTGCAGCAACAACTGTGAAATCTGTAAAAATAAAAAGAACACAAGAGCGACTAAGATATAAAATGTAAGATCAAATGATACTAAATAGAGGCTATCAATAGTTGAAGCTGTTCTATATTAAAGAATATATCAATAATAAACCATTGAATATACAGGATACATGACTGATATCTTATTTTTCACATATGTTGCATTTATCTCTACAAACTATATGTTTTATGTTTAGCCCTTAATGCTGTATTTGGTAAAAATCGACATTTGAGGGCATTATATAGAAATCGCATTGGGCTAATAGTTTTGTACTGTTGATACTCTTTCTTTATCATTCTTATATATCAAAATTCAAAAATTGGTATTGTTTGTCATTTAAGCGATTGAAATAATTATCTATATGTTGCATCAACTGGTGTGTTATCGATCTGTGCATTTTGATTTTGGCCAATAAGACTTAATCAGGAGAGGCAAACTAAAGTCTCTATTTCATGACATATCGTTTGAAATTTGAGAAAAAATCCATCTTTTTAATTATCCTTTTAAATGTTTAAGGCTTTTTGTAGCTGTCTACGTGTTATGCGTTTTGCTTGTTTTTGAAGGCCGTTGTTGTAAACTTCTGTGTCATTTGGGTTCTGATGGAGAGTTGTCTCATTGGAAATCATACCACATCTCTTAATGCTGTATTGACAGTTCTTATAAGTTTCATCCCGCCGATTTGTTTCCTTATTCTCGAATCATATCTTTTCCGCATCTTTTGTATATGTGCAGATTATTCGAACGAAAATGAAATGTTTTCTTTATACTTTAGCAATGATCCAATATATAGATTTTACAGATATAATATACCCAATAACAATTCTGGTAAAGTTCGTTTTTTTTTACTTGTTGGTCATATACAAATCTTTTTGAACCATTACAAAAAGGGGAACGAAAGATACCAAAGGGACAGTCAAACTCATAAATCTAAAACAAACTGACAACGCCATGGCTAAAAATGAAAAAGACAAACAGAAAAACAATAGTAAACATGACACAACATAGAAAACTAAAGAATAAACAACACGAACCCAACCAAAAACTAGGGATGATCTCAGGTGCTCCGGAAGGGTAAGCAGATTAACAATTGTGTTTTGCAATGATTCAACAGCTATTGTTTAATTTACTTTCTCAAGAAGAATTGGTGTAAATAGTTATTTTTGAGTATTGTAATTTCCAAAATTGCATGCATTTATTATTGTGATTTTTCAAGAATGTGAGTATATTATGATTTTTGTGATTTCCAAAATCATCATACAAGTCTATATTTCAGTTTTCAGAATGCGAATTGTCATTGCGATACTCACAAAGCTGCATTATTCTTAATAATAAAAACATCGCAATTATTTCCGAATTGACAGTAATTTCTTAATATGACTTTGCTCGAACCTTTTTGCATTCTTCCTATTTCCAAGGAGCATTGATATATGTACTACCTTTGCATCAAGTTAAATAGGACATTTTTTCACTCGTGACTCGTTACATTTTCAGATAAACTTTTCAAATATTTATTTATTTTTAAACTTCAGTTAGTTCAGAAATTTTGCATTGCACGAAATTCATTGATGTAATTCTGTCTCTCTAATGACTTTAAGACGATATTTAGACACACTTTTTCATATGATGTGTTTATTATATGTGATATTATCAGGGAAAATTTCTTTTTTCATGATGTCACAATACGATTTTTAAAGGGCAGCAAAACGTTAAAAGTCATGTTTGAATTTTGACCAATGAAGAACTTGTATCAAAAGAATTATAAAAATAATCAACCGGTTGGGAAAGTATACATTGGGTTAGAATAAGAGAAAGTTTGAGAGCTTATCAATCCTTTTATACTATCAGTTCAATATTTTTTCAAGTTACATTATATGAAGCGAATGCGATCTTTTAGGATGCTATCAACTTGTGCAATATTCCTGATCATAAATCTGTTCAATAGAAAAGATCAGTCTGTACCTATCATATCTTACACATATACATAACCAATTGCAACTAAAAGCTTTAATTAAAGTATATAGTGGAAAGTAAAGTTAAAGGATATGCAGTCTGTTGAAAAACACGCCCTGCAAACGTAACAAATATGTTGTAAATTAAAGCATCGAGCATCTTGATAATGTCAGTTTCAGAGAATTTTTTGTTTGAATCAGTGTGATTCTTTACAAAGTAGAATTTATCACTCACTAAGACAATATCTACGTTGGTCATTCTTTTTTTTATGAAACGAAGCAATACCAGCTCTTTCAATTTGTCTTTTAATTTAGAATGGGGAATACTTGTGTAAAGTGTAGAAAAGTCAAATGTTTTAATACTTTTGCAAGATAAAAGTCTTACATTATATGTACTCTAAGAGATCTTTGGAATTTTTTAGTATCCACATCTGATTCACGCCACCTCTTAAATAGGCAGTTTGACAATAACATTGAATACCGGCTTGAATAAACTGCTTGATAAATCATTATTGACAATCACTTGGAAAGTCACTACTTACCACCATGATACCTAACAATGAGGACATCCTGGATTATCATAGTTTTGTTGAATTCAAAGTTTTACTTAAAGCCGATATTCAGTGAGCTTTTTAAATCGAAAGAATAACAACATGTATACACACATATAAAAGTCATGAAAATAACAGAATTTTAAACATACAGTGCCAAGTCAGTTAACATTGATGACATATAAAGGTTTAAAGCATAGTCTGCAAAATAAAGTATATCTTAAAACATAGCACAAGTTTAGATGATAATCAAAGCAGATAAAAAGCAACTAAAAAAGCTAAACAAATCAAATCGGCACACAAAAAGAGAAAAAAAGAAAAAGGCACAGACATTAACACACTGCACTGGCATGAGCTGTTATTTGGATCCTATGTTTGTACCAATATTTTGAAGCATATTTATTAATTTTGATAGCAAATAATTTAAGAAGATTGCTTGGATTTTCTTTGTGTATTATTTTAAAGTTTCTGTTGCATATTGTTTTTATTCTTCTTATTTTTAAAGAAGGTAATTTGAATCTTTCTACCGGTTTTCGTATGATCTATTATTATCCTCATCATATGAAGCTAAGAGCTCTTTCTTAAATTGTTTCCTATTTTAACATAATTCATTTTTCTACAATACAGCCAAATATCTGGACAATAACTAACGCTCGAAAGAATGAATGAGTAGTATTGGTATATGTTCCTTTGGATTTTCAACCAAAGATGAAGAACTGGATCTTCTACCATAATATTGGATACATAAACTACATAAATGTCATTTCAAACAATGTTATATGGCCGGGTTTTCTAAGTGCTCCAAGAAACCTCTTTCTAAATTATTAACATCAATATTTGATCAGCTATAAAAACAGTTATTGTGAAACTACATATTCTACAAGTGAGTTAGATGTGACTACTAAAGAATTCCAAAGATCTTTAAGAGTATATGCAATCCAAGTCTCTTTCGTCGTGCAATGGTAATGGTTTTCTAAGTTGTGTTTATTTAGTCAAGGCGTTGTTAGTTGATTTTTGGACTACTCATATGTTTCGATCAATAACACATGTGAATAGAACACAACTGTATTGTCCTTCTTAATGTTTTTCTCCAAGGCATAAACATCATTTATACAACGTACATTTAACAACTCCGTTCACCGCTACTGAATTGCAACAGACTAGTGTGTAAACTGTTAACTTTTCTGGAAGAATTGGTTAAATTGGAGCAAGGAATCATATCATAATTCATATTCAAATAAATTCCAACATGCATTTTTTTTTATCCTGTTTCCGACTTCGATTTTAAAGACTGCATAATGTATATTTCTTTTTTTTTACCTGATTTGTTTTCCGTCTGTACCATTTTGGTATCATAGATATATGCCCATGTACCATAAACTGAAATGAGTTAAGGGCATTATCAGTATTTGTTCATTTAAAAGTAATTCCCGTTGTTTAATAAATGTTAAGAAGGTCTTCAAAGCAGCGAGAAAAATCCCGCTTCCGGAGGTATGTCCTCAACTGGCCCCTAAATAAAATTGTGTACTAGTTCAGTGAAAATAGACGTCATACTTAACTCCAAAACATAAAAAGGAACTAAAATGGAAAAAAAACACCATATAAGACTAACAAAGGCCAGAGGCTCCTGACTTAGGACAGGTGCAAACATGTTTGTGAGATCTGTATATATTTGATGTATTAATTGTATTTATTGTAGTTCTAATAAACATTTGCGGAAACTAGGTCTATAACTTTATAACTTATACAGAAAATCTTACGATTACAGTTGACAAAAAACAATGAGGATGCATTTGGTCAAGTATTTAATCGTGCAATGTTTTAAAATACCAGTATGATTATGAGTACGATTTTTTTTTGGTTTCTCAATTAAAGAGGTCACAAAAGGCATATCCACTTTCTTTTGCGCATGACATACGTCAAAAACAGAGCTTTACAAACAGGACAGGCAAATACAATATTCTTTTGAGAATAATACATGTAGAAAATCACGCTCGTACTCATTATCATTTTTAATCAAAAGTCCAACTTCTAAAATATTCGAATCTTCGATTGAAAGGATATTAACCGTACGAATAGTTAAAAAATTACAGGAACGAGGATACAGATAATCAGTCATTACAAACATTAATTCAATCATAAGTATATATAATATAATACGTTAATTACTACATTACCTAAAATATATGATATCACCACTAGTATAACCATTACCAGAACCTTATGTCCTAAAAAAAGAAAGAAAACGATATGCCAAAAAAACTTCTCGACAATCATTTATTAAGCAACGGTAGAGCTTGTACAACGACGGTTTCTATGATCTTTCTCTGTTAAAAGAAGCATTTGAATTACTTTCTAAACCAAAAAGCGACATAAAATTGTGCACGCTTCTTGTTTAAAAGTCTGTAATTTTTCTCTAATACTTTTTTTTAACATTGTACTACCAGTGGGTAATTTCCATTCAGTTTCTCTTTGATGAAAGTACAAAATGCGAAATAGACCCATATGTTATACTGCCACTCATAAATTGTAAAACGTCACCAGTGTCTAATCTTTGACAAGCTTTCCTATCAAGTCTGTTTTATTTGTTCACATATCGATGTCAATATAAGTGAGTTTTATACGGCTGATTTTTAGCTAGCAATAAAACCAGGTTTAATTCACTATTGTCTACATGACATAAGAAAATGCCTGTACCAAGTCAGGAACATAACATTTGTTATCCGTACGTTTGATGTGTTCGCGCTTTTTATTTTGCCATTTGCCTTGTGACTTTCCGTTTAGAATTTTTCTAAGAGTCGGATATTTTTGTTATTTTGCTTTTTTTGAAAAGTATTTAACAACAATTTAAACTCTTGGTGAACTAATGTTTCCATTGATTTTTTTCACTGTTGAAGCAATACAAAAAATTTAAATAAAGGTAATTTTGGATCCGTGTCGTCAAAATAAACGCAGTTGTGTCGTTACTGAAAAAACCCACATGATTTATAAAAAAAATCGTTGGCGTTTTCTTTTCAAAATTTTATAAAGAACAATTGGCATGATTAATAGCAAATTAATTTGGCTTTCGCAGTCAGTTTGAGTATCAACTATCATATGAAAAGTTTGAACAATAGTACCGAATTTTGCACAGTGAATAAGTCTCCAAAATTACTGAAAGACCGAAGATGACACAATTTGTCAATCTTTGAAAGGATGTTCAGAATCAAAATGACAGTCTACTTGAAAAAATGCTCCATCATCCTTATTATTAGAGCTACATACAATTAAGGAATAGATGAAAACAACTTCATTGACAACCGTTTTAATGTGTTTCATAACGATATTGTTGATATAATTGATTCTTTTCTTGTTTGTGTTGATGAATAAATGTTTCTTAATCTGTTGATGAAGTTGCTATACACACCTGGTATTGAATCAATAGTTGTGTCAAGACAACTTTCTATTGGTGTTTCTGTCTCTTCCTCAGTTCTGTTCAATGAATTAAAATGCTAGAATTTTCATTAAAAAGTTATTTCAGTCAAATATAAAAGAACAGAGTTCAAAGTTCTCCCGGATTGCACATATTTTATATTTCAAAGGGGCATAACTATTTCAAAAAAGTCGATCGGCCACCATTATAGAACTTGTCCGAGGTATTGCTGATATTATCCTAAAGTATAAGTTCTATAAAAAAATCCGGCAAGAATTGTACCCATGAGAGCGCTAACAAGGCCATTTTCCATAAATCTAATATAAATCTTTTTAAAAAGTAGAGCAGTCACCGTTAAGGAACTTGTCCGAAATATCGATAATGATTATCTTTACTATAAGTTTTATAAAAATCTGGAAACATTGTACCCGTGAGAGCTCTAACGGGGCCTTGTTTTCACAAATTTAATATTTCCATGGGCATTACTCTTTAAAAAAAAGGTCGATCGGCCACCATTATATAACTTGTTAGAGATATTGCTGATATTAACCTATAGTATAAGTTTTTTATGAAAATCTGACAAGAATTGTACCTGTGAGAGCGCTAACAAGATCGGACGGAGGGACGGACACACGGAATGACACACCGAAGGAATAACGGACGCTCGTTATTTCCACGTCCCCCGCAACGCGTTACGCAGGACACAATAAAAGAACTTGATATTCTCCTAAATAGCAGAAATATGTCGAAGCATGGGCATAGTGAGTAACCACTCCAAACAAGTATTGTCGGATTTGCAAAGTTTAATCATTACGTATAAGGCTTTGGTATATTATCGCTATTTTACGAAAGGAGTAGGTCCGGTAAGGACCGATTTTGGCCTCAAATTTCAGGTTCATCTTACGAAAGATTTTAACTGATTTAGTCATTAAAAACAACCCGATTCAATCTCAAATATGAAAAATCTACCAAACATGCCGAAAAATGTCACTTTTCAGATGATTTTTGTCAAAAATGAAAGTGGCCGCATCCGTGTTCATCCTCAACCTTTATATATGTTGTGTATTATCATAAAATACAACTTACATTTCAATATAAAGGATGAACACGAATGCGGCCACTTTCGTTTCACACGAAAACTGTCTAAAATTTAACTAAAATGCTAGAATTGTGAAGATTTCAGTAATTTAGCATGACTTAATGGTGCTAGTACCCGATATATGTGCATTGTATTGTCAAAAACAGCCCATATTTATGTAGCAGAAGCATTCTACTGTCCAATAAATAACTAAAAGTTTACATTTTAACAATTTTGTAAAACTGCTATATTTTGGGGCCAAAAAGGGGTCTTACTGGACCTACTCCTTTACCTTTGATCTTTCTGACTTATAATTTCCTTTCTCAACACAGTACAGTAATTTGAAAAATTATCGCTATAAACTAAGGGTGCAAGTCCCGTTGGAAATGAAATTAAAAACATCGTCATAGGTAAAATAGCAATGTACAGATTATCATTGGTGAATTAAATTCGATTGCTTTTCTTACTTTCGACGTAACGGCTCAAGCGAGAAAATCAATCTCTTTGAGATGACTAACGATCATCTATAATTTTAGGTTGCTTGTTGTTAGGCAAATGTTTTATATTGAATCTAAACAACTTATCATCATATACGATTGACAGTTAAGATATCCTATCCTTCAAACCAGTCAATCCTGTATATAATAAAATATGCATTTAATATTTACTTTGATCTATTTATCAAATACGAATAAGAGAAATAGACCATTGAACCTTTACGAAAGCTACCATCAATAATTAATGCGGAAAATATCGTTTCATAAACTATACTTGTGCAAATTTAACTATATGCTACGATTTGGTTGAACATGGACCGAAATAACTTAAAACGTCTCTGACTAAGAAAGCATGATTTGATATTGTGAAATAACTCATTTTTATTACTGAAATTTGAACGTAAGGAGTATGGCTTAATCTTAACAAAACCAACAATATATATTCTGTGATTACTATGACCACACTATTTTGATGCATGCAAGAAGTTTATGTTACTTTTTCGCAGCATGGACACACATTGAAAGTGTGCGGTTTAATCACAACTGATTCTTATTCAAAGCAGGAAAATTTGTATCTAGGGACAAATATACCATGATTTATATGGAAAGAAGTAGAATATATCTTCGCCTTTTACTATTCATGTATAAACAATATAATTTTTAGAATAGGTAAATAAAAAAATAAAAAACTACTTAAATATGTCAATATGTCTATAACTCTACTTATAATAAGAAGGATTTTGAGATTATTGTTGTCCTTTGCGGATGATATTTGTCTTGAAAAGTATCGAGTAGCTTAAGAGACTTTTAAATCTCGAAGTAACGACAAGCTGTTCTCAGGATGAAAATAGTTTATTATGAAATATAATGAAATATAAATATTAAAGTAAAACTAAACTAAACTTTAAATAAGATCTTGAATAGTTTTTCGTTTTTTAAGTTCAAGAAAATTTATGTATCATTATAATATTATATATATAATTGGAATACCACGGATTTCATTATTATATTCGTTAGATACCAATTTTCGTGGATTCCGTGGGAACAGTTGAACCACGAAATTGAATGTGATACGAATGTCAAGTTTTCCTTTATCCACGAAAATTGGTATCCACGAATCCACAGTACTTGATCACTAAAATATCAAAGCACATTATCTTCAGTTTCATTAAAGCTTTTAACCGCCCTTGTTCCTTGTAGTAGCGTGATTGGTTTTGGTTGTGTGAAGTTTTTCGGGGATCCTCAAAGAAACTAATTTTAAATTTAATGCTTTAGAAATGCTACTTTGTAAACAAGCGTTAATAGATTAGAATCCGCATCAGTAAAGAACAATTAACAGAGAAGGTTTCATATTCACATCCTAATAATATGTTCTTGTCATCCTGAATATCACACTTCCGTCATATTGCCTTTCATGGTTTATTCATATTGTAAATATGTTAGTAATGAATTGATAGTTCTCCCATTTAAATGTAGAATGTTTGACCTACTCCTACATCTTTCGCACTTGTAGAAATCAAATATTCATCAGATCAAAGCCAAATGTTGGACAGTGTGGTTTCCTATTTCATTTTAAAGACGAACCAAACAAAGTACGAAGTTGAAGAGCATTAAGGACCAAAACTTCTTAAATTGTTAAGTCAAAATACAGATAAGTTAATATATTCATGAGGTAGAAAAGCCTTGGTATTTCAAGCATTCAAAGTTTTGATAACAGTTAATTTATTTTTATGACCATGTCAATGATAATTCGTGTCAACACAGAAGTGCTCATTACTTGGCTTGTGATGCCCTCGGGGAATAAAAAATAAAACACCAGCTGGGAAAACCACACTTCCATTGCATACTTTGTGTAAAATGGCTATACATAATTATTATTTTTTTATTAAGTTGTATTAAATGCTATATTTAAATTTTTACCCTATTTGTTCTATGGTCTCACATTTAGCTTCTTTCGATTGGTTTTGTAACTTGCATTCATAATCTAAAAAAAAGTTTAAGTCAAGCTTATAGTCAGTAGGTAGTAAGGTTATGGAATAATGGAACATTTTTCAAGTTGATATTCTATCATTTACATGGTAAGCGATTATTGTACCAATATAAATAATGGATAAGGCAACGTTGAGAGTACGTCAATCATACAACAAATTAAAAATAAAACTATATCTATAGAGGTCAATGGGTGGATTTCACCAATTGAATGTTTCTTAACAACATCTCTTATTATAACAACAAAATGTTAATTACACAGAGAAGAGATAGAAGGTCTGTTTTCCGCATTTACAACCAAATTAAAAAATAAAGTTGTATGACCATCTTGGACAAAAGCTGACAAAGTCCTTAAACTTCATGTTTCGCTGTAATGCTGATGTTTTGCACGAAACTATTAACCATTTGGTGACTATGTTGAATGCATATATCCGATCGTACTGCTTGAAATAAGGATACAGCAGATACAATTAAGTCTGCCTCATATCTTGACTTACATCTAGAAATTGACAATGAGGGTCAGCTTGAAACACAAGCTTACAGAAAAAGAGATGACAACAGCTTCCTAATTGTGAACTTTCATATTTTTGTAGCAACATTCCAGCAGCGGCATATGGAGTCTATATATCTCTGTTGATTGTTGCAGTTATCCCTTCTGAGTGTTTACAACGCTATCACGCATTGATTGGCCGTTATGGAACATTTGGTATACCGATGACGAATAATACTCTTTTTATTTTTTTGCGGGAACGGGTACGGGACAGGAGCATTCCATTTAACAACTAAGATCTTTGTTAACAAGAAACGCTGAAAAGCGCATGTCATTGACTCAAAACGAGATTGTCTCTTATGGAAATTTTGAATATTTTATGGCAGCTGGTCACCAATGAAGGCAACAGTAGTATACCGCTGTTCAAAACTCATAAATCCATGGTCAAAAAACAAAATCGGGGTAACAAACTAAAGATTTGAATATCGAAATTATAGTGATCGCTGTTTGTTGCCTTCTATTTACGCAATCTTTCTAGAATCTGATTGCAATTTGTATATGCACCAAAATATGCATAGCAACAAATCACAAGTAGTATAACTATCAGTGAAAAGGGGACTGTTTAACCTTTTTTAATATGGTACTTCAAACTTCTTATTAATGAAACTACAACTGATTACTTCTTATATTCAACGAACATTTATGAGTACGCTCACATATTCCATGCCCCACATTGTCACCGGGCAAACAAATTCGAACACAATTGATTAATTCGTAGACTTAAAACTAAAACAAAGTTCACTGATAAACATTTCTTATGGATATGCACATCTTCATATTATGTGTTTATCGCTCTTTCAACAACTAAATTCAATTTGTCCTCAATACCATATCAGCAATTTATGTAAAATTTAGATAGCTTCTTTAAATAGATATAGACCAGACACAACATTTTCATGAAACAGTTTACCAGACACAACGTTTTCATGAAACAGCTAAAAATATTTAGCGATATTGTCCGAAAACTATTAAATCACGCCTTTTGATGAATAAAATCAAATTACTGTGAAAAGTATAATCTAAAATTGATACAATTCGAAAGAGAGCTTTCAACGATTGATATAAACAATTCATCAAAGTTTCAACAAATTTGGATAAAACGTTAAAGTTATTGTCTGGCATGTTGAAGACGGACGGATGCACAGACGTATAGACGGACAATGTTCTACCATAATACGTCCCGTAAATAAGCATATACAAATTGCAATCAGATTCAAGAATGATTGCTTAAATAGAAGACAACAAACAGCGATCACTATAATTTCCATATTCAAAACTTTGTTCGCGTATTGAAATGTCATCTGTCCAATTCTGTTTGTTGGCTTACAGGATTATAATATAATAATCAAGCATTATGACAGTACTGCCTGGCAATGTATAGTCCACTACCGACTAAAATTTTATAATACTGGAACAAAATGATAACTTAATCTATAACTTATCATGGGGTAAACGTTATAACAAATATCAAGTCAAAATCTGCAAGCATAACAAAAAAAAGTGGTAAACTGATTGTTTGGATGCAAGTCCAGCGACCATAACTCTGCACCAAATCATAATCATAATGAAATCCAAAACATGATCTGTAACTTGACTGTAACCATGTGTCTGTAAGGGTAAGGATTCGTAAAATCGTAAAATAAAAAAAAATGCAATGAATAAGGTGGTTAAATTTGATGCCTTTTTGTGATTCCTTGTCACATATTTGAATGTTTTTATAGTGATTAAGATTATAACACAACATTGACTGCTGTACCCCTATTTTTAACATTTATACTATTATGTCTGCTTGTTTTGTTCATTAATCGTTGTCATTATAATAGAATTTGATGTGAAGTCATACATGTGACAAGTTTAGCTAGCTATAAAACCAGGATCAATCCACCATTTTCTACATAAGAAACTGCTGCACATAGTCAGGAATATGACAGTTGTTATCCATTCGTTTGATGTTTTGAGCTTTTGATTCTGCAATTTGATTAGGGACTTTCCGTTTCGAATTTTCCACGGAGTTCAGTATTTTTGTGATTTTACATTTTTTTGTCAAGATAAATTCTTTTAACCGACTTTAACACCTACATCTTCAAACATGACGAAAAAAGTGTAGAAAGCTGAATATTAAGTGAATTGTCTAAGTGTAAAGATCAAGGACTTTGACTCTGGACAAGATCGTCAGACCAGAAGAAAACTGTCTGGTAAAAGTATAGATCAAATATCAATTCAATATCTTCAAAATGTGGATGCAAACTAATTTGTCTGACTGACTGACTGACTGACTGACGGACAGACAGACACACAGACAGACAGGCGGACGGACGGACGGATGGAGTGCAAACCTAAAGTTCTCCTCGACTTTGTCGATAGGGGACTATTGGGATAAGATTAGTTGTAAGGTTAACAGAGCAGATACGTTGTCAACGTTCGTGTTGCTTTTCCTCTAAATATATGTAATAGGTGGTAAGAAGTATGATAAAACCGTTATTTTATTGATTTCAATAAAACTTCGGTATTTCCAAAGTCGATCAACAATTGATACTTTAAATTCTCTCACGTCAAACAGAATTGCTTATGTCAAGACATTGACGATTACGTTGCACCAAAACTAAATGTGTTTGAGAAAAAAAACTAGCTACTTGCATTTTCATCTTTTTTAACATTGAATAGTCCATGGTTGATGTTGTAATAAGAATAACAATCGAATATAATTCGCGAATAGATATACTGGCCAGTCACTCGTAATATATATTTAAGTCTTTGAAATCTTAGATTAAATAATATTTACGGTTCCAATTTTTCTGCACTTGAATCGAAATGTGAGATTTGATGTCTCTTCATATTGGATATGTTATACTTTTACTATAAATGTTGTCAAACCAGTGTGATAAAATTTGATACTGAATAAGATAGGGATAATATAATAATTTTAATCGCTGAAAAATAACAATACTTTAATCTTTGTCACCATTTTTGACAAATTAACTGCACAAAATTAATTGAACTTTACACTGTCGTAAGTATGCTAATACCTGCATTAAGGTTATAACCAAATCCACACTGTTTGATGTAACATGAACAGTCTTCTTCTGACGGTATACAAAAGCAATTATTTACAGGTGTTGTAACAAATGCATATTGTTTTGAATAATCACAACGACACTGTCTGTCTTGGGATGTAGAGGCCAACTTGTGCACTATTTGTCCGATCTCAGTACACAACGATTTGTGAAATGTACATGTACTGCTTTCGTTAGACCATAATGAATAAGGCTGATACTTAGTATTTGTACATTCAATATTGCGTCTCCTGCCACTATACACATAATATTCACCTAAATTTGAATAGAAAAAGTTTGTCTAGGATAAATATAGTTTTGAAGATTTAAATGCTTAGTATTACCAATGTTAATTCAACTGATCGGGCGGAGCTTACGTTTTAATTTGCATAAGGACAGTCTATTTGAAGATGTGTGTGATAAGGATGATTGCCGTTATAATTATTACTGATTTCTAATCACCTATCAGTGTCACCAAAGGAATTTACAAAACAATGACTGGACGCTTCATTGATGAGTTTATCCTAAAACACCTATCTATAGATGGACTGGTTTATTGTGAGCGAACCGGTTAATCTCCGCCCAGTCAAGTGAAATAAATCGAGTAATATTATTTGAAGTAAAAAAAAAAGAAGATTTTTGATTCAACATTTTATAATTAAACAAAATCGATAATAGAAATAAGTTTATAACAATTATTAGATCTGTTATTTAAACTCCATGAAACTCTTTCTGATTATCAAAATATATATTAATCACGAATAGACCATAACTGAATGTTCTGATGATTTTAAAACATTGTGACTAGGATTTGCATCATATTGTTTCTTGAATGGTTCTACATATCAAATATTTGATATCTATACAATATTCTTATGTTTCCACTAAATGATGAACTGTACAAATAATGGTGACATTGATAAAGGAAGGAGTACGGGGTTTATATGCATATGCTAATGTGACGAATTTCATTCGTTAACAGTTTTCTTTCTTCATTACAAGGAAACCAACCCATGATTATAAAGTTACTAAATATTAAGATGGTCTCTGAGCTGAAAACTTTGTGAACAGTCAGATTTTTGCAGTTTTTAGTGATTCATTTGAATTGATGCAAAAAGAAAAATGTAATTACTGGGAAAAAGGTAACTGTTTATTTAGAGTAGATACAGTTTAACATGTTCACTTATTATACATGTATCTGTTTGTTTTGTTCACTGATTGTTGTCAATATAATGAAATCTTATGCGACAGTCATACAAGTGAGACGTTTAACCAGCTATGAAACCTGGTTTCAACCACCGTTTTCTGCATAACCAAATGCATGTACCAAGTCAAGAACTTTACTGTTGTTTTCCATACGTATGGTGTGTTTGAGCTTTAGGTTTTGCTAATTCATTAAGACGTTCCATTTCAAATTGGAGTTGGGTATGTCGTATTCAATTTTTGATCTAGAAAAATCAGAAAACCTACTTATAAACAAAAAATAAGTGTCAACGAAATCAAACACAAGTGTTTATTTGACTGGCATAATTAGTATACAAAGCCTCGAGGGCAAAAAAAAAAATGTAAAACAAAACGACCTTGTCAAGTCATATTTTTTGGAAATAATTGTAACTGCAATTATTTAGAAATTGATTAAAGAATTAACTCCATCAATCTAGTCAAATGTTGAAAAAAATGTAACGGAATGGAGCATTTATAAATGAATTCAATTAGTTCAAAAGGCTATATTGTTTCAATAAAAATGAAAAAATGTTCTTACTAATCAGTTGAAGTCATTAGAAAAGAGTTGATAAACTGCAATTTGTTGTAACAAAAAATACAAAGCTGCAATTGATGCATTATAGATTCAAGCAACGAATCTAAGCTACAAACACAGTTCATCCTAAAAATAAGATTCATGATAATCCAAATTGTACATTTTGAATTCTACTTTGAAGACAACGTACAACATTTACTCATGGATTATATTTGAAGAATTTGAATTTACGCAGTAGTAGTAAAGGATTATTGATTTTTAACCAAATTTTAAACAATCAACATTTAATCCTAAGATACAATTTTGAATTATTCATCATCATCATCATCATCATCATCATCATCATCATCATCATCATCATCATAAAAAAAACCATTATATTAGAATCAAATATGTTAACAAAGGTTTTTATTTTGTTACTATTGTAGGTATAAATTGTCATTCTATTTAAGAATTAATTCCTTGAACTTCCTCTTATTTGTTATGTTGACAAAATATCTACCTGTAAATATGTGTTTAATTACACTGAAGTGTATTAAGATGTTAAAACCAGTGACGATACACCTACGTTATAAAATAGCAGTTATTTTGAATACAAAATTTCCCATGTTTTAACAGGAGACCTAAGCATAGTTCATGACCAAGAACTGAAATCATTCACCAGTAAAGTATCTAAATATAGTGCCCGTCAATTATTAGTTGGAATGAGTGTCTTAACATCATCAACGACTCACTCCACACTTACTGCTTGGAATGGATAAAACGAGAAACTAGAACACCTGATAATAAATTGTTCAAATACGACCTTAAAAAGTAATGGAATTTAATTATTTCGAATCTGTTTAGTGTTTTGATTTTCCCCCCTATTTACAATATTGCCTCATAAACTCAATGAGATACACAAACCTAATTAAATATTGATTGACACGATGACTGTTATTGAATTTTTAATAGATAACATTTCTATATCGTCAAGTTGACTGTGCACCCCTTATTGCAGACCTATTTCGGAGTTGTTATGAGTTCATTAAAAAAACAATCAGCAAGGACCAATCTAAACAACATCCGATTCAAAACGCAATAACACTTTAGATATTTGAATGATATTTTGGCTCTCAATAATGACGACTTCAATATAAACACTGAAGTTATTATACTGCTGAACTGACTTTAAATAAAGTTAAATACTAGCAATGAACGTTACTACGCCCTTTCCTGATATTAATATTTATATATTTAACGAGGAGTAATACCACAAATTATGAAAAAACTGTAAGGGTATATTAGGGTCGTTGGAAAAAAACCAATCAAAATATAAACAAGTTAGGTGGTCAAGTGAACAAATTAAAGATTTGGGAGTCATGCATGGATTCTGTGTTAATATAAAAGCTATATGGTTAGAAAAAATAAAGAAAATTAATGCGTGTCTTGAGGTTTGGAAATCTCGTGACCTAACATTCAAGGGCAGGGTCTTAATATTAAAATCATTGATAATATATAAAATAGGGTTTGAAATGCGAAGTATACCTGAAAAAAAAACCCAATGTCATGTGGAATTTTATATGGGATGAATAAGTAAAGTTAACAAAAAGGGACGTGTGTTGCTTACCAGTTGAGGAAGGAGGATGTGTATGATAAATAGAGACTCGTTCACTAAATCCAAACAAATCAAATGTATGCAAACGATTTTAAGATCAAAAACCGATAACTGGAACCCGATAGCCAAATTGTGGTTACAGAAATTTGATATCAAATATAATTGTGATAATTTTTTAGCAAAATGTTCGGATTTACGTGGATTACAAATGGAAAATTTTACAAAATACTATCTTGATTTAATAAAACGTGATCAAATGTTTTAAGTATTCAAGTCCAACAAATAAACACGATATCCTAAACCAACAATTCTTTGGAAACATAAACATTCAATACAACAAAAAACATATTTTCTCCGCTAACTTCGGGAAAAGTGGAATTCATGCCATAAAACATATTTGTGATAAAAAAACGAAAAATATCAAAAGCAAGAACTATATATACAATATCCTTAAAGATAAAAGAAACTGGATTTGGGAATTGCCAAGACTGAAACTAGCTCTTCCAAAATCTTTCAAGGACAGACTAAAAACGTCCACGTTCATCCCGAACCACAATATACGAGTTATTATATTAGAAATACTTTTTAATTTTACAATAAATATAACAAAGTAGTAATCCCAAGTGAAATCTCTTTGAAATTAAATCCAATATTCGTTAAATTTAGATATAGTTCCAAACTGTCCAATAAAATGGAATATTCAGTATACTTCGTAATTACCTTGAAAAAGATATGGCTACATTTAAATGAAAGTATGTCCTCTAGGAAAGCTAATCAAATTAGCTAGAAAATTGTTCATAACATTATCTATACGGAGCAAAAACTATTTGGAATAGGAAAATCAGATAATGGTAAATACCATTTTTGTAAAACAGAAAATGAAACCCTCACACATCTGTGTTACAGCTGTAACGTTATAATGGTTGTTTGGGAACATATTTTTGATGCGTTTAAAAAGCACATTGTACTGAACAACACAGAGAATATTCTAATGAGAGAAGAACTTATCATACTAGGAATGTACAGATACAACAAAAAGTATAATGTTATAAACAATACGATTATGAATACAGTTAAATGGATTATTTAAAAATATAGGAATATAATCAATTATCAGTCTAAAAGTTTCACTTCCAGTCGATTGATTTTATAAGCAAAACGGGAACTTGGCAGTCTAATTGAATCTATATATATATCATTATCTTCGAAAACAGAAAATTTTGCAGCTGAAATAAAACTTATAGTAAATCTTATACATTAATAAGTGACTTATCAATTTTGTACTTACTTTCTTTGCCGTTATCGAACATTGTACATCCAACAACAGAAATATATAATGCACACGAATTTACAATGTCGAGCATGTGACCTATAAAACACTGACCGACACATTACAATGTAATCCAGGTTTGAAAAGTACAACTTCTAAATGTCAATTATAAGTAAAGGTTATCATTGGTGTAGATTGTAGTGTGTCTTTTGATGTATTTGGTCTTATGTAGAATGTTAGAAATCCTTTGTACGCAAACTCTGTCTGTGTAATGAATATGAATGTATAACTTATGTGCAAAAAAATTAATCTAAAAATTTTTTTTTATAATACAGTCCACCATTTATCCCTGGACGATAGATCATTGTAAACACAGGGCCCTGGGTTATACAAGGTAAATTATATTTCGGGTGATTTTCAATAAATGTCTTTTAAGTCTTAAAAAAAATACCACATTAACATTAAAAGAGATAATTGTTCATTTCCTATTGTTAATTATCCATTTTTAGATGCCGTTTCCTGTTCACCATCTTTTCATGTTTATATATCTCAACTCGTTCGATTCGCTTGTTTATGTATTTTTTTTTTTATTTTAACGGAAGAAATATCTGTTTTGTTGAAAAGTTATTTCACATGGGTTTTCGATATCACAAATTAGTCAAAATATTTTTTGAAATTGAATTTGATCATCGGTACTATCATTCGTAAATATAAGTCGACATGAAGACATCGTATACGTTCATGTATTTCACATCAAACGTGTATGGTAATATAATAACAAAATAATATTTTTTTTTAAATATAATAATGAGTTCCTGGAAATAGTTAAATCATACTGATATCTTGGAATGACACAGGAAATCTAAAATATGTAGCTTATTGCTTATTGAAAAAGATAGAAAAGACTTTTTTTCGAATAAAAAAAACCCTAATTGGACTGAATAACTAATGTAAGCTATTAGAAAAATTATTTGACTCCCTTGTTTTGACCTTTGCACTATACAGTAGTGAAGTATGGGGAATAGGCAAACAACACTGGGATTCAGATCCCTTTGAACACTTGCAGTTTAAATATATTAAAGAAATTCTAGAAGAACATTGCAAAGCATCAAATGCTGCATGTTTAGCCGAGCTGAATAGATTGCCTTTATATACCAGAACAGAATCCCTAGCAAGAAAATATTTTTTCCATATATTAGAGTCAAATAATTCTCTTGTCCTAAAAATAAACAAAGCTACTGTAAAAAAAAACTCTTGGATAATACATATGAAAAATCTTACTTCAAGACTTAGATTTCATTTAAAAAAATCTAAACCCACTAGTTATAAAAGGTATTTAAAACACATTCAAGAGAGAATAAAGGATATAGTCTTGGAAAAGCAAGAGACTGACATTAATCAAAATTAAATATAAATATACTTTTTTAATATAATATATAACCAAATAAAAGACCCTCGTATGTTGATCAATGCAAATCAAAATGTCATAGATCAACATTATGTAAATTATGGTTCAGGTCTCATACTTTATCCATTGAAAGTGGACGCTATCTAAAAATACCAAAGCAGATATGTTTTTGCTGCAACAATGGAGACATTGAAGATGAACTACATTTTCTTTTAAAATGTTCACCATAAACATATGTAAGAGATAACCTTATTAATAAAAAAAATAATGCTCTATTGAACAACCAATTATATTCTTTTTTATATAACTTGCTCATATCAATTTTAAATAGTAATTCACAAACAAAAATAAAAAATTGTTGTGAATTATTCGAAAAATTGCTTATTGGTGCAAAACTCATTATTTAAAGGAACTTGCTTTCTGTAATAATGTATACGCGTTCTTTTATTTTGATATATTTTTCGCAGAATTATCCACTGTCACTCCGTCATTTTACATTTGTTAAATTATCTAAATTATACAAAGAACAAAATGTCGGCATTCACCTCAAAAGCTAACAAAACATTTAAACAAAATTAATCAGAAGTAATAGTTACGATACTCTTGTCAGGTCATTAAAAATGGAATATGTAATAGTTATACACCGAGGGAAAGATGTGTCTGGATAAGAAACTCCATCGGCCGGAGGCCGGAGGGGTTTCTTATGAAGAAAAGCCGTATCTCGAGGTGTATAACTAACTTACACCCCATTCTAAACTCTACATTGTTAACATTGATTATTAAATGAAAAAAACAAAACCGATAGCATATATATTTTATTGACAATATCAAAACATGATTTATAAGATATTTTTTAATACATGAAACCTCACTAGTAACCTTTTTTTTAGTTATCTTCGTTTAAACTTTGACAAGTGTGTATATTTTACCAATGTCAAGGTTGTTTTGCATATCCCAATTAAAGCCATGGGTTAATATGGATCAGCAGGTCAAGGTTGACCGTATCGTGTAGTCTTATTTACAAACAAACAAAAAATACGTCATGCTCCTTGTATGCAGTTGTCAATATGGAAGGGTATGAGACGGACGACATGCTGTAGCAAGCGTTGGATTTTGTAGAAGAGACTAAAGATAAAAGCAAAATTATAACCCAAAGTACTTACCTGTATCAGTTTAATAAAGGTAATCATAACTATAATTTTTATCTTACGGTTTAAAAAAAAAAGCCCCACCCCCTCTTCTCGAGAATAAATAAACATTCATATTCGGACTTACAAAGGGATAAGTGTGTCTTCAAAAGAAACCCGACAACCAGACACGCTCAACATAAAAAAATATATATTTAATATTTCATAACTCTCTCTATTGGGGGCAGGGGTTGATCCAGCTGGGAGTTCCTTACTCAACAGAAAGGGGTTGGGGTTCCAACCATTCAAATACATTGATCTTATAAATCGGGTCCAACACGCGGAACCCCTAACCCGGATCGGCCACTGGATAACGGGGTGGGGGGTTGGGGTTGGGGGGTCCAAAAGTTAGTATCTATCTTTTTTTTGGAAAATAATATCAATGCTTTAGAATAGAGACATATGACTGGGACGGAAAATATTACTTTCAGTAATAGAGTAATTATATAATAAAGAATTATTTTTGTATTCAAAATGTATAGATGTTTAATTTTTTTTTTCGCTATTGGAGTTTTCTAAAATGTTTTTCTTTTTTAATATCTTGAAACAATATGTGGTGAACACTATTAGTAATTTCTTATGTTCATGCTATTTAAAGAATAATCAATTTCTATTGTTACCAATAACAATGGACTTTGTTTGCGGGATGTAGAAGCAGGGGTTTCCAGAAACCCCGCTCCTCATACCCTGTGGTCAAAATCCATTGTTATTCGTAACAACAGATCTATTCAATTTACACGTGTTTCAAAAATAGAAACTATGAAGTATAACAAAAGATCTGGGGTGTAATTAGTATTAATATCGATTCACTCATTGCATCGGAAATAAACACATTTATTCTTAAACCTGTTGTTGGCATGCTACGGGTTGTGTCCTTCCCGCCAGTTTATTATTTATTCAGCTTATTTTCGCGCCTGTCCCAAGTCTGGAGTCTCTTCGTTTTGTTAGATTCCTTTTTTTCTCCATTATAGTTCATTTATATAGTTTTTTTAGTTAAGCGTGACGTCCATTTCCACTAAGCTAGTACACATTTGTAGGTCTAGAGTCCAGCTGAAGCCCGCGGAGTGACTTTCAGATCAAAAGTAATAAAGAAAAAAAAATACAAAGTTGAAGAGCATTGGGGACCCAAAATCCCAAAAAGTTGCGCCAAATATGGCTGAGGTAATATATTCCTGGGATAAGAAAATCCTTAGTTTTTCGAAAAATTCAAAGTTTTGTAAACAGGAAATTTATAAAAATTACCATATAATTGATACTCATGTCAACACCGAAGTGCTGACTACTGGGCTGGTGATACCCTTGAGGACGAAACGTCCACCAGCAGTGGCATCGACCCAGTGGTGTAAAAAGTCATCAAAGGTACCAGGATTATAATTTAATACGCCAGACGAGTGTTGCGTCTACACAAGACTCATCAGTGACGCTCAAATCAAAAGATATAAATACAAACAAATACAAAGTTGAAGAGCATTGTGGACCCAACATTCCCAAAAGTTGTGCCAAAAACGGCTAAGGAATTCTATTCCTGGGATAAGAAAACCCTTAGTTTTTCAAAAAATTGAAAGCTTTGTAAACAGGAATTTTATAAAAATTACCATAAAATTGATATTCATGTCAACACCGAAGTGCTTCCTACTGGGCTGGTGATACCCTCGGCGACGAAACGTCCACTAGCAGTGGCATCAAAGCAGGCCACACAATGTAATTTTTTTTAAGAGGGATGAATCAATAGAATCCGCAAATACACAATTTTGTCGAAATCCATTAAAAACTTCAAAAAGTATAACTGACACAATGTGACCGAATTAGATGCGCATTTAAAAAGTTACCTAAATAATACTAAAGATGTGCAATGCACTTCCGGTAAAGGCCGATTTTGGCTTCAAACTTCAGGTTCATCTGATAAAAGATTTTTGACACTTTTTAAACGCTTAGAGTCGATTCAAATAGTTTATGTGAAAGATTTGAACTGATTAAGACATAAGACTCTTAATTTCAAGCTTAGATATATGAAAAACCTGTCAAATATGTCATACATAATATGTCATTTTTCAGATGGTTTTTGTGAAAGTGGGCGCATCCGTGTTCACTCTCAACCTTTATATATGTTATGTATTATCATCAAATACAACTTTCATTCAAATACTAAGAATGAACACAAATGCGGCCACTTCATATATGACGTTAACTCTCAATTTGTCATTACGTAATATTGCGAGTACCAGATATATGTGCATTGTATTGTTAAAATCATCCCATGTTTATGTAGCAGAAGTATTTTACTTTCCAATAAATGGCTAAAAATTTACATTTGAACAATTTTGTAAAACTACTATATTTTGGGCCAAAAGGATGTCTTACTGGACCTACTGCTTTAAAAAAGTTAAAGTGAACTTTCTTCTGGCTGAGTCTTTGTGGTATGGCGATTTCACTTCTTCTACATTTCGTTTATTGAAAAAGCACGCACGATTAATATGAAAACTTAAATATTGTCATATTTTCTACTATCTTAGTTAGTTTTATTCAAATAGAATAGCTGACTGTATTTTTTATTTGTTTAAAGATTTACATAATACTGTATATTTTACATTTTTATAAAATTTTGTCTTTGATTTGTATTGAAATCAAACATATATCACTTATACAGCTAATTAGATGGTGTTTGTCTAAATCGACATGAAATGCTGATTCATTATAATGAGGCTAACTATCGTTAATTTTTTTTCTAGCCTTTATGTTATTTAGGTGTATTAGTGTATAAATCAAATATGAGGATTTGAATAGAATCGTTGAACATGGATTTAATAAATGATGCACTTTAAATTAATCAAGACAGCTGTTGCGAAAATAAATAAAGGACGATTGATTTGTTTTGATTATTTTCCTACTACCGAATCAACTATGTTGTGTTATCATATTATTTAAAAGTCCCTGAATTCTACAATTGCTTTCAAAACCAACTTCTTGGACCTCTTTTTATTTGAGAAAACTTAGACTAATGTTAAAAGCCATTTTTTTCAAATTATTAAACATTTTTTTCCTCTGGAATGCTTCAAGACAATTTCGATTACGGAATTGAATATACTTTGAGTCGAAACATCATGTTGGTAAAACTCGACGAACTATAATTTAAAGAATCAGCACCAGTCTGATAATAAAGATCCTGAATTTATTATAATCATGTTTATCAACCGAACCATCAGCTTTACTAATCTATGAAATTATTCATCATCGAAAAATATATCACCATACCAATAGCCCTATACCAAGTACTCAATTCCGAAAAGATAGTTACAATACCCTGATAAGGGAACTAGCTTGAATGTTTGTCCCTAATATCTTATAAACTATGTATTTGCATTCAGGTATCGCAGATTAAATTTATTCGTTCATAGTGTGTTAATTTACGTTTTTTGATTGAGTTAAGCTTCCAATTGATATTTTACCGTGTGTTTTCCTATGCTGTGATGTTATACTTTTGTTTCAGAAAAAGGGAGAATGTTTGGTACAATTTAAACGTTTAATCCCGCTGCAAATGTGTGCAAAAGTCAGGAATATAATGTTGTCGTTTGTTTATGTAATTTATACGTGTTTCTCGTTTCTCGTTTTTTTTTATATATATATGCCGTTGGTTTTTCCGTTTGAATGGTTTTACACGTCTAGTAATTTTGGGGCCCTTTATAGCTTGTTGTTCGGTGTGAGCCAATGCTCCGTGTTGAAGGCCGTACATTGACCTATAATGGTTTACTGTAATAAATTGTTATTTGGATGGAGAGTTGTCTCATTGGCACTCATACCACATCTTCCTATATCTAGGTACTGGAATACCATATGGTTCCAATAATAAAATTTATGTAAATCCAAATAATAAGAATTAGGAAATTAAGTCCAGCCTGCAGAGATGTAATTGTAATGAGCTTATTTAGTACTACTTTAAGACACCAGCGTAGTCATGGGCCAAAAACATTACCTTCGGTCCCATGTGAGAAAGTCCTACACATCTAAATACTATTTGGCAGTTGGCATCTTCATCATCTGCTAGCGTTTTTTTACATTAGAACTATTCTTTTTTACTGATTTTTTATTATTAAAAGGTTAAGCAGATAATGAACTTGAAAAGGGACATATAAAAACACTTTCTTCAATGTCATGAATATGCAGTTTTTTACAGTGAGTTTACTATGGGTGTTACTGTAAAACTTTACCTATAGCTCAACCTGTTTTTAAAATTGACAATACAATAGGGACATTTAAATTGACCAGTTGGTATTGTTCGATTTAAATCTACCTTGATTCTACCTGTACTTTTTTTTATTTACCAGTTCCAACCTTACAGCATGCTTTTTTCTTGATTTTTTTCTTTACCTAGGATTATTCTATTCAAAAATTGATAGGGAAGAACATAGTTTTGGTTTTCATTGTTTTAAATCTCTGATATATATGATTTATCTATATTTTACCTAAAATTCTTAAGCAGTAAAAGATTAGATTAACTACATGTTAATATCTTTGAAAATTTAAACTGTTTTTACATACTTATTGCTTCTTTAAAATTCTGACGCTTATAAATAGTATTGTCCAGCTGTCAGTGAAACAAGAAATAGCTGTTCAGGTGTTTACAGTTTAAATTATCAGATGGATATGTTGTTCATTTCTTCACATGACCTTCAAAATTTCCATTTTGGATTATTATTTGCAATGTTTGAAATCTATTGGTATCATTGTGCATACAATATTGGATCTAATTTTATTTGAATTCACTTCTCAGATTATTTATAGAAATTTTGATTCTTAAATTGTGATTTGTTTTTTTCAAGAATTTATTGCCATGAAGGTATCAAGGAGGAAATAATTCATTCAAACTGTTTTGTGGGGATTACATATGATGTTGTACATGTAAAATTCGAAATAATTTTGGAGTTTACCTTGCAGTGTTTTTTCTTTGAAATTTACTATTATATTAGTAGGACTTTTGTGCATAAAATGCTGTGTTCACTCAAGGAAATTCAATTTTCATAAGATGGGATTTAGTTATATTAAAGATTTAAAATTTTCAAAACTGGAATTCAAGTAGGAGATATAGTGTGAGTTCATCCAACATGTTTTTGTGGCTTTAAATGTGATTTTTAAAACATTCATTATTAATTTTGGGATCTATTACAAACTTAAGATAATTCACTATTTTAAAAATGGGATCTTGGAAATGAAATAAAATGTTGAATTAATGAAGTGGATATAGTCTAATCTAGTGATAAAGTGAAAAAATGAAAGTAAAATATTCTAAAATATTCCTAACATGAGGATATGTTTTAAGTGAATGTGAAATTGGAAATAGTCATTATAAAATTCTGGATCAAATATTGTTTAATTTGGAAATTTATCATAGGAAATGAAATAAAATTGTATACTGTGGATAAAGTTAAATCAAGTGATATAGTAAAAATATAGATAAAATATTACAAAATATTTGTAAAGTGAGGATAACTATTTGGAATATAGTAATGGAAATGATAAAAAAAATTACAAGATTCTGAATTATGTAAAGATTCTGCACCTGTTTAATTGGGATGTATATCATGGGAAGTTAATCAGAATATATACTATGGATTCAGAAAAAAATCTAGTGACGTAGTGAAAAATGAATTAAAATGGGAATTATTTAAATTCCTTGGAATTCTGGATGAGATGTTAAATATCAATGTCAATAAATAAATAAAATTGTTTATTCAACTATGATTTTGATATTTCAATATACATAAACAATTTGTATAAGGAACATAAATGTCAATAAGTATTCATGAAATTATGGAAATAATTAATTTATTACTGTAAGATTTCCACAAGAGCAAAAGCAAATTATAATGAGTTATCTCCCATTAGAAAAGGCCAAAGAGAGAGAAAAAAAAGTGTTTTTTTTCAGCAATATAAATGAAATAATGTAGCGATTAAAGTGAGTGAAATATTAAGACTGGATTATTCGGGGTATAAAACACAACTAGTATCTGGCTATGAAAACATTAAGATGAAATGTAGTGCATGTTGGGCCATGGAATTTTAAAAACACTGCAAGAAAATAACATATAGACATTCTTGTCTGCCTTGATCACTCCTAATATTTTAAATGACAGTAAAATAAAAATCTCTCTATTCCCTTCTGAATATTGTTTCTTTGGCAATTGTATGACCAATTACTTTTAGGAATACACTCATTTCAATAATAAAAAGATTGTGATTGCAATGTTTATTTGCTTTACTTGTTTAAGGATTCTCAAACGAAAAACAAATTATAATGAGTTATCTCCCATTAGAAAAGGCCAAAGAGAGAGAAAAAAAAAGTGTTTTTTTCAGCAATATAAATGAAATAATTAAAGTGAGTGAAATATTAAGACTGGATTATTCGGGGTATAAAACACAACTAGTATCTGGCTATGAAAATATTAAGATGAAATGTAGTGCATGTTAGGCCATGGAATTTTAAAAACACTGCAAGAAAATAACATATAGACATTCTTGTCTGCCTTGATCACTCCTAATATTTTAAATGACAGTAAAATAAAAATCTCTCTATTCCCTTCTGAATATTGTTTCTTTGGCAATTGTATGACCAATTACTTTTAGGAATACACTCATTTCAATAATAAAAAGATTGTGATTGCAATGTTTATTTGCTTTACTTGTTTAAGGATTCTCAAACGAAAAACATGGAAAGTGATTTTTTTTTTAAAAATCAGAAGTTTTCAACAAATATTTATCAAATCTTTTACTGATTTAGAATTTTAGGTAAAATCATATATATTGGGGATTTAAGTACAGCTCTTTGTAAGAACCAGGCAGAGTGCGATACATGAATGTTTCAGATTTTATCAATAATTGGCCTAGAAGAAGCAATAAATGAATACTGCTCAAAAAATAATTTTGAGTGGGAAAATATGAGTGGTTGCCATGGTAACGGATACACTATTTTTTGTTTGTTAAGCGTGGTAAAATCTTTCAAAAATCAGCTAAATCACCACAATTCAGAGCCAGATTATGAATAAAATCATGCATTTTTCATTGATCTTCAAATGCACTATTGATACAACTTGGTTTAAGCTTCATTTTAGTGAAGATTGCATATCAACCAAATTTGTAAATTTTTTGAAAAAAATTGCGAAAAAATGCACATTTTCAACTTTTCTGAAATTGGGATTTTTGTGATATTATCAAATTTTCTCTGGTGTTTTTCAGAGAAGTCCAAATGTGTACAGAATAGTTGGCACTGTTGTAATGAAGTTTGGATACTACTATACCAAATTAAATAGAAAAATGCTTGGGATTTTCTTTAGTTTTGTTACCATAGCAACCGATTTTTCCTTAGAAACGGAGTTTTTATTTGCAGAATATTTCAATTTAAAAGCTTAAATGTCCTGAATTATTCGATAACCGATAGAAAAATACATAAAAGCTAACGCAAACTTTAAATTGCTATCGTCAAGTACTGTTGACTTCAATTGTTACCATGGAAACACATATTATCCATAGCAACATTCACTCGAAAACTGCATAAATAGAAATTTATGTAAAAAAATACATAAATAGAGGGTGTTTATTATCAAATTGGAATTTGACTGCATGCTTTGCTTCATTCACAGTCTTTTCTGTTCTTTAAGGTTCAACAAATGTAATATATAATGTAATATTGGGGTTGGAAGGTTAGAAAAAAAGGGGGGGTATTTTTTTTTTTTTAAATATCATACATGTAGATTCTTGAAAAGATAACGTTTGGTCGGAAAGCCAGATTATAAATTTAAAAAAAAAAAAATCTTCAGAAATTTCATATATAACATCGATATAACTTGGTTTTTGGTTCAGAGCTTAGTTGAGGTACATTGTAGTTCACTTGTCATGTTTTCGGATTTTTGTCAGATTTTCGGAAACCTCAGGTTTTATTCATTTGAATGCCTTTCCAAAAAATGGCTTTGAACCCCATTTTTCTTTTTTTAATCTTTTACATGTATGATGATAAGCCACTTGTAAAAGTCTTATAAAATTTCAATTATTCTTTGATAGTTAAAATTGAGAATGTAAACTTGTCAATGATAAAGCTACGAAAAGGCAAGAGAGAATATTTTCCTGCCAAAATTGCAATGACTAATATCTCGAAAACAAGCACATTGACCTGTATATTTTTTTTACTTTTTCGATTCCTTTAATAATCCCCTATCGATTTTAACTAGTTAAATAATTTGAAACTGAGAAGCGTATTTCCTTCAGATTGCAGTTCTACCCGACTTTTAGATTTTTTGTTAAAATATATCTACAAAAAATATACAAAAAAAACCATATAATCCTTTTTTTCTGAATCATGGAGTTTTGTGAAAATATCCAATTTTTTCATGTGTTTTTTTTTTTTATTGAAAAGTGCAAATAAGTAAAGCATTATAGCTAGCATTGTAGTAACAAAGTTTGTATAATACTTGAACAAAATAAATAGAATATTGCGTGAGTCTCTCTTGAACTTTATCACCATATTAAGGTATCCCTTGGAAACAGATTTATTATTTTTTGAATTCTTCAGTATAGGGATTTCAATGTTCCCAATTGTTTCTAAACCTTTATGAAAATACATAGAAGCTTATATATGTTAGACTCAGATCGACGTCCGGCCTCTAATCGACGTCCGTTTCTCAAATCGACGTCCAAATCTTACGTCACATTCTCAAATCGACGTCAAATACTTTGAACCTCTAATCGACGCCCAATGTGAAGTCATGTATTTCCAAAACTGCGTCCGATTGATTTTAAGGGAGCTCGGTTCTCAGCTGTTTCAAAGTAATTAACTTTTCAAAGCACTAGTTTATATTGATAGGGAAGTGATAAAGGAATCCAAAGAGCAAAAAAAATATATAGGTCACCGTGCTTGTTTTCGAGATATGAGCCATTGAAATTTTGGTTGGAAAAAATTCTCTCTTGACTTTTCATAGCTTTATCATTGACAAGTGGAAGTTCTCAAAAACTGTTAAAAAGTAATTAAAATTTTATAAGACTTTTACAGATGGCTTATCATTATACATGTAAAAGATTTTCAAAAAAAAAAAAAATGGGGGTCACCGGGCAATTTTTTTCAAGGCATTCAAATTGATAAAACCAGAGGATTCCGAAAATCTGACAAAAAATCCAAAACATGACAAGCCAGCTTCCTTAATCGTCTTTAATCGATAATTGTTCAATATAAATAGATAATAAATAACTGAACTTAATTATTTACACTTATATACATGTACATGTTTTGTAGGGTTCAAACATTTTTACTTACCTTTTATATTTGTTTTTTTTTTAACCCAAAATAGGTATCATGCATATCAAAGTTTATCTTGATAAAAAAGTTAATCGAATCGATCTACAAAGTAGTGTGTCATTCCTATTCATGTTAATAAATGACATGCATATGAGGGTATGCAAAGGAGAAAACAACCTAACGACAAAGAAAACCAAACGACATCTAGAGGGCATTATTAGGTCTTCAACAATAGACAAAATAAAGAAGTACAGCCATTTTGTTTTCTTCAGTATTATAATTCGGACTGTGTAAAATATTTTTAGACAAATTCTGTTCTGGGTTAAGTGCTCACATGTTTAACCCCGACATATACTTTATTGGCCTGTACTGCAGTGGTTTTCGATGGTTAATGTCTGTCATATTTCTTTTTTCGAAATTGTTTTTTTTTTATAAATTAGACCGTTAACTTTGTAATTTGAATTGTTTGCATTATGCATGTAATGCCACATCTCCTTATTTTTATGTAATCTCTAAAATTTAAAAATTGATATCACAACCAGTTTAAATATTTAGTCCAGTATGTTATAAATCTTAAACAAAACTCTTTTTATTTTTTAAATATATATTATTTGTCAAACATAAAATATTCAAAAGTTTCAGCTGCTGTCGGTTATTGTTAATTTTGTATTCTGTGTCCAAAATGGACATTGATTAGAGAAGCTAAGAATTGGACGTCGATTAGAGAAGCTAAAAAATGGACGTCGATTAGATAAGCATAAAATTGACTGTCAATTTGGAAGGATATTTTACTGTAACGTCAGATTTGGACGTCGATTTGATGAATGGACGTTGATTAGAGACCGGACATCGATCTGAGTCTTACATATATACTCTAAATCTATACAAAAACGGTTAAGCATTATTACAACAGTTGTCATGGTAACAAATATCACCCGTAAAAACATCCAATTAAAAGATGTATAACATAATTTCATGTTAAAAAATACATATAATTTTGTTAATAATTTTCATTTTTCTAATGGGAATCTAACTGCATGCTTTAATCTGTTTAACTCTCAGTCCTGTCTTTGCTCCTTGGGAAGACTCAACCAATTTGAATATATACACTGTGGCATTTCGGGGGAGGAGTGGAGGTTGGGTAGTTTTTGTTTGAATATTTCATAAATCCTTATAAGGAAAATTGAGAAGTTTGGCTATAAATCAAGGCTTAATATACCAATGCCTGTACCAAGTCAGTAATATATGACAGTTTTTATCCATTCGTTTGATGTGTTTGAGCTTTTGATTTTGTCATTTGCTTAGAGACTCTCTGTTCATTTTCTGCTATTTAGAATTATCCTCAGTGTTCTGTATATTAGTTATATTACTTTTTCCCACAACATTTGGTTTCAATCTGGTAATCTATAATTATTCATGGAATGTTACTAACAGATCATGGACTTCATGGGGATTGCAATAGCGCATTCTGGCTTTTGTCAAGGTCCATATAATATTTGAAAGTATTGCTCTGATCTAATTTTCCTAGCGAAATAACTGTCACAAATTTCAAACAGCAAGAAGCCCAACTTAAAATCTCACTTATAAATATAAGCTTACAAACCATAACAGAAACATTTGGTTTAAGCATTTCCAAATTGAAACTGAAGTGACAATCACAGACAGATGGATTGACCAAAAGAAAACATATAAAGTCATAGTCTTTTAAGAACACTTCACACATAACAAAGGTAAAATCTCTTTCTTATTACTGTGCTTAAATCAGGATAATACAATGCTAAGGTGTACATCAACTACTTCAGATATACTGCACAGTTCAAATGTACTTATACCTTTAGGGCTGATCCTAGACTTTGAAAGTGGTGTAATTCCATGAAATGAAAATAAACAGCCGCAGCATGAGCGCATGTTACGCCCGTCACTTTTTCAAAGAATAAATTTCAATAACTTCTCAATGTCATATCACAAACTCATGAAAAACTAAGACATAACCCAACAACAAAGTTCAGCCGTTAGGTTTTCTTATTTGAATTGTTTTACATTGTCATTTCGGGACATTTTACAGCTGACTATGCGGTATGGGCTTTGCTCAGTGTTGAAGGATGTATGATAACCTATAGTTAATAATTTCTGTGTCATGTTGGTCTCTTGTAGAGACTTGTCTCATTAACAATTATACCACATCTTCTTTTTTAAATTAACAGAAAAGATAAAAAAAAATCTAAATGAAAGTCGAAGAATATAATATTGTATGTATGACAGAAAAAAGGGCTCCAGAAAGGTTCTCCTAAGATTAAATGGGCACTTTAAGAAATTTCTTTAGTTAACCAGGCCATTTTAGGCAAATTATACAGTTGACAGTGACACCAACAAAATTCAAACTTGATCTCTGTTTTGTGGTAATAAGCATTGTGTATACATGTTTCATAAGATTTGGTTGAGGCAAACTAAAATTAGAAAATGGAAACCAACTTTGTGACGACTAATGTATTGACGGACATGGGTTAAATCTACTACAACACCCCCACCCACACCACCCCATCCCCAATTGCGGTGCGGCCATAAAAGTGTTTATTTTAGTTTTTGCCCTTGTACCTTGAATCGATCAAATGTGTGCAGTACGCGGGACATTGAAATTTATTCTTTTATTTCACATGGGACACTAAAGTATTGTATTCATGAATGCTTACAACTTGTTGGGACTGGAAAGCATTGATAATTACAAAGTAAAATAAAATTGGTATGTACTGCGCTGTTTCTAGTGTTGCAGTTAATTGAATAAAACCATGTGTGGAATATGTCTACAAATTATTACTGTTATTATTAATATTGACTGTATTTATGCAGACATTCTCAGCTTAGTGGTTTTATTCCAAATATCGGGATTAATGCACAATCTTTTATAAAGGTTACAGAGACAGATACAGAAAATAGGGGTATAATTCATGTAAAGGTTAAAAAAAATTGAGAATAGCAAAACGATTTTTTTGAAGAATCAACCTAAAAAAAATGATACCTTTTTACATGTTTACTATCTTAAACGAGAGGAGGGGGGTCTCAGAAGGATAAGAAGTTTGCTTCAGCTAAACCCCCATCCCCAACACACACACACACACACACACACACACACACACAAAACAAGATATAATGTTATCGGAATCTTGAATATATGATATATATGAAGAACGATGCATAGTAAGGATTGATTCATAATTAATACAATTATTTTGCTTCATAATTTTGCTTTGATAATTTTGCCAGTAAAAGCATAATTATTTTACCGGGATAAGCACAATTTCAACTTAGCATATGTATTTTATTTGTCTATCTCGGAGATCCTGGATTCCAATTGCGGGATAGTAGTACAACAAAGGAGTTATTAATGATATCTTAATAGCTACATGTATATATTAAGAGGATTCCATTATACTAGACTTCTGATATTAGCGATCACCAATTGACTATTATCAGTTTTTAAGTCACCACCAACTTAAAATGTGTTCAATTTGCCTGTCCGTCTATCCGTCCGTCCATCACACTTCAGTTTCAGTCTAGAAATGCTTTGACCAAATGATTCTATTATTGGTTTGTACAGCTTAATATTATGTTACAGGTCAATTTTGTGATTTATGCTGGTGGAATAACATCTCAGATCTAGACGGGTGGGTGCCCTAAGAAATTAAGAATTTTCTTACATTGTTAGGGCCATATCCATCATGCCTTACCATAAGCCAGGTTGGCCCGGCTATTGCAATCCTATGAAGTTCATCATCTGTTAACTTTCAAAAATTGATTATCAGATGATGAACTCGAAACAAAGTCCAACCAAACGAACTTATCTTTTCAAGTAACTACCTGTATGCAACATTTAAAAAAAAATTCAACATATACGCATTTTTCTATTTAATTTGGTGAAGTAGTATCCAAACTTCATAACTACAGTGCTAACTATTCTGTACACATTTGGTCTTTTCTGAAAAACACCAGAGAAAATTTGATAATTTCGCAGAAATCCCAATTTCAGAAAAGTTGAAAATATGCATTTTTTCACAATTTTTTACAAAATATTTACAAATTTGGTTGACATGCAATCTTCACTAAAATGAAGCTTAAACCAAGTTGTATCAATTTTACATATGAACATTAATGAAAAAATGCATGATTCTGTTCATAATCTGGCTCTGAATTGTGGTAATTTAGCTGCTTTTTAAAAGATTTGACCACGCTTAACAACCAAAAAATAGTGTGTCCGTTACCATGGCAACCACTCATATTTTCCCACTCAAAATTATTTTTTGAGCAGTATTCATTTAATGCTTCTACTAGGCCAATTATAGATAAAATCTGGAACCCCCATGTATTTCATGTATATTGCACTCTGCCTGGTTCTTATAAAGAGCTGTACTTAAAACAATGAAAACCAAAACTTTTTTCTTCCCTATCAATTTTAAAAAAGAAAAATCTTAGGTAAAGAAAAATTCAGGTATAGGTAAAATTTTACAGTAACACCAATAGTCAACTCACTGTAATAAAGAAACTAATGCAGTCAACACCAACAACGTTCTTCATCGCAAAATGTTTATATACAAAATTCCATGAATTTTTTTTCTTCAAATCAGTCTGTTCCTATTGTTTAGTTACATCATACCCCATGACATGGGATTGTTCCAATTTGCCTTATATTTACTCATCTGGCAATATTATTACCTGGGAAACTATAATTCAACATGAACATATCCGAAAGGTGTTATCTAATTGTCCTTAGTTAAAGAACTCCATCACATAAATGGGAACCATAACTTCAAAATGATCATGAGTCCATTGAAGACTATTCCAAAGCTTGGGGTGAGCGAGAAGAAGTTGAACTGGACCGTTGTCGAAATGGGACAAAACAATCAGATCTTTGATAATACGTCGATTCATAAGTTGATAGATATAAGAAGATGTAGCATGCATGCCAAAGAGACAAATCTCCATTCAAGTCACAAAATTGTAAAAGAAAAAAAGATTTTGGCGATTCATAAGTCCTTTATAGCTTCCAATAAAAAGCAAAACTGAAAACTAATCTTGTTTGTTTTGGATACATAAGCTTCAACATTTCCGTTCAAACAACGATACATAGCAGTCTCATCTGCATGATCTACATTGAATAGTCCATTACATTGACAAATATTCTGTCCGCAGTTTGAAGAGGAACTTCAGAAATACTGTAAAACTGTTTACACGCGTAGTGGTATTAACCATACTGTGGATTCATTATCATTTGTTGGATACAAATTTTCATGAGCACTTGGGTTCAGGTGAACTACGAATTCAGATGTTCAAAATTAGAAATTTTCTATAGGTTTTTGTTTTACGCTATAAGGCTCTTTTTTTTAGATACCATATGTCGTATTTTGTAAAAAGTGAAAAAAAGAGATTTTAAAAAGGTTAAAATACTGAGGAATAAGTGATCAGTATGCTTTAGTTTCTTATTGACATTATATTTGTTGAATTTTGAGGTAAACGGTTTCAACAAATTGTCGGCATTCCTTTGTGAACGAAATATGCACCTGTCCTTGCCGACCTCTAATAAGTCGGAGTTCCTTCAGACGCTTGTTAAAAACAAGAAGAAAAACGAAGCCAGATCAAATTTAGATATATCGGTGATGGTCTTTCCATTAAATTTTCAAAACTTTCTGACTGGTTTCGATATCGTTCTCCTCCAGACCTAGAATTCATTATTATACCATTACCTCGAATTTGATTTAAGCGGTCGCTGAAGTCCGTGAATTTATTATGTTTTTGACGAAGGAGACGATTTTAATTTTGAAATTATCAACTTTTCCAAACTTAGTAGCAATATACCAACTTCACTTGCCTATGGGATATTTATTTCTCGACTAATTTGGTTATCAAGAATTTGTAGCTCCTTCTCAGAATTTATAAAATTTATAATTGTATGAGCAGAGAATTGATGCACCCGAAATATGTCAAAGAACGTCATTGGAAGGTGCCAAGACCTTGTTGATAAATATTCCGTACCACTTCCCATATAATACAATGGACTTGAAGGATTATTGCGGTCTTTCATTTGTCTTTGTAAATTTTTTAACTTGACTGTTTAGTTCATTTTTGTTAGGGTCCTTTTTGAGCGGCTTGATACTTATAGATACCGCCATTGTGGTCGAGCCTGCGACTTTTGTCGCAGAAAGCTCGACATAGGAATAGTGATCGGTGGCGGAGGCGGCATTAGCTAACTTCTTAAAAGGTTTTAATGTTAGTAGGTGGAAGACCTGGATGCTTCATACTTTATATATTTATATGCCTAATGTTACGAAGTTTCCGTCTGTCACATGTCCATTGTCCTTGACCTTATTTTCATGGTTCAGTAAAAAATTGAAATGTTAACTTTTTGCTTATTCTGAGTAACAGGTCAACTATATTTGGTCTGTGCGTACCTTGCAATGTTCTCATGCCCGTCAGACAGTTTTCACTTGACCTCAACCTCATTTCATGGATCAGTGAACAAGGTTGAGCTTAAGTCCATATCTCAGATACTATAAGCAATAGGTCTATATTTGGTAAGTGGAATGATTGTTGTTCAGGGGTCATCTGACTGTGACCTCATTTTCATGATTCAGTAGTTATAGTTAAGTTTTGTGTTTTGGTCTGTTTTCCAATACTATATGCAATAGATCAGCTATATTTGGTGTAGGGAAATATTTTATGATGTACATGTCAGTCTCGCAGATTAAACTTGGCCTTGGTCTCATTTTCACGGTTTATTGCTCAGTGTAAAATTTATTTATGTGTTTTGGTCTTCACTTTTTAAACTATTAGCAATAATTCAACTATATTTGTTGTATGGAAGGATTGTAAGCTATACATGTTTGCCTGGCATGGTTAATTTGACCTTGACCTCATTTTTATGGTTCATTGGTCAATGTTTAGTTTTCTTGGTTAAGTCTGATTCTTATAAACTGTAAGCTATAGGTCAACTATATGTATTGTATTGAATGATTGTAAGGTGTACATATATTTCTCGTTTGGTTTTTTATAACCTTGACCTCATTTTTTTGGATCATGTTAAGTTTGTGTTATAGTTGTAGTAAAGCTTTCTAATTATGACTATCGAGAGAATGTCAAGTGTTAGTAAAGATGGCGAGACATGTCAGCGTTTGCACACGTGTTTTATTATGCTATGGTTATTTTGTGTATTTTTGCCTTCCATTTTGCTTATGTGTCTTGTCTTTATGCCATTTTGATTTTTTTTTACTTAATTGAATGCTTTCATTGTGATAGTGACACAGTGTTGACTGCTGTGTCCCTATTTTTTTTTTAACCTATAATGTCTATTTTGTTCACATACAGTCAATATAATGAAATTTAATGCAACTTCCATATAAGTGGGAGGTTTAGCGAGCTTAATCCACAACAATTTACTGAAGAGAATGCCTGTACCAAGTCAATAATATGAAAGTTGTTATTCATTCGTTTGGTAGTTTCGAGCTTTTCATTTTGCAATTTCCTGAGGGACTTTCCGTTTAGAACTTTCTATTGAGTTCGGTATTTTTATGACTTTACTTGAATAAGAACACCAACATTTCGAAATCTAATTGATCGATAAATAACACTCATCATAGATCTTATATGTTAGGATAATTACATAAATTATGGTAAAACTCGAAGACGATTTTGATAATGTATGAGCTTGCGCAGAAGGTTATTCGCAAATCTTCCTGCAATAAATTTATAATTATATATTTATGTAACTCATGTTGCCAATAACGCTTTGCTAAAATTAACTTTAGCTTGTTTAGTGCGATTTGTATATTATTACACGCTAACGTTGCTTACTTTGCTGACATTGGTAATATCAATATATTGCTACATCATAACATTATATATTTACCAGGTGAGGAAAAGTCTGGGAGGATGTTGCAGTATTCCACATAATCTTTTTTGTTCGTATCAAATAGACAGCTATAATTTCTAGGTGCGACAACACAAATACTTTTACTTTGAAAATTTCTTTGGGAACTTTCTGGACATACTTTGATGTATGTTTTGACACGCCTGGCATAATTAACAAGCTGTAGAAAAAAAAATACAAATGACGCATTTAACTAAAAGCTTACATCTTTTATATAAGCACCGTTGGGATTTTATGAATGTTAAATGTATCTTTTTAGTTCTATAATGTTGAACCTTTTGACAATTCTTTATCAATGTTACAAATGAATTCACCACAAGAATGAGTCATTGGTTTGATCAGTACTTGTATTTTTTACAAAAATCAAAAAAGAAATGAATACAAACACGCGTACTGACCTATTTTTCTCTATTCATTAGTTTGAATGGGGCATGAGCAATTTTGCTTGCGTCTTTTGTCATTTTGTCGGTTTTATTTTGTGCTTAGTACCAACTTTTTTTCTATGAGTTGTTCAAATATTGTACTGTTAAACTACTTTTCTTTGCTTAGGCAAGTTTGAGTTCTGATGATAATGTTAATCTTCGCCAACTCCTTTTAAAGACAGGTGATGTAATTCAGTGGTTGTCGTATGATGATTAATAATTTTTTTCCGTTTTAAAAATCAAGCCTTTGTTCTTTATTTTAAATTTTTTCCTATATCAATGTTATCCCGGTTTTTTTTTACGCATCTGACGTATTTACTTATAATCTTGGTACCATTGAAAACTACTAAGTAATTAGGCTTATTTAAAATTTCTTTTATTTTGACGATCTTGTTAACACTAAAAATCTATAAAGTATCCGTTAAAACAGTCTTCCATTCTGAATTTTAAGTATTGTTTATGTTTTCTTACGTCCGTCACGTTGCTTATGATACACTCGATTTCACATATTTGCACGGGAAATGTTCAAACATGCCCTTTTAAATGTTTAAAACAAAGACTTGTGATACATCTCTGGTTTGAAACCATTACATTGTAGTGAAATTCTTGCAATATTATACTCTAAATAAAACGAGGAATTTCACAACTTTTTTTTATAATTTCAATGAGTATTATTATATGTTGAGTTAACCTCAATCCAACATCCACCCTCGAGCTCTCGTTGCACATCAAATACTTATGTATTTAGTTTTGATCATCTGAATTTGGTTTTCCTTTTTTTCAATTTTACTTTTTTAAGGGTTCCAAAATTTACAATCAAGGAAGATTTCTTTTCTATTGGGAGGGCAATGCATTTGAATTAGTGACTTCTTATTTAAGTTAATTCCTTTGAATTTAATTTGTGACGAAGGGTGTAGTTCAGCACAATTTTAGAGGGATATTTTTCTTCTTCTGAAAAGTCTGTCTTTAGCAAATTGTGTTGTCCCTTTCACCCTGTTTTTTCAAATCTTTTTACACCGCACGTCACGAAATTCCTATAATGCATACATATCAAGTTTGACATAATAGCGTTACATCCAGTGTTTTAATCCTTGCTACTCAAACATTGAGACGAAAAGCTATATAAGTTCAAATGTACAGCATTGATTACGATTACGTGTAAACTTTTCAAAAATATTCAAAATAAAGGATCCATCAAACGGGTCTTAATATGCATGATTCGACAAGCGTACTTTGTCAATTCGTCAAATTGTAAGAAAGCTCTATTAAACGGTTTTGGTTGGCTACACAACTTAATAGCTTTTTTCGCAAACGGTCATTTCTTCATTACATTATCTGAAAAGTTTGAACCTTTATAGTTGAGTGTTATTTGTTTTAGTAATTTTAAGATATTTTCTTGTTGTAAATTTAGGAAAAGAGGGAGGAAAGATTCCAGAGGAACAGTCAAACTCAGAAATCGATGTAATGTTGATAGTAATGTTCAGACAACCGGTTTACAGTCAATACAGTACGGTTCAGTAGCTTTTCAGAACATGCAGTATGTTGTGTTGTACAGGTATTTCACATAACGAACAGTCTGACTTCATACAGGAACTTCTTATGATGAAAAATAAAAAGTTAGCAATATCCTTTAATATTTTAATTTCCGCTATGTAGATGTTCTCTCACTAAATAAATTCAAATTTTGGTGACTACGTTGAACGCATCGATGCGTTGAACATATAAATCTCCCAATTGATATGATATTCCCACGCATGCATTTCCTATCATGATTTCCTTGAATGAGGTTGCTGATCATAAGAAAGCTTTTAAACCAAAAGTTCCAAATATTGAGGTTGAAATCATCCCTTCTTAAATTTTATGGACGCCATCACGAGTTGGTTAACCGTTATGGAATAACCATTTCACAGGTGATATCGGATATGTTTCTTACGTCGTAACTACAATCCCGTTCCCTTTTCATGAATGTGACCTACCAAATTAGACTATTTACCGGGTTTGTAATAACATGAGCAACACGACGGAGCACCTTAGATCACCCCCAGTTTTTGGTGGGGTTCGTGTTGCTCAGTCTTCAGTTTTCTATGTTGTTTCTTGGTGTACTATTATTTGTCTGTTGTTTTTTTTTCTTCATTTTTTTAAAACGTTTTATGGCGTTGTCAGATTATTTTCGATTTATGAGTTTAACTGTTCCTCTATTATCTTCCGCCCCTCTTCTTCACAGACTGTACATATTTTTATTGACTGCCAGTCTTAATATTACTGAATTTTTCTGCAAAATGGATTAGCCCATAATTGAAAGTCAAAACATGACTCACTAGTTTATTATAGTTTATTGTTCATTCTTTTCAGATTAACATGACGGTGTCATTTAAAAAAACAATCTTTTAATATGTGTTCTTTGTTTTATTAATAGGCAGTTGTGAATTATTTTTAAGACGATATTACCAAACATATCATTTCCCAGAAAGCAAATATATTTATCTTACCAAAATCGTTAAAACAAAGAGTCGGAGTCGGAATCCCATATGCATGATAATAATGTTATCTACAATTAAAAGAACAATACAAAATATGAAAAATATATTAATATAAAAAATTAGCAATACTTCCAATTTGTCAATCGTTTTGAAAATGGCGAAGCAAAGCAATATTACTGTATTAGAATAATATATATTATCAAGACTATATGAGTATTAGACCGTACGCGTACTGTCTTGACTGTATACGTACTTTTTTTTTTAAATACGCATGCCGTCGAACTGTACGCGTACGGTCTGCCTAATTTCGTTAAGGTTATTAGATACAAATCAACATAAGTTAAATCTCGTATTGATATAAAAATTCACTTGTAAATGTACTAAATACTCAATATTTTAACTATTTAACAACGTCACATTGATTTAATCTATAAATCGCTTGTATTTAGCATGTCTGTTATAAAAGAATTATTATTCTCACTGAAATTGAAGTTATCGAAATTAAACATAATTGTGAAAGAAAAGTTTTAGAATATTTAGGAACTCTCCTTCAAAAACCGTCATAGATACTGGACAGAAATTTTATAAAAAATTTAGTTACGCGTACGGTCCAAATCTTAATATGGTTTGGAACATATTTAATATATAAGAGAGGCGAAAGTACACAAAACACAACATAAACAAATGACTGAGCAACAGGGACCCCACAAAAAACTTAAACCTAGATGTATTCAATTTCCAACACTGACTAATTGGACTTTCTATTTTCAATGTCGATTAAACTTAAGGTATGATTGTCGTAAAAATTAACCTTTAGTTATAAGAAGCATATGCATTGTCGTCTTTGAGTTGTGTTTTGCTCCTTGGTCAGGTTGCTGTCTCTTTGACACATTTCAAGTTTCCATTCTCAATTTTATTGTAGTGATAATAGAAGGAAAGAAGACAAATGTGCCGGTCAAGAGACTATCGAAGGAATACACTTAGATTCTGATTACGTGGCTTTCTCGGAGTTTTCTAAGTGATAACAAACTTTCCGAGTACAACTAAATCATATATTTCCTAAAATGTCCCAAATATTGTTTTTATGATGAAATAAGATGATGGTCATTTGATATTTTGTTGAATATTTCTTGCAAATATGATATTTATTTTAACCTGTAGCTACGTATGCTCCTTTTAATTCCGCGGGAGCAGCAGGAAATTTATTTTCACTTCGGTACATAATTTTTTAACCTCATCTTGTTTTAAAGAATATTAATTTCGTTCAGTTTGGGCAAGAAGTTTTCTTTTCTGTTCTGAAATATTCATGAACACAATTCTCCTCATTAACAAAGGATATTATGTAGATGAATAAACTTGCTCAGAATAGGATGAAAAATTATATCCTGCAAAACGATTACAAGAAATAATTGTGAAATAAAAGTAAAAACACAAAAAAACTGAACTCTGAGGTAAATTCAGAGGCTTTTTATACACCATTGTGAAGATTGTGAAGATAAATAAATTTAGTTTTACGACATAACATTTTTTTAGTGGGGTTGACAACCGAGAAATCGGCATATAACATATCACCGCCTGACATCTTGCTAAAACGCGAGTTAAGTACCTTGTGTTATATTAAGGTTTATATGAATTTTTCTTCTGAGACAAGTGCCTGTGATGCATAGGGACAATCAATATAACGGTTGATCTAGTGACGGTCACAGGATGGACATGAATCTTGTGTATGCCGATTGAATTTATTTTGTAGAAAACATGTTACATATATTACTAAAAATAATAAAGAAGCTGAGATTTGTCTATAGTTAACAGATATCAAGGCAATCACAAAAAAAGGAAAAGAATCATTGAAAATATGTCACCCTGACACTGTACTCAGATAAGTTACACAATTTTAACAAATCGTGTTTATTATGGATGTTCCAACTCATAAATCCTGCCAGCTTTCATTTAGGTAGCAAGACACAGTTAGGAGTTTTGTTTCGCATTTTGGCCCCGGTGGATTTTCCAAATATGAAAGTTATTGTGTAATAAAATTCATTTTTAGACAGCTGAGTACTAATTTAGCCTTCAAAGATGGTTTATAAGATCATCAAGATTATTTTTTAGATATTTTATTGGCTATTGTTTGCTTGACTCTCCGTATTTTCATAGCTAGACCAGCCATCGGTCCAGAAATTAATGTAATGTTTACAAACACTTTTTTCTACATGAAGTTTTTGACGCAATTTTACAAAAAAATGAAACGAAAGACATATGATTTCCATTGGATTAACTGATATAAAATCTATGGAAGATTCTGATTACATACATATGCACATATATGACACAAATAGTAAGCTTAATATTGCAATAAAGCAATGAAAAGGGGACTGTTAAATTTATGAGAGCAAATTTTATATATTTTTTCCAAACTGTTTATTGCTACTTTAAACACTTACAACTGCATTTTCAATGTAGGAAAGGGTGAACTGAAAATTCGACAATTTAAAAAATGATCTATAACTGATACTTAAGCATTTGAGGCAGTGACTTCACATAACATTACCCTATCAGTTCAGCAACGTCACGTAATCATGTTTATCCTCATCAATTTGTCAATGAATGCATGTCACTTCATTAATAAACAACAACAAAAAAAGAATAACGATCACAATGTTGTTTACGCGTATTACCATTTGTGTACTAACAAATTCATTGTATTTTATATAAACATACTGTGTTACATGGTTTGATAATTTGTCAACATATTCAAGGTTGGTTTAATCTCAATTATTTATAAATAAAGCAAATAATTTTAATCAGACTTTTTAGATATAAAGCGTTCATTAACCCTCAACGTTTTACTTAAATCAGGTTTTCGAACAAATCTTACCTTAAGGTAGCAATACACAGTTAGAAGTTTAGTTTAGCATTATGTCCATGGTGATTTTTTTTAATTATAAAAGTTTTTGTATACTTCAATTGATATTTAGATAGTTGAAGAATAATATAGCCTTCCCAGTGGGTTTATATAAACATTTAGATTGTTTTTAGCATGTTTTATAGGCCATTTTTTCTGTTTGACAGTCCGTTTTTTCCTATCCGTACTGCCCATAGGTCTAGAAATTATTGTAGTGTTTTTCAACAAAGATTTGACGCTCGATCTTTTCAATTCAATTTTATGGAAAAACGAGCAGAATGATTTTTTTTACTTTTTGATAGATATATGTCTATGGTTTCAGGAAAAGTATCACTCTAATTGATTGAAATTTTCCTTTAGTCCAAATTTTGAGACTTTTGTGACATGTTCAAGCCGCTTTTTACAATATTTTGTATCAAATAAATGCAGATTGTTGCCATGGTTACACCAAAAAGAGATTATAGTTCACCATTATAACTTTTGGAAATCAAATCTATGGAAGATTCTATTTCCATAAATATACACATGCATAACACACATATTAAACCTTATTTGTTATAAAGGAAGGGAAAGAGGGTGTTTAAAAATGTTCAGTGTCAATTTTAAGTTTTTTTCCTAACTATGAATTGCAACATAGGGGCAAAAGATACTGTTAAAGGGGAGATAGTGACGTTGCTAACGTTAACTATTATTTTCCTGACGTCAAACTGTGACATATCGGGAAAAGATGCATTTTTCGATTTTTATCATTCAATTTAGTTTAAGTACCGGTCTTTGTAAGAATCATGCAGGTTCCTGTTGATAGGCGATTCATGACCCATCTTCAAATGGCTTTATATTTTGTTTATGAGGAGGGTATGGTATGAAAATAAGTTTCATGTATTAATTTTTTTCTTTTGAACCTTGGTTGCCATGGAAACCATCCTTACAAAATTTTGCCTAAATACGTTCATAAGTAGCCTTTGAAAATTGAAATATAAGGGGTTTTAAAGTCCCATAGAAATAAAGTTAATCAATACAAAAAATATGTATATTTACAGTATTGACAAACAAAACCACTAACTATACAAAAACGTTAAAATTTTGAATTTACTAAATAGTTTGTTTCCATAGCAACCATTTAAAAATGTGTTAAAATTCGAAAATGAAAAATTTCAAAAAATCTTTAATTTTAAATCTGTTTATCTCCCAAGACCAACAATACCATGAAATGCCATTGACAAATTTTGAAAGACCACATTCTATATATTGATAAAATAAAAAGAAAGTCGTGTGTTTTTTTTTTCTTTAAAAAAATAATTTTAGTCAAAAATTGTCAATTTTCACCAAAATTCAGATTACCAAACAGATGAATACTGAAACATTTTGAACTGAAAAAGCTAAAACATTCCATTTATACGTGCATTTCTGACACAAATTTGGTAATTATAAATGAGAATATATGATTGATAGAGATATTTTGGTATAGAAGGAATTTTTTTCTCTCTGGGCATGTTGCCACACCCCCCCCCTCTTTTTCAAAATTCAAAAAATTATTAAAAATTTAAAAGATGGAATTCAATTGTGAACATTTTGAGCATTAAAACATGAAATTTCTTCAAAGGGTGAGCTCAATAATAGAAACCCCCTACACCATTTTTATACGACCCCAAAAAAATTTTGGGATCGTATAATGGTATGATGTCGTCGTCTGCGTCGTCTACGTCGTCTGCGTCGTCTACGTCGTCTGCGTCGTCGTCGCCCGAAGACACATTGGTTTCCGGATAATAACTTTAGTTTAAGTGAATAGATCTTCATGAAACTTTTTCAGAAGGTTCAATACCACAAAAGGAAGGTTGGGATTGATTTTGGGGATGATGATCCCAACCGATTAGGAATTAGGGGCCCAAAGGGGCCCAAAACAAGCATTTTTTTAGTTTCAGGATAATAACTTGTGTAGAAGTATTTCAATTGCTCTGAAATCATATCGCAATGTTTAAAACCACAAGTAGAAGGTTTGGATTCATTTTACGGATGATGGTCCCAACCGATTAGGAATTAGGGGCCCAAAGGGGCCCAAAACAAGCATTTTTTTAGTTTCAGGATAATAACTTGTGTAGAAGTATTTCAATTGCTCTGAAATCATATCGCAATGTTTAAAACCACAAGTAGAAGGTTTGGATTCATTTTAGGGGTAATGGGGTCAAAGTTTAGGAATTAAGGGCCAAAAAGGGGTCAAAACAAGCATTTTTCTAGTTTCAAGACAATAACTTATGTGTAATTGTATGGATCTCTCTGAAATTGTACTACAATGTTCAAAACTGCAATGAAAAGCATGGGATTGAGTTTAAGGGTTATTGCTCCAAGGGGGTTTAAAAAAATTGGGGGGGGGGATTTTTTGTTTACGATTTTTGAAGGGCTTCCTTTTTTTTCAAAATTTTTCAAATTTCGAATTTCGAAAAGTTTCAAGAAGAAATCTTCAATTGCACAGTATTGTGCAATAGATTTGTTAGATCTTTGACCACATTAATTTTGTGACAAAAACCTATATTATTTCAAAAATTTGATCACAATCCAAATTCAGACAGAATCAAGCTTGAATATTGTGACCAAATTTGCCCTAACTGTTCAGGGTTCAACCACTGGGGTCGTATAAAGCTGCGCCCTGCGGAGCACCTGGTTATATATTAAGATCTTTTTTTAGAAATGGGGAATGTGTCAAAGAGACAACAACCCAAGCAATCAACAGAAAATAGCCGAAAGGCTGAAAACTGAATGAAGGGTAGCTGCGTCCCTAATTACACTTGTTTTGTGCAAATTGAAATTTTAAATCTTTAAGTGCTATTTCATGGTCTTTAAAATTGACTCTGTCCTAGTTTCATAAATTTTGCATCAATGATTATTTGTGTCTTTCAATATATATCAATGAGTGGCTTAAAAATTCCATTTAAATGTTCTTTGTATCTGTCGTTTTTTCTTCAAAAGCAAAAAAATGCATTTTACCCCTATGTTCCATTTTAGCCATAGTGGCTAAGTTTCTTGAAGTACAAGGAAATAAAATACAAAGTTTATACAAGATACTCCCAAGTTGGGCCGAAATCGATTTAGCATATTCAGAAGAAGACTTTTTTTAAAGTAAGCAAACTAGATGAACAAATTGTGAAAAAATTCTTTAAAGGGATATAACACCAGAAGGATTCAATTGACAATTTTGGTCATATAAACTTATTTGTAGATCTTACTTTGCTGAAAGTTGTGCTGTTTACAGTTTATCTTTGTCATTAATAATATTCAAGATAATAACCAAAAACTGCAAAATTTCCGTACAATTAACAATTTAGTGGCCGCAACCCAACAATGGGTTGTTAGATTTATCTGAAAATTTGCTCTCAAGGCTTTAGTGTTTGAGATATAAGCTACACACTGCATGTTACCCCTATGTTCTATTTTTACCCATGGCGGCCATGTTTTTTTACAAAATTGAAAATAAAACACAAGGATCATTCAGTTTAACTTTTACTGGAATTGGTTCAGTAGTTTCAGTGGAAATGTTTCAAATATTTAACACCGAACAGACGACGACGGACGCCAAGTGATGGCAAATTTCACAGTTCCTTTGAAACGGTGAGCTAAAAAAAACTACGTCAGTCCTATTAGAAATAAACTGAAAATAAAAAATTAAAAACTTGTACCATCGAGAGCGCAAACGAGGCCACTTTCCATAAATTTTAATATTTTTAAGGGTCATAACTCTTTAAAAAAAAGTCCATTGTCCATCATTATAGAACTTAATTTCGAATTTTTTATTTATAAAAATACTATTTTTGATATAACAAAAATAAAAAAATATTTTATTTTTTTGTCTTAAAACAGTGGTTTTGATAAGAAAATAACACTCTGTAAAGATTAGACCAATGGACAGTTTTAAGCTTGGTACAGTGTATCCAATTTCATTATCTATGGAAAATACATTGCCTTGTATCGTTTCTTTTGTGGACTAGTATACTATTGCGCAGAGTCAGATTATGTACACATAATGGCTGTTACTATTTACCTCCAATGTAAATCGACATGTACATCAAAACCTTTATGCAAACACTTATTTGTCACTATGTCAATTTAACTGGGTTAAAATTGAAATTGAAGAAGAACTACAGAACCTTTCTTTCTATTCTAATATATAATAAATTAATCTAACTTATGTAAAAGATTTGAAATACATGCGGAATGTGTCCATTGGACACAGATGATGTTCGCGCTTGCATATCATAAAAGTTATAAACGGACATAACTGAAGAACAGTAAAAGTGACACTTACCAATTGTGTACTAACTTTTATGGTGATAAGTATTGTCTAAAAGTTTCATAACATTTTGTTGAGGTAAACTAAAGAAAGAAATACAAAAACTTTTTTCCTCTATAAAGAGGGATTGCATAGAACAGTGAAAGTGACACCACCAAAATTCAAAGTTGATCTGTATTTGGTGGTTTTAAGCATTGTGTATAATTTTAATAACATCTGGTAAAGACAAACTAAAGTTAGAGAACATAAACGGAAAATTCAGCAATTTTTCTATCTGTAAAGGGGCATAACTCTTGGACGGTTTAAGTGACACCACAAAAATTCAAACTAAGTCTGTGTTTTATGGTAATAAGCAATGTGATTAAGTTTCATTACATTTGGTTGAGGCAAACTAAAGATAGAGAACAGAAACCAACTTTGGGACGTACTGAAGGACGGACAAGGGTAAACCTTAATGCCCCCTCCGCCACTGCGGGGGCATAAAAATGTGTAAATATAACAATTGATTAAATTAGGCAAAATTCAATGAATGGTCATTGCACATGGTTGTCATAAAGGTTTGAGAATCAAAACAGTATATAATAGTTAGGACCAGCAAATTGTCCTCAAGGCCACAAGGAAAATATGTTTTGAGAACCATAAAAAAAATCGATTATTCTGCCGTATACAAATAATAATCAGTTAGGTTTTTAAAAATAATAATAATAGACAAGCTGTCCTTTTCCACCATATACAATAGAAACATTGACAAATTCTTGCACAATTTAATGTAGATCGTTGGTATATTTTTCCTCAGATAGAACATGTAGAATTTGTATGCCCCCACCGTAGCAAAGGGGGCATTAAGTTGTACCCTTGTCCGTAAGTACGTCCGTTCCAGAGTTATACCATTCTATAAATGGAAAAAAGTGCTGACTTTTTTGTTTCCGTTCTCTAACTTAAGTTCATGAAGTTTGCCACAACCAAATGTTTTGAAACTTATACACAATGCTTATTTCCATAAAATTCAGAACAGTTAGAATGTTATTGGTTTAACATGTACTGTCAATAAGTTATGCCCCTTATAAATTGGAAAAAATGCTGAATTTTCCGTTTCCGTTCTCTCTTTTCCGCAGTTCATCTTACACTGACCTCATTTTCTTAGAACATTGATAATGTTAAGTTAATATGATACTTGTATTAAAATCTTTACATAACACTTACAGAGTTTCAAAAGTAATTCAATGATAAATAAAACCAACCAGACATTTCAGGGTGAACCTTCTTGCTTAACAGATCTTAGTCTAGGTTTAAAGTTTTTAAAGCATTAATCTGTTTCAAAAACCAACAATGAGTTGCATTAAATTGTTCCTGTAACTTTTTTATAGCCATTTTGAAAGACAAAGTATCCTGAGCTATTTTTTTTTAAATGTTCATTAAGATTTGTTTTTCTAGATAATCATGTTATGCTCATTGTTGAAGGATATACGGTGACCTGTGGTTGTTTATTTCTATGTCTTTGCTCTCTGGTGGAGAGTTAATTGTCTCATTGACAATTACAACACATCGTCTTATTTTTATACATAGACTTACTAGTAATTAAGTTTTGGATTCAACATTATTCTTTTTCACTGACAGCATCAGTCTTAGATACGACAACGGGTTATGCGTATTACCAATTTTTTTTAAACTTCTGAGAAATCTTACATATAAGATTGAAGGGAGGGGGTACATATGATGCCCTCAACTTTAGAAGTTGTGTTATGCTTAAATTCTTAAAATACTTAGTTCACAAGTAAACTAAATGAGATACCACGTTTTTTTTCAACAAATTTTATAATTTTGAAAAAAAAAAAAAAAAAAATCGAAAAAAAAGGGGGGTGGACCATACCCAGAGTGATGATTTTTCATTTTGTACAAGTCTATCTTCATTTACTATATATTTTTGTTTGAAATTAACAAATGCGTGTCAGAATTGCACATATAAATGGAATATTTTAGCTTTTTAAGTTACTAAATGTTTGATTATTCATCTGATTGTTAATCTGAATTTTGGTGAAAATTGACAATTTTTGACTAAAATTTTTTTTTTAAAGAAAAAAAAACGCACGACTTTCTTTTTATTTTATGAATATATAGAATGTGGTCTTTCAAAATTTGTCAATGACATTTCATGGTATTGTTGGTCTTGGGAGATAAACAGATTTAAAATTTAGGAGTTTTTGAATTTTTTCATTTTCGAAATTTAACACATTTTTAAATGGTTGCTATGGAAACAAACTATTTAGTAAATTCACAATTTTAATGTTTTTGTATAGTTTGGGGTTTTGTTTGTCAATACTGTAAATATACATATTGTTTGTATTGATTAACAATATTTCTATGGGACTTTAAATTCCGTTATTTTATATTTTCAAAAAGGGTCTTTTTTCACATATTCAAGCAAAATGTTGATTTGATGGTTACCATGGCAACGGGCATAATACAGGGAAAATAAAGACAGAATTTTACTCATCTACCAAAGTTCTTATGATAAAGGGCAAAAAAAATTACTTCTGTGACATGTCATGAATCACCTTCTGCATGATTTTTACAAAGACAGGTACTTAACATTTTAATGAGTTCATGGACCCCTCTTTTTTGCAATGACTTTCGGTTTGATTACGTACGAAGATTATTTGCACAAATTTTCACGAAAGAGTCAATAATGAATTTTTTTTTAATTTGATAAATTTACAGCATAAAATGACGATTTTTTTTCTACATTCATGATTTGGTAAATGTAAGGTATTTCTAAACCAAAAAATTCATAAATTTATTGAATACTTAATTAAAGAGTAGCACATGCAGGATATTTTTTTTTACATATTTGAATTAAGCAGGTAAAAATAGTTACATAATTACAATGCATCTGCTAAAAAGTCCGTTATATTGTTCATATATATTCAAACGAATATCTAGCAAATATTTAGTATAAGTCATAAAGGAAATTGAGAATGAATAATAGTTTACATCATGTGGTTTATGTGGCTGGTTTTCAATGCATTATTATATAAGTCCAGTTTATAAAACAAATATATGTTTTAACAGTATACAAAACTCATCTTCCATGTTTTTAGGATTTTGATAAGAAATGTTTGCTTCACAATAGAAGATGCCAAAATATTTTTTTTGGGGGAAAAAACGTTTAATATGCTCAAAATCAAAGAATATGTGTAGTGAATTGTAGCTGTTTTTGACTTGGACAAATAGAGAGGTACAAACAAAGATATCTAACGACGGGAGTCATTTAAGCTGTTTAACTATCTAGCTGTGGGCCATTAAATGTTATTCAGGTGTTTTTTTTTTTAATTTCCCATTTTTCACTGATTGCACAAGTTCCTGTTTTTCTGAGGCAGTTATTGACGTCTTTACACTTTCACTGTTGCATGTGTGCTGATGGATATTTTTGTCTTAACAGATTCTGTTTTTGACTCACCATATTCTTAACATTATCAAATTATTCAGAATGCTTATCATTCGGACGTTGTCTTAATATGTCTTTATCTGTGTTATACATTTAAAAACTGCTTTAATCACATTCTGAATATTCTTGAGAAATTCTTATCATTGTTTTCCTCTTCCTTTTTTGTGTTGAATTTTCATTTTTTTAACAAGTTTTCAATAATTTGTCTTTTTTTTCAAATGAAGAAATACTAGGTATGAGTTAAGTTTTATCCTGTCCCGTACTTTATTTCTTTTTAACGTAAGAAAATAACTGTCATTGGAATAACATCAATCAGCTTTTCAACTATTTGTTTTTGTTTACTAGCTTCAGTAACCATGTCACCTAAAGTTAGCATAGAAACACTAAAAGAAAATCGTGCTTTAAAAAATCCTCCAAATATATTTATGACTCAGAAATTTTCTTTTTGCAATGAAATGTAGGTATTTTTGTATGCTCTGCAACATTGTACTTTAGTTGGCCAAATTTTGCTTTATTCGAGCATTTTTGCAGACAAAACTATTGTCTGTTGTACTAGAGTTCAATCCTGGTATCTATGATGAAATAATTTCTTACAACTATCAAATTCAAGGAAATATAATTTCTGACCATTTTATATATAGACCAGATGTAACGTACTATGTTTTGGTATTGCACCTTATGTTGAAAAAAATGCTGTAAACATTCAATTTTTGGAATCTGTCATCTAAGTCGGATATTGTGTGATGTTTCTTTTTTTTTTTTTTTTGGGGGGGGGGGGGGCATTTTTTTTTATTCAAGTACAGTACAGGAATCTTTGAAACGCGTTAAGTTCTACCAATTGTTCCTTAATTTTTCGTTTGAATATTTGTTTGCTACTTTCCAATTGAAAATTATCATATAATCAAGATTAATATAAAAAAAAAATTAAGGAATAGGCCCGGTTACACCTTTTATGGCTTCAAATTATAGCGTTTTTACAAAGTAGTTAAAAATGTCACTTTTGTATATCTTTTGTTGCATAAGTATGGCCTGTGTTTGACAACACAATAGACATGTATTAGTATTGTATTTATATCCATCTGATGAGTTTAGTTGACTATGTGCATTGTGTGGTATGGGCTTTGCTCATTGTTGAAGGCCGTACGGTGACTTAAAGTTGTTAATTTCTTTGTTATTTAGTCACTTGTGGAGAGTTGTATCATTGGCAATCATACCTAATCTTCTTTTTTTATATTAGGTACAAGCATCATTACTGCATGCTAAAATACTAAAATTGTCAAAATGTTAGCATCTGTGCTAATTTTTAAACTCTTTTAGTCTAAAATTGAAGCCGCACTTGTGTTAAGTCTTATTATTTAAACATATTTGTATTTAAGGATAATATATAACATATATAAATATTGAGACTGAACACGAATGCGGCCACTTTCATTTTCGACAAAAAATATCTGAAAAGTGACGTTTTATGGCATATTTGATAGATTTTTTCATATTTTAGTTTAAATTTGAGCGTCTTTAATGAACAAATCTGTTCAAATCTTTAACATTAACTAATTGAATCGACAGAAGTAGACACCTGACAAATGCTTGAGTGTTAAAAATATTACAAAGTCTCTCATCAGACGTTCTTCAAATTTTAGACCGTAATCGGCTATTACCGGACCTTCTCCTTTAAAGATATAGTACATTATTCTTAATCATTTTTTAACATAAAATATATATTAATACATATATGTGTAAGTGTGTATAACAAAATGTACAGAATGTATTAACAATTAAATTTTGATAACTTACTTACCTCCGTTAACGTATAATATAAACAGGTAAAAAGCCATAAACATAATAAAATTGTCTTAATGAAGAATGAAAACAAAGTTTTTCAAATAAACATATTTTAACTGCCAGATCTCATGATAGAAAAGGAATCATAAAACTTTCAACTCAGTTGGTAACTAAAAACAAAACAAAAAACCACACCTACATGACCTAACTACTGAGTGTATAATTCACTTCCCTTTTTGTGTCATATAAACATGATAAATACGGTCTATTCAACGCTGGTATATACATAATATAATTATAGATCGATTATAAATACAGAACATGTAACAGGACAGTACATTTAAATGGTGGGGAGGAGTGGTTTGAAACCTATACGATCTATCAACAACACAAAAGTGCAATATACTGTGTAAACATTTACTGCTGTGTGTTTGTTTTTTCTACATTGCTAGAGGTACAAGGGAGGGTTGAAATCTCACAAAACATTTTTAACACCACTTCATTTTTGCGGTTGTCCAAAGTCAGGAGCCTCTGACCTTTGTTAGTTTTGTATGATTTTTAATTTTAGTTTTTAGTTCATTTATTTATTTCGATATTTAGTATGACGTCTATTATTAGTACACATTTTTGTTTAGAAGCCAGCTGAAGCACACCTCCAGATGCGAGATTTTCTCGCTGTGTTAAAAAAACCAATTGGTGGCCTTCGGCTGCTTTCTACTCTTTGGTCTGGTTCCTGTCTCTTTGAAACATTCTCCATATTAATTCTTTTTTAATGTGTTACATGTAGTAAGTAACGAAAAATTCTTATTCTCATTGTACATGATCAGATTTTAAAGAGCAATTTCAAGTGACCAAAAAATTGAAGTTTTACCATTTTAACAAGATGCAAATGATTTCTTCAAAACCGGGGCTACAGACAAAAATGTAATACAAAATCTTTGGAGGCTTCTCACTTTTTGTCTCTTAACTGTAAAGATTGGTTGAATTTATTAACATTGGTATAAAGATCTCAGATAGTTTCTATATATTTATTCACAACGTTAGACTATTTATATCTTACTTACTTGTTATTTGAAGACATCTTTATTATTTTCGATTTATATGTCGTTTAAAAGTATTTATCAATATGATTTTGATAGATAGGGTACATGTACATGTACATGGATCATAAGTTAAGTAAATAATCAATATTTGAATACTCGTCATATCTTAATCTAAGGAAAAGGTGTATATGATTAGTACAAATAACATTGCACTACTTTATGAAATAACATAGAAATCATTTTTAAGTTAATTTTCTAATTACTGTAAGAGATGACTTATACAAGTCACAAAGAGAATGGGATGTCACTTAATGATTTTAAACCTGACGTAAAGCTGCAATTTTTATTTTTATATCAAGATCATTTGGGTTAGTATGTCTGTAATTGATGAGACAATTACACAGTGTGAATACATGTTGAAGATGCAATACAGGTATTTAAAAGAGCAACAATATATATTTAAGACGTTGCTACATGTCCCTTTATATTTTTCTTTTTATTTCAATTTTACTCCTTTAATTATTTTACTGCTTAAACTAAGATATTGCCACTATAAAGAGTTCTCTAAGGACAATCAGTGTACTGGGGCATTGAGTATCATGGCTTTTTTCAGCAAACATATAATAAGAGGGAAAGCATTACAAGAAAGATAATTGTAGCAAATCGAAATATCTCATATCAGCACATTAGGTTAATGGTTTGATTGTTTATAAATATATAATTACCACCTATTGATATATTTGACATATCAAACATAATTCGTTCCGGCGATATCTGTTCAACTTTTGAAAATGAAAATGTTATTTTATTACACACATTATTAATGTCATGCATCACATGGAAATAATATATTTATTGCCATTAATCATTATCTCAAATTTCCTCGACTGCTCTTTTTAAAATTAAAGCTGTTGTTTACAATATCAATATTTCAAAAATGATTCGTCTGTATCATTTGTATATTGAACAGTTCAAGAATCAGTACATACCCGACTTCATTTCTATTTTAGAAGAAGTGTTCAGTTACCAAAAACGGTTTCTTCTTTTAATTTCAATTCAAAAATTGTTTAAATACCAAAGTGTACGAAAAATGCATTTTAATGATATTTATTAAAATAAAACTGTTTTGAAGAAAGTCTATTTCCTCTATATTTAGACCTACACTTACCTTTACGTTTGCTTACTGTTAATAATACCTTTTTCTTAGGTTTGTTATTTGCCGGTAGTACCTATTTCTTAGGTTTGTTATTTGCTGATAAAATTAACGAAGAGATGATTTCAACTTCACCATTTGGAACTCTTGATTTAATAGCTTCCTTGGGAGCAACAACCCTCTATCAAGAAAATCATGATAGGAAATGCAAGCACAGGAATGTCGTATCAATTGGGAGATATATACACCATATGCAAGTGCTGCTGGAATGTTGCTACTTAGAAATGGAAAGTTCACAATTGGAAAGCTGAAATCATCTCTTTTGTCGTAAAGTTTTTTTTCAATCGACCCTCATTGTCAATTTCTAGATGTAAGTCAAGATATGAGAATGACTTAACTGTATCTGAACTCAATATAGTAAACTGCTGGTAGTACCTATTCCAATGTTTTGTTAACTGCTTGTAGTATCTATTTAAATGGTTTGTTAACTGCTTGTACTACCTTTTAAGGATTGTTAACTACCAGAAGTACCTGTGTTAATGGTTTGTTTACCGCTAATCGTACCTATTTTTAAGGTTTGTTAACTGCTGGTAAAATGTAGTACCTTTTTCTAAGGTTTGTTAACTGCTGGTAGTACCTATTCCACTGGTTTGTTAACCGCTAGTAGTATCTAATCCAAATGTTTGTTAATTGCTGATATTACCTATTTCTTAGGTTTGGTAAATGCTGGTAGTACCTATTTCAAGGTTTTGTTAACCGCTAGTAGAACCTATTCCAAAGGTTTGTTAACTGCTGGTAGTACCTATTTCTAAGGTTTGTTAACTGCTGGTAGTATCTATTCCAAAGTTTTGTTAACTGCTGGTAGTATCTATTCCAAAGGTTTGTTAACCGCTGATAGTACCTATTCCAAATGTTTGTAGACTGCTGGTAGTACAAATTTCAATAGTTTTTTTTTTGTTTTTCTTCTTAAAACTAAGTTTTATTAACATATTTACATTTGTTAATATATACATCAAATACCGGTACCTTATCCCGGCCTCGTTATCATTAGTTTAGAACATCTATTATGATCAATTATGTTAGTACACAAATTTTCATTAATACGGAAATAATTCATATCTTCACCTGAATAATTATTTATGCTAGTTTCTTTGTAAACAAAGAAGCTAGATAACACGTGTAGTGCTTTATATGGAATATACATTAGTGCATTATTCAAGGAAATTTCCCAAAATATTTGTTTTGGAAGGATTATTAATATGCCGTTATCTTTTTCTGTTGTGAATATTCGTTTGAAATTCAAATGTGTTTTACAAAATATATCTACAGTAAAATCGGATGCTACTTTATCAGATCATTCAGTTGAAGGTATTTTTCATTTTCTAAGTGTTCTTATGTCATACTAGATTCTTATATCTTGAATAATATTAAAATAGCAAAATTTTTTAGTGGATAAGTACAAATAATAATCATGATTACACAACAAATATAAAATTACTGTTGACTATTATATAAAATACAGTCGAATCTCTAATCACAATTGATAAACACTATGATTTACATGTATATACATAAACAGGTACATTTGTAGTCATACCTGTGAAATGTTTGAAGAAAATTACAGTATAATCTCAATATTTGAGTTGAGGTATTATTTTTTTTCAGAGTCATCATTCATAATGTCCTGTTTCATATCAGACATCAGTTCATTAAATTGCTTTAATAGTCTGCAAATTTTATATCCTAAAACAGTTCTTATTTCAATAAAATTTCTGGTCTCTTGTCTTAATATTTTGATTGGTTGTATATTTTTATTTTGTCAGACATATAGTATACTTTATATATGGTGTAACTGATAATAGTTAAAAGTAAATTGAGTTCATAGTATTCTATTCTTTATCATGTATTTTATATCCCAAAGCTATGCTTTTCAGATTAATAACATGCCTTCCAATATTTAATTTCTCAAGAATTTGTTGTACTTTTTTCTAGAATAATTCAAAATATGAACATTTTAGGAAGACATGTTCATAATTCTCTATTTGTTTACAGTGTAAGCAAGTATTTGTTTCTATTATATGCCATTGTTTTAATAATTGATTACGGGGAAGTATATAATGAAGTAGTTTCCATCTAAATATTTTATATCTATTATCATCTAAGTATGAATAAATTTTAATATTTCATATGCTAGATAAGTATTTTCTAGTGTAAAATATGATTTCCATTTAAAAAAGCCAAAAGGTGTTTGCATTTCCTTTGTTTTAAGTAAGCAGTTATAAATGTCATGGTTATTTAGGGTTTAAATAGGTTTTTATAGAAATATCTTTAGTCATGAACTTAATAAAAACATTTGGCTCATTCTCAGGATTAATTATAGTAGTTATCAAAATTACCAGGATTATAATTTTATACGCCAGACGCGCGTTTCGTCTACATAAGACTCATCAGTGACGCTCAGATCAAAACAGTTAAAAAGCCAAACAAATACAAAGTTGAAGAGCATTGAGGACCCAAAATTCCAAAAAGTTGTGCCAAATACGGCTAAAATTAGATATAACTAAAACTGAAGGAATTTGGCTAGGCAGTCAGGTATTTCACATCCAATTTTTATGGTAATATTCTTTATAAAGCACAAAGGTGTCAGTATTCACCTCAGAAACTTACAAAACCTTTGAATAGACTTATTAAGAAGGGATATAATTACGATACTGTTGTCAAGTCATTAAAGATTGCATATTTTGGCGTTAATATTGAGTCACTGATAAAGTCTTTGCATCGGAACTAAACACATTTATTCTAAAAACAGTTGTTGGCATGACACGGGTTATGTTCTTCTCATATATGTTATGATGGTATGATACTAAACCCCTAACGGGAGGATTGTGCCTGATGTTCATATGATGAAATCATAATCTTTCAGTCAGTTTAGTTGAAGTCTGGAGCTGGCATGTCAGTTAACTGCTAGTAGTCTGTTGTTATTTATGTATTATTGTCATTTTGTTTATTTTCTTTGGTTACATCTTCTGACATCAGACTCGGATTTCTCTTGAACTGAATTTTAATGTGCGTATTGTTATGCGTTTACTTTACTACATTGGTTAGAGGTATAGGGGGAGGGTTGAGATCTCACAAACATGTTTAACCCCGCCGCATTTTTGCGCCTGTCTCAAGTCAGGAGCCTCTGGCCTTTGTTAGTCTTGTATTATTTTAATTTTAGTTTCTTGTGTACAATTTGGAAATTAGTATGGCGTTCATTATCACTGGACTAGTATATATTTGTTTAGGGGCCAGCTGAAGGACGCCTCCGGGTGCGGGAATTTCTCGCTACATTGAAGACCTGTTGGTGACCCTCTGCTGTTGTTTTTTATTTGGGCGGGTTGTTGTCTCTTTGACACATTCCCCATTTCCATTCTCAATTTTATTATTTTAGACTTAAACATACTTAAGATAAATTCGAAAGAATCAATTGGACGAAAGCAATATAATATTGCCAAAAGATTTTATACAAAACATTAAATTATGATATATAACTATATCTGGAATGGGAAAAGAGATATGATTAAAAGAGATACTTTGTCACAATATTAATCTGATGGGGGATTAAAAACGATCTGTATAGATACTTATATATCAACAATTCAACTCAAATGGATAAAACAATTATTGTTTGAAGAAAATGAGGAACAAACTTGGAAAATAATTCCAAAATATTTTCTAGATAAGTTAGAAGATATTTGTTTAATATTCAAGATGAATACAGACAATAGAAATATTATTGAAAAAACTATTATAAAACAAATCCCAGAGTTTAATTTGCAGTTAATAAAGACCTGGATTAAAGCAAAAGAAAAAACCCAAACAAAAGCCTACCATGTTTTGGGAAATAAGGAACTAATATAAATATGGGACAATAAATATATCAACATCAACAATAAATGTGTTCTGTTTAAAAACTGGATACAAAGCAATATTCTGGTTATAAATGATTTATTAGATAAAGATGGAAACATATCCTCAGACATTATACTAAGTAAATTAAAAAATAAGGAAAACTGGATAGCTGAGCTAACAAAACTGAAGAAAGCTATTCCAAAACAGTGGACCAACATCATCAAAAGTTCACCATCTAAACATACTCAAGCCAATATAAATATAAAAGAAAATTTTAACATCATATTTCAATAGTTTGTTATCTGCTGGTAGTATCTTTACCAAATGTTTGTTAACTATAAAAAAAGAAGATGTGGTATGATTACCAAGAGAAAACTATCCATAAAAGACCAAAATGACACAGACATTAACAACTATAGGTCACCGTATCGCCTTCAACAATGAGCAAAGCCCATACCGCATAGTCACCTATAAAAGGCCCCGATAAGACAATGTAAAACAATTCAAACGAGAAAACTAACGGCCTTATTTATGTAAAAAAAAAAATGAACGAAAAACAAATATGTAACACATACACAAACGACAACCACTGATGGTTAACTGTTGGTATTACCAATGTGTTTTAAACTGATCGGGCGGAGCTAACTTTTCAATTTGCATAAGGACAGTCTATTTGAAGATGTGTGGGATAGGGATGATTGCCGTTATATTCATAACTGATTTCTAATCACCTATCAGTGTCGCCAAAACATAATAAAATAGTGACATATGCAGATTTTGCAATTTGTCATTATAGTTGTTCTTTCATAGCCACAAATATCAAAATGTGCCAATTTGTTCATGTTTTTTTAACTCGGGTTTACAAGAAAATTTACAGCTGTGTCTCATTATTCATTTCGAGAATACACATATAGTGTTTACATATTTAAAATGGATCAATGACTATATAAATGGACATTTTATTGATGACTTTAGCCTTAAACACCTGTTTATAGATGGACTTGTCTATAATGTGTGAACGGGTCAAACTCCGCCCAGTCAAGTGAAATAAATCGAGTAATAGTAGAAGAAAAGAGGGACGAAAGATACCAGAGGGACAGTCAAACTCATAAATCGAAAATAAACTGACAACACCATGGCTAAAAATAAAAAAGACAAACAGACAAACAATACTACACATGACACAATATAAAAAAACAAAGGAACAAACAACACAAACCCCACCAAAGTAATAGTACCTATTCCAGAGGGTTTTAAACTGCTGGTAGTACCTATTTCAAAGGGTTTGTTAACTGCTGGTAGTATCTATTCCAAAAGTTTGTTAAATGCTGGTAGTACCTTTTTCAAAAGTTTGTTAACTGCTGGTAGTACATATTCCAAATGTTTGTTAACTGCTGATAATACCTTTTCCAAAGGTTTGTTATCTCAACTTATCTACATTACACAACATGTTTTTATAAAAATCTGTCATTATTATTTATGCTATTCTCGTATTCTTGTCTTTCATTTTTGCTAGTGTACTTTGTCTATATGCCTTTTGGTGTTATAGCGTGGTATATAAAGCGTGGCTTTGTACATATACATCCCGTTATTGTGTTATTGTAAACTTTTTTGTTGCCTGTCGTTCCTCAGAGGCTATATGCCTTTTTTTGTTTCTTTGTTACATATATGACGTGGGTATGTAATTATACATCGCGTAATTGTGTTATTGTACTATGGTAAATTTGTGTATTCTTGTCTTTGATTTTTGCTGATGTGCTCTTTGGTGATAATTAACACAATGTTGACTGCTGTATTTGTTTTTTCATTTTTATCTATTATGTCTGTTTGTTTTCTTCACATCGTTGTCAATACAAGTCAGGAATATGACAGTTGTTATCCATTTGTTTGATGTGATTGAGATTTTGATTTTGCCATTTAATTAGGGACTTTCTGTTTTGATTTTTCCTCGGAGTTCAGTTTTTTTGTGATTGTACTTTTTGGAAAGCTATTTTATTACACTGGAAGTGAAAAATTTGTATATTCGAAGTAAAAAATAGTTTATCTCAATTATTTCATGGGGAATTACATAGAAATGAAACATTTCTGGGTTCATTGGAAAGAAAGCAATCAGATGCCACCGATAGTAATTGTTTTAAGTCGGAATTAGCTGATTATCTCCTGTTTTCCAAGAAAATAACTACAAACTATAATTTTAGAAATCTGGTGATCTTCTGATATATTGTTTTGTCAACGAACGTAACTTCTTTGCAATTAAAAAAAAGGATGTGGAGTGGTTAGACCCCTATTGTTCCCCTCAAAAATGGTTATTGTTTTTTTTCGCCACGTTTGTCTCTATTCCACTTTGACCGTAACTTGTAATAAGAGCTATTTTCTTTGTTCATGTAAAAAGTATGCTAAACTAACACATAGAATTTAATTTATTGACACGTTGATCCTTAGATTTGAGTTTCTTTAGTTTAAACGTATTTATTTAAAATGGATTTGGAAACAAGTTTTTGCAACTTATATTAATTCCTTTCCACTTTGCGGGTACGAGTGCTGCGTTGTGGCGGCATTAGCCAGCTCTTTTTCGAAATCTACAAAGGTGTCTTCTACGTGCAAGAGATATGGCTATCTCTTAACACGGGTCAGCTATTTATCGTCCCCTTCCGACGGACTATCAACGTTTCTCAAGACCATACTCGCAAATCGTGTCCAGGGAGAACCGAAAATTGAGTCCTTGACATTTTCAACCCGGACATTGTCGGAGGCATCCATAAAAGGTGCAAATTTGTTTGATATTATGTTCTGGCTTTCAAATTTAGTTAATTAGTTTAGGCATTTATAGTTTAAGCCTTATTTGGAAAAGAGTTGTGGAATTTATGATCCCTAATGTAGAACACGTATAGTTGTTTGACATAACAACTGTTTTGATTAGAAGGTCATGATTATCGTTAAGGTGTAATACCACCATTGATTTTCCCCTATAAGTCTTTGTTAAATTTGCACTTTTCAAAAATTGTGGATTATTTATCTTTGTTTCAAGTAAAGAAATAATTGCTATGAGTGAAGTTTTATCTTGTCTAGTAATATAGAAAAAAAAATCACATAAAATTTCATAAGAAAATAACCATTACTGGAAGTTACCAATCAAATGTTCATCTATTTTTACCCTGTGTGCAAGATTTAGTAACCATGCATGTGACCTCAAGTGTCCAACATATTTTATAGAGAGTTCTATATAAACACCAAATAAAAAATAATGGTGCTTATATAATATATATGTTAATGACCCAGACATTTTGTTTACTGCAATGAAATGTAGGATTAATTTTCTCCAACTGTCAAATTCAAGGGAATGGTTTTTTTTTGTGCCCTTTTTCCGTATGCAACCGGATCTTACCTCTATGACTTGGTTTCATTAAACCTTAACGACCAGCATGACTCTCGAATAAAATTATATGCCTTGTATCTTTGGTAAGTATCTACAACCTCCTAATCGATGTCACTGCTAGTGGACGTGTTGTCCTTGATTGTATCACAATTCCAGTATTTAGCATTTCTATCATTGATAAGTATTTGTTAAAATAGACTTTTCACAAAACTTTGAATTGTTCGACGTACTAGGATTTTCTAACACAGATACAACACAAACTTGAGTGATGCATCCTACTTTCTTATATTTTAATGTTAGACTACTGTCTCGAATTAGGGTGGATGTTGGTGGATGTTGGTGCCACTTAAAACTTTAAAAAAAACCTTTGTATTAATGTAACTGTCTTAAATCAAGACTGTTGTTAAGTGGTTGTCGTTTGTTGACGTGGTTCATATGGGATTCTCGTTTCTCATTTTTATATAGATTAGACTGTAGGTTTTCCTGTATGAATTGTTTTACACTATTCATGTTGGGTCCCTTTAAAGCTTGGTTTTCGGTGCGAATCAGGACGTACTTTTTCCTATCATTATTATCTGTGTAGACATTATGATTTGGATGGAGAGTTGTCTCATTGGCACTAACTACTCTGAATCATATAAAAAATCTCTGAAACTGACATTATCAAGATCTAAATTGATTGTTCTACACACTTGTGTATAAAAAGCCTACCTTGGATTTCGGAATCATTCGTAGAAGGCCTCCAGACGTATGTCATCCGTAAGTTATTTGTCTTCAAAAACTAATTTAGGTTTACGGTATAACAAGTTCTAGTGCAGATAAAGCCATCAACAACATTGTTTCTCTGTGTAAATTACATTACATAAACTTCTTGATTAATGGTATTGATATTTTACTTTTAACAGCAATCAAAGACGGGCTATTGTGAAAATACATATGGTAGAGGTTGCGTGAAACAGATTTTGATTCTAAAAATTCCAAAGATCTTTTAGAGTAGATACAATATAATACTCTTTTGAAACAGTTTGCATTGCTTTGTTTTAAGAAGCTTCACGGATGATATCGGATATCTTCCAAAAGTCGTCAGTTCAATCTCGTTTTCTTTCCAAGACTGTGACTTACCTAATTAGACTATTTACCGGTTTGATAATGACATGAGCAACATGATAGGTGATACATATGAGGCAAGCTCTGCTTACCCTTCCGGAGTTCCTGAGATCACCTTCAGTTTTGGTTGGTGTTGTTGCTTAGTCTTTTGTTTTCTATGTTGTGTCTTATTTACTTTTGTTTGTCTGTTGCATGTATTTTTCTTTTTAAGCCATGACGTTGTTATTTTTTTTTTCGATGTATGAGTTTGACTGTCCCTCTAGGAGGGATAAATCCTACTTTGTAAAAGATCACTCTAATTCAAACAATAAATGCCCGGAAACTGACATTATCAAGATGAATGATTTCTTAATATTTGTTACTTTTAGGACATGATTTAAACAAACAATCGGAATTTTCACACTCTTGTTGCCTACTTGTACCTGTATTCATATGATGCTGAATTTACACAAGAACTTTTTAGGAAGAAAGAAAATAAGTTACCAGCACCCTTAACTTTACTTTGCTGATCCCTCATTAAATAATTCAAAAGTTGGTAATTATGTTAAGCAGATATATCCAATTAAGTCTGACTCATATCTTGGGGATTACATTTGGTTATTGACAAAAAGGGTCGATTAAGAACAAATCTTAACGACAAAAAAGATGATTTTAGCTTTTCAATTATGACCTTTCCATTTCTATGTAGAAACGTTCCAGTGACGCCGGCATACGGGGTATATGCGTTGTTCCACGGTTTGTATTTCTTATCATGATTGCCTTGAAACATGGTTGCTGCTCACAATGAAGTTATTAAACCAAGAGTGTTAAAACGCTATCACGAATTGTTTGAAAGTTATAGAATATTTGTTTTACAGATGATAGACGATATGTTCATAATGTCGTAACAACAATCCCGTCCCCGTTTCACTTACATGTATGTGACACACCGAATAAGACTTATTTTTGGGTTTGTACTTATATGAGCAACACGAACGGTACCAGATGTGGACCATGATCTTCTTACCCTTCGGGGGCACCTGAGTTCACCCCCTGATTATTGTACGGCTGTTGGGTAGTTTTCTATTTGTGTCTTTTGTACTTTATTTGGCTATTGAACTTTTTTAAGAACCATAGCGTTGTAAGTTTATTTTCGACTTATGAGTTCCAATGTCCCTTTGGTGTCTTTGGCCTCACGATTCAACCAGGAATTTTGGTTAAAACAAAATAACAACACTAGTTGGGAGAAATTAATTGGATTGACTCGAAAGTCGAACAAATATCCAGATACCTATTTAATGCAAAATATAAAGACTTCATCTATACATTGTGCTTATAATGTAGACAACAACATAACGTGAACATATTAGTATTCTTATCGTAAAGTTAATGTCCCGGCATTATGAATGAGTCTTTTCCTACATCAGGACGGAGCGATTGACAGAAATGGGAACTAACTAATGTCTTAAATTGTAAAATGTGTTTTAAAAATTAGATAGCATGTAAATCTAGTATGATAAGGAAGAATGTTTATTGAAAACGGAAATATAAATATTTACATATATTTCCTGTAGATATTGTGATGCTGTAATTGAGTAGGATTGTTAATATGATCACCCAGTAAAGATGCTCATGATTAAAGCCGTGTGCGTTTTATGTGTTGTTTCAAATGTGTATACAGAAATTCATATGAGCTACTGTCATAACTTAACAAGGTAATTTGTTATCTTAAGATATATAAATAGTTATCAAAGGTACCAGGATTATAATTTTGTACGCTATATATAAAGTATGTACGTTAACAACAGAAAGTAAGTGTTGCTTTCATTCGCATTGCTAGATTATCACTCTTATTAAATATGTATGCATCCTATACTAACCACTAAATGCCAAAAATGTACAAATTAGGTCTGCCTTTCAATATTCATTTTTTCCTGTTATCTTTATATTTTTGTTAGAATTTTCTATTCTATCCTACATTTAAATTCCTCATTATTCTTTTTAATATATAATTGATTACCCCATTATTCTTTTTTTTTTTATTTTTGGCACATGCACTTGTCTCTGAAATATTGTTTTAATATAACATAAGTTACTTATATCGAATTTTTGAAAGAGAGTAAAAAAAGATACCAGAGGAATCTTCAAACTCCTTAATCGAAAATAAACTGATAACGCCATGGCATCTAAACATCAGAAAAGTAATATTTCACAAAACACAACTTACAGCCTTATTGACACAACCCCTACCAAAATCTGGGCGTGATCTCAGATGCTCCGGAAGTGTAAGCAGACCCTACTCCTGAAGTGGCACCGTCGTGTTGTTCGTGTTAGTACAAACCCGGTAACAAGTCTTATTCGGAAGTTTTTGTTGCGAAATGGGGACGAGATTGACATTAAGAACATATCCGCTGTCATCACTGAAACGAATATTCTATAACGGTCAACCAACTCGTGAAGGCGTTCGAAAATTTACAAAAGGATGATTTCAACTTCACCATTTGAAACTCTTTATTGGATAGCTTCCTTGTGAGCAGCAACCCTCTATTAAGAAAATCAGGATAAACATACTCAACTGGGAATATCGTTTCAATTGGGAATCATAAACTCCGTATGCAGGCTCTGCTGGAATGTTTTTAAATAGAATTGGAAAGTTTACAATTGGAAAACTGAAATCATCTCTTTTGTCCTAAATTTTTGCTTTCACCCGACCCTCATTATTGACAAGTTTTAAATGGAAGTCATGATATGCGACAGGCTTAACTATCTGTTATATTCTTTTTCTCAAGTTCGATGGGATAGATGCCTTCGTCATAGTTATCATCTAAATAGCGGAAAGTAAAGTTAAAGGATACTGCTAACTTCTTTAAAAAAAAATCCTGTATGAAGTCATCCTCATGATAATAAAGGAACAAGTCGACAAGATTTGGGACACAGTTGATTTCCATGTGAATGCCGATAGTTTGTTGAAAAACACGTCCCCGAAACGTAACAAATATGTTGTTAATCAAGAAATCAAGCATCTTGATAATGTCAATTTCAGAGAATGTTTGGTTTGAAACAGAGTAATTTTTTTCAAAGTAGTATTTATCCCACCATAAGACAAGCATTTTGTATCTACGTTGGCCATTCATTTTTTATGAAACAAAGTTTTGATTACTGATAAAATTTATGCTATCAATTCAGCAATAGGTTTCGTGAAGCATTTTGAAGACCAAGCAATATACCGTTGTTTGTAAGGACACTTATATAGTTTAGCTGAATATTTAAACACAAAAACGATGTTGTTGGAACTATATCTGCACTAGAACTTGTTATGCCGTAAATATTAAATTATTTATTTACACAATGGTGTATAACACAGCTATTTTGGTTGTCTAAATCATTTTGTAGCAGGTCTTCCCAAGTACGTCAACCGTTATTATTTCGTCTACATACAGCCGATTGGAAATATAAGACTCACAGTAACTTGAATCCCGAACTAAACGATACCGCAAAAGATTTCTGCACAGATGCAAGAAAATAGAAAAATATAACGATTTTAAGTTCATAGTTGCTAGATATTAAAACCAGTTTTAATTTGCCATTTTTCATATAAGGAAATGCCAGTTCCAAGTCAGGAATATGACAGTTGTTTTCAATTCGTCTGATGTGTATAAGCTTTTGATACTGCCATTTGTTGAGGGAATTTTGTTTTGATTTTACATAGAGTTCGGTGCGTTTGTTATTTTGCTTTTTTGGTAAAAAAAGGACACGCTATAGAACAATAACAGGTGTAAAAAATATCCTGGTTCATCAAGATCCAAGTCGAAAACATATAGCTTTCGACTTGAGACAGAAACGTCATATCTATCAAACCATGTCTTGATGTTGATATCTAATCCTCAATGCTCTTCAACTTTATACTTGTTTGGCTTCATAAATATTTTGATATGAGCGTCACTGATGAGTCTTATGTAGACGAAACGCGCGTCTGGCGTACTAAATTATAATCCTGGTACCTTTGATAACTACTAACACATTTGGTGAAAATTACAGGCATTCTTCCTTGTTTGAACAATTTGTATGTTATGAGAACATTCCTGCTGATAAAATATGTATAATGAATACATGAACAAGTTAAGTGTAACGTTATAATTGTGATATTTAAACACCATACAATTGTGGGAAGTGGGTATATAACTTTGTAGAAATGGGTTGTTGTCCATTGGAAAGTGGTTTTGCGGTTGATATATGGATATCAGAATATACGTTTTATGCCAAGCAACTTTTTTTCTGTTTATTTATAGTTAAGTTTATTTCCTTTTGCTGATTTGTAAACTATTTTAAGATTAATATACTTATTTCATAGTTGTCTCTTTTCGACCAGCTAGCAACATCATACAAATTATTGATTAAATCTAAGATGTGAGTACGTGTCCACAAAGCCAAGTCATTTGCCTCTTTTGCAATCTTTCAACATCTTGTTATCTATATATTATTCAAAAATTAATATTGATTTCTAAACATCGAAATGAACATTTATTGGATTTAGTTTCCTGAAAAAAATAAACATTTTCAATTCAGCCATTCAGCGTAGATGCAGTTACTAGTATTTCCATCGTTATTAAACATAATCTTTTTCATACAGTCTCCTTATATGAACTTCGACCTTTTATAAATTAGTCATTTTGATTGCATCACTTCCGCACGAAACTCTACTTCCTTCCTTCGCCATTATATACTTATATTTGGAAACCCTGCTACAATGCTGATTTTAAGCAGTACCTGAATGAAACATTTCTCAAACTCTTTTTTATTTATTCTTAATTTTATAATAATTTCGTGATCTTTGATTTAAAACAAATTTTTGGAGATCCTCATTTTTCAGTAAAATGTTAACTGAATCAATTTTGAGTTTCTTTTTAATTTAAAAATTGATAAACGGAAAATTTTAGAAACGTTTGCAATGAATCTTGTCAGTACAGAAGAACGGGCTACTGAGATGATGATTCACTCAGGGGCTGATATTCCAAACAGAAGATGTATTGATCAAGTGCTGTAAAAAATTAGAACAACACGTAATTAATTTCATGTGTTCGAAGGTTTTTTCTTTATTTACCTACATCTGGAACGCTCAAATACAAATATTTAAAAACCGAGGATGTATAAGGACCGAAACAGTTAAAGAGCTATATATGCCATAAAGTACCTTAATCTATTTCATCAAATGTCAACTTTGCCTGAGGGCGCTGAAACCTTAGTTTCTTTGAATCATACAGTATCGTAGTACTGACTACAGAGCTGATGATACACTCTCCAGTACTGGTAGCAATAGTTCAGACAATTTTATATACTATAAATTTAACAATAATTCTAACAGAAACATTGGTATCAATTAATTATATTCTTTTTTTTCATTTTTAAGTCTGCCTTATATTTCGGCTTATATTTTAAAAACGACAACAAGGGTCGTTTGAAACTAGAACTTTACGGCAAAAGAAAAGCTTTCAGCATTTAAATGAAAAACTTTCCGTTTCTGTATACCAAAATTTCAGCTTCGCCTCTTTAAGGGCGGTATATCTCCGAATTGATACGATACCCCATAGCTATAGCTTGCATGAGTTTTCTATAACGATTTCCTTGAACGAGAGTTACTGCTTACTAGGAAGCTATTAAACCAAGGGTTACAAGTGGCAAGGATGAAAACATACATAAGAAAGATTAAATGACGCAAACATGATTGAGTGAATATCTATGTCATAGTTGGCAATTGATATCATTAACACTATCCCGTCCTATTTTTATAGATTGTGGCATCACTGAAATAAATGTGAAATTATCATGAGCAGCCAGACGAGTATCTGTAATGAAATAGGATTTGCTTACCCTTCCACAGAACCTGATATCGCCTTTATTTTTTTGTGGTTCCTTATGATCAGTATTAAGGTTTTTCTTTTGTATTTTTTCGTCATGATGGCATTATCAGTTTCACTACTTTTTTGAATTTTGAAAGTTATTAAAGTATTGTCCGCCACTTTCTCATGTTTATTGAACAAATGATATTGAGATATGCCAATTTGAAAGAAAACGCGTTTAAATGAATACGCTGTTTACGTAAGTTCAATTAATTTAAAGATCCACTTTACAATTTTACAAAAATCTTACACTTTTACAGAAACTGTTTTTCTGACAGAATAGACAAAAATACATAATTCATGTAAATCTGTTATTTTTGCAATATTATGATAATATTTTAATGAGTTATAAACGGCGTACGCACATTCATATCGATTCAAATCCGAAATACCACACAATTATATACATATGTCATTAACTTTGAAATGATATCATATTATATCATATTATATATTTATATATTTAAGTACCGGAGATATCTTCTACTTTTGCTGTGACAACAGCGAAGAACGAAATGGAGAATGCATAGGTATTATTTTTCTATAGATTTTAACCAACATTCAATTTCATTTTATGAAAAATGAAAACAACTAGTTATAAATTTCATTTCATTTATATATTAACTATTTCATCCATTTGTTGCAGTGTACATTACACTGTTCTAATATTGTAGTATATATAATTACTCTCTTATTTATGATATAAATGAAATATCCATCAAACAACATCTTGAACGTGGTGAAGAATACAAATTATTTGCGTAAAAACTCATATTGCATAAATTGTTTCATTAGTGTGGGTAATATAGGGCTAACAGATATTCATTTATTTATGCATAGGTTCGAAACCCGATCAGGAAAGAACAAAAATTTGCGTCCGCAAATATATAGATTAAACATTGTGAGGCTGTTATTTATCAAAATTTTTGAAACATTATAAATATTGAGTATTGAAATATACTTATAATTGTACTGAAAAACAATAAAATGTATATAAAATGGGCATGGTAAATTTAAGGAGATATAAAAAATCGTACCAATTAAAATAAGTTTATTATATATCCTATATAATTAGACTTTCAAAATACCTAATTCGAACGTCACTGCTGAGTCAAGTTTGATAAAAAAAAAAGCGCTTCTTAGTAGCCTGATATCTTTGATTAGTTTTGACAACAACCTGCAACCACAGGGTTAAAGCCTTTGCTTTGGAACGTTTCGTCTCGAGAGAATCAGTCACCCAATAAACATCATATTTAGATGTATCATTGATACAAAAAGAGAAGATGTGGTATGATTGACAATGAGACAACTGTCCACAAGAGACCACAATGACACAGACATTAACAACTATAGGTCACCGTATGGCCTTCAACAATGAACCAAGCCCATACCGCATAGTCAGCTATTAAAAGGCCCTGATATGACAATGTAAAACAATTCAAACGAGAAAACTAACGGCCTTATATTTATATCAAAAATGAATACGTTTATTTTCTATAAATTAACTGTTATTTTTTTTTAATAATTCAAAACATGCATGTTTCTACACCCAGGCATATATATATTTACAAAGCAATTTTGCCAAAACTCTTCGAATTTGTAGTTATTTTAAGCTCTCCAACTTTGCATCTAATTGTTTTGGTTTTAGCGCCATTTATGAGTCTTGTCTTATGCGGGTTTTGTCATTGTTGAAGTCTTTGCAATACGTAGCCTATAATTGTTTATATCCAATTTTAAACTCGAAAAGATATTTCTCTGAATCTCAGAATACATCTCCGTTTTTCAAATAGTAGGGACCTTGAAATGATCAGAGCAGGCCCTAATCTTATAATAGTGTCAACAATATGATTTTTTACTAAATGATCCCCTTTGGAGTGCATGATCATGGGTGTGAAGTAGTTATAATATTTTTCTTCAGAACTTCACATTGCCATACCACCACCACATTGTTAGCAGCCTGCACGAAAACAAACTGCTGTTCGAGTACATGAAATGTGTTTCTCATTCTAGAATCGGTTTTTGATTTTCTTTTTTTATTTAATCTTGATAATTTTTAAAGTGTGGTATTCGAATATATACAAATTCATACATTTATTAGAATAAGAATCAACAGATTCAGTATTTGATTTTACCCGTTCACACCATTTTATGTAAATTAATGAAATTAATGAACATTTCTCTGATACGGATGATTCATTTGGATTACCTGAGTAGTATAAAGGTACTCTCTGGAAATAGCATAAAAAGAGGCAGAAAATACTAACAGAACATTCAAAATTCAAAAGTCGAGATAAACTTACAACGTCATTGCAATAAACAACAAAAATCCCAAAAGGTTACACAGAAAACGAAGAACTAAGCCACATGAACCCTTCAAAAACTGGGATGAAATTAGGTACATCAGAAGGGTAAGACGACTCGGCTTTACTAGTTGCATTCAAAGTGTTGTTCGTTGGTAAGTATAAATTCTTTGATTTTTTTTTTACACAGACTGTCGAGACGGTTTTAGATCAATCGATGGAAAGCCTTGTCTTGCGTGCTCTGAAGGCCTATGGGGACGCAAATGTAAATTCAAATGCAGTTGCCATCCTAAACGGTATTTGACAGTTGAAATATATTTACAAACAAACAAACAAACGAAATATATATTTGGTCTACGTAAATAAGAGAGAAACCTTAGACCTAAATAAAATATAAGGGACATCTGGATATCTATATATAGTTATCAACATCAGACATTCATCTGTATTAAACATTATGAAGGAATCGACTTCTATTGCAAGATTTCGAATTTGAAACAAATCCTTCAAATATGAAGTCGTCAATGTTTAAGTAAAAGTAAATAATATAATACGGGACTTGTAAATAAAGGCAACAGTAGTTTACCGGTGTTCGAAATTCATAAATCAATTGAGGAAAAATACGTGTTTTATGTTACAGTTATTAACATGACAGTCATATGTAGAGAAATAAACGCATAAAAAATTGCCATAAATGGGTTTGTGAATTGTGTTTAGGTACATGGATAAACGACCTTACATTTCAATAGTTTGAAATAAAAGAAATGCGAATAGACAAATGATTAATAAGTTTTACATCAGCTAAAAGTAAACGAAACCTGTCATTAGAGCCACATGTAAAACAAAACAATTCTAAGAACTGCTGGCCATGTATTTGATTTTATTTTTGCAATGCTTGCAATTCTAGTTATGTTGTTGGTTAGATTTAATTTTATGACTACATCTCCACGAATATATAAAATGTTCAATACGCATTTATTTTTGTACTATGCAACAGAAAATAACAATTTTATAAAAGAAAGCAATCACAAATGGAGACATCAAGATTACTATATAATTCTTACTTCAGATGTAACCATATAACAGGATGTACAGACCAATCAATCGAGATCGACGACTTAATCACAGAACAACAATCAAATTTCAATGGTATTATCATGAGACATGTTTACAAAATAAGTAAATTTCATTAATCTCTCTTGGCATACATGCATCCCATGATGCGAATCCTGACTTACGATAAGGATAGATTTCCTTCGATTAATAATGCAGATCAGATGATTATTTGGATGCATTAAAAACCCTATCCTCGAAATTTTCACTTCAGTTGAGACACACTTACATCGTATCCATCAACTTATTTTTGATTCGTTGAACTATACAGTAGTGTCGGTTACAATTGTGCTTGCTTATATCCCTACTTATTTTCTGTCTAAGTACAACCGTGTTAATAAAGTTCGAATAACGTGAGCTTTACGCACTGAATATGTGAACGTGATACGTTAATGTATGATACTATACAAGCGGAACAATGAAATTGTGTCTAGAAGAAAACAGAAATCGTCATGTTGTCATTCTGATAGTTAGTTGTGTCAATTGGTTCATTTGTAAAAGTTCAATGGTACAAATATCACACGGGAGTTCTTGATTTCGAAGTATTCTTGATTTCAGGTTTACTAGAGGATTATGAGATGCAAGCACTTGCTTGAATATAGATGAAACCAAGGATAAATACATAAAAACACATGGAGCTATATTACCTAAAAAGTAAAATAACACAAATGCTGATCTCCAATGAAATTTTAAAACGGAAAGACTCTTAACAAACGAAAAATTAAAAGCTCAACACATCAAATGAATGGCAAATATTGTTAAATATGTTAGAATATTAAATATTATGTCATTATCAAAGTAATTATTAAACATCTTGCTAATGATCAATCATAATGCACATTAATAAAGTTAACCAATCCAAATTGAATATTTGGTGTGTTTAGCTGTCATGTAAGCAGCAATGCTTAAACACAAATTTCACGGATAGTTTTTTGTTACATTATAATGATTTTTTTTTTAACAATGTCTACCTTCTATGTTTATTTTTGAGTCAACCAGTTCGAACCAAATCATTTGTTTCCATAATATGCCTTATTGAAAAAAAACCACTGGAATTGATGGTGTTTTTATACCCGCTTAATGATAACTAACTAATACATACATCTATTCAGGGAAAAGGGATGAGACAACTAACAAAGTCTTTACAGGTAAGTAATATAAAACTAATTTCCTCCACATACGGTGGCTCTTGTAGATGTAATATTATATATATAACAAGGCTATTCTAAAAGTATAATAAATACACCAGCGTAATTTGCAATTTGCATATCTATTTTAGAAGATGTTTTGAAATGTTATAGCAAACATTACTGAACATTTAATTGACAAACATTCAGACATAACAGTGTGTAAATCAACGTGTAACAAGGAAAAATTTAATACCAAAAATCGTAAGTCGAAGGACCACCAATATCATGTCATGAATAAACAAAGAGAAAGAACAGAAGACATCAATATTACACGGAAAACTAAAGACACACCAATTTATTTCCTTGTTCGACGGACCCGCCCACACATAATTTTTTTCTAAACGAAAAGACATTTTTTTTATATTCCCGCTTCCCTCATCCGTAAAATTTATCGTGTCTATTTCCCGTGCCGTTTTTATTTTAGTAAACATTAGCGATTCCAGCATATAACATGGAGTGCGCTCGGTTGGCGAGTTCCAGACAATCGAAATCTACGGAATCAACCGGAAGTTCAATAAAACGAGACAGAACTGTGTTCTAAACGAGTTCAAAGTGTGCCGAAAAAATAGTAGATGCAGACAAAACTCAAAATGGAGGAGAAGGGAACTATGAGATAAAGATACAATAATCTTTAGATTTCCGTGAAATAAAAACTGCAAATTGGTAATCTGTTCAATCAAGAATTTGTATAGTACGACTATACAAATCACTGGTTAAATGTATTTCAACATACTTGATCATTTAAGCATTATTTTTGGATAAATATGCAATAAAACTCTCTTTTTCTGTAAGAATAACACTTTATAACGACCGTCGGATGTCTTTATCCTATAAATGATAATCATGAAAACTTTGAAGTCATTGTTTTTTATTTGGACACTGAAAAATGTAATGTTTTGGTCGGAAAGGCCAAAAAAGATTTAGCCTACGTATGTCTTGCCACTCGAATATTAAAATTATTTATTATCATTTCTTTATTTTCTTTTATATTGTTATAAGTTAAGACAAATGAAATTATAGATTAAACGAAAACAATTAGAAATGCAATCTACATAACAATGCTGACTTGTTCACTTCAATTTTTTAAATATATATATATATATATATACATAAATACTAACCCCGACTTTATTATGATCCGAGTTTTCGATATGCCGAGTTTATTCCTTTATGCCAAGTTAACAGCAGTGAGATACATCCGGTTCCAATTCGTTCGATTGACGTCTGGATTAGAACAGACGGGACCTGTTCACACATGAGTTTATTTCACCGTTACTTACATTCCCATGAAAAATCATGGTGATTTTCGTTGATAATGTTAGAATAAAGTACGCAGAAGGAGAAGTGTTGCTTTCAACTGCAATATTATTTGCCGGCGGAACTAACCTATCAACCCCACTGCATGTTTATGCATTTGCCCTTAATCAGGAGCCTGTTGATCAGTAGTTGACTTGTTGTTTGTTAGTGTGGTTCATAGATATACATTTCACCGTTTGTGTATAGATTCTATTGTTGGTTTTCCTGTTTGAATTGTTTTACACTAGTAATTTTGGGGTCCTTTATAGCTTGCTGTTTGGTCTGGACCAATCCCTGTGCTAAGACCGTAATATGACCATGATGCCTGTAATTGTATAAACTTTAAATACATTATCAGGTAAGGAAAAACCCTCCAAATGAATTATCCCTTATTGAGGACTGTCCCTCAGAAATTGGGTAATTTTACTGTTGTAGACGAGAAAAAAGAAAAACTTAAAAGGGGGGGGGGGGAAATCTTCATATTAAAAACAACTTTTGTTTTATTTTTAATAATAAAGAAGATATATTAAAGTCAATGAATATTACAAAATGCTTAGACATGTGTTGACCATATAATACCAGATAGATATATAGTTTTTTTGTGAAAAAGTTCTTTAAATAATATAAATATGCGCCCTTTTGTACTAAACACTGGTTTTTACAAAAAAATACTTTTTCACAGAAATGTATCCCTAATAAAAGGGATAGTTACTACATTAAGGGGTTGTTCCCAACCTGATTATGACTTGGGTGGAGAATTGTCTAATTGCAACATCTAATTTATATATAAAGTGCCAAAAAGACAAAGAACAAAAACGAGAACACTAAAATGACAGAGGCACAGACAACCAACACATAACACAAAACCCTAAATAGACACACACCAGCGAACAGATCGAACCCCAAAAAGCTGGAAGTGAACGCATGTGTTCTAGAAGGATAATCAGTTCCTTCTTCTTGCAAGACAGCCTCCATGTTGCTTGTTATAAGTCATGTGCACTGAAGAAGGAAAGACATCTATGGCAGTTCAATGGAGATAATTTAATGCAGTTAAAATTAATATTCAATTATTTCTTGGTGAACATGAAAAATTCCGACTTCAGCAGTTGATAAATTAAAGATTTATCAAAGTACAAGTTAAACCTTTATCAAACTTGCGTACGCTTTCTAGAATAAAACAAATATAAAAACTTAGTCATGCAACCTCGTCTAAACACCAGTTAACAGTATACCTCGTATATGCGTCTGATGTCCTTAACATCAAAACGAGGCCGAGAAAAATAACCTTCTTCTATGAATGTGGACTAGTTTAAATTTTTACTTCCCTAAAAACTGTTCTCTTTAAGTGGTAGTTTGTTATCCAATTATCCACCAATTGTTACCACATATAGGAGACTCTAATCTAAAAAAAAAACCCGGGAAGTAAAGAAAGAAAATGCAACACTTTGAGAGTTTCGTGTTTATGTTTAACACGCCATAAAACGATTGAAAACATTAAGAGTTACTGTAGTAGTAACTATTAAGAGACATTAAAGCCACGAGTTGTAACAAAGGGCTGCATTTTGTGCTAAACGGGTAGACACACAAACTGTATTTGAATATATATATATTAAACATATAATACAATTTATTATGCAATGCATATATATGTATGTACACTTTAAGAAACAATATTATATTCCAATTTTTTTTTTTACATTTCTAATAATTTTGGGAAGGATTGTTTTAAATCTAACAAATAGAACTATCATATCTATGAAATGCTAGCACACGTATTTAAAGGATTTTCAGTCGATTATTATTATATCAAACATACCACCAAGGTTAACTATTCTACGCTTGAATACATTTTCATTTTAGTAAAAAAACAACACTTAAATCTTGTATCTAAATTGATATTTATCATCAGCACTGTAATAAAAAAATGTGTACGTCGTCTACAATGATCTTTTTACCAACATCTACACTGATATGCTATATATGTGTTATTTTTCTAATTGTCAAAACAGAATTTCGTTGTCTATGGTTCGGTTAAGTTTGTGCCACTGCATCATGCATGTTTGTAACCGCTTTTTGTGCTATCGATGGGTCTTTCATTAACCTCTGGTGGCGGAAGTGGATAGGTAGATTCATAGGAAGATAAGCGACGACTTCATCACGTTTTTCAACTTCTTTTTTTTATTTTTATTATTGTTGGTAACTCTTTATGTGACGTTTAATTAAAAATGAAATCTGATCTCCTTGGATGCGAATACAACATAAACTAGTTTATGCTAATATGACAGTTAACCATACAATTGGCAAAATGAAGTGCCATAAAGTATATCGGACACTGTCATGACTGTGGAGACAACCAAATAACAAATTATCTGCCAGATTACTGATATGTAATCAGGCTTAGTTTATTGTCGACGGCAGCTGTTCTCTGAAATAAATCATATCATCTATATATGTTTTCGTTATCCTTTACACCTTCCGTTCTCCCCATAAGTTTTCATAATTTAAACTAAGTCCCCCTTTATCTACAAAGTATAATATGAAGATCGGTCTATTATGATAAGCTACAAAACAGAGCCAATAGGGTGACAAATCATTAAAAATATTTATTTTATACAATACGTAAAATGTAAATTAGATAAAATGTCTGTGCTGATTGCACACTTTCTTAGAAAGGTTACCTGTCGTCCTAGGCATAGGTATACGTCAGTATCGATAAGTTCTCGAAATTAAGCGTGTAACACAATACTTGAAAAAGAATCTGCGATTTACAACAAAATTAAAACATATAAAAATGTAAACAATAAATATTCATATTTAAATTTATTAATAGTCATCCATTCTTCACACTTTTGGTTTTCGGATAATGGTTTTAAATACAGCTTGGCCGAATCGTCAGAAAAAAATTAATCAATTTCATGGGCAATAAAATACAGATATTAACTTGATCATCTAATTGTATTTTTTCTTTTATTTAGATAATTCAAGCGAGGCCCCCAAATTCATAACTTGGTACATTGTGGTAGCTTCAGCTTTGATAGTTTGTATCGCCATAGTTTACTTTTGCTTCAAGAAAAATGTGTTCGGTAACTGTAAAAGACACCCGAACGGTCAATCAGATCATTCGTGTCAACAAAATCGTTCCGTTGAAGATATAGAGGTGATAAATGATAATGGCTATGAGTGTATTGTAGAAGTATAAACAGATGATACACCCATTTCAATTGTTGTTAAAAACTATAACGATGACTTCGGAATCACAGTGGACAATAAAATTTTTTAAATCTCTAGAATTGACAGTATTTGTCGTGTAAGAGTTATCTATAATAGCTTACAAATTATTTTTGTATAACCCGTTAAGCAACAATAAAAAGAAACTGAACAAACTGGTCGAAATGGCCTCCAATTTTGAACATTATATCATTTTTATCAAACAAGTTGCATTGATTCTCTATCTGTAGGAAATGGTTACTGGAGAAAAAAGATGCTGAATACAATCATAATTCAACAGCAAATACCAAAACATTAAAAAATAATTATAAATTGTGAAGGCATTTTTTTAGACGATAAACACGTATGATACGTGTTCCTAAAATAACACAATATGTTTGTACATACATCATCAATAAATATTTAGTATATCAGATATTCTTCGCCTGATTGTCGAAATAACGAGGCACGGGATACCAAGGGGATAGTCGAAAAAAAAACTGACAACGCCCTTGCAAAACACAACATAATAACCAAAAGACAAAGAACAGTCTACAAAATACATCATAGTAATCTAAAAAACAAAATAGCGAAATGAACCCCTAAAATACGGGGAATATTGTAAGTACTACAGAAGGATGGATTATCGTTCCACCAATGAATACATTCACAGTTTTAAAAAAAACTTCTGATTGTTTGGGGAAATATTATTGAAATACAATAATAATTTTACTAAACACAGGAAAAATGGGTGAAGCAAGACTGTCGAAAAGGAACCCGTTTTGTGATGAAGGTATTCAAGTCAGTTGTTCTTACATTTGAGAGAAAAAAAAGAAATTGTCAAACTATTAGAATTGGTTAATCGATTGAATGTTCCTGTGTTTCATCTCACTTATAGCGACATGCTTTCAAGGTTTTCGTGGTCTTAAATCTTTAGATATCACAAGAGTTGTCTTGTTTACAATTTACCTGATTGTGATATGTTTTGTTATTATGGATTCGCAAGGGGAGTGATGCACGCATATTACGCTTTTCCTGTCGACGCACCTTGTTAAGCTATTGATGGATTGCTTGCGATTCCATCAGTTTTAGTTGTCTTGCCTTGGTTTGTATACATTCTTTAATAATTTGTAAGATATTAACATTAAACTACTGATGTTTCAAATTAGTAGCGACAATGAAATGAAATATCTTAACGCGAAAAATATGCAAACGTCACATCCCTTTAATTCGCGACCGACTAAAAAGTATATCCATTCAGACATATATGATTGTGAATAAATAAGTAAAGGTTGTCGAATATTGCGATCTGTTTGTGAATTAACGCAATTGAACATGTCAGCTATTTTTTTTATAATCTATGATGAATTCTTTTAATGAATAATTAGAAATAACAATTGTGTTAGTCCTATAATTATAATTCTTTAGTAAAATGTATCATACGGTAGCTCAAAATTAAGAAAACATGTACAATACGGGATTTTCTTATTGCTGACGGTTGTTTGGTGCTATCATCTGGGATTTTGTCAACTACAGACTTTTTGAATCGGTTGTCAGTGGAAAATATTTAAGATAGGACATGATGCCGTCAATTTAGGCAATATCCTTCATCACAAATCAACTCAATTAAAATACTTTCTACTTTAAGATAAATTCTCTTTAGTTCATATCTCATACATATACCCCATCTTTGCAACTTAAATTTTCAATAATAAACAAGTTTTGTTGGATATCAATATTGACATCTTCACGCCAAAACCCCTTGAGTGGACGTGTGCTAGTTCCCCATTCATATATTATCCAGCTGGATAAGGTCACATCATTAAGGGTGACCTGGACATTTTGGATCGGCAACATGCACTTCTTTGCAAAATGGATTAACTAGATGACCGAGTGTCCAAATCCATAAAATGGTAATGCATCTTTAAAAACATAATTTGATTCAGTCGAAGATTAGTTTATTGATTTAAAAAAAAAATTGATAACATTAATTGGTCTTAAAAATCAAATGTTTCTAGGTACCTGACCTACCTTCTCGACAAATATGCTGTCGCCGCCGCAAATAAGACTCCTTTAACAATACTGGTAAGAGTATAAACCACACTACTGAATCTGCTTGATAACGTAAGTTGGTATTAACAATTCACTTGGAAACTTAACATGTGCTAATTCCCATAATACTTACAAAGTTGAATTCTAAACAATCATAGATTTTTTTCTATGTTTCTATGAGATTGCAATCTTCAACAAAATTACTATCAAATTTCGACTTGAGATAAGTCTCATTTAATTGTACAATTTTATTGAACCTATATGCTGAGAGTACCATGAGATTTCAGAGATATGTGATCTGTTACTCATGTCCACTGTAATTTATTACAGCCTTATCAAATCATGATTTATTTATAGGCTTTAAAACACAATATGTTGTATCAATTTTGTATTCTATCAAAGTACAAAAGTAAATTAAATCAAACATACATTGACATATGCACATGTTATGTTAAATTTTTAAATGTCATTGATTGTAAATCTAACATATGTAGTATCATTATTATGTTACACATGAGACTTCTCAGAATTTAATAAGATATGACTTCTCAAAACCTTCACACTATAATTATCATTATAATTTTGTTTAGATACAGGTTTATCATAAATTTTTCTGAATGTTGACCAACCTGCCGCTTTTAAAATTGTATCAATTGAAGTAGCACACCGTAGTGCTGCAGATGTACTTGCTGATCTAGTACTGTGTGGTTTATATATAGTTATGTCTACACCAGCCGTTTGCAAAACAATTTTAACTCAACGTCCAAGCGTGTCTTTAGACACATGAGAGTATGGTTTTATACAGCTCAAGATTAACTTTTGAGTTTTCCGAAAACATGATGTTCTTAGAAAATACTCTTTTAGAATAGTTACAATACACAGACTTTTATCCTCAATAAAAGCTGGCAACTCTATTGGTTGTAAATGCCTCCCTGGCTTTGTACATTTTAATAAACTTCTCACATCTATATATATGTTACTATCTGTAACAGTTATATCATCTAAATCTAAGCTATGAATGGTTTGTAACCTTTGACCTGTTAACAATAATAGCAGTTTTACTAGCTTATAGGATACAACACGCAAAGATAACATATAAACTGGTGTTAATGTCTTCAAATATTTAAGCACGACTTCAACATCCCAGGTTCTTTGATATCTGGGTAATGATGGTTTAAGATTGAATATGCCTTTCAGAAATCGCTTAACCAATGGCCATTGTCCAACAGTTTTCTCTTGATTTACAAACATAAACGAATATAACATACTTCTGGCAGTATTAATAGCACTGTAACCTAAACCTATTTTATATAACGAAGTTAAAAATTCTAAAACATTTAACTCAGTGGCTTTAAATGAATTAATTTTCCAATCACTGCAAAATAACAACCATCTTTTGAAATATGTCCAATATTGCTGTCGAGTAGCTGGTTTCCAAGATGCAATGATGATTTCAGAAGATTCTTTTGATAATCCATAATTTTGCAAGATTTCCCCGATATTCTGAAAACTGCTAATCGCAATTTCACTAAATGATGCTCCTTTGTTGGTTTCTTGGGTTGATACAGAATATTTTTTCGATTGTTTATTATGAATGACTGTGCCACAATCCGATGAAGTATTTGTGGAAACCAGTTCTGAGTGTTCCACAATGGTACCATTAATGTCATGTCCGCTTGATCCTTGTCCACCTTTTGCAATATCTTCCCAATCTGAAAGGTGAAAAACAATAACAATTAATGTTACTCCATTTTACAGAAAAGCATCTACTGTTTCAGCATATTTATCAGGCAAATAAGAGAAATAACGTGGTAATTGATGATTAAATTTTGATGCAAATAAATCCACATCAATTGGTCCAAATAAACAATCAATAATATTAAAAACATCATCATGCAATTTCCACTCAATATCCACTTTTATTGATCTTGATAGCCTATCTGCTTCTATATTAGCAACTCCTGGCAAATGACAAGCAGTAATCCTTTGTATACACCAAATCCACAATTCCTTTGTCAGATTGTTTAACTTTACAATGCGGCCACCCATTTTATTAATGTAATTCACTGCAACCATGTTATCTAGATACACTTTTACATGAATGTTGTTTCTTGACGAACAAAACCAAATTAATGCTAATAATGCTGCCTTAAGCTCTAGAAAATTAATATGGTTTTTCTGTTCTTCATACTTTTAGTTTGGTTATTGTTCATATCATTATCAACCAAACTGTCCAGTTGCGACTGGTAATCATCCTTTTTAGGTTTATTTTTAACGACCTTTCTTGGTCCGGTCATTGTTGCCGATTTTCTAGGATTTACCTTTGTTTAACTTTGTATAGGCTCAGTTTTTGAATTCTGATTTTTCATCAAAGTTTGAATATACAATTGATTTTGCAGTAGCATATTGTAAATATCAGGTATGACCACTTTCGGAGTGTGAGTGACAGGAGCATTGCTTATGGCTGCTCCTCCTACATTAATGTTTTCAATGCTTGCTTGAAACCCACTAATATTGTTATCATAACCTGGCGAAATAAGTTGCCTGTGGTCATTCATAATACTAAAAATATTGTCACTTTTGGAACAAGTCTTAGCCGTGCCAGAAAGTTCCGATACCGAGTCAATGCTCGAATGTTCAGCCATTTCATTAACAAATGTTTGCTGACAACGCGACAAATTATCCATCACCAACTACATCGTTAGAATATTAATCCTTTCAAAAACTATATAAAATCGTAAAGTTTGTATTCCAAATGTCACAAATATATTAAATTCCAGTTCAAAACAATTAAGATATCCATTATTTTCAATCAAACATAAGAGGGATAAATTCCATGACTTGACCTCATACGACCAAATACACTAGTGACCTCTACGATCTGCGTGCGCATCTCATGGTACTCTCAGCATATAGGTTCAATAAAATTCCATATTGGGTGAGACACTGTGTTACGAATTTATCTTATCGACTATCTTAAGACATATATGTGGTTTTTAGACTAGTGGCATATCAAAGTGATTAAGTCTTTAATACTTAGTATTAAGAAACTACTTCCATTTTTCTATACAAAAACAAATACTAACAATAACAACTTGTTAGTTTTAAATATGAACTTATTGCAATCGTTCATCATCAATTGTGGCTTCCCTACGTAGCTGCATGTAGTAGCAAGTTCACTTTGATCCTGAATTTATGATTAAAATCTGGATTTCTTTTTCGCTACGATACTCTCCACCCTAGAGGCAGCATAACGTATCACAACATCAGATTTTAATCAAATTAATTGTGATACTGCTATCCTGTTTGTCGTGTTTCATTACCTTATCCCGGTCACTAGTCATCTTGTTTGAAGCTGGATTGTGCAAGTTTGCATTAACCATATACAGTCAAGGTGGGAAAAGGTACCATGAAGATTCAATAAAAGCTTTGTCAAATCTAGTTAATTGAAAGAAAATCCTTATTGTTTCGAATATTTGAACAGATTGTTGATGACAATATGTTATCGTAGAACACGAGAACTGACTACTGGACTGGCGGTATACTATTAAAAACCTTTTGTTATGTATTTTCAGCACCGGGAAGATCTTCCATTTCTGCTGTGATAACCATGAAGAAAAAGATGGACAATGCATAGGTATTTCTTGCAATCTATTCTTTTAACAGAGAATTTCATTTTATTTCATAAATTCATTAAACAGTTGCCATCCTCTTACCTCAGAACATAGGTCACATAGCACTGTTCATTCGTAGGTTTTATTCTAGTCTTCTTTACTCTTTTCGCCAAGGTCTTATATGAAATCTTCCACATATGAATACAAGAATAATTAACAAATAGAGGCAAAGTTGTATGACAAGCCGCTCTCGTCAAAACTATGCTTAACCCCATAGTTTTGTTTCGAAACAAAAAAAATAACACACTCGGAATTAAAAACCAAAAAATAACACAATAAGAAAACAAAATTACACACCGAGATTTAAAAAAATCCAGAGAATTTGAATTACACAGCCACTGAGATAAAATCAATTGAAAAATACACTCTGAGAATTGTTAGTTATATACAGTTAGATTTTAAAAGCAAACACTGAGATTAATATTCAAATTACTAATGAATATTTATTAGATGAATAATTCAACAGGTTAATATATTGGCCTCACAAACACTTGTCATTATGAAGAAATGTGGTTCCTTTAAAGGCAGAAAAGGGTTCTATCTGGCAAATTCATGTTCACCTTTTTCAACTGTTACTCTGATTTGGAAAGGTTAAATCTTCTATCTTTTCGTTACGTTTGTATGCTATAATAGGCACTTGGGTAAAAATGTCACTCACTTGGGTAAATATTTCACTGCTTTGGTTGTCTTTTTGCAAACTGTTCAAATGTCTTCTTACTATTTTGATAAACTTTTTCGTCAGTGAAAGTGGGTATTTTTCTTGTTCTATTGGTCTTAAGTAACGTAGTTATCTTTTCTATACGATGTATTTTCAATTGTTTGTATTTAAAAAAAAATGGTATTTGACAAATAGAAGGACTAACGAGTCTGTCCCGTGTTGTGTTAAGCTTGACATGTAATATATTCAGATTGATTAAATATATTCTCACAAAAAGTGAACACAAATCTCAGTGCTCAGTGTATATTTCTATATTCTCAGTGTGTGTTTTTCATCTTTTGTAATCACAGTGCGTCTTAATGAAATCTCAATGTGTAATTTTTAATTTTCAGTGTGGTTTTCTGTAAATTTTCAGTGAGTAAATTTTTCGAAAAATTATTTAAACATAATTTTGATGAAAACGGATTGCAATAAAGTTGGTACCCATACAAGTAGGCATGCTGACAAATACTCCCTACAATCTTCTTTAAAAAATCAAGCATCTTCATAATTCAAATTTCTTACTAGAATGAGCTATTTGTTTTTATTACAAAATGAGACTTAACCTTTCCTACTAAAACATGTTAATTGTATTTACATTGGCCATTACTGAAACGAAGATTAAAGAATTCTTTATATCTGATATTACGTTTAGAATTAGGAATATTTATATGAAGGGTAGAAAAGGTAAATGTTTTATACTACCGCAAGAGGAAAAAGACTATAAGTACTGGTATTTTAAAGACTATAAGTACTGGATTTGTTGTTCATTCGTTTGATGTGTTTTGTCATTTGATTTTTCCATGTGATTAGGGACTTTCCGATTGAATTTTCCTCGGAGTTCAGTATTTTTGTGATTTTTCTTTTTAAAGGATTTACGCCTCTCCAGGGTAGTTTCACAACAACTCTAATGTTTAATTACCGAGATGACATAGCATACATTACCTGATATGTCGATTTTCAGCTTGAAAACTAGTGATTTTTTTCTAAGTCTGAAAAGCAGCTACAAGCTATAGAAATAAACTACTCATAGATACCAGGACTAAATTTAGTATATACGCCAGACGCACGTTTCGTATACAAAAGACTCATGTCGAATGAGTTGGAAAATGTATATTCCAAATACAGTTGGGGATATATATTTAAATGAATCCAGAAAACTTAAGATTATTCATGGGGAATACTCCATCAATATATCTGAATGTGACACTAAATAATATGGCTTTTTTTTATTAATTTGTTTGACAAGTGTCTGAAGGATATATGGAAATAAGAAGAGGTCGAAAAGGAGGGTTCCTTCCCATAAGAATGACGATAACTTGTTGAAAGCTCAACCTCCGAAATTCAAAAACACATTTGCACTACTTTCTAAAATATATTCAATTCACTTCAATTAATTAAAATAAAATAAAGATATATGACCGTTACTTTGGTATTTTCTGACACTTTATTACTGTTCAACTGGTCCAAAGGGCATTAGCGTAACTGGTTTACAAATTATATCCGAGGTTAAATGTAATTTACTAAATCATATAACATGTATATGTATAAGTTAGTAAATTATATTAAATTGAACCAATGTATCCATTTCATTAGTCAATATATTTGCATCTAGTTGTCCATTCTGTTTGTATGCAACAAAGCAGAACCAACTCTTCCAATTTATCTTTTAGTTTGGAATTTAGAATACTTTGTTAAGTGTAAAAAGTCAAATGTTTGAATATTATAGCAAAATGAAATAGTCTTAGATTGTATGTATTACCAATGTCATTTCAACTGATCGGGCGGAGCTTACGTTTTAATTTGCATAAGGACAGTCTATTTGAAGATGTGTGTGATAAGGATGATAGCCGTTATAATTATTACTGATTTCTAATCACCTATCAGTGTCATCAAAGGAATTTAAAAAACAATGACTGGACACTTCATTGATGAGTTTATCCTAAAACACCTATCTATAGATGGACTGGTTTATTGTGAGCGAATCGGTTAAACTCCGCCCAGTCAAGTGAAATAAATTGAGTAATACTCTAACAGGCCTTTTTTATTTATTAAGTGTCCTCATCTGATTCAAACATGCTTTATAACATCATTATACAGCTTTGGTTGCTGATACTATTGATGATAATAATAAAAGAGTTTTCGCGGATCATATAGAAGATACTGTAATATAAAGTCAAATCTATTTTTGGAGAATGTATAGCAAAATATTTTGTGTAGAAATTCACAATTAGAAAGTAGTATATTATATGAATCAGACCTTTATCGGGGCACTTATGTAGAAGGATTATACACCAGTACATTAAATGAAAAAATGGTTATGAACACCGGTATATATACTACTGTTGCCTTTATGCATGACGAAACAAATAGTGACTAGGTGCAAGAATAGAATTAAAGTATTTAATACCTTAACATTTGTTTTGTACAGCATGTCAAATTGGGTACAAGTCCATCGATGGAAAGCCTTGTGTTCCTTGTCCTGAAGGCTTGTGGGGACTAAAATGTAAAAGTAAATGCCGCTGCCAGGCAAATGAACGGTAGGTATTTGAAATACATTTTGCAAATCTATTAGCAAACGAAGATATCTAGTATTTTGAAAAGATGAGATAAGCAATATGGTCAATAAAGTAGAGCAGCCATACATAACAGACATTTGTCCATACTATATATCCTGTTTTTAACTCTGAAGAGACTGCATTAGAGGAATTTTCAATCTGAAGCGAGTGATCATTCAAATGAACATCTACACTGTCTGAAAATACCCCAAAAAATCATACGCATTACCGATTTTTGTCATTAATTTGTGTTAATGTCATAAGAAAAAAGGTACTATCTGTGAAAATGAGTTACTTTCTTCATTATGCAATTCATAGATATAAGAAAATGTGGTATGAGCCGATGAAATAACTCTCCATCCAAGTTCGTTTTCGTCGGATATACAATGAAATCACGACTAGACAAGTGTTGAATGAATTCAACAGATCACATCTTCTTTTTTATAAATACAAGAGATGTTGTCAAAAAGTTCAAAATAATCACAGTAAAACAAAAAATACCTCGCGCCCCAAAAGTAAAATCAAAACCTCTAAAACATCATTGAAGAAAATCGTGAAAAAAGATTTTGGTAAAGTAGTATAATTATAATAATACGTATAACCATGATAATAATCTGAATGTCTTTTCAGCTGTAATCACAAAAGAGGATGTACAAAGCAGTTATTCGACTTCGATGATGTCAGTACCTCTGATTTCAAAGGTATAACAAAATCATAATCTGTATTACAAGTGAAAATAAAGTTATGTTTACTTGGTTTACGAAAATAAAAGGAAAAGTTTCGTAATATGACTGGTCATATCCTACTAGAACAGATAAAGTATTTATAGTAATACGGCCGGTAACCTTTAGGGTATTAACTATTCCCTTTTTTATTCCATGGTGATCTTTATATGAAAATCGCATACAAGTTTTTTTTCTTCATCTTATCAATTCAAATATGTAATTAATAAGTATACCTTCATGTGCTACTATTATTCATAAATGGGTACGAAATTTGAGATATTGACTAAACATTTCATCTTTTTAATATGATTTCTATATCTTGGTAAGAAATGAGTATGTTTTTGTTTCCAACATATTAATAACTAAGACCAAATATAACTTTATAACATAGGGACCCATATACTTGTTTTTAATTTAATGATTAAAATCAATGAAAAATAGCGACAACAACGCGAATTAAAATGTCGAAAAGATAAACAGCTGACCACAGAATACGTACTACGTCGAAATGAAGAATATACTACACTATCCACACCCAAATTGGAGGTTGATCTCTGGTATTCTGGAAGTAAATGAAATGAACTCCTGTGCAAACTCCACTAATAACACCCTACATTTTATAATAATAGTTAAATAACAGGATGTCATAAACGTAGTTAGGGGCGGCATTGTGTCTTAAAAGCTTACTTTTAAAATTGTATCTAAGGCAGATGTAAGTCGTCATTTGAAACACAACTTTAATAGTAAGACGCTTGGGACATAAGCTTAACTTATACAAGATGTAACCCTCTATCAATAAAATAAATATCAGAAAAGAATTTCAAGAAATAATTGATCAACTACAAAATTGAGAACCACTTCATATTAAACTGTAGTAAACATACTAAACCGTAGTGTTGAATAAGTATGACAAGAATTGAATAAAGTTCTTAAGCAATAACATTACTCATAATTTAATAATAAATAAGTTTGTGACCAATTTCACAAATATAACAATTAATTCAGTTTGTATAATAAAATTGTCAATAACAACATTATCATTAATGAATCAATAATGAGTGCAAATGAATCAATAATGAGTCCAAATAACCCCCACACTGTAATGGAGGGGGGCTTAAGTTTAACCCTTGTCCGTCTGTACGTCCGTCCGAAAGTAATTTCCATTCTCTAACTTTACCTTACCTCAACCAAATGTTATGAATCTTATACAAAATGCTTATTACCGCAAAACACAGATTTTCTGTTGTGTCACTTTTACTTTTCTAGAGTTATGACCCTTTACAAATGGAAAAAATGCTTATTTTTTTTGGTTTTCGATCTCTAACTTTAGTTTGCCTTAACCAAATGCTATGAATCTTATACACAGGTTTACCACAACACACAAATCCTGTTTCAGTTTTATTGGAGTCACTAATACCATTATAAATGTATGCCCTTTTACAAATTGAAAATAGCTAATTTCGTTGTTTCCATTCCCTTATTTAAGTTTGCCTCAGTCAACCAAACTTTATGAATTTTATACAAAATGCCTATTACCACAAAACAGAGATGAAGTTTGAATTTTGTTGCCGTCACGTTTATCGTTCTAGAGTTATGCCCCTTTACAAATGGAAAAATATGCTGAAACGTTTCCGTTCTCTCACTTAAGTTTACCTCAACCAAATGTTATAAAACTAAAACATAATGCTTATAATTACAAAGCTCAGATCAAGTACAAATTTGGGTAGCGTCACTTTTACCGTTCTTGAGTAATTTCCCTTGATAATGTGTAATATGCAAGCGGGACATCATTTGTGTCCTATGGACACATTCCAAAATTATTTTTGTAGAGTTCACTCAAGTTGAAACTTATACCAAGATGCATACATGGAAAACAGACGACACAACAAACCAAGTATTTACAGGTAAGCTTCTGTGACATGTCATCTTGATTCAATATTACTTATTTAATATACCAACACGTTTTGCCAGATACAATTGTTACTTATTGCTTAAAGAAAAATTAGATTATATAATAGTAATTGTCATAAGACAATTATATTGAATCCTTCTGAAATGATAAGTGCAGCAATATTCAACTTTTTATCGACTTAATGGAATTTGAATTTATGTTAACAAAAACTGAAACCACGAAAAAAAACCCAATGCAAACTCTATAAACCAGTAAGGAGTTTCTTATTTTTTTATTTTGTATTCTTCTTTAATTAGATATCCGTTTCATCATTTTGTACATAATGATAGCATCATCTACAATCATCTGTGTCACTGTAGTCGGCTTTTGTTCCAAAGGAAATACGTTGGGTGCATGTAAAAGAACAATACAAGGTCAGTCGCATACGCCGATGCAGGACCAATCGGTCCAGCAAAATCGTTCCGATGAATATATAGATGTGATCGAAGAAAATGCATACGAGAGTATCGAAGAGGTATCTGCAGATGAAACGCCAATTTCGGGTGAAGTTTATGATAATAATGACAACAATATTCCCATCGACATTGATCAAAACAGCACACTCACTAGCAGTAATGAGTGTGTTATAATTATAGATGACAGTTATCAATATCCCTACAATCCATTACACGACCATATTGAAAAACACGATTATAAAAATATTGAACCAAAGTTGGACATAGTGGTTGGTAAAGAAGACACCTCAAGGGATTCTGACAAAAACTCTACGGACAGCAGTGGTTATTTAATACCTGTCAAAATAGAAAAAACTGTCATTTGAATGGCGATCATTTTATCTAAAATTAAGAATATTTTTATGAATAATCTTATTGCTTTTTTTTTTCCTTTTGAAATACAATGGGATGTCCTATTATGGCTTTCGATACAATGGTGCATTTCAGGTTTACAGGCAAAGACTAATTTAACAAAAAATATAACGATACAAAAATACTTGAACATTTCAGTAAAGCTTAGACCGATCAGTTTTAGTCGTAAGCTTATCAATTATTACTGTGTCTGTGTCTTAACACTTTACTTGCCATTTTTACATGTAATTTATTCTTACATTCGTTTGATATATCCCTATCTGAAATATGTATCAACACTTATTTGTTGACAGTTTTGTAGAAAATAATTTCGGATATCTATCTAGAAAAAACTTTAGCCCGCCAAAATATGCTCTCGTCTACACTTTTATGTCGATCAAGTCGTGTGAGTAGACAATGCGTGGACCTGTTGTGCTGGTTTTTTTATTTTATAAATTTATTGTTTGCAAAAGTATGAATTATTCTAAATACTAGGATTTTCTTATCCCATGCATAGATAAAGTTAGCCGTATTTGACACAAATCATCAGCCTGGCAGTATTTTTTTCCCAGGTCGAAATGTATTATTGTATTGTTTATTTATGTATTTCTCTGTCGTGAATGTTCTTGCATTTTTTTTTGTACTGTAGTCTTGTCATGTTATCATGGTTATGTTGTCCTTTCAGTGTTATATTTAACATTGCCATAAAAGCGCGAGGTTTGGCTTGCCACAAAACCAGGTTCGACCCACTTTTTTTTCTCTTTCTTAAAATGTCCTGTATCAAGTCAGGAACATGACAGTTGTTATCTAATAGTTCGTTTCTATGTATGTTGCATTGTCTTTTGTATTTTGTTGCACTTCAGTGTTTCTGTTGTTTCGTTGTTTACCTCTAATATCTGATGTTTCCCTCGGTTTTAGTCCGGATTTTTTTTCTCTCTATCGATTTATGACTTTCGAATAGCGGTATACTACTGTTGCCTTTATTTATTTAAACGATTATATAATAAACTATCAATCTTCGTGCTTTTCAAAAGATATTACAAATTAATCTTGGCACACACATATCAATTATTTACTGCAAGTATCAGATGTATTTGCAAACGATCATTATTTAGATGGGTTAAAACCTGCAGCACACTCCTAAAGCTAAACCGCAAGAACACGAACATGTTTTGAACTTCTAGTATATGATTGGTTTCATGCATACTGCACTTTTTTTGTATACATCCTCTAAAATACCAGACTCGTCCTTATTATATTTATTTAGAGATTATCATTGACAATAATGACATATGCAAAATAAAATTTCTCTAGTAGAAAATATGTAAACAAAGTATCTGATTGAAAAAAAGTTGGATATGATCAGACAGTGTGAACAATAAAAGGTAAGAATAGTTTACCGATCTTCAAAACTAGTATATACATTTGAAATATACAAAAAAAAAAGAGGAAATCGAAATAGCTAAATATTTTGCTCTCTTGAGTCTTAAGATAAGGAAAACAATATATATAAAAGAGATGCAAATGATATCAAGTTTAAGCTGTAGATCCTGATATAGTTTATACGTACATATGGGAATAAGAAATAGGAAGAAGATTAACAGACATACAACAGTACATAAAACACAACATGGTAAACTAAAAACATCATGGCAAAACGAAACCTACCAAAAACCTGGGTTGATCTTAGGTGCTCCAGAACAGTTTATTAAGCATATCCTGCTGTCATAGAAGCAAATTCGGCAGAGGATTTCACATGCAGCGGTCCTCAGAAGGGATTCATTGAAAATAAAATTAATAAAAATGTATGCAGATAATTTTTTCTATAATTGGATGCAGGTGGTGTCCTACTCGATTTTGACGATTTCTGATGGATTGGATCTTTTAAGTTAACCCAAACATTTTGATGAAACGCCTTGATTAGTTTTAACAGATGAAAACAAAGAAAATATTGGCCTTTTCTTTTGATCGATTTCTTTTTATTAGTCTACTTTGCAAGAAATTTAAAACGACAGGTTCACACAAAAGTATGGTTAATGATTTGTGGTATTGCGGTGGACGTGCATCTGTTTCTGTGCAATAACTTACAAACTATTCAGCCAAGTCCTTCTGGTATTATTTTGTTACATATAATGTTGCTTATCCCTCGTAGCTTTCTTTCAGAAAACACAAGCTAGACAGTAAACGCTAAAAAAAATCAATAAGAATGAAGCTCTCAAACTTTACAAATCAGAGCGATTCGATCAATTTTTCTTCATAGAAAAACTTTAATCCATATAAAAGTTAAGGCTAAGTAATATCATTGCAAATGAGACAAATGTCTACCAAAGACATAAATTAATGACAAAGATGCAATAAACCACAGTCAGGTATCTGGTGGACTATTAGTCCCCGAGGGTATCACCAGCCCAGTAGCCAGTTCGGTACTTGCATGAAAATACAGATTTTTTGTGTTATTAAAATTTGCTGCTACAAAATATTATAAATTATTATAAATTAAGGAATGTATTTCCCTCATGCAAAGCTCTGATTCCTTTCGTGGATTTGTCTATACTTTTTGGACCTTTTGGATTATAGCTCTTCATCTTTTATATAAGCTTTGGATTTCAAATATTTTGGCCACGAGCATCACTGAAGAGACATGTATTGTCGAAATGCGCATCTGGTGCAAGACAATTGGTACCGTTAACTTTATTACTACCACTGGGTCGATGCCTCTGCTGGTGGGCTATTAGTCCCCGAGGGTATCACCAGCCCAGTAGCCAGTACTTCGGTACTGGCATGAAAATACAGATTTTTTGTGTTATTAAAATTTGCTGTTACAAAATATTATAAATTACTATAAATTAAGGAATGTATCTCCCTCATGCAAAGCTCTGAATCCTTTCACGGATTTGGCTATACTTTTTGGACCTTTTGGATTATAGCTCTTCATCTTTTATATAAGCTTTGGATTTCAAATATTTTGGCCACGAGCATCACTGAAGAGACATGTATTGTCGAAATGCGCATCTGGTGCAAGAAAATTGGTACCGTTAACTTTATTACTACCACTGGGTCGATGCCTCTGCTGGTGGACTATTAGTCCCCGAGGGTATCACCAGCCCAGTAGCCAGTACTTCGGTACTGGCACGAAAATACAGATTTTTTGTGTTATTAAAATGTGCTGTTACAAAATATTAGAAATTATTATAAATTAAGGAATGTATCTCCCTCATGCAAAGCTTAAGTTTGATTCCTTTCACGGATTTGGCTATACTTTTTGGACCTTTTGGATTATAGCTCTTCATCTTTTATATAGCTTTGGATTTCAAATATTTTGGCCACAAGCATCACTGAAGAGACATGTATTGTCGAAATGCGCATCTGGTGCAAGAAAATTGGTACCGTTAACTTTATTAGCACGTAGCCTTAAATAATTAGCAATATATACCCATACGATATAGCTAGGTTATCTTTAAAAGGACACGGGATTCTGAAATGTGAAACTGTTCAAAAGAGAAATTTTTTGTCCTGATTTGAACTAATAACTGTAAACAAAAAACGTAGCATTCGGCAACCAGTGAACTGGAAAAGAAAAGAGGTTTGGTATTTTTTTCCATTTTTTACTATAACGTCCTTTTCCTGAGACCATACTTGATCCGCCTCTGAAACTAATGACAGATGTGTAACAGAATTTCTAAACAAACTTCAAATTTCCATGGCTTTTATTCAGTATCCGTTGGTTTTTTTTCGTTTGACTTGTCAGAGGTGTATTTGTACTTAGCACAAAACAACTTAAAATATTATAATATTTGCAGTTCCGAAAAAGGAATAAATAACTGATTAAACCAGTGTAACAACTCATCCTATTTTGACAAAGATAACAAAATGTTTCGAAAAATAACAGCAGGGAAAACCAAAAGTGCAATTAACATCATGGGGAAAAACCCCGACGAAAACAAAAATCACAAACAGAATTCACATCATGAAACAGATAACCAAATACTGAGATGCACGAATCAACTAGAAACCTGAGGTTAAAGTAATCTCAGTATAAACCAAGTGATGGCAGGTGCTCAGGAAGCGCGTGGTATCCTTCTTGTTGATCATTGAAAGTACAATTTTACTGTACTTACTGTGAGTAGTTAAATGATGTCATTTATAATCGGGGATCAAGGCTACGACGATTGGGACAAATCCGTGGTAATTTGATTTTTTTATATAAAAAAAATTTACTTCAAAATTGTGCATCCTGCTGGTCATTGCTCTTTTATTTTAATTTAGGCTTATATCAATTGATGGGGGGAAAAGGTTATTGCTTTTTACTTGTTCTGGAGTTTTACACACGTTTTTTTAATAACTACGTGACATGATTGTTTTACATTTCGTCATCTCGAGGATTTGTATCGAGTACTTTCATGTTGGTCCTTATTGTTAATGGCCGTACAGTGACCTTACCATGCTAACCAGAGTGCATGCTAATATTAATGGGTACTGCTTGGTGTCACGGGTTTGTTCACAGGCACTAGTTTCTTTTGAAAAATGTCATATGTACCATATTTTTTTTCTCTCCGGAGACAAGTGTCTCTAAAGTTCCTCTGAAAAAACACTTTATGCACAGGCACTTTTCTCTGACAAGGAAATTCCTAACATACTGTTAGGCCATATATATATATATATATATAAATTTCTTTTTTTTTCTTTTTCAAATACAAAAGTGCCCAGCCTGTGCCTTTATATGTATTTCATAATGATACTACTAGGGGGTGTTGAACGACCTTGAATACTCACGAGGGTATCGATCAGCTTTGCGATAATCATGAAAATATATAACACATAGTATATCACTTGGTATATAGGCGATTTTTTCAGAGACGGTGAAATGTCTGTGGGTTTGTTGAAGCATATCCCAACATATTTTTTTTACTTCCTTTTGCATTTATTATGCCTTACTTAACAGCAGTAAATCGGAACAAAAAGTAAAATCTACAAAAATACTGAACTTAGAGGAAAATCAATTCGGAAAGTCCATAATCACATGGCAAAATCAAATAACAAAACGCATCAAAAACGAATGGACAATAACTGTCATATTCCTGACTTGGTACAGGCATTTTCAAATGTAGAAAATGGTGGATTAAACCTGGTGTTATAGCGCTAACCCTCTCACTTTGATGACAGTCTCATCAAATTCCGTTATATTTACATTGATGCGTTAACTAAACAGACACAATAAATAAAATAGTCAAAATATGGGTACATCCGTCATCATCGTATAACAATTTTAAAAGGAACAATTTAACAGAACACAAAAACATCTATTTACAAACGCATTCATTTATTTGTGTGTCTAACGTCAGAAAATTTTGTACATTACACAGATTTGTCGTTCAATGTGCATACAAACAATTTTAAAATTTACATAGGCAATGTTAGCATATAGGGTTAAAAATCAAAAGTATGTAAAAATAAATTTCAGAAATAGACCGAGATTGAAAATAGTCCAAAAGTTATATATAGAATTTATAAGAATCCACAAATAGTTAATTCCACTACGCGATTGAATGATTTTGACGTTTATGGTTCAACGTATTTTGTAATTGATAATAGAAATATATCATAATGACATAAAATAGAACAATATCATAGGCTGACGGGATCTTTTAAAGTACAGAGTCACGTTATAAGAACCAAAGAAATACAAAAAGTCGCATATACAAAACAAGCCACCAAAAAATGAAAGACAATACAAACACATTGACGAGATGTATAAGTACCGAGCCACGTCAAACGGATATATCACATAAATTAAACCATTCAACAGTAAAAGTATTATTAATAATAGAACAAAGACAAATGAAAGAACTATAAAACACGTTGTAAAAATGATAAACAACACCAGTACGCAGAATCAATGCATCAAGACCATCGTGTATTATTTGTGAAGTTGATACGGAATATTTATCAACAAGGTCTTGCATGGTACCTTCCGATGAACTTTTTTTTAGAAAAAGGACGAGACGTTCTTTGACATACCCCTGGTTCATCAACTTTCTACTCAGACACAATGACGTTTTACAAAGTCTGAGTAGGAGCTGCAAGCTCTTGAATGTCGAATAAGTTGGGAAATATATATCCCATATGCAGGTGAAGTTGGTATATGTTCAGTATTGCTACTATAAATTAAGGTTGGGGAAATTTATAATTTCAAAATTAAAATCGTCTCGTTTGTCATAGATAATGCATTCCCTTATACGTTTAAAATTCTCTAATCGTATGTTATACTGTATTGTTCATGACAAGGATTTTTATAGTGATAAACTATACAAATCCTTGTTCATGACTTCAAGCGTTTTTACTTTTGTGAAGTGTAACACGGAAGTTTAACTTATCCTTTCGGTAATTGCTTCAAAATGAATATGTGAAATGAAGTCCCACATAAAATAAAAAAATATAACTCATTATTTGATACAATGAATATTATAAAAATAATAAAAAGATGTATTTAGTTTTTTAGATTTTGTTTTCGGATTGAAATAGGTAAATGTATTTATTGCATCCTATTTTTTATTACGGAGGGCATCCAGCATTTTATATAAGAAAAATGGCTGCGCCCATGAGAAAAACATTTCACCGAAAATTTCACAGTTTATTTAACGATAAATCGAAAATTTGGCAAACTAATAGAGACAATTTTTCAAAGATACAAAACAGATCATTTCAAACAAGATCAAAATTCTTTCCAATCAGAATTTCATTAAAAGGTGGAATACTTGGCACTCTGACGGTTGCTGGAGCCGTCACCCTGGGAAACTTGGCGCAAAAAAGTATTAGGATATATGCAGCTGTCAATGAGAGACTTCAATTGAAGCCTTCAAGAGAAGTATTTATCAATTTCGTATATTTTCTTTTGTTCCCTGCACATTGACATGTATCTCCAAACACTAGTGACAAGGGATACTCTGTTACTGTAATGAAAACTTATTTAAAGACTACATGTACATGTATAAAGCCTCTATGAATCTGGTTCTGTTCGCCCAGATTCATGTTCGCCCTAGTACCTGTTTGCCCTGATACCTGTTCGCCCAGGGTTCATTTTCCCTGATTTTCATTTGTTTTCTTATTGTTGTCTAGTTGCATAATGTTAATTAATTGAACAGGATTTGTTAAAGTTTGTTGAAAAAAAATATCAAATATTATTATTGCGGCAACCAATTTATGAGGGTAGTAATGTTCTTTACCAACAGGTGTCAAACGTCCAGTTTCGGCTACCTGTAGTGTCTAATTGATTATTGTGATTCGTCAAAATATCCTTATCGTGATTCGTCAAAAGTACATGTATCAAATAATTATTGTTACCGTTATATTTGGGAAAAAATTAACGTTATACGCCAAAACCATTCAATTTTTTTATCGTCTAAAAGAAAGTGCATATTTTATCATCATGCACCAAAAATTACTGTTAACGTTAATTGGCAAGAATCTTTACCGTTATTCGTCATGAAGGTACCCCCATTACCATCCTCGTTTATAATTTTCCTTTTAATTTGCATAGCAGGATACAATATAATTATCTTACTTGATATTTGTTAACAAAATATAATAATTCTGTTCAGTTGATTAATGCGGTTTTACTGAGACTACATGTACTGTAACACAATATAGTAATGAATAAACTTAAAAATCCTTTTCATGATTTACAAATCGTACATCATTGTTTTTATCAATTCCAAGCTGGTACAGTGTTCCAGCTAGGTCGTTTTCAGAGGGCGCGGCGCCCGCCCTTTTCCGAGTGGCGCCCTGTGCCCTTTTTACAGTTTCCAGGGCGCCCTGCCTTTTTTGAAGATCGATTGCATATTAATTTGCGTATTGATATGATACGCTAATTACTAAATTTTACCTGGGGAAAAGATTATGACTTTGTTTACCACCCCAAGCTAATCAATGGTTACAACTGGTGTCATAATCTGTTGTTATAGGTAATCCGTTTATCGGATGGGTCATTAATGATCATCAATATTAATTCGTTCAAATAGAATCGGTCAGTCGGCAATTATTTTTGAAGAAATGTGCATACAACAACTTGGGCACAATTTGCGATGTTTACCGTAGTTTCATGGAAGAAACGTAATGACAGAAAGTTGGAAAACCATTATAAACTCGTTGAAGACATTGTTTTACTTGTTTTCTGTAAAATAAACAGAAAATTCAGACGTATTTGTCATTGACTGCCTTCATTTTTGATACGAAAATAACAAAATCGGCCGCCATATTGTGATCATATTTACATCATATTTACTTACTGTTTATAATCCTACAAAGAAGGAGCACACCCGAATAAAGAAAGATAACTCAATCTGATTTTTTTCCTAGCATTGAGTAACCCATTTACATATTCTAAAATGTGTCTCCATACTTCTTGCTTAAGAATATATATGTTTAGGTATTTATTTTGAGTTATGGGAAAAGTTAAAGAGGGTCTTAGTAGCAGTGTTGGTAGGGTGCCTTGGTCATCTTTTTCTGTATTCTTTATTTTTGATACTATTTTTCACTGTTGCTTTATATCCTAAAATTGTGAATTTACTGAGCACAGCTGTTTTGTGCTGTATTGCCATCAAGCACAGCAGGGGTAGAAAGGTGAAACTGGTAAAATGTGGTAGACCATAGAAACAGTATGAAACAGATCTCCTTTCAAAACATACTGCATATAAAGTTGGCACTGGCTACGGTTACATGGAAATGTAACAATAATAAAAATATTATTGTTACATTGGAGACTAAATGCCGGAATGCATGGTTGGGTAAGGACCTGTTTAATTACGAATGTAACAATAATTATTGAGGCTACGGTTACATTGCATTATTGTTACATGAAAAAAAAGCAATGTACGATGGGACTAGTAATATGTACTAAATAATGAAAGTTGAGGACATTTATTACATACATTTATAACATACAATTTATTTACTGTAATTTTTTTATTTACAATGACAATTTCTACAAATCCAGTAAGTTGTTTTAAAGTCCGACACATTTTTGATGAACGAAACTACGTCCTCCACGGATACGTGTACATACAGAAGTTCTTAGTATTTAAGTTACAGTTAGCAAACTTTGCTTTTGATTATCAATTTGCGTCAAGTTATAAAGCTGTATGAAATCATGTATGTCTTGATATTGTTTCAGTTTCGTTTAAAACGCATCCCGGGCCAAGTTTTATTTTTTTTCACCATAAACAAAATTGGTCCAAAGTATAATGACAGTAATAAGAGTAGGTGTGCAGTTAAATACTTTAAAAAAGTGAAACCATTGAACTATATTTTTCGCCTTTGACAGTCACACTCCTAATCTTGAGTAGTATCTTTAAGAACATCAAAACCATTAATACGTAGTAAAACTATTCAAGTTGTACACCATTTGTTGAATAATAATTTTTTTTTATTTATCAGTATTAAATTACAAGTATTGTTTAGTACATATGAAAGAATGAAGCAATACAACTATAGAAGATTGAAGTTTAATCAATCTAGCGTACATTGCTGTTTTTCATGTAACAATAACGTAATGTAACCGTAGCCTCAGTAATTATTGTTACATTTGTAATTAATCGGTTCCTCACCCAACTTTGCATTCCGGCAATTAGTCTCCAATGTAACAATAATATTTTTATTATTGTTACATTTCCATGTAACCGTAGCCAGTGCCTATAAAGTTCAACTGTGCCAAGCAATGATAAAAAAACTTGTGTGACAAGCTGCTTGACAAGTTTTTCAGCCTTAAAAGTAGAAAGATAGAGTTCTATATGGGCTAAAGATGTTGTTCTTGTATAACCTGTGATTCAACGAATAAACACAAATGTTTGATTAACATCTTTTATTAAAATATGCCCTTTTCATATTATCATATCGTGCGTTAAATGCCCTTTTTCAGGATTGGCACCCTGCCCTTTTGAAAACCTAGCTGGAACACTGTGGTAGCATGTGTAGTGATGCATTTGTTCAATAATGTTTGAGGCATAGATTTAAGTCCAAATTTATCTTCTAACAACATGAGCAATGGTCCATAAAAGAAAATTATTGTTGAAAAAAATATTAAAGCAAGAAAATTGTCTGACTTTAATCTTTATCCTTCAACTTGACAGGAATAACCCAATAAACTTATTGTTGATGAATCCTGTGACAGTGGGTTCTATGGCAGATGCAGAAATGATGATTTAATAATCTATTTAAATTGTAATTTTAATTGCATAAATTAAAAACTAAGTTACTTACATGTAAATATATACTTGCCATATGTCCTTTAGGATTACTTTTTCTTTGGTATTTAACTTGCTCCCCAACCAGAAGTTAAAAAACAAGTACTCATGTGTAGAAAAAGAAAATTGATGTAGTGAGAACCTTGTACATACAATGTACATGTATGTACTAAATACATGTACATCATTTTATGGAAAACAATGCAAATTGCATCATCTAATTCAAGTATTATGTAATCATGGCAATTCTGTTTTGTTTTATATAGTAACAAAATGTATTGTTTTATTATACCCCCACTTTAAAAAAGGGGGGGTATACTACTGTTTTACCTCTGTCTGTCAGTCCGTCCATCCGTCCGTCCGTCAGTCAGTCCGTCCGTCCGTCCGTCCGTCAGTCAGTCCGTCCCATGAAACTTTCGTCACATTTTTCTCAGGAACTACACATCCACCCTTTCTGTAATTTGGTATCAACATTTATCAGCCATACCGTGTGATGCGTTTTCAGATTCATCACTTGACAACTTCCTGTTTACCGAACACTTGTCTGATTTTACACATGATAGCCAAGTTGAAAATTTTCGTCACATTTTTCTCAGAAACTACAATACAAGGATTTCTGAAATTTGGTTTCAGGATTTATATAAGTCAGCTATACCGTGTGATGCGTTTTCAGATTCATCACTCGACAACTTCCTGTTTACCGAACACTTGTATGATTTTATACATGATAGCCAAGTTGAAAATTTTTGTCACATTTTTCTCAGGAACTACAATACAAGGATTTCTGAAATTTGGTTTCAGGATTTATATAAGTCAGCTATACCGTGTGATGCGTTTTCAGATTCATCACTCGACAACTTCCTGTTTACCGAACACTTGTATGATTTTACACATGATAACCAAGTTAAAAATTTTCGTCACATTTTTCTCAGAAACTACAATACAAGGATTTCTGAAATTTGGTTTCAGGATTTTTATAAGTCAAGCTATACCGTGTGATGCGTTTTCAGATTCATCACTCGACAACTTCCTGTTTACCGAACACTTGCATATTTTTACACTATTAATATTATCCACTTGCGGCGGGGGTATCATCAGTGAGCAGTAGGCTGTAGCTCGCAGTTTCACTTGTTTTTGTTGTTAACCCATGTTAATGACATCATGTAGATATATGTAAAATTGAGAATGGAAATATGGAATGTGTCAAAGAGACAACAGCAGAATGTAACAAATAGGTCTTCAATGCAGCGAGAAACTCCCTCACCCGGAGGCGTCCTTCAGCTGGCCCCTAAACAAATATATACATACTAGTTCAGTGATAATGGACGTCATACTAAACTCCAAATTATACACAAGAAACTAAAATAAAAAATCATACAAGACTAACAAAGGCCAGAAGCTCCTGACTTGGGACAGGTGCAAAAATGTGTACATTTATTGTAATTGAATTAATATTACTGTAATTCAAAGAAGAAAAAATATTCTCAAGACTGATTCAAACAGATTTATATTAAAAAAATCTTGAAAGTTCTCAATCCTGAAAACATATCAATTCAACTGACTTGTCACACATTAGATGTTTATATATATATAAGTACATGTTTCTCTTCTACAGATTAGAGTCCCAGAAGCAGACTATGGCTTGAAGTTGACAATGTACCAGTTTACAAGCTGTCCATTCTGTTGTAAACTGAGGTCAGTTCTGGATTACTATGGGTTTTCCTACGACATCATTGAAGTTAACTCTGTGAATAAAAAGCAGATAAAATGGTCAGATTACAAGAAAGTCCCAATCCTTGTATGTGAGGATGTTGGAAAGAATGGATTTTTAGTAAGTTCTTAAATTAATTTTATTATATTTTTATGCCCCGCCTACAAGAGTAGAAGGGCATTATGTTTTCTGGTTTGTGCGTCAGTTCGTTTGTCCGTCAGTTCAATCGTATGTCCAGTTTCAGGTTAAAGTTTTTGGTCTACATGTAGGTAATTTTTGATGAAGTTGAAGTCCAATCAACTTGAAACTTAGTACACATGTTCCCTATCATATGATCTTTCTAATTTGAATGACACATTAGAGATTTTACCCCAAATTCACAGTCGACTGAACATAGAAAATGATAGTGTGAGTAGGGCATTCATGTACATGTACTATGGACACATTCTTGTTATTCCTTTTTTGGAATAATCAATCAAATTATTGTTTTTAGAAATAACAATTCAACTTAACTTTACCAAGATATTTACCATAAACATGATAAAGCATGGAAAATGGAAAAACAATAAATTGCTTTATTAATTTTATGCACTCAAAGTGCATTTTTTAAATTTGCCTTCGTCAGGAATGCTAAAAGCCCTAAATTTGCAAAGCACATGAACATTGTGAAATGCTTCTTTTTTTCGTATATATGTACATGTAGAATACAAAAAAATATTCAATCCATTTAATGTTACATGTAACTTTAAGTTTGCCGGAGGAAGTTTTAACCATGGCCTGGGATGTACATTTATCTTAATAATTTCTAAAAAGTTTATTTTAAAAAAAAGACTATACATTTCTCTGTGTTTATATTTCATATTGTGAACATGGTGAATAGTTCATGCATCAGATTTATATCTGCACAAAAGTTATATAACCAAGATTTTCTTCCTTGCAAATGGTCTTAGCTAATATCTTTAGTTTTTTAAATGCATAAATTAATAAATAACAAATTTGATTTAATAAATCACATAAATGACAGCTGGGTATTAAAAAGATTGTCAATTCAATCTTCAAAATATCTTTCAAACGAAATTATATTCATTATGAATAATTGGAGTCTTTCTGCGATGTTGGGTATGATCATGTACAAATGCACATGTAATGATACAAGTATACATTGTATGTCAATGAGATAGCTACAGCTATCCAATTATACAAAGAACCAAAAAGACTTCAAAAATATGGATACCTCTAAATTAAATATGCCTTTTTTATTTTTATAATTTCAGCAACTGAATGATTCCACTGTGATAATAAGTATTCTACAATCATATCTCCTAGACAGATCACAGAGTCTGGAGAAGTTAGCCTCATATTACCCAGCACTGGAAGGACAAGATGAGAAAGGGAAAAAAACTGTTGAGTTTCAAAACAAATATTTTCTTATGTACCAGCAGGCTGAACTTACAGATAACAGAACCAAAGAACAATATGAGTAAGACAATTTTACAATTTCTTACTTTATATTACCGGTATGTGTTGGACTATGAAAAATATATATTTATTGTATTTCATGAATATAAATATGATTTGATGACACTGTTAAAAATCGTTAGATACAGGTAGTCTTTACTACAAAACAGTTTAACTGCTTAGGGGAGTTCAACATTAAACATTCGTTTAAAATATATCCAGTTTTAAAACTGACTTATTTCAGCCATGTCAGCAGTAATGTAAATGTAAATAAATTTTACTTTTGAAATTTAATTAGATAATCTCCATTAGTTGACCCATATATCATAGTGAGCTTGAAACAAACAATTTAATTGAAATCGTGAAAATTTTATTCAGTATATACATGTATATCAATATTGAGTGTATAATATGCATTTGGGTCATTTTGCCAAATAAAATGAAAGTAATTTATGAAAGATAGCCATGATGTCAATGAATGTTGATAGAAGAATTGGGATTGAGCTATGAAAAATCCTTGCAGCTTCTTGTCATATCTCTTTTCAATTAATTTTTCTTGAAATACTATCATTCTATACTTCTGAATTAAAAATTTGAAAATATTATTATTTTTCACCTATAATTTAGGTAAACAATTTTTTATTTTTTTTAACAGGGAAGAAAGGAAGTGGAGAAGATGGACAGATTCTGATCTTGTGCACATGCTGTCTCCTAATGTTTACCGTACCCCTAGTGAATCCTTGCAGACATTCAGACATTTTGACAAAGTTGGTGAATGGGAGAAGAACTTCAGTAGTTGGGAGAGAACAGTTGTTATCTATGTAGGAGCATCTGTTATGTGGGTGATGGGGAAAATCATCAAAAGAAAGTAAGAAATATGTTTTACATGCTTTTAGATTTACCTATAATATTAAGTAGATTTATCTTTTCCATCAGTTCAATGGGTATAGCCTAGTTTTGTATGTCTAATTAGTAAATACATATGTATATAACTGCTTATCTACTTTAATATTGGATTCTAGTTTCTGTTTATCAGCCTTGCTTGCTGTTGGGTGGAAGTCAAGGCTCTGTGTTGAAAACCGTACTTCGACCTATAATGGTTTACGTTTACAAATTTTGACTTAGATGGAGAGTTGTCTCATTGACACTCTTACCACATCTTATTATATCTTCTAATTGAAAAAATTAAGTAATGGCTGGTACTCTTTGTTGTAAAAAAAAGTAGAATATATGTGATCATTAGATGAAGGGTGCCTAATGACATTTTTTGGAGGACGTATACATCTTTGATAGCCAAAATTTTCAAACATATATATTCAATGCATTGCAATTCTAATAGTATATATGTTAAAGTAAATCAGGTGATTTTAGTATCATATATTTTCAAATAACAAATCTTTACATTTGTTTTACTGAATAGAATTTTTAGTCCATCACCAAATTAAAGAACATTAAATAGTTTTACATGAAAATGTATCTCATTTAGTGTATAAGGGTTATAATTCAGTGTTCTCCCCAGGGACTTTTAGCATCATGGAAATGTGATGCTATCTGAATTGATTTTTTAATAGATTGTGTTATGGATGTGATGCTATAATTTTTTAGAAACAAATGATATTTCAAATTTCCCTTTTAACCAGGATGCTATATGAAATATCTGGGGAGAACACTGGAACTCATATAAATGAAAATGTTCTGTATTGTTGAAACAGCAATGCTGTACATGTGATTCATATCATAACATTTGTAATATAGAAATCCCTCTAAAAGACTATTCCATTAACAAAAAGATGTTACCCATGTGCCTAGTTGAAGCATTTGTCTATTACATCTTTTCATTTACGAATCCTACTTTGAATTTTTTAAAAGACAGATTGGTGGGATTTTGCCAAGAAGATTAACTTACTCCCTGGTCCTGTCCAAAATTCCTACTAAACCAGGTTTTTGTCGAGCCTGCAACTTTTGTTGCAGAAAGCCCGACATAGGGATTGTGATCCGGCGGCGGCAGCTACGGCATAGCTAACTTCTTAAAAGGTTCATATTTTAGAAGGTGAAAGACCTGGATGCTTCATACTTTGTATATAGATGCCTCATGTTACGAAGTTTCCGTCAGTCACATGTCCAATGTCCTTGACCTCATTTTCATGGTTCAGTGACCACTTGAAAAAAAAGTTCAGAATTTTTGTAATGTTAAATTCTCTCTTATTATAAGTAATAGGATAACTATATTTGGTATGTGCGTACCTTGCAAGGTCCTCATGCCCGTCAGACAGTTTTTACTTGACCTCGACCTCATTTCATGGATAAGTGAACAAGGTTAAGTTTTGGTGGTCAAGTCCATATCTCAGATACTATAAGCAATAGGGCTAGTATATTTGGTGTATGGAAGGACTGGAAGGTGTACATGTCCAACTGGCAGGTGTCATCTGACCTTGACCTCATTTTCATGGTTCAGTGGTTATAGTTAAGTTTTTGTGTTTTGGTCTGTTTTTCTCATACTTTATGCAATAGGTCTACTATATTTGTTGTATGGAATGATTGTAAGGTGTACATGTCTAGGGGGCATATGTCATCTGACCTTGACCTCATTTTCATGGTTCAGTGGTCAAAGTTAAGTTTACAAGTTTTGGTCTTTTTATCTAATATTATATGCCAAAGGTCAACTATATTTGGTGTATGGAAATATATTATGATCTATATGTCAGTCCCGCCGGTTTTATTTGACCATGACCTCAATTGCACGGTTCATTGCTCAGTCTTAAGTTTTTGTGTTTTGGTCTATTTTTCTTAAACTATAAGTAGTAGGTCAACTATATTTGTTGTATGGAAGCTTTGTTAGCTGTACATGTCTGCCTGGCATGGTTCATCTGACCTTGACCTCATTTTCATGGTTTATTGGTCTTTGTTTAGCTATTTTGGTTAATGTTAAGTTTATGTGACAGTTGTAAAAAAGCTTTATACTTAGGACTATCAACATAATATCAATGATTAGTAAAGAAGGCGAGACATTTCAGTGTGTGCACTCTTGTTAAGATAATATAAAAAAAAGAAGATGTGGTATGATTGCTAATGTGACAACTCTTCACCAGAGACCAAAATGACACAGAAATTAACAACTATAGGTCACCGTATGGCCTTATACAGCATAGTCAGCTATAAAAGGCCCCAAAATCGCAATGTAAAACAATTCAAACGAGAAAACTTACAGCCTTTATTATGTAAAAAAAATGTTCATTTCCTTGAGAATGTCCTCAATGATCTTGTGATTGCCTGCTCAGTTTAAGATATGATTGGGTGAAACCAAAGACTTTAGAATTGGTATTTTTGACTCTTTAATAAGTGTCTAGCATTTTATGCATGAGAGCAATTATTGTCATTACAGATTGAGAAATGGATATGACAGGTCTTCAACATTTGTAAATTTTGGTCTAGTACATGTACAATTTACAAAGTAGTCTCCATATTCATATCACATCAACAATTCTTAAATATGATTTTAAAAGGTATATTAACTTTTTTAACACAGTGTATATTAATCATACATTGTAGATATGGTCTGAAAGATGAAGTACGAGACTCACTGTATGACTCATGTCGTTTATGGACAAAAATTGTAGGGAAGAGGAAGTTTTTAGGAGGAGATAAACCAAACTTGGCTGATCTGGTAAGATTCTTACTAAGGATTCATTGTTATTCGTTGGATAACATTTATGTTAAAAGAATTATGTGCAAATGTCTACTTACATGCTTTGATACAGAATTATATTTAACTGGAATACGAAAAAAAAAAATCCTTAAAGTGTGCATTTGCAACAGTGTCAATTTACCTGGAAGTGAAACCAGGTGGATCAGACTGCCCCTCTTTTTGAAATATTTATTTTATACACATTTAATGCTTATTTGTTTTTACTTAAATAAAAAAATTCTTGACCAAAAGATTTTATCTCAATAACTGAAAAAACTCATCTGCATAAATACAAAAAATGAATTAAATTATGATGTCTCTGGCTTCGATCCAAAATAAACCTAGCTTATCCCTTGGTAACCATTTATGTTAATCTTGTTAACTTATTGTACATTCGTAACTTATTTTTGTCTCGCCTTGACAAAGTAAAAAAGCGAGACATAGGTATGCTGTTTCCGGCGTCATCGGCGCAAATGGTGAGGGCATCAACAATGTATTAGATTGTGATTAGGTCATTTCAAGGGTAGGTCAATCATATTTGGTATACAGTTGTATAAGCATTGGCACATCTCATTTCCATGAAGAATATTTAGCCTCGCCCCTCAGTCACCGTCTAATGACTTTGAAACTTTTCTTAGTTTACATGTATTTGGTTGTGATTAGATCAGTTTTAAGATGAACTGCTAATGTTACGTCAATGATATTTGGTATGCAAATTTATTGGCATTTGCAAGTATTATTTCCATGGAGATTGTTTAGCCATGTAAATCAGTCATGGTTCATTGACTATGAATATTTGCATAACTTGTGTTAGATGTTAAAGTATTGCTATTTTGATTTCAACATTTGCATAATCAAAATTACAAAAAGAAGAGACATATCTCTGTGATAACAGTTTATATATTATCTTTCATTATGTAATAACATTGTCTGAAAATACCTATATTTTTTCTAGTCTGTATATGGTGTGCTGACATCTATAGAAGGGTGCCAGGCTTTTGAAGATACCCTTAACAACACAAAGATTGGACCCTGGTTCTACAGAATGAAAGATGCTTGTACAAATCATAAAGGAAGCAGTTCTTCTCATCATAGTTAAAATCAGAAGTTGACTCTGAACAGAAGTCTTTCACTATATAATTATGTCATGAAATCATGTTTTGATGTGTTTCTACCAGTTCTGCTGTATACAGCCTCTTTTTTTGACTGAATGCAATACTCAGTATTTTCAAACTGTTTAAACTAGTACTGTAACAGTCATTTTCTCCTCAGGATACTCATGATACATATTTTAAGTTTGAATTTTCCTTTTCTCATTTCTCGATCCACAATCCGCAGGCAGAAAATAATATTCCATCAAAATTTTAAAATTGTTATAGTTTTACAACTACATGTATTACCATCTGCATATTGTATGTGATACTTGTCTTTTGAAAAATCGGAATAAATTTTTTAATTCATTTACTTCACAAATGGTTAAGTAAAACAAGCATATTGCTTGCATAATATTATACTGAAAAAGTGCTAAATGTGATTGAAAGTTTTCTTTCTTATTTATTTTTGTAAAATAGTTAAAATACTTTTTTGCAATTACCAATTTGCCTTGTTGTTCTGTCTTGTAATAGAAAAAACCAAGGACTAATGTTAACAATTAATATGAGTCAGACAAATATTTAATTGAATAAACATTGACTGATTATTGTTTGTTAGTTATTTTATATTCCCATGCACAGAGATATCATTTTTATTATATATTCCCATGCACAGAGATATCATTTTTATTATATATTCCCATGCACAGAGATATCATTGTTATTATATATTCCCATGCACAGAGATATCATAGTTATTATATATTCCCATGCACAGAGATATCATAGTTATTATATATTCCCATGCACAGAGATATCATAGTTATTATATATTTCCATGCACAGAGATATCATTGTTATTATATATTCCCATGCACAGAGATATCATAGTTATTATATATTCCCATGAACAAAGATATCATAGTTATTATATATTCCCATGCACAAAGATATCATTGTTATTATATATTCCCATGCACAGAGATATCATTGTTATTATATATTCCCATGCACAGAGATATCATTGTTATTATATCTTCCCATGCACAGAGATATCATAGTTATTATATATTCCCATGCACAGAGATATCATTGTTATTATATATTCCCATGCATTATATATTCCCACATTCCCATGCACAGAGATATCATTGTTATTATATATTCCCATGCACAGAGATATCATAGTTATTATATATTCCCATGCACAGAGATATCATAGTTATTATATATTCCCATGCACAGAGATATCATAGTTATTATATATTCCCATACACAAAGATATCATTGTTATTATATATTCCCATGCACAAAGATATCAGTGTTATTATATATTCCCATGCACAGAGATATCATAGTTATTATATATTCCCATGCACAGAGATATCATTGTTATTATATATTCCCATGCACAGATATATCATAGTTATTATATATTCCCATGCACAAAGATATCATTGTTATCATGCACAGAGATATCATAGTTATTATATATTCCCATGCACAGAGATATCATTGTTATTATATATTCCCATGCACAGAGATATCATTGTTATTATATATTCCCATGCACAGAGATATCATAGTTATTATATATTCCCATGCACAGAGATATCATGGTTATTATATATTCCCATGCACAAAGATATCATTGTTATTATATATTCCCATGCACAGAGATATCATTGTTATTATATATTCCCATGCACAGAGATATCATAGTTATTATATATTCCCATGAACAAAGATATCATAGTTATTATATATTCTCATGCACAGAGATATCATTGTTATTATATATTCCCATGCACAAAGATATCATTGTTATTATATATTCCCATGCACAGAGATATCATTGTTATTATATATTCCCATGCACAAAGATATCATTGTTATTATATATTCCCATGCACAAAGATATCATTGTTATTATATATTCCCATGCACAGAGATATCATTGCTAGAAGAAACCACAAAAATATAGAGAAATGCTTTATAAATAAACTATTTGCTGTGTTCATTTAGATTTCAATCAAAATTCCATTTTTTTCCAATCTGAATAACAGTATATGTAGATGATGGTGATGATGATGGATTGGTGTTTAATGTCCAGTTTCAAATATTACATGCTTATCATGGTGAAGTTAATGCCATAAGAATATAAACTGTGCTATTTACTAGACCAACACGCTGGGCCAGCTTATCAAGAGGGTAGGATTACGTGTCTTCTCGTGGACTAGAGAACTTACTTCTTTAATGAATGCCTCATCAAGTTTGTCAAGCACAAATACAGTAACAATATGAAACAATAATACTTAACAGACATCTAAGGGTTAGGTGACAGTTGTCAATGACAGACAATTCTGCCAACACCAAAAAATTACTTCCTGGAAAGGAAGTACAAAGAGAAACTACAACCACAAATGAGGGTCTTGACTTTAGCCATACTTTTTAGGTGGCAGCAATAAACCTATTTTCCGTCCTCATCTTTGAAAGGACTATCCCAATTAATGGAATTGCAAGAAGTTTATTCATAGTAAAAATCAGTTTAGAAAATATACTTGTTTAGCCCACAAGCATTTTGTGCCTTAAGAGTATGAATATCTCGTCCATGTCTTTTCGTTTTTATTGTCATAGTGTGTATATATGTCTATTGCTTTGGATGGTTATCAGATCCATCTCCACTAGTGTAATCCATAGTACTGATCATTATAAGATCAATTCCGCCGATAAATTGTATCACCTTGGTCATGAATACAGAACATAACACACCGGATAGTGAACATAATTTTCTTGAGTCTATTTAATGTAATCTGTAAAGGCTAGTTCATTTTTCATACTTCTCTAGAAGAAATTGAATGAAATCTGCCTCATATAACTATAGAATCCCATCAGAATATCAAATGTCTTGTATAACACATCCACTAAAATTAACAACTTTATGTTAGATAATCAGCTCGATGTCAAGTTTTTTTTTTAATTTGGAACTTATTTATTTTTTTCTATCTGCCTTAACCCGTAGAACAAAGAAAAAATGTATGTTTTAAGTGTAGGAAAGTCAAATAGTGTTCTACTATTGCAAACAAAGGACGTTACTTATAAGTACTGTCGAGTTATTTAGATATCCACATAAAGTAAGGAAGACAAAGTTCTTTATCTTTAGTTATAATTCAAAACGAGCACATCACCACACTATAGCTTTTATTCATTTAGGCTGCATAACACAAACATCAATCAATTCGAAGAAATGAAACGGAAATTTCGGGTTCTCTAAGAAGCATCATAGCATAAGTTTGAATACTAAGAATATTACCATTACTTAAGTCGCTCACATAGCGATCTTGATTATGCGATTCAAACACATTAATGGTATCGTTTACATGGTTTGTATTCAGAGACATCATTTATATCATTAAGGGGCGGCAATGCTTGAAGGATGTAGAATAAGACCTGTTCTGATCTGAATAAATAATAGTTAACCTGTGGTAAATCTCATACGTTGGTTTAGAAGACAAATAAAACTGAGGAATTACAGCAACTTTAAAAGCAGCGTATCTTGGTATGCATACATCACCTACTGTGCGCATCCTCTGCTGGTAGACTGTCAGTCCCCGTGGGTATCATCAACTCAGTAGTCAGTACATTGGTACTGACATGATTTACAACAAACCTTTAAAATTGTCCGTTAATAAAATTTCAAATGATAAGAAAGTAAGGTTTCAACTCCATCAGGAAAAGTTGACCTCAGATAAATTTGGGTATCTTTTTGTCATATAGCTCTCCTACTGTTTAGGTTATAAATGCTTATCTTAACATATTCTGTTTTAAGCGTTCCTGATGAAGTTAAATCTAGAAAAGCACGTCGGACGCATGAAATATTTAATGTGTTTTTTCTTCTTCACAATTTTTTAGAAGTACTGTGGATATCGGTAATAAAATTCGAGTGTCATTGGTGAGACTCATGTTGACGAATTTCGCGTTCGCATAACAAATTATAAGCCGCCTGGTATCTTTGATGAGTATTTAGGTATCAAGACAGGAGACTGGCTTCGTCTTTTGATGCTAATAACTTGCAATCTATGGGACACTAATTAAAAATACTATATTGATATCTAACAAAACGTTCTGTGGTTGTAAGACTATTAAAGGTATAAGATATGTTTACAATAAACTAATCTTGAAAGTCCGAACGTATTCAAGATTTGTATGCCCCATTTATAGGCATTCTGTTTTCTGGTCTGTGCGTCCGTTCGTCCGTACATCCGTCTGTCCGTCAGTTCGTCCGTTCGTCTGTTCGGCTTCTGGTTATAGTGTTTGGTCGAGATAGTTTTTAATGAAGTTGAAGTCCAATCAACTTGAATCATAGTACACATGTTCCATAAAATATTATCTTTCTAATTTTAATGCCAAATTAGAGATTTCTCCCCATTTTTACGGTCCACTGAACATAGAAAATGATAGTGCAGATGGGGAATCCGTGTACTGGGGACACATTCTTGTTCGGATGAATAATGAGGGACATTGCCATTAATGTCATGAACACCTAAGTCGGACAACTTTTCTATAGAAATGTCATATTTTTAAATGCTAACAGATCCACCAAGTCTATGATGGGTAATATCTGGTAAGATTGATAGCAGTTTGAAACAACATATATTCCATTAATTGTCTGTACAAACATAAGAGGTCAAATAAAGGCAACAGTAGTATACCTCTGTTAAAAAGTCATAAACCGATAGACAGAAAAAAATCATGGTTACAAACTAAAACCGAGGGAAACACATCAACTAGTAGAAGAAAACAACGAAATAACAGAAACCCCGAAGTACAACAAAATACAAACAACAATGAGACATAATTTGAAACGAACTGTTATATAACAACTGCCATATTCCTGACTTGGTACAGCCTACAGGACATTTTAAGAAAACAATGGTTGGTTGAACCTGGTTTTGTGGCTAGCCAAACCTCTCGGGGTTTTTTTTTTGCAATGTTAAACATACAGCTAAAATGACAACATTACATGACAGGAATACAGTACAACTAAATGCAAGATAACTCAGGACAGAGAAATACATAAATATATGATATAATAGTTCATTTCGACATGTCAAAGTTCGCTCTTCTCAAGTTCAATAATTTACTCTTGTGCACGAGGGATGTTGCGAGATGGAGATGGTGTTAGTTTTGTGAATTTTCAATGAAAAATATATCACTTGCATAGAGATAACTGAAGGATCAGATTTTTTTTTAAATGATCATAAACAAAGTCATTAGAAATGATATCTGATTTATTTCGTTTGTGAAACCTTTTGTTTCCTGACATGCACAAACCCGCAAAGGTTGCGCTGTAATCCGGTACTAGTTGATTTATTTTTCAATCATCGTACTCAAATCAGTAAGGAGTCACAAGAGATAAATACAAAAGGCACTTGCTAACCACACAATTATCATCGTTTATTAGGTATTATTTAGAGAACAGGACTTAGTCAAAAGATCAAAAAGGGAGTTCTTACATCTTTATAAACTTTTGAGCTTGAGTTTGATTTTTGGATGCAGTTTATCAAAGTGTTTGAAATTTGGATTTTTTGTTTTTTGTTTTTTTAAGAATATGCAGAATTATAATCAGGGAGTATAACTACAAGTTGATTAACAGTTATTATATATTATATATATATATATGCTATGTACTGTAATGGTATCATGAACGCATTGTTATTTAAGAATCGAGTAAATAGATAAATACAATCATCATAGATAACAGAATTACATTATTGTTCGCCAGACGCACGTCTTTATGCAAAAGACTCATCAGTGATTCTCAAATAAAAAAAAGTTAGGGGTCAAATGAAGTACAAGTTTAAAGAACTTGTAGGATCCACAATTCCAAAAGTTTTTGACAAATACAGCTAAATAAGGGTTTCCATTCATGAGATTAAAATATTAACTCAAAACTCTTTACTCTTCCAGAGCATCCAAAATAGAAAACTAAAGACTGAGCAAACCTGGGGTGATCTCGTGTGATTCGGAAGTGTGAGCAAAGCCTGCTCCATATTTGGCTCGGGTCCTGTCGCTCAGGTAGCAATACACAATTAGGAAAAAAACTTAAAATTGACACTCATAATTTTTAAACACCCTCTTTTCCTTTCTTTCTAACTAATAAGGCTTAATATTTGTGTTATGCATGTGTATATTTATAGAAAGAAAATCTTCCATATATTTTATATGTTATGGTTATAATGATGAAATATAATCTCTTTTTGGTATAATCATGGCAACAATCTGTATTTATTTGATACAAAATATTGCAAAAAGGGGGGTGATCATGTCACAAAAGTTTCCAAATTTAGTCCAAAGGGAAATTTCAATCAATTACAGTGATACCTTTCCTAAAACTGTAGGCATATATCTATCAAGAGGTCCAAACAAATCATATGCATTTCAGCTCGTTTTTCAATAAAATTGAATTGAAAAGATCGAGCGTCACATCTTTTTTTATAAACACTACAATAATTTATTGATCTATGGGCTGTACGGATAGGAAGATACGGACTGTCAAACAGAAAAAATGCCCTATAAAACATGCTAAAAACAATCTAAATGTTCATATAAATTCACTAAGAAGGCTATTTAATTCTTCAATTATCTAAAAATCAATTTTATTGTACAAAAACTTTCATATTTTAAAAATTCACCATGGCCATAATGCGAAACTTAACTTCTAACTGTGTATTGCTACCTCATGTAAGTACAAACCCGGTAATAAGTTTAATTCGATATGTCACATTCAGGAAAAGGAGACAGGATAATAGTGAATACATTAGGAACATAACCGTTATCATCTGTGAAACGAATATTCCGTAACGGTCAACCAACTCGTGATGGCGTCCGTTAAACTAACGAAGAATGATTCCAATTTTACTACTTGGAAGTATTGATTTAACAGCTTTCTTATGAGCAGAAACCCTCAAACATGGAAACCATGATGGGAAATAAAACCCCTATATTATCGTTTTAACTAGGAGATATATACTTCGTATGCTTGCGATGCTGGTATGTTGCTTTAAAGAAATGAAACATTCACAATTTAGAAGCTGAAATCATTTCTTTTGTCGTACAATGTGTTTACATCCGACCCTTCTTGTCAAATTTATAGATTTAAGTCAAGATTTCAGGCAGACTGTAACTTTTGTATCCTTAAATGTTGTTTGCCGTTTCGGTTGTTTTATGTTTGACCATGGTGCTGTCTGTTATCACTGAACTTATAATTTTCGATTTTCTCCTAATTTTATCTATTTTCTTTTGAAAGAATATAAAACTTGTAAAGAAATTTGATAACCTATTTGTCCTGAAAATATTTTAGATTGATAAGAAGGGAATGCTAATTGTTGTAGCAATAGCGTAATAATTTCAACACAACCGAAAATGATAGTGTGTTATCAAATTGTTTTAAAATATTTTCTCAGTAATGAATACAAATTGAACTCATTGCCATTGACCTTCTCAGTTAGAGACATGACAAGACCATTGGACTCATTCAACTGACAATATTCTAATAGTAGTGGATAAATTTAATGCTACGGTTACATTTACATTCAAAGACACATAATTTATGCAACGTACCAAATACATATTTCAATCTAATGACAACATTTGAAATATAAAACATGTTATTCTATTGCACTGAGTATCATAACTTCACACCACTAATATTTTGATTTTGAGAGTGTAGTCAGTCCTATTTTAAGTTTTAAGTAGGCGATAGACTTTTTGTCCTTTTCCATCAAACAGTGAAGGATCGAACCATCATCTCGACTCTGTAATATGCTTATCAAAAGTTCATCCTCAGCAACACTTTCCCCTATAAATGTAATATCTACATATTCTATAGGATAGAAACATATATCGGTAATGAAGTGCTGAAGCTTACCACCTAAAGCAGCACTGGTTATCGCATCAAGACATAGTTTGGTATACACAGATTGGTGGGTGTGCATATACCCATCAAGATCGCTGTATCTTATTTTTGTTCTCCATTGGTAACAATCATTTGGAAATTCTACAGGAACGGATTTAGATCGCAAACCATCTGGTAAATTATTCAATCTATTCAATTTTGGAGCACTATACTTATGCCTAAACCACTTTGGAAGTTCAATTGGTTTACGTAAAGATCTGTCTGCGGTAACAAGCTTTGCGGCTCTTTCAAGCAAAACCGTATGTGTCTCGGCATCTTTTATAATTGTATTCCATACATACGACGTCCCTCCATCTTCTCCTGGTTCTATTTGATGACTTATGTGTAACTTATATTTTGATTGAGGATAAGTGAAAATCGGCTTGTTAAACCTCAAAATTTGACGCTTCTGAAAAAAGAGTGTATTTTCCTTCTCTGCAATTTCAAAGTTCATACTCAATGAGATTTTTCCAATAGATAATCCGCTTGAAACAAAATCTGATACCGACCATGGCGACCAAAACCCTGTAATTAAGCAAAGATTGAATACTATTAGTCTATCTGTGATAAAAGTATTAAGGAGGAATGGGAAAATATACCCCTTTAAGGTTTAATTCGCTTTAATTTATTCCACAAATTTAATTTGAAATGGCTGATCAAAATGTGTAAAAAAAAACCATTTTATTTGTAATCATGCTTATTTTTAAATAAATATTTAAATGATATATCTGGTGGTAAATATCTGGTAAGTGAGTTTCCCTTGTCATAGCTTTAATCTAATCTTAATAAGAAAAGTACACGAGTATTTCTTACCTGTTCTATCGTCAAAATTATACATTTGTCCCTCAACCATAACTGTGGTGGTGTCAGCATCATCTTGCAACACTGTAACAACGGGCATCACTTAAGTATATGGTCAAAACTGTATGTATAATGAATAGTTTCGCCTCTGTCCTTTGTACGTTTAATGGAAATAGTACATTTATAAGGCAATGGTAATATAATTTCTAAAATAAAACAAGTTTAAATTTACACAAAAAGGGGCACATAAATACCAAAGACGTACAAACTTACCAATTTATAGATGCGTCATATTCATCTTTGGGGATCTGTGTGTTGAGAGATCTTCAGAAAACGAAAAACAGCTTCCAAAACTTTTACAGTGCATACTTAGGTAGTGAGATTTAGCGAATCCATTCGGACTAAATACAGTTAATTTTGTATCCGTGTCACGAAATCTTCAATTTGACTCGAGCAACAGAATTGAAAATTCTATATTTTTAACTGCCATCCAATATGATTTCACTACAACTTTAAAATTATCTCAGGTACAGAACATGGTCTTGATTTAAGATTTAAATTAGTGTGGCCTTATTGATGTACTATCTACAATATTTAGGTACATGTATGTAAATAAATAGAAAAGGTGCATTAAGTAGAACGTTACATTTATGTATATTTATGATACACCATCTAACACATAAAGGACACTATATAGCATAATGCCTGTTGTTACTGTGTTAAAGGATGATGCAGAATCAACTAAAGTCAGGGTTGAGGGACAAATATATAATTTTGATAACAGAACAGGTACAATTATTTAAAAAGTAATTTAAATGTTTAATTTTGATAGAACATGCCTTTGTAGAAAATATTAAAGTAACCGGTACCAATTGTAATGCACAAGATGCGCGTTTTGACAAATGATATCTATTCTGTGATGCTCGAGTTCATTTTATATCGACCAAATTTTGAGGAGCAAAAAATTTGAGGAGTCAAATTTGGAAAAGGGTGTGAATTCTCTATAATTTGGCACTCAAACCTGCTGTTTATTTTAAATAGTTATTTTGTCATGTTTTTGTTGGTTTCACTTCGACTTGATATGAATTCTTATTGGTATCAACCGCTTCTTTGTAGTGTATATAAAACAGCAAATATAATACCATACTTTTAAATTATATCTGTTCTTTAAGAATATTATTAGATGCCTATAATTTAAATTCCATAAACTAAGATCGGTCAAGTCAATTTTTCAATTTTGAACGGTAGCACTAGTAAAGTAACTTGTGTACATACTAATTTACTCTCTGAGAGGTCATTGGTTGTTGACCACGGTTTCAATTTTTTACAGAACTGGGTCGATACCAAATTTGAAATTTTGAAACTAAGGTTTAAACTACCTCAGGCATTTTTTCCTCATTTTTTTATGAAAAAAAAATAATTAAGTTCAACAAGATTATTTTATTTATTTTATGGCTGCTTTCTCTGCTTTAACTTTCGATTTAGACAATATGAAAATTTTATCGTGGTACACAGTATCGAAACAAAAGGTTCAATTCAATTTTATCCGTGGAGCTTAATTTGTAGGTTGAAAACATTAAACAAGTCATTTTTTCCGTTTTGGTGAATTGTTTTCTAGAAAGAGACTGAGGCTGTGAAACTACAGGAAAATTTGATAAATATGTTTTTGGCTTATAATGTTCGCGTGTTTTACATAAATTATGTGTACCTATATTGTCTAGCCTTCTTAGCTGTGGCATGTACTATGAATATGAAAAAAATCATTAAAGGCGAATCGGATAGAGTAAATTCCGCAGTTCTTACCCCTTTGATTTATACACTTATATATTGACCTAACTATATCCCAGAGTTTTTCGTCTATTCTTAATGTTGTATTTTTTATATTGCAGGTTTCTGGTCTCCATGGTCTTTATCAGATTTTGTCGTTGGCGTATCTAACGTAGATAATATATCACCGGTGTCGGACTATATGAGGGCAGACGTAGAAAATACACCCGTGTTTCAAAAGCGTCAAATTTTGAGGTTTAATCCAAATATCTTTACTTATTCAAAACTGAAATTTAAATTTCATATTATACACCAAATACAACCAGGGGAAAATGGCGGAACGTCTTACGTATGGAATTCAGTTGTAAAAGACGTTGAAAGTCAGACTGTTTTACTTGAAAGAGCCGTCAAACTTGTAACTATAGACAGAACTACACGTAAAGCAGTGGAACTTCCAAAGTGGTTCAGGCAGAAATATCATGATCCGAGTCCTAAAATGGAAAGATTAAACGATTTACCAGATAGCTTCAAAACGATATTTAATCCTCCTGATTTTCCTCCTGATTGTTATCAATGGAGGACAACAGTAAGATACAGCGACCTCGATTTCAATATGCACACACACCAATCTGTGTATACAAAATTTTGTTTAGATGCCATAACTAGTGCTGCTCTAAAGGGTAAACTTCGATATTTCAATAGAGACATTTGTTTTTATCCATTAGAATCAGTCGATATAACATTTATAGGAGAAAGTTTTGCGGAAGATGAACTTTTAGTTAATATACTACAGGATACGTGTGATCAGACGATTATTCGCTGTTTGATCGAAAACAACAGAAAACCTGTCACCTACTTAGTACTTAAATTAGGACTGACAACTCTTTCAGTATCAAAACTTTAGTTAACGTTTGTGTGTTTTCATTTAGTATAGCAAATTGTATTCATAACTATTTTTACAAACTGGTATGTCACCAGGCATAGCAGACAAAAATATCATGCATGAATCTGCAAACATTAAAACAAAAATATTTGAAACCGTTTTTTTTTAGTAAATAAAGGCAACATTAGTATACCGCTGATCGAAATTCATAAATCGATTGAGGAAAAAACAAAATCCACGTTACAAACTAAAACTGAGGGAAACACATCAAATATAAGAGGAGAACAACGACACAACAGAAAAACAACACTAAAATGTAACACACAGTCATTGATATGGTTATATTTATAAATTAACTGTTTACCAAATTTAGAATTTTTGAAATACTAAGGCTTTTCTACCTCAGGCATAGATTACCTTAGCTGTATTTGGCAAAATGTTTAGGAATTTTGGTCTCCAATGTTCTTCAACTTCGTACTTAATTTGGCCTTTTGGACTTTTTTGGATTCGAGCGTAACTGATGAGTCTTTTGTAGACGAAACGCGCTCCTGGCGTATATACAAAATTTTGTCCTGGTATCTATGAGTTTATTTACAGAAACGAACTATAATATAACTATGGATATTTTCTTGACTTGGTACAGGAAATGTTAAGAAAAAATGGTGGGTGGAACCTGATTTGGTTGCCAGCCAAACCTCTCGCTTTTATGGCTATGTTAAATATAACAGAAAACATTACAGGACAGGACTACAATACAAATAAATGTGAGATCATACAGGACAGAGAAACACACAAATAATAGCTACCAAAAGGTACCAGATCTAAAATTTAACACGCCAGACGCGGGTCGATAATGTCAATAACCCACATTTTTTCGTCCAAATTATTATTACAAATAATTGTATGCAAAATACAAATGTCATTGAACGAAATTATTCTATCGTAATCAAACGATGTAAATAATTTCATCAATGAATTCATTTCACACCAGGGATATTTTCAAAACGTTTCCTTACTCTTACCATTTGACTATTACAACTGTATGTATTAGTGTTTAAGATCAATTAAGAGTAAATTGGATATGTCACGGATTTTGGTAAAATTTTGCAAACAACTTTGGCTAGCTGTTCTTTAACAGAAAATTGAAAAAAATAATGCATTTATCTATTTCAGTTTTGTAAGATAACTGATTAAATTCTTTCAAAAGTAGGTGAACATTTGTAGAGAAAGCACATAAAATCGTCGAAAAATCTCAAACTCCAAATACATTGTCATAGGTTTTTCTTTCAAAATTATGTTGTTGGTACACATATTTTCGTTTTAATAATGTTAAACATATAAAAGGGTCACTTATTTTTCAAGAATCAGTAATATGTCAGTTAAAGTTCAACGAGTCAAAGACTAAATGAAATGCTTCTTGCTGATCCTAATTATAATAAGGTACTAAATCCGAATAGTGCATTAGTTTGGTCTATTTAGTTTAAATGATACAGAGTAACGACTCTTTATTTTTTGTAAGAAGATATTGTAAATTGTGTGATAACTGGTATATTAGTTGTTATTGATTGATAAGGGTGCAAATAAATGGGTCAAGCTGAGAATACTAGGTAGTTGATTATTATTCAAACGCATTTGAAATTCACTGTATTTCGTTGGACGTATTTAAACGCATTAACCTTAATTTTCGTTTTTTTTATAAACGTTGATCATAAAATAACTCAACTATAAAACAAAAATAAAAAGATTATTATTTAATACGTCAGGCGCGCGTTTCGTCTACAAAAGACTCATCAGTTGCGCTCAGATGAAAATACTTAAAATGCCAAACAAGTACAAAGTTGGAGAGCATTGAGGACCGAAAAGTCCAAAAAGTTGTGCCAAATACGGCTAAGGTAATCTACTCCTGGGATAAGAAAATCCTTAGTTTTTCCAAAAATTCAAAGTTTTTTAAACAGGAAATTTATAAAAATGACCATATAATTGATATTCATGTCAGGTGCTGACTACTGAGCTGGTGATAGTATTTCCCTCGGGGACTAAACGTCCACCAGCAGACGCATCGACCATGTGGTGTAAATAGTTATCAAAGGTACCAGGATTATAATTTAATACGCCAGACGCGCGTTTCGTCTACATAAGACTAATCAGTGACGCTCAGATCAAAACACTTAAAATACCAAACAAGTACAAAGTTGAAGAGCATTGAGGATCGAAAATTCCAAAAAATTGTAAAAGTGAAGACCTGAAATCAGAAAGATAAATTATTTTTTGTATCGTTAAGTAACATATCATTCTACATATATATAGTTTTAAACGGAAATATTTCTATTTGTACATGATATCAGTTCCCGGCAATATCATCAGCTCAGTAGTTAGTACTTTGGTACTTTGGTACTGACATGATTAATAACGAACCCTCATAAATTTGCGCGTTAATGAATTTTGAAATTATATAAAAGCTTAGGTTTCAACTCCCTCAAGCAAAGTTGGCATTAGAAGGATATGGCTATTATTTAATGTATTGTTTTAATACATAACTGTTCAACAGTTTCGGTTTTATTCATCTTTGGCTTTCAAATATTCGGCGTTGAGCTTTATTGATGAAGGTAAATCCAGAAAAGCGCTTCGGACGCATTAAATATATGACTTGTTGTTTTCATTTTTATTCTATTTTGCAAATCGAATCTTGTACGGTATGCTAAAATATGTTCTAATTAAGCCGAGTTTAACAAATGTAATCATGCTTTACCATAGAAGAAATTACAGATACCACAGGCAATTAATACGTTCATTCATGTTAGAACATCATGACTTGTGTTATCATTATATACACCGGTATATATCATATTGTACGCAAATATTAAATATTTAATCTTGTTTCACCTTTTATTCAATATAAGCTCATCATAGATAGCAATATTAGAATTGTTTATGACTGAATCGCGTTTTGTTAACAAAATAAATCACATGCAGTGACGCTCGACTCATGAAAAATAAAAAGGCAAAACACGTACGGAATTGAAGAGCCTCAATGACCTATAATTCCAAAAGGGTTTGCCAAATACAGGTAAGGTTATCTATTCCTAGGGTAGACAATTCTTAGTATTTCAAAAAAATTAAGATTTGTAGTCAGTTCATTTATGATAAGGACAATATCAATGACAATGAATGCCAACACAGAAGTGTTGACTGTTGTGCTGGTTATACCCTCAGAGAGGAAACCTCCACCAGTAGTGTCATCGACACAGTGGTAGAACTGAAACATTAATAGATAATTATATACATGTAATTTAGTTCTGATATCTTTCAATGGCATAGGCTACAGCTATATTAAATTATCCCAATTTAGTTAAATCGGTGGCTACCCTGGAGTAGTAAGCAGATTTCTATCCTGATTTCCAAATAAATTGTCGGATTGTTTTTCCTTCTCCAAGTTAATGATTATTCTGTTTTACCTGAATTGTGCAAGTTTTTTTATTATGTGTTTTATTTGGTTTAGATGGGTAACAGGAGATGTTTTATCGCACGTTCTCATTTTTTAGTAGTAACATATTATTTGTCCGTTAGTTTGGTGTTTACATATCACAATTATAACGTTTCGTCAGTAAATGTTCCCTTTATACGGGCTTTATCTACAAGATGTACTGATAATACAAAACTGTTCTTGGACGGCTATTAAAAAAGCAACTGAAATCGACACTTTAATTTTTGTTTCACTAATTACTGGAATGACCCGATGTGTGGATTTAAAAAAAAAATTGTTATCCTTTTACTAACTATTAAAAACATGATCTTTTTAATAGCATTAAAAATGTTACAACTTTGTGAAAGGTTCATACAGTTCATTTGGATTGCAGATCTTCTAGTTTTTCTTCATAAAATAATGTGTTTGTGTATATTCAGCTCATTATGATTTCCTTGTTTTTTAATAACAGTTCAGTTGAAATGTTCAATATATTACCAAATCATCAAAGTTAGACAGGATTTAAAGGACAATATCTGAAATATAAGCAAATTATTATGAGCTTAACTTTTTACTTTTCACTTTTTATTTTGCATAGTTAAGCTGCCTATCTAAAGCAAGTCTTAGAGCCACATCACTACCAAAGTCAGTTAAAGACCGAACACAAAAGACCACAAAAGCCTACGAAATTATCTGCATGACATTCTTAATCCGTATTGCATAAGGGCAGAGCTGCGTGTAAAACAAGCAGCAACAACACCAAAGTTAATGATGGATAGCATGATTAAAACCAGCTTAAACGAAAGTGGAGTAGAGACATTGTTATACCAGATGAACAATACATTAGTACAGTCTCAGTCCCAAAATTACATCCATTATTTAGCTATTTATCGGTTGTTGGAACGCTGAATGTGTTTGGAATTATTGGTAACAGTTTAACTCTGATAGTTTTATGTAAGAGGAACCAATGGCCTCAGTTAACATTTTCATTGAGCTGATGTCTCTTTCAGACTTGTGTGCTTTGTTAGTATTATGAAGTATATTTTTGCAGGTCAGTATATTTCATCGTTTTTATGACCAAACAGTTTATTTGCAAGACGTTTTCATTTCTAGCAGCAATTTGTACGCAGTTATCATTGGATCAGAAAGTGCTTTTGCTGTAAGAAGATTTTGAAGTTTCGAGATATTTGGAGCCAAAATCTCACTCTTACACTTTATACATGTTATACTAGTGGATTCTTAACATCAATTGGATTCGTTGTAATACGTTGTCTAATATTATAACTGATAAGCTACAGTTTCTTTCAAAACCACGTTTATCTAATATATTTTATGACACTAGGAGGATTTCCCTTCATTATAATACTGGTCACAAGCGTTCATGATACATGGTGTTGTAGAGAATAGCAGACGAATGATAAATATGATAGACCATAACATAGACAAAAACCGAATCAGAAAAGAAACTGTTATAACCAAAACCGTCATAGCACTAACAATGATCTATTTCTTCTGCATGATACCACATCGTATAGCTGTTGGTCTCAAACATGCCGGAATAATCATAGAAGATCGTGAGATTGTATATTACGTTCAAAACACTGTGGGGATCTTCAACTTTTCGATCAACATCGTTTTTCAGCTTTAGGGCACTGTGGAAGATCCGATGAGCCTATGTCAGAGGCGGCTCAAGTCGATACTGTCTCATCTTAATTTAAAAAAGGTATGAACAACCCTTTTTGTTGCTGACAGCTAACTAGGATTTAAAAAGCTGTCATCATTAATAGCATTTTTCCTACATTACTAGTCTATCCGTTTTAGCTTACTTCAAATGTGTTTGAGTGTTAGTGTGCTCCCTTTGTAGTATGCACAATATAGTTTATGTAGAGTAAATGAAAAGTTTGAAACGTTCTAATCTTTGAATATGCATACCTATTTATTTTCTTATGAGTTGTACATTTGTTACGGCCGAAATCACCTTTAAATTGTAGCCAACAAAAGACACAAATCAATTATAAAAATTAACAAGATTTATTATACAAATGTTTACAAGAAGTATTACACAAATATTACTGTCAACTTAACTGTCAAAATATGAGTCCAATCTTTTATTTTTATCTGTATCCGGAAATCTTCTCGGAATCCAATCTGAATATTACGTTCACTACTAAGGTCACAATCAAGTATGATGTTGTTTGTAGAATTAAAGTGTCAATCCAAATGCGGTGAATACTAATGTCTATCGATGTCTAATTCTAAGTGTAAGTCTTTAGTGTCTATATATATATAGTTGTCACGGAAAATACTAGAACACTCTAGAATGGAACGTCCTAGAAAGTTACAACGGAAGTTTCTATATATAGCTAGTAAAATGTAGAAGTTTAGATAACGCATCTTTTATTAGGATCATGCTGGAAAGTTCCAATCATTCTGTAATTGTTCCAGTGATTTCTAAACTGCATAGTTCTAAGATTATTCTGTAAACAACTATCAGGCCACACAACACAAATCAGGCCAACATAAATAAATACAATAATTACAATATCATAACACCTCCCCCTTAAAAGAAGTTTCAGTGTAACAAAAACTTATCATGAATAATATGAACAAATATACATAGTATATACAAAGTGTTTTAATAAGCTCTAGATAAAGCATCTGCTATTACATTATCTTTACCCTTGATATGTTTTACAATTACATCATATTCCTGTAACAATAAACTCCACCTAGTCAACCTCTGATTCTTGTTTCTCATTTTATGTATGAAGGTGAGAGGATTATGATCAGTACAAACAAGAATAGGATATACAGTGGGATTCAAATATACATCAAAATGTCGAAGTTCTGACAACATTGCAAAACACTCTTTTTCAATAGTTGAATAATTTTTCTGATGTTTATCTAATTACTTGGAAAACTATGATATAGGTAGCTCAACATTATCATCTGTCTCTTGATATAAAACAGCTCCAATTCCTACATCGCTTGCATCAACGGCAAGTTTAAATTGTTTTTCAAAGTCTGGAGTAATCAGAACTGGGCTATTAATTAGAAGTGACTTGCTAGTTTCAAAAGCTTTTTGACAATATTCACTCCAGATATATTTAGAATCTTTCCGTAAAAGAAGAGTCAATGGTTGAACAACAGTAGCAAAATTTGAACAGAATTTCCTGTAAAATTCAATCATATCTAAATATCTCATAAGTTGTTTTCTATTTGTAGGAGGAAGAAATTTGGAAATGGCTTCCACTTTAGCCATAATAGGTTTCACTTGACCTTAGCCAACTGTATGCCCTAAATAATCAACAGTGGCCTGACAAAATTCACTTTTACCAAGATTAACAGTCAAATTTGATTGTAACAATCTTTTAAAAGTATCATATAAATGTTTTAAATGCTGTTCCCAGCAATCACTATACAATTAGATCATCAATATAAGCATAACAACAGTTGAAATCTTTTATAACATTATTGATCATTCTTTGAAACGTAGCTGGTGCACTTTTCATGCCAAATATTGAAATAAGCCATCTGGTGTAACAAAAGCTGATATTTCACGAGCTCTCTGTGTCAATGGAACTTGCCAATAACCTTTCAACAAATCAAATTTGCTCACAAATTTTGCTTGGCCAATGTTGTCAATACAATCGTCTATCCTTGGAATCGAATAGGAATCAGATTTTGAGACTGAATTTACTTTTCTGAAATCAGTCACGAAAGGAAAGGTTTTATCTTGTTTTGGCACAAGGAGACAAGGAGAGCTCCATTCACTGTTACTCGGCTCAATAATATCAATGCCAAGCATATATTTAATTTCTTTTCTCATAACTTCAAGTTTGAGTGGATTGAGCCGGTAAGGATGTTGCTTAATGGGAGAAGCATCTCCTACATCAACTTAATGACAAACAACAGTGGTTTTGTTTGGCACATCTGGAAAAAGATTTTTGAAAGAAAATACCAAAGCTTTTATTTTTTTCTCTACGATCAAAAGACAGATGTGCAAGTTTTGAGTCTAAATTTGACCAAATTTCTGAATTTTTCAATCTAACCGTCTCTTCCATAGTTTTAGGACTAAAAGGTGGTTCAATTACATCTGGTTTGTCATGATTGTTCTCAAATTTAACCATGCCTAAAGTGGCAACTGGTTTACTCTCACATTCATTAGTACGCTCAAAATATGGTTTTAACATATTTTATGACACACTCTGTTTTGTTTGCGCCGATCTGAAGTTTTTACAATATAATTCAAATCATTGATTTTACTCTCTATTGTATAAGGACCACAATATTTAGCCTGTAAAGGATGTTCAGGGACTGGCAAAAATACAAGTACCTTATCACCAGGCTCAAAAACTCTATCCCTGGCATCTTTATCATACCATATTTTCATCTTGTTCTGTACATTTTTTAAGTTTTTCTGAGCAATTTGACAAGCAGTATACAATTTTTCTTTAAATCTAGACACATAGTCTAAAAGATTCAAGTCAGTATGTTCAGTAAGCCACTTTTCCTTAATCAATTTTAATGGTCCCCTTACAGTATGGCCAAATACCAACTCAAAGGGACTACATCCAAGGGATTCTTGAACAGCCTCTCGGACTGCAAAAAGTAGAAAGTGAACTCCATCATCCCAGTCTCTGTCAAATTGAAGACAAAAAGTTCTAATCATGTTCTTCAATGTTTGGTGAAATCGTTCTAAGGCACCTTGAGATTCTGGATGGTACGCACTTGATCTATACTGAGCAAACCCTAACTAGTACACGACTTGCTGAAATAAACCTGACATGCAATTTGATCCCTGGTCGGACTGTATAGACTAAGGAAGTCCTACTAATGTGAAAATTTTGATAAGTGCTTTGACAATAGTAGGTGTCTTGATATTTCTTAGCGGAATAGCCTCAGGAAAGCGAGTGGATGTACACATGATTGTCAATAAATACGCATTTCCAGTCTTGGTCTTTGGTAAAGGTCCAACGCAGTCAATTAGAACTCTGCTAAAAGGTTCGTCAAAAGCTGGAATAGGCAGAAGTGGTGCTGGTGGTATTTTCTGGTTAGGCTTACCAACAACCTGGCATATATGGCATGATTTGCAGTATTCTGCGACATCATTTCGAAGTCTGGCCCAGTAGAAATGCTGCAATATCTTAAGGCAAGACTTTCTTATACCTAAGTGTCCAGCCAAGGGGGCGTCATGGGCAAGACCAATAATTTCTTGCCTATAAACTTTAGGCACCACCACTTGGTATACCACTCTCCATTCCTCCTCTGGGGTAGCATCAGGAGGCCTCCAATTCCTCATTAAAATGCCGTCTTGATGGTAATAGCATTCGGCCACTTTGTCTGCTTCCTCCTGTGGTTGAGCCCTCTGGCTGAGCTGAAGAACCTCAGGGTCTTTATGTTGTTTTTCGAATAATTCTGTCGGTCTAATGAATGGCTGTTTACGTCTGGCCATGGCATAATAACATTCTTGTTAACACTAGGTGGTCTTATTATGGCCTTTTCTGAGCTACCAGGACCTTCAATGTCAGCTAGGAAAGTGTCAGAAAGATCCATGTAATCAAACTGGTCTTCTTGCAAATTCTCATCTTGTTGTTTTCTAGCCATCGTTCTAGTAACAACACAAGCTGGATACAATTCAGTATCATCTTCAGGTGATTTAACATCCACCATCGGTTCACTGGTAACAATTGGTTCAGCAACCACTTTGTTCATAGCTAGATCATTTCCTAGCAATTATGTAACACCCTCAACAGGGAGATTAGGACGAACACCTACAATAACTGGTCCAGTTATCAAATCTGACTTCAGATAAATACGATGGAGAGGAACATCTATACAACCTAACTCTACACCTTGTAACAAAACGGAGGCACCAACAGAAGTCTTCTCGAACAAAGGCAACACACCTTCTAACAATAAAGACTGAGAAGCTCTAGTGTCCCGTAAAATTTTAATAGGCTGAAGATTGGTATAATCAACAATAGAAACAAACCCATCAGACATAAAGGGTTTATATTCCTCCATGTAATCACAAAAACTGGACTTAAAAGCCTGACTCGCAGGACATTCCAACGTACTGGTAATATAAGGTGTCGTACAAGCACTGGACTTCGGCTTATTATCTCGTTCATTTTTCTTCTGGAGTCTAAAACAATCAGCCATCAGGTGACCATTTTTCTTACAATAAGCACAAATCAGTGACTTCTTCTCAAAAGTATCAAATTTTGGACTAGACATATTATAACTCGACTGTCTCTTATTCTGTGCAACAGGCTTACTTTCAGTACGCTCAGTACTTTGATTTTTGTAATTTCCACTGGAAGTATTAACATTTTGACCCTGGAAACTTCTTTTATGTGAAAGGGTATAATTATCTGAAATTATAGCTGCATCATGTATTGTCCCAACAGTTTTGTCGTCTTAATGTGTCTTAAAGTCTAAATGAAGACATTGTTTGAACTCTTCTAATAACATCAATTGTCTTAGGTTATCAAAAATGTTATCTGTTTTCTTTGAAGTAAGCCATTTATCAAATAGATCTTCTTTTTCCCGAGCAAATTCCACATATTTTCCCGAGCAAATTCCACATAGGTTTGGGAATCAAACTTTTTATAAGATCTAAATTTCTGTCTATATGCTTCTGGTACTAGCTCATAAGCTTTCAAAACTTCCTGTTTCACGTGTCATAATCGGAACTTTTTTCTGATGGAAGTGCGGAGTATATTTCAGCGGCCTTACCTTCAAAAACACTGTGTAGCATTGTAGTCCAATATGGCTTTGGCCAATTCAAATTATGAGCAATTTTCTCAAACTGTGGAAAATATTTATCGACTGTTTTTTCACAAAATTTGGGAACCAAACGTATATTTTTTGCTGCATCAAAATATTCTGATTTCGACTGGACTTTAGTGTTGCTTTCTTCTTTGACCATTTCAAGCCTTTCCCTCATTTCAAGTTCTTTTAATTTTAATTCATCTTCTTTTTCCTTTTTATCCATTTCCAATCTTTCCTTCATTTCAAGTTCTTTTATTTTCTCCGTCTCCTTCATTTCCAGTTCTTTTAATTTAAGTTAATGTTCTAATTCAAGCTGTTTTGATTTAAAGGCGTCAACGTTTTCGACCTTAAGATCAAGAGCCTCTTCACCTAAAATTTCTTCGTCCACTAATTTGTCTATAACCAATTTTTTTATAATTTGTTTTCTCATAGATACTCTAAAATCTAATTTCAGATGTTTAGCAAGCAACACTAATTCCTCTTTCTTTAAATTATCAAAATTCTCCAGGTCTGGCGTTTTCAAAAAATTACCGGCATCAAATGCCATTTTGTAGAATTTTGTTGGCTAGTTATAATAAAAATTACTAAACAAATTTTGAATAAGATATTTTTAGGCTCCCGGACGAGCCCCCAATTTCTGTTACGGCCGAAATCACCTTTAAATTGTAGCCAACAAAAGACACAAATCAATTATAAAAATTAACAAGATTTATTATACAAATGTTTACAAGAAGTATTACACAAATATTACTGTCAACTTAACTAGTCCAATCTTTTATCTTTATCTGTATCCGGAAATCTTCTCGGAATCCAATCTGAATATTACGTTCACTACTAAGGTCACAATCAAGTATGATGTTGTTTGTAGAATTAAAGTGTCAATCCAAATGCGTGAATACTAATGTCTATCGATGTCTAAGTCTAAGTGTAAGTCTTTAGTGTTTATATATAAATAGTTGTCACGGAAAATACTAGAACACTCTAGAATGGAACGTCCTAGAAAGTTACAACGGAAGTTTCTAGTAAAATGTAGAAGCATCTTTTATTAGGATCATTCTGGAAAGTTCCAATCATTCTGTAATTGTTCCAGTGATTTCTAAACTGCATAGTTCTAAGATTATTCTGTAAACAACTATCAGGCCACACAACACAAATCAAGCCAACATAAATAAATACAATAATTACAATATCATAACACATTTACGTTATTTATGATGTAGAAAATACTCCTCACATAGATTCTGTGGTTCTAGGTGTATTTTTATTTACAATTTGCAATATGTTCTATTTAAAGCTCGTGCAACTGTTCAAAATGTTAGATGGTGATGTGAAATATAACTAGTGTTCTGCTTGAAATCGTTTAACCATATTCAAGACGAGACATCCTAATTTGATATAACTAGGAACCTTTGCATGGCTTCCACTTGCCCGTATTCAAGCCCGACAGATTTTGGATTTGGCAGGTACCAGCGGAAAACTTTACCAGCGTCGAAATCTAAAACCAAAAGTTGCAAAAACACCACACAGAAAATCAAGATTCTTACGACTTCTTGTTTACCTATCAAATAACATTTGAGTGTATTAAAATTCGTTTCCCTCAATTTTTCTCTTTGATTTTCGCTAATATTGCGATTCACGTTCTTAAGCTTTACGAAACTTGAAATAATTGTTTTACTTTTCTTATGAATAAATGCACTTACACTTGTTTTGTTTCCTTCTTTTGTAAGCCTACATATAAAATTTCTATTAGCTTAGGTTTATGTATTTTTGAGTTAACTGGACAACTATTTGTTTATCATTTATAATCTGTATATAAATGACTAACATATGATGTAACTTAAATAAATATATAAAACTTTTCATATTTAAAGAAAACAAACTAAAATAAGTTGAAACAATCTGACTCTCGTATTTCTTATTATGTATTATATTGAATTCCATTTACACTTTTATACCTATGTATTGTGTAACTCTAGAATATTTTGTAAACATTTAAATTGTCATTGATGAATTTAAGATGTGTATGTACATGTGTATCCTATAAGCTGTATTTGCTTTTCGAATGAAGTATTATTACTAAGTTATAGTTTGGATCTTCAAAACATTTGTACATTTCAATAATCTTTATCTTAAACCATTTATGATAACTAGGTATAAATAAAAAAAACAACTAACCATTATTTTCACAATTTTCTGTGGTGTACAAGGTGAAATTATCTTAAGATATATCTGGAATTATTCTTAGAAGATGGGTCAAGATGCGCATTAGTTTCACCATAGGCGGTAATGATAACGTTTTCTTCTGTTGCTCAGTCCATATGTATGATGGCTCGTTTCGAAGCTGAGACATTTTAACATATGTGGTTAAATTTTCGGGATACGAAGTGAGATTACTTTTTCCGTAAATTAGCAAATCCCAAGTATCATTTTGTGATGCGGCTCTTCGTGGTAAAAAAAAAACATTTTTAACACAACATGCACAATAAGTTCTTTGAAAATTTAATACAGTAACTTTGAACACATTTAATAGCTCCATTGTTTTTACACATTTATTCTGTGTTCCCCTACTTTCTAAATTAACACAAATGGTTAAGCTCAGTCACTTGTTTATCATAGAAATGTGTCAAATGTCACTACAGAGAGATTTTTTGTTGACACGTGACTGTTAAGTTCCACATTCCAATTTATTAATAGTCGTGTCCATTACCAATCCCAGCAAAACATATTAATACCTTTGTCAATAAGTGAATTATATATCGCTTTCTGTACAGACTTTAAAAAAAAATTATATTGCGTATACTATACATTTATTTTGTAGTTATTTTTATCGTAGCCTGATTTGACCTTTCTTATGTAAAATAATTACTGTTAGAAAAGTTTGTGTCTGTGATAAGATTATAATGATGTGTGGTAATCAAGAAGAAGTCTTCGATTTTCAGTGATGTAAATTTAAAATGATTAAGCTGCACCTGGTGTTTCGGATATCATTTAGATCATTTTTTACCAAGGCCGTAAATCCTCATCAGGTACCCTAGCCTTGTATAATTATAATTACTATGTAATTACAATTTGATTAGTTCTTGCTGTGGTAACATATCAAATGTAGTGGTATTTTTAGGGCACGACACCTGGTGAATCTGCAATATCATTATTATTTTTGTGTCTTTTCTTATCTAATTACTATTTAATTGTTTACAGTGATTATAATTTTGCCGAGGTCAAGTACTCCTTCACGTTCTTATGTTTACGATAAGCAATCATAGGTGGTCTGGGAAATAAATTCTTAGCAGTTATATCATTTTCTATTAACTGCCAATGTTTTCTTATTCGTCTTTCCAATTGTTTCAAGAGTGGATTATATTTAGTTGCTAGAACTAGTGACGGACAGTTTTGTTTATTTCTTTTTTTATAACATAATGTATTCAATCTGTTTTTTCTCAATGCTTTATCTATTAGTGGATTAATTTCATTTTCCGAGTATCCTCTTAGTGATAGTTTTTGTTTGAATACTTCTATCTGTGTGTCGAGGTCATCTCTGTTACAACACGATCTAATGATCCTTGTAATTTCCCCAATTATAAATCCTTTGAATACAGATGCTGGGTGAGCAGACGATTTTTCTAAGTATTGGTAATTATCTGGTTTACGATATAATTTGACAACTTATATCTTTTCTGTTTCAAATCGGGTTCCTTTAAATATTGTTACATCCAAAAATTGTGTTTGATTATTAGAGATTTCATGTGTAAATTTTAATATACTATTTGCAATTATGTAAAATTCCTTAAGAGACTGTTCGCATCCTTTAAATAATAAAAATCCGTCATCTCTGTAGACAGAAAGAAAAGAAATGTCAGACGAGTATGGAAACCGTTTCAATATTTCAGAAACGATTTCATATATTCTTATATCTGTTAAACTAGGCGACATTGGGGATCCTATTGGAACCCCAACTTTCTGTTTGAAAATTTGCCTGATGAATTCAAATTCATTATTTGCAAGGAAAATTTTAAGTAATTCCAGTAAAGCCTTTTTGGGTGGCACTGGGATGTCAAATTTACACTGCATTATTAGTGGCCATGCTCTGTCGATTGCATTAATAATTTCAGTATGATGTAGATTGGTGTACATGCTTGAAGTGTCAAATGAGCTCATTAATATGTCCGCTGGTGCTCTTATTTTTTCCAATTTGTGTATGAAGGAAGTTGTATCTTGTGTGTATGTCCAAAATTTATTGACAACTGGTTACATAAAATAATCGATATATTGTGCAATTTTTTCCAATGGGCTATTACATAAGGATACGATTGGTCTTCCTGGGACGTTAACATTCTGTAAATGATTGATATCAGTTTTAATCTTTTCTCGATCCGATTGATTGATTTTATGAAGTTTTGGTAGGAAGTATAGTCTCCCTAATCTTTTTCCCTGGTCATTTATTAGAAACTTAAATGTAACTTCATCAATGTAGGATTCATTGTGTAGACGATGAATAATAGTGTTGATACTGTCTAGTACTTCTTTCATAGTGTACATTGTCATTTAATTTGTCATTTGCCATTTTAATATATAGCTCTTTATCAAGAACAACTGTTGAGGAGTTTTTATCTGCCTTTTTGATAATGATATGATCATTTGAACATAGTGATTGTAATGCTTTTCTTTCATTTTAAGGCAGGTTGTCCTTAAATGATTTAATTTGTATTTTTTCCAATTCAATTCTTGTTGAAAATAAGTAATTTTCAATTGCATTATTAGCCCAGTTTGGCTTATAACCACTTTTGGAAAGAAATGGGTGAGGATTGTATTGGTGAGATCCATTATCAAAATGATATTTGCATCTCATTTTACGGGCTAGTTCATTGAAGTCATTTATGAGAGTTTTCTTAGCGTTTCGAAGATTTGGACTAGGAATGAATTTTAGTCCTTTCGCTAAAACTAGAATTTCAGCATTACACAGCTTTTCTTTTGTGAATAGATCAACATATTTTGCAGCTCTCTGTACTTTTTCCGTGTGTTTTTAGGTGTCAGACCACCAACTACTCCCTCCAATTTAGAACGTATGTAAAAGTAGCCCTACTCTGACACAAAATAGTGCTTTTGATGACTTGTTTATTTAAACTAACCAACAAATTTGCAGAAATGAAACTTTTTGTGAAAGAGAAATATATCTAGATCATTTTGAGCCAAAATTTACTTGTCTATGAGTTTGCATTAAAAATTGAGGATTAATGCGCTCCATAGTATACTAATTTTAGATTTTCAGAAAACCAGTTTTTGTTTTGGAGTACCTCTGTTTGATGGTCAGTTATTTTGTTAGAAGGCTTTAAAGGTATGGTGAAAATTGGCATGTAGAAAGCTGATACATGTACAATTCAGGATATACCTGGTTTCTATGAAGTTAAACTTAAGGTAAAATATTTAGAAAGCTGTGAAAATTGCAAAATTTGGTTGAACAGATAGGGATTTTTAATTGGTGGTCTGACACTTATATTGTCGTCTCTTATGATGTCGGTTTATATTGTATATTTTTCTTTATTCTTAATTTTTAGCAATTTTGCATTTCTTATCCCTAGCTTTGAACGATCTGTTCTTTCTTTTAGACATGATTGAATGATTAGTTTTCCTTATGTGCTTATTCTTATATATATGTAATGATTTACGTCTATGAGTTTGAATTGATATGCTTCGTTCAGATTCAAATTGAGATAGGTTAGCTTATAATCTCTAATTGCGAGATATAAGCTGTAGTGAATTTCTTTGCTGTAATATAGTTAATAATCAATCTCCTTTTTTAGAATTTTTTCCTCGATTGCGAAAAAATCTTCTCAGAAATGATATCTATAAGTGTATATATTTTATATCTTTAAATTATACATTGATCTCGTTTTTTTAGAAGTTTTTTTCTATTTTCGAAAAAAATCCTCTCAGAGATGATGTCTATAAGAAATAATCGTGTTTCTCTGAAATTTTCTAAGCACTTAAGAGTACGCTAACATCGCGCGGGATAAGAAAGTGTATAAACGTGTTGGTTTGTGATTGGTTCGTGAAATATCTTCATGAATTGTTGAAGACCAAAGGAGAAAGTTTATTGGTTAATGAAAAAGCATCATATGTTAAGCCGAACTACGTCACACAGTGCTGAATTTTTACTTTGAGCACGTTGAGTATTGAGCATTGTTACGTTCAGTGTAGTCAGTATTCGTAGTGGCGACGTCTTCCTCTGAACGATCCTCTGTTGTTTCTGTTGTTTCTATTGTCTCTCATACTGTTCTTTAACTCGTCCACTTCCCTTCGGAGTTTTACTAGTTCAGTTTCTTCTTCCCTCTGGGGTTTCCTTTTTATCTGGTCTATTTCATGTTTTAACTTCTGTACATCTCTTCTATCGTTTTTCAATTCTTCTTTACTGATTGGTTTTAGCGCTGCCTCTCTATATTTTTCAGCCCACTTTTCTTTGATTTCTTGCACTTGGTTATTGAGTTTAGTAATGTTTTTCCCGTTTTTTATCTTTGTGCAGGCTTCCCTCCATATCTGCTCGCTATTAATTTGCATTTTTCGGAATGCTCCGTGGCTTCATGTAACATAGTTTCCCGGAAACGGGTTCTGATGTTTTTATTGAAGTCTTGAAGTTTGCCTCGAAAGTAAAGTTCAGTATCACTAGATCCTAGTTGTGGATTGAATGATGCTTTTGGTATTCTTGCATAGTCTGGCAATTCATCTCCTTTGAAGCGTCTAAGGTCCTTTGTCAAGGTGGAGGTGATTTACTATTTGTATACCATTTATTAATAGTCGTGTCCATTACCAATCCCAGCAAAACATATTAATACCTTTGTCAATAAGTGAATTATATATCGCTTCCTGTACAGACTTTAAAAAAAAAATATATTGCGTATACTATACATTTATTTTGTAGTTATTTTTATCGTAGCCTGATTTGACCTTTCTTATGTAAAGTAATTACTGTTAGAAAGGTGTGTGTCTGTGATAAGATTATAATGATGTGTGGTAATCAAGTAGAAGTCTTCGATTTTCAGTGATGTAAAAATGATTAAGCTGCACCTGGTGTTTCGGATATCATTTAGGTCATTTTTGACCAAGGCCGTAAATCCTCATCAGGTACCCTATCCTTGTATAATTATAATTACTATGTAATTACAATTTGATTAGTTCTTGCTGTCACTTATTCCAAACTGAAATTTAAATTTCATATCATACACCAAATAGAGCCAGGGGGAAATGGCGGATCGTCTTACGTATGGAATTCAGTTGTTAAAGACGTTGAAAGTCAGACTGTTTTACTTTAAGAGCCGTCAAACTTGTCACTATAGACAGAACTTCACGTAAAGCAGTGGAACTTCCAAAGTGGTTTAGGCAGAAGTGCCATGATTCAAATCCTACACTGAACAGATTAAATGATTTACCAGATAGTTTCAAAACGATATTGAATCCTCCTGATTTTCCAAGTGATTGTTATCAATGGAGGACAACAGTAAGATACAGCGACCTCGATTTCAATATGCACACACACCAATCATTTTTTTCCAATCTGTGTATACTAAATTTTGTTTAGATGCCATAACTAGTGCTGCTCTAAAGGGGAAACTACAATATTACAATAGAGACATTTGTTTGTATCCATTAGAATCAATCGATATAACATTTATAGGAGAAAGTTTTGCGGACGATGAACTTTTACTTAATATACTACAGGATTCGTGTGACCATACTATTATTCGTTGTTTGATCGAAAACAACAGAAAACCTGTCACCTACTTAGTACTTAAATTAGGACTGACAGGTCTTTCAACGTCAAAACTTTAGTCAAGGTCTATTTTCAAATAGTGTAAACATGAGGTGTTTATAAAAAAAACTTGTATGTAAGAAAACAAATCGTGCATGATACATATCCATAAAAAATGAAACGTTTTGCAATTCTGTCCTTTTTATATTTTCACTTCATAACAGATAGAAAGGGACAAAATTGACGATTAAACGATATTTTTGCGTAAAAACAAATATGAAATCGTGCACAGAAGACTAAGTTTATGATACATACATGCATTGGTTTAAGAATTGAATAAACCTTATTTTTCACCGGTCACTCGTTATATATGACTTTAAATGGATGTTCATGTTTTTCTCTCTCCCGAAGATGACACTAAATGGAGGACCAAATTGGGGTCATTTTATGTTCTAAAGTAAGATATTGTATGTACTCTTCTTACGGTACATTTTGAATTTTTAGATTTGAAATACATTTTCTTCGTAATCGGATCTCTCTTAATAACCAACCATATAGAAAATATTCTAGGAATAATTGATTGAATGTAATATAACATTTTGTGTTTGAGTCAAACGAAACGAGTAAGTACTTGTGCCCCCCCCCCCCCCCCCCCGGTTACTAATTGAAACGACTGTTTTGTTGAATGGCAGTAACTGGTTATAACGAATAAGCTTACTTTTTATAACGTTTAAAGTAACTCGTCATAACGATTTTATTGGCGACTCTAACATGTGTCAGGATTAACAAGTTTAATAATAGGATCTCACCAATTTTCCTTTTTATCTCGATAAGAGGACCATCAACACGCATTTCATGTACTTTCCTGTTGATTACGTTTTCTGACAACTTTAAAATGGAGTTTATCGTCCTCTACCATTGACTACCTGTGATATTTTTAACTGTGAATACGTGTGGACAACAAAAACATGTAGTGCTTTACGTACAGTGTTCTTGAACCCTTGGATATGTAGTTATTATATTAAAGGTACCAATTTTATTGCACCATATGCGCATTTCAACAATATCTAATGTCTCTGCAATGATGTTAGAGGTCAAAATATTTGAAAGTCCAAACCTAATGCAAATGTTGATAAACGGATCAATATAAAACTAAAAAGAACCAAAAGTCAATGTCAGTAACCCATATAGTTATTGCCTCAAAATGTTTTTGCGACTGCCATTAAAGTGAGAGGTTTATCTTACTATACAACGAGGTTCAATCCACCATTGTCTACATAAGGTAATGTCTGTAACAGGACAGGAATAAGACAGTTGTTCTATTCGTTTGGATGTGTTTGGGCTTTTGATTTGATCAGTTGTTTAGGGACTTTTCGTTTTAAATTTTCCTTGGAGTTCGGTACTATTATTTTATTTTTACAATAAAAATTGTGAGTTTCAACAGCGCAAAACTAGTAGCTGTTCGATATCATAGGCAAACTAGACTTCGAAAAAATAATATCACAAAAATACTGAACTCCGAGGAAAATTCAAAACGGAAAGTTCCTAGTCAAATGTCAAAATCAAAAGCTCAAACACATCAAACGAATGGGTAAGTTAACAACTGTCATATTCCTGACTTGGTACATGGATTTTCTTAAGTAGAGATGGTGGGTTTTATAGCTAGCTTAGCCTCTTACTTGTATGACAGTCGAATAAAATTCTATGATATTGACAACGAAGTGTGAACAAACATAAAAGGTATAAAAAAAATATGGGTGCAGAAGTCGGCAAACTACAAAACAACGCAACATTATCGATCATTAGGAGGAGGAAGAAAAATACTAATAATCAGAATAAAATCAATATGTCTTTCTAAGGAAAAGTTTAAAAAAAAAGACCTAGTTAACACATATTGAAAAGTTAATCTTTACAAAAAATTAAGTTTAATATGTTTAGTTAATGATGTTCACCTCTGAGAGGCCAAATATTTCTAGAATTCAACTTTTTTCTTAATATATGACTGTAATAAATTAATTGGTGAAGAAAAAATTATATGGTGGTTCACTTGATTTTGCTACAGCCATTTAAAAGTACCCATTTGGATGGTTCTTTCAATTTTCATCAATTTTTACACATTTTCGGCTATTATCATGAAATTATATCAACTTTTTTTATACGTTCACTAAAAATGAAGTGAACAAATTGGAATAAATTTAACTTGAAAAAAAACCTATAGGCAGGTGTTCATATAAAAAGTTTTATAAATTTTGTTTCTTTTTCGTCTGAAATTTATTATGTTGTCAATTTTGTCAATTTTGGATTTTTCTCTCTTTTTAGAATCTTTAAGCATATTATGTCAACTTCTTTGTACTAAATGATTGAAAAGTACATATCTAACAAAGGAGTAGGTCCGATAAGGACCGATTTTGGCCTCAAATTTCAGGTTCATCTGACGAAAGATTTTGACCACTTGTTAAACACTTAAGTGTCTATTTTATTTGAATTAATTAGTTTATGTGAAAGATTTTAACAGATTTAGTCATTAAAAACGATCCGATTCAAGCTCAAATATGAAAAATCTACCTAATATGCCGGAAAATGGGTTTTTGGTAAAAATGAAAGTGGCCGCATCCGTGTTCATCCTCAACCTTTATATATGTTATGTATTATCATAAAATACAACTTACATTTCAATATTAAGGATGAACACGAATGCGGCCACTTTCGTTTTACACGAAAACCGTCTAAAATTTAACTAAAATGCTAGAATTATGAGGATTTCAGTAATTTAGCATGACTTAATGGTGCTAGTACCGGATATATGTGAATTGTATTGTCAAAAACAGCCCATATTTATGTAGCAGAAGCATTCTTCTGTCCAATGAATAACTAAAGGTTGACATTTTAACAATTTTGTAAAACTGCTATATTTTGGGGCCAAAAAGGGGTCTTACTGAACCTACTCCTTTGAAGAAAAAAAAATTAATACATGTAACTGGTCAAATAATTTCTTGAACCCTCACCGTTTCTCAATATTTTGGCTAATTAGACTGACTTTGAAAATTTTATTACCAATAAAAAAAAACTCATTGAAAATACACATTTTTTGTTTCTCCAGAAGTTTGATTATGATATTTTTCAAATTAATGGATATTTTCTAGTTGTATCACATGTTTTGGAAAGAATTCCAGAACGAGATTTCAAAGAGACTGAAACGTCAGAAGAAAACGCATAAACATGCTTAAGTTCAATAAAATTGAGAATGGAAATGGGGAATGTGCCAAAGAGACAACAACCCGACCATAGAAAAAAACAACAGCAGAAGGTCCCCAACAGGTCTTCAATGTAGCGCGAAATTCCCGCACCCGGAGGCGTCCTTCAACTGGCCCCTAAACAAATATATACTAGTTCAGTGATAATGAACGCCATACTAATTTCCAAATTGTACACAAGAAACTAAAATTAAAATAATACAAGACTAACAAAGTAGTTATCAAAGGTACCAGGATTATAATTTAGTACGCCAGACGCGCGTTTCGTCTACATAAGACTCATCAGTGACGCTCATATCAAAATATTTATAAAGCCAAACAAGTACAAAGTTGAAGAGCATTGAGGATCCAAAATTCCAAAAAGTTGTGCTTTGGTAATCTATGCCTGGGATGAGAAAATCCTTAGTTTTTCGAAAAATTGAAAGTTTTGTAAACAGGAAATTTATAAAAATGACCACATTGTTGATATTGATAACAAAGGCCAGAGGCTCCTGACTTGGGACAGGCACAAAAATGCGGCGGGGTTAAACATGTTTGTGAGATCTCAACCCTCCCCCTATACCTCGAGCCAATGTAGAAAAGTAAACGCATAACAATACGCACATTAAAATTAAGTTCAAGAGAAGTCCGAGTCTGATGTCAGAAGATGTAACCAAAGAAAATAAACAAAATGACAATAATACATAAATAACAACAGACTACTAGCAGTTAACTGACATGCCAGCTCCAGACTTTAATTAAACTGACTGAAAGATTATGATTTCATCATATGAACATCAGGCACAATCCTTCCCGTTAGGGGTTTAGTATCATACCATCATAACATATATAAGAAGAACATAACCCGTGTCATGCCAACAACTGGTTTTTGAATAAATGTGTTTAGTTCCGATGCAAAGACCCTATAAGTGAATCAATATTAACGCCAAAATATGCAATCTTTAATGACCTGACAACAGTATCGTAACTATATCCCTTCTTAATAAGTCTATTCAAAGGTTTTGTTAGTTTTTGAGGTGAATACTGACACCTTTGTGCTTTATAAAGAATATTTCCATAAAAAATTGGATGTGAAATACCTGAACGTATAAGAAGTCTGCATGTTGAGCTATATTTACGAATGATGTCCTCATACCGATGATAAAATTTAGTAAATGTTTTGACTAGTTTGTGATATCGAAAATCCTGGTGTAATAATCTTTCAGTAATACATAAATTTCTCTCGTTAAAATCTAAAACATTGTTACATACACGAGCGAATCGTACAAGTTGAGATATATAAACACCGCAAGATGGTGACAAGGGAACGTCAACATCAAGTTTATTTTCTACTGAAGTAAGTTCCAATTCAATATGCTTACATATATATAGTTAAAATCATATGTTTATTGAAGTGGAATTATATGGTTTTTATATATATATAAAAAAAAATCGTGCAATTTTCTAATGCTAGATATTAATTTTTTCTAAAAATGAAAATGGTGTTCAACATCACTGCAGCTCGTTCGAAATCAAACAGTTTTCCTTATAAACACGAAATAAATAAAAGGACTAGCTTTAGATTAGTATGTGATTTTATCTGATGCACTCTATTATAATCTTCTCAGCATCATTACAGAGCTTTTCAGGGAGTAATTGCTTCCTTTCCAAGAACGCCAGTAGACACCACGGTGTTCTCTGTCGGGTTTCCTAATAAAATAATCACCATTCAGGTCAGAAGTTGCGCACTTGTTGAACCACCAAGCCCCTGGATAATAAATGGCGCAATTTGTACTGGAATGGTTATCATTGTCCTTGTCTTGGGTCGAAAATGGGATGCCATTATGATGCTCCAAGCTGTTACCTACCGGTATAACATATTATTGAATACACAATTATAAAAACAAACACTGGTGTTTTGTACAAAACAGTTAAAATATCATTAAATAAAAGGTACTTTCGGAGGATAGCCGACTTGTCCTCTTTATCTAAATTTAGAATCCTTCATCTTGTGTTAACGTACAAAATATTTCTTGAAACTAAATATACCCTTTTAATTTTTGTATTTGCGAATGGTTTGAAAATCTTAAGTCAATTTTCTTTCTTCCATATACAAAAACCTTCCTGTCTTTAAGTATTTTGAAATTGTACCTTGCTAACATTTCGATTTGGGTTTTGCTTCTCGGTTGTACATTAGATCGATGCCTTTACATAGCTTTTTATACGTATTTCAGGCATTCTTATACAACAGGAATATTCCCTTAAACTCAATACCGTGTGAACAAATATTCAATTATCGCATAAAGTATCATTTGATACTCTTAAGCTTTTTACTAGGGTACATATTATCTTTCTATTATATTTCAGAATTCCATTATTGTTCTTACCAGCAGTGCCGAAGTATCCGTTGGCAGTTAATTTGAACTTTGAATTTTCATCTCCTATTTTGAAATCGTTATATTTTGCAAATGCATGATTTCCATCAAAGTCTGTCAAATCTATTCTCATCTCGTACTTTCCTTGGGAGGACAACATGTGCATCTTTTTGTTACCTGCATAATTAAGACATGATTTTAAACATAATAAGTATATCATATATTCCTTAAGGGCGTGAATCAGATGTGGATACTTAAAAATTCCAAAGATCTTTTAGAGTACATACAATCTAACTCTCTTTCATCTTGTAACAGTATTAAAACATTTGACTTTTCTACTCTGTACACTAGTATTCCACATTCCAAACTAAAAGACAAATTGAAAGAGTTGGTATTGCTTTGCTTCGTAAAAAAGAATGGCCAACGTAGATACAAGTATCTTGTCTTAGGGAGGGATAAATCCTACTTTGTAAAGGATCACTCTGATTCGAACAAAAAATTCTCTGAAACTGATATTATCAAGATGCTTGATTTCTTGATTGACAACATATTTGTTACGTTCGGAGGACGTGTTTTTCAACAGACTGTCGGCATTCCAATGGGAACAAACTGTGCCCCTCTACTTGCCGACTTGTTTCTTTATTATTATGAGGCTGACTTCATGCAGGAACTTCTCAGGAAGAAAGATAAGAAGTTAGCACTATCCTTTAACTCTACTTTTCGCTATATAGATGATGTTCTTTCACTAAATAATTCAAAATTTGGTGACTATGTGGAACGCATCTATCCAATCGAGCTGGAGATAAAGGATACTACAGATACAGTTAAGTCGGCCTCATATCTTGACTTACATCTAGAAATTGACAATGAGGGTCGGTTGAAAACAAAACTTTACGACAAAAGAGATGATTTCAGCTTTCCAATTGTGAACTTTCCATTTCTAAGTAGCAACATTCCAGCAGCACCTGCATACGGGGTATATATCTCCCAATTGATACGATATTCCCGTGCTTGCATTTCCTATCATGATTTTCTTGATAGAGGGTTGCTGCTCACAAGGAAGCTATTAAACCAAGAGTTCCAAATGGTGAAGTTGAAATCATCCCCTCGTAAATTTTACGGACGCCATCACGAGTTGGTTGACCGTTATGGAATAACCGTATCACAAATGATATCGGATATGTTCCTTACGTCGTAACTACAATCCCCTTCCCTTTCCTGAATGTAACCTACCGAATTAGACTATTTACCGGATTTGTTATCACATAAGCAACACGACGGGTGCCGCATGTGGAGCAGGATCTGCTTACCCTTCCGGAGCACCTGAGATCACCCCTAGTTTTTTGGTGGGGTTCGTGTTGTTTATTCTTTAGTTTTCTATGTTGTGTCGTGTGTGCTGTTGTTTGTCTTTTTCATTTTTAGCCATGGCGTTGTCAGTTTGTTTTAGATTTATGAGTTTGAATGTCCCTTTGGTATCTTTCGTCCCTCTTTTATAAACCTTCAATATTGGAGGTTTTATCTTTGAAAACATAAAATTTATCAAAATTATGATAAAGGTTTGTTTAATAAGCTGTAATTATCGATAAAGAGTTGCCATATACAAAAACCTTCCTATCTTCAAGTATTGTACAATTGTACCGTGCTAACATTTGGTTTGGTTTTTTCCTCTTTTTACGTAACTCGAACGTTCATCTTTAATTGAAAGTTTGTATATTTATCAAAGGGTTTGGACCAACTACATTACATGTTTAAGATTAACTTAGATTTGGCCAATAATTAAGAAATACCTCTGTCCTGCATCGTCAACTATAAATTATGATTTGCATGATTTACATGATTTACATGATATACTGTTAAAAGCATTATAAATTTCCATATTGATTCACATCATAAAAAAATGAATTGAAGACGATTGATGATTTGATGTTGCATGTGACCCTCATTTTGTAATTCATTCCTGACGTTTGAATGGAGCCAAGATATGTGTTTGAAGTTAAATCCATGCAATTTGTAATACTCATCGATCAGCGTATTACTATTATCTAGATCCGATCAAAAACTAAAAAGGACAATAGGAAATAAGGAAAACGATATCTGAAAAATTACTAAATAGGATAAAAACACTTTTTATAAAAGAATAACTAGTTCAAAAACTTTATATCCAATCAATTCTAGAATATATGTAAAATTTAAGCTTACCAAGCCAGAATTCATGCTTGAGGTCTCCAAAACCATTTTTGCAGTCATTCCAACCTCGAATGAAATTAGTGTACCCATTTTCTCTTCTTTGAAAAACCTTGAAATTAACATGATGTAAGCAATTGACTGTAAGTATGAAATCATCACAAAAAAATTGTACAAACGTAGCTATCAATTTAAAAAAAAAAAGGCATTAAATATTTTCATGACACTACAAGATTAAACGCTAATAGAAGTAGACAATGATTATACATATTTTATGTATGCCATCACTAGTTTTTATATCAATATGTAATATCTGCTTTGCAGATGACGACGAAAATATTCCAATCGTCGTTACAATAATCCTCTCCTCTTTTCCTCTAATGTGAACTATCGAATTCGACTTATTACCGGTTTTGAACTCACATGAGCAACACGACGGGTGACTCATGTAGAGTAGGATATGCTTTCCTTTTTGGCGCACTTGATATCAGTCTCGGTTTTTGGTGGGTTTCGTGTTGCTCTTGCTCAGTTTTTAGTAATCTAAGGTGGGTTTTGTATAGTGTTTGTATTTGTATTTTGATTTTGATTCTTTGCAATTGCAATGTCAGTTCGTTATAATTTCCCTTGGTATATTTGCCTTTCTTTTACAGTTAAAAGGCTTCTCACAAATGTGCTAGGATGTTTTGAGATTGACTTTTACTATCATTTTGATCAAACCTTGAAAGTTGTTTTTGGAAAATCAAACCGGACAATTACATATGGGATAGAACAATGAAATTCTACTGTTCAAGCCTATATAATGTATATTTTATATTTATAATTGAAACACCGTTAGAGAAAAAAGAAGGAATTTAAAAAGTGGCGAAGTATGAAAATAACCCAAATTGCTTTCAATCAAGATACAAGTAGGGTGATAAATGCTCCAAGCAATGACAGTGGAGCGATTGAAAGATTTTGAAGTTGAGGATGAAAAAAAGGGCTTGCAAAGCACAATAAAACATTCAGACATTTGAATGACACCTGAAAAAAAGATGAATAGTTCATGTGCGATACAAACAAATTGTACATATAAAGTATGCGAATCATGAATTGTGTCAATTTAATGCGTAATAAAAACGTTATTTTAATTAAATTACCAGTAGCGCACAATAGGTTGAAAAAGAATGGTTTTTGCACATAGCGTTACTATTATACTAATTGATTTTCAATGGAACTAAAATGTAAAATGTAAACTTTCAACTTTACTTAATTTGATTTCAGATATAAATGTAGCTTAAGGCAATTTTACTTGGCTATGAGCATTCTACATAAAGAAGATAAACATAATGATAAATATGCATTTGTATTTAACTTGAATGTTTCCAGTTTCCAATATCTGCTAATTTTTATTCTTAACATGTGTGTCTGGATTTGATTTTTTAAAATAGATCTTATAGTCGGTTATGATGTGGTTTCCTTGTGGTAAAGATCTTTTATAAAAAGTATTCAGTAGTAGCAGTTGCTACATAAATATTGTTATTGTAACATACAGTCCAGTGTCCACCATCTATTTTCATTTCACAATAAACGTTATATCCTGTTGTATGTTTTGGGTATACTTTATACACACCACTTGGACAAGAATCTGGAATATCATTGCAATTACGTGGTCGTCTTCCTATAAAGCAAGATAGTAATACTACCAGTGTCCAATAAGTCATATCCATTTTGATGAATACATTGCAGATAAATCCTAATGTATGTAAGTGGGATTTAAATCTAGATACATGCTTGTCCTTATCATCAACGTGACATTCCTTGCATAAGACGGAAACCCACACAAAACAATTAACACAGTTGAAAAGATCATCGTTGAAATAAATTATTATTTCAATTTGTTAAAAATTTATGCTCAGAAATGTCAAATCCGTTTGTTTAGATTCAAATTATTAGAATTTTCCTCAAAATAATGGATAGCTACATAATGAGCTACTGGTATCTATGATGATTTTTATTTTGTTACGTCATTTCACCTAATTTTTTGTTAAACGGAAAAACAGTAAATTTATCAATATTTTCTTTTTCTTTCAACATTACGTTGTTATGCCGTCTTGGCAAGGAAAAAAATATGTAGATGCAAGAGGGAAATGTCCGAAAAAGCTTTTGTAAATACTAGATCCCTTGAAATATTTTAAGAAACGGAGACTCTGCAAACTTTGGATAGATCATTTACGTACAGATAAACTGAAATGGTAACTTTTGAAGATGCTAATGCAGCTCGATTTTTATTTTATTTTTTCAAAGTGAGCTCGGTAAGCGAGATGTTTAGCTAGCTATAAAACCAGGTTCAATCCTACGTCTACATAAGAAAATGCCTGTACCAAGTCAGGAATATGACAGTTATCCATTTGTTTGATGTGTTTGAGCTTTTGAGTTTGCCATTCGATTAGGGACTTTCCGTTTTGAATTTTCCTCGGAGTATTTTTGTGATTTGACTTTTCTCGAAGTTGTAAGCAATCAGGCCCGTCGGTAATTTTAAAACATTCGTTTGGAATATCGGTGGGTAATTAACTTTTGGAAAGTTGCATATGCTCTGGGTCATGTAAAACCGAAACCTTACGTTTGACGTTTCAGATAATGCACGAATGGCAGGATTTCAAGTTGATGATAACAATACATTGATTTATTTTGTTATGGTACATTATTTCAACACAAACGTTGTAAGAAATATATTTGAATAATAATTGTCTATTAATATATGCAATTATTTGACTCCCTTTTCCTTGTCAGTGCAAACACTACACGTTATTCAAATGGTTATTAAAAGAAAACATATTTAAGCCTGCATTTCTAAACATAGGGATTTTTATATGTTATTTCAATAATTATTTGTAGTCTGAAGGTAGCAATATGATTGATTTGGAAACAAATTTCTTACCAGAACATTTTGAATTCAAATCATTCCTAGCCAGTTCCAGTATTCTTTCAGCTGCCTCTCCATAAAAACAAACATCTTTATAACAAACAAATGAAAGAATGATTTTACTGATATTGTCTGTTATTTCCACATTCGTTTCAAGTCCCATATTTTTAGTAAGGCAAGAACGGATCCACTAAGACATGTACAAAACAGAAAGTTCTACAATAACTTATAATAATTATGAGACTAAAAGGTAAGCCTAACATCCTTGGAGTCATTCCAGTTTTTAATATTGTGTGGAGATAACTATAAAAGGTAACATTTAATGCAATAAGTAATCACGAGTATCAATCTGATTAGGAAACATACCACGTGTCCTCGCTGCGCTTGTAAGGATATGATACATATTTTCTGTTATCAAAACCTCTTCGTGATCCTCTAAATTTGCCGTTACGAAATACTTTCAAAAGTTTGAAGTGAACACTTTTTTCCGTATTTAATGTTCCATGTTTTTTTGTTATTTTTTTTTCAATAATCTTCAATTTGAAAACAGATTGTAAAATGGAGCATTGCCAGATCCTTATCGGCAAAGCGTCAACACAGAACCTATACTTCAATCAGATTGAGCCACATTGAATGCACGAAATCGGAGTTCATATTTCTTTCTTTACTTGTTGTCAAGTACTAACTTTTATTTAGAATAAGTCTTAGATGGAAATGATAAACAATATACTATTCATTTACTTTTACGCTTTTGGCTTTCCATGCCATAGAAATTTTACACTAATCAAAGTTTAGCAAGCAAAACAAAAACCTCAAAAGCAATAACAAAATAATTGGGCATCACTGGCCATGTGGTCTAAGACGACAGTATTCACTATCTGGTCATCTCCGAGGTTGAGAGTTCGGTTCCCGCTCGTTGGTCGGCCATTCAACTTCGATGTTCGATCTTAGATCATCTTAATTGACAAGGATTTTCACCCTTTACCTGACTGTTGGTTGCTCTCTCCTGTACTGTCTGATATAACAATGATCGCATTAAACACCAACAAACAAACAAATATATATAAAATCGAACATTTAAGAGCATCAAACACACAATTTTAATGACTTTCACATATATGCACGTAAAAAGTGTACTTCTTAATGAGTGTAACACTTAAACATTCAAATACGTAAGCCTACATTTGACAGATTGCAAAACATTTACACATCTTGACTTAATCTCACCTGATTGCAACGACAAAACGCCTTGTTGGTGATTTAACAATTCGTGAAGCATTACTCGACCAATTGTGCAAAATACGATTAGTGCAAGAGAAATCCTCATGTTTACGTATGCAATGGTATAGAACAATTCATGAAAACAAATGTCGCATAATATTACTGTTCTAAAATATGCTTTGTGTGGGCAGCTGTTCGTTGATTTGAATATTGCGTGATTTGGATATTCGTTTGATCTATCAAATTTCAGTAAACTTTTTTGTCTTTTTTTTTTTTTTACATTTCAAAGTTTGAGAATTCCTAGAAAAGAGTGACCAACAGGTGAAATACTGCACTAGACTAGTGTATTCTTTACTTTGAAATAAAATATTTAAAAAGTGTTAAAATGATCTTAAAAGATAGACAAAAATTAGTATTGATATATCGTAGATGATCTAAAATGATATCGATTTATTACGATTTTACTGACCGAATGTCACAATGTTACATCATCGACAACCACACGATGCCGTTAAACTAAGTAAATAATACACATACACAATTGAAAAGTTGACTCCTAGGTTGGTGATACCCTGGGGAAGGAAAACCTCCACCGGCAGTGCAATCGACCCAGTGGTAGAAATGAAATAGTAATGCATAATAAAATACCTGTATTTTAGTTCGGACATCATTCTATGGCCAAGGATGCAGCTATATTAAAATATATTAAATTAGTTGAAGGGGGAGCTACCCGGAGTAGCTATATGGTTTAGATGGGTAAAAGGAAGATGATTTATCGGACTTTCTTATTTTTCATTAGTACCATATTGTTTGTCCGCTAGTGTCGTGTTTACAGAAAATTCCAGTGAATTGTAACGTTGAGTAAGTAAATGTTCCACTTATACGGACTTTCTCTACAGGGGATGCTGAAAAAATTAAACTGTTTTTGGAGGGCTATTACAAAAAGCAACTGATATCGACACTTCACAAATTTTATAATTTTATCACGAATTGCTAGACCGATCCGATGTATTGATTTTGAAGCATTCCTCTTATCCTTTTATGTATCATCAAACACAATATCGTTCTTTAAATAGAATTTAAAAGTGTTACAACTATAGAGTCAAGTGCATACAGTTCATTTGGATTTCTGCTCTTCTAGTTCTTCTTCAAAAAGTAACGTATTTTTGTCTTTTCAGCTCATTAAAGATTTATTTGGTTTTTAATAACAGTTTAATTGGAATGTTAGGTATATCATCAAATTAATTTAGACAGAGTGTTAATGCCAATATGTGATTGTCTTATTGTAATAGGCTTAACTTTTGAATCAAAATCTATTTGCATATTAAAGCTGTCTAATTAAAGCAAGCCTTACAGACACCTTACTACCAAAGGCAGTTAAGGCCCGGACACAAAACGTAGAAAGCTTAAGAAGTTATCGGTATAACTTTCTTAATCAAGATTGGATACGGGCTGCATTTAACACAAGCAACAACAACACTAGAGTGAACGATGAATATGAATAAAACCAGCTCAAATGGAAGCGGAGTAGAGAAATTGTTACACCAAATGAACAATACATTACCACAGTATAATGCAACATTCGTATTTTCAAAATTAAATCCACCATTAAGCTATTTATCGGTTGTTGGAACGCTAAGTGTTTTTGAATTATTGGTAACAGTTCAACCCCGATAGTGTTATGGAAGAGGAAACAGTGGACAGCTGTCAACATTCTCATTGGGCTGATGTCTCTTTCAGACTTGTGTGCTTTGTTAGTGTTATCGATTATCTTTTTACAGGTCAGTATATTTCATCGCTTTTATCATGTTTATGATCAAACAGTTTATTTGCAAGACGCTTTCATTTCCAGAAGCAATGTATGTGCAGTGATCATTGGATCAGAAAGAGCTTTTGTTGTAAGAAGACGTTTGAAGTTCCGAGACACTTGGAGCCCAAAACTCACTCTTACACTATATACTAGTGGATTCTTAATACCAATTGGATTCATTGTAATGCGGTGTCTCATATCAGAACTGATAAGCTACAGTTTCTTTCAAACCCACGTTTATCTGATATATTTTATGACACTGTGAGGATTTCCATTCATCTTTATACTGGTTACAAACTGTCTCATGATAATGGTGTTGTAGAGAATAGCCGACGAATGATAAGATTGATAGACCATAACATAGAAAAAAAACCGAATCAGAAAAGAAACTGTTATAACCAAAACCATTATAGCACTTACAACGAATTTGTCTGTATGATACCACATCGTATAGCTGTTGGTCTCAAACATGCCGGAATAATCATGGAAGATCGTGAGATTGTTTAATACGTTCAAAACACTGTGGAAATCTTCAACTTATTATAGTTATATACATCACAAGTAGTAAAGTATTCAGAACAGAGTATAAAAACTTGATATATTCAGCTTTTTGTCCATGTAGAAGATCCGAAGAGCCTATGTCACAGGAGGCTCAAGTCGATACTGTCTCATCTTAATTCAAAACGGGTATGGAAAAAAGTAAAATCACAAAAATACTGAACTTAGAGGAAGATCAATTGGGAAAGTCCATAATCACATGGCAAAATCAAATAACAAAACGCATCAAAAACGAATGGACAATGGATGCCCTTTTATTGCTGACAGCTTACTATGATTTAAAAAAGCAGTCATCTATAAAAAGCTGAATAAGTGTTCTGCTTGAAATCTTTTAACCATATTCATGACGAGAAAATTCTTATTTGATATAACTAGGAGCCTTTGGCTTTGACTTGCCCGTATTCTGTAGGGTCAGATTATGAATTTGGCACGTAACAGCGGAAAACTATACCAGCGGCGAAATCTAAAACCAAAAGTTGCAAAAACACGACAAATAAAAATCAAGATTTTTACGATTCTTGTATACCTCACAAGTAACAGTGTATTTGAAATCGTTTTCCTCAATTTTTCTTTTTGATTTTCGCTAATATTGCGATTCACTTTCTTAAGGTCTACGAAACTCGAAATGATTGTTCTACTTTTCTTGTGAATAAATGCACTAGTTACTTGAGTAACCCCCATCTGTGACACTGGGTTTGTTCCCTTTTTGTAAGCCTACATAAAAGGTTTCTACCAGCTTCGGTTTATGTTTTTCTGAGTTATTAACTGGACAACTTTTTGTTTATCATTTATAATCATTATATAAATGACTAACATATGATGTAACTTAAACATGTTAAATAATCTGGGTAAATTTTCAAATCAGTAGAAAACTTTTCATGTTTAAAGAATATGTGTTCTCACATATAGTTTTTAATAAAGAAAACAAACTAAAATAAGTTGAATCAATTCGACTCTCGTATTTCTTATTATATATTATATTGAATTTCATTTACACTTTTATACCTATATATTGTGTAACTCTAGAATATTATGTAAACATTCTTATCATTGATGAATTTAAGATGTGTATATACATGTGTATCATATAAGCTGTATTTGCTTTACGTAGTATCATTACTAAGTTTTAGTTTTGATCTTCAAAACATTTGTACATCTCTTCACAAACATATAATCCTGACCCCGAAAAAAATAAATCAACAAAAACAAACATAAACAATAAACAATAAAAAACCTGAAATAAAACACACAAAAAAAACATATACAAAACCAAATTTTGACAGATAAATATTCTCTTTTTTCTTTTTTAAAAGTTAGATAAAACTGAAAACAACAAAAGTTATTTCTTATGTCCGAAGCGTATCCTTGATTTACTTTCATCTGAGAGGAACGCTTAAAGTTGAATATTTGAACGCCATTGATTCATAAGGACCCAACACGTTGAAGAGCTATATAAACCAAAAAGGGCCAAACATATATATGAAACTAAATAAATAAATAGGCATTTAATATAGCTTATTCTATACTTAAACCTTAAGTTTTAACAATAATTTCATTCCAACATTAAAGTTGCACATACTAAAATGTGTGAAAAAGACGATATGTGGCATCATGTGATCATGTATAAACGAAAAAGATTGAGTATTGTGTGTGTGTGTATTGTATTTTGTTATTAAGTCGATTTGAAAAGCTCACTAGAGCTTGTGTTATGTAGTTTATTGAATATCGACTCTAAATAAAACTTTGAATTTGAGAGCTCTCAAAATCAACTTCTTGTTCATACAAGACATACAAGTGAGAGGTTTAGCCGCTATAAAACAAGGTTCAATCCTCCATTTTCTATATCAGAAAATGCATGTACCATGTTAGGAATATGACAGTTGTTGTTTATTCGTTTGATGTGTTTGAGCTTTTGATTTTGCCATTTGATTAAGGAATTTCCGTTTTGAATTATCCTCAGAGTTCAGTATTTTTGTGATTTAACTTTTTTCAATTAAATTAGAATTGGCTTCATCAAATTTTAAATATTTGACTAGCCTTAACTGTCCTCTTATGTGATATTTTGTTTCATAGTTTGTTTTGCAATATTTTGCAGAAATATGTTGATTATTGACTCTTGTTTTGTTCACATAATATCAATGTGTACTTCAATCTAAACATAATTGCTGTTTTAAGAAATGATTTAGTCGTAGGTTGATGATTAGAGATGTCTCATTATTTTCCCAAAACAAGAGGGATTACTAAAACATTGTAAAAGCATGTGCAAAAACTTGTCAAAGAAGTTGGCCCTCGATCGTCTCATCCGTTATAATTCTATATTCATTGCAACTCTTTTTCTGATAGAAGGTCAATGTGTGTGTGTAATAAGTATAGCTGTTTCAATAATTGGCATTGAAATCTTTCATACATATGTTATTTTTCGATATTTTATCCCTAAAGAAGCATTGTGTACGGTGTTTAGCTGACCACATAAATCCTTATGTACGGTGCATAGTTAAGTTGGTGTACACCGTACACAAAAACTTTATTTTCATACTCGTTTACTACCCAAAAAGTTTCAAGGAATGAGTAATCACAGGTAGGATTATGATTGGTAACTATTACTTTTGCCCTGTATTAGGTTTCTTTCAGATAAAACATGTAAATGTCTCAACAACTGTATCGAAATTGAAAGTTGGTGTTGACATTCACAACTATTTGCGCATGTACAAGTTAATTGTTCTTATTAGAATATCAAAGTTGTTTTATGAAAAGGAAAAAATCGATGTGACAATTATTTGGGAGCAGGAATTTCAAATGTTGAGAAATGTACATTGAATATTGATAAAGCAAAACAAAGATTTTCGTTACCGAGTAAGGTCAAAATCGATCATGTCCGCTTGGTTAGTTCCTATATCCGGTGTACTGATGATACACGGTGAAAAACATACATAATACAAGTCCTGTATCAAACACATATCACAAACAAAAACAGCTTATGAAGATTGATATTTTTTTATGAAAAACTTTTGTATTGAAATGATGCTACAACATCATTAGGACATAACTCGTTTCTTTCAAGAAAAGGTACCAGTTTAAAATGGATTCTTTTAACCAAAGACAGGTCCACATTACTTCTTTTCTGTTCATATAGGAAAAACTGGTACCGATGGTGTTGATCGCCAGGAGGATTAGGGCCGTTGTATTCTTTGGTAAATAAAAAAAAATAGAAATAAAGCAAAGCATTGCAATTTGTGATCATTTAAGAGAAGTTAATTAGTAAGTTGAACTACAGTATTTCATTTATTGTTCAAATTGCCCTTTGTTTTATATCATGTTTAATTGGAGTGTACTTTAGATGTGGAACTTTTTGACCGAGTAAACAGCTTGCTACAGGTGATAGAGTTAATTCGTGTAATTATCGCATCTTGTTATTTATCTCTGAATGAGATGGTTATTGTATTGGTTTATCTTAAAACTGTATCGATAATGTACTCACTCATTTGTTCTGTCCCATCGATCTTTCCTGCCTGAAGTGATGAACCCTGGAAGTATATAATATGATCAAGCTTGATTAAAAGAAAGTGAATGAAATATTTAGGTCAAAGTGCTACATGAGACATCAGAAGACAATAATTATCAGCAATGGATTTTTGAAGTAATAATCCTCTCAATCTTTCACTTAGGCAGCAACCGTTTGATTTTCTGGCGGGGGGGGGGGGGCTATGTTTTTTTTTCTGGACAAGTCGAAAACAATTTTTTTCTTTCAATTTTAGCATTACATATAGTGGCAGCTGAGGGTGAAACAAACAATTTTTTTTTCTCAGAATCAAAAACAAATTATTTTTTTCTCCAAAAACTGCAAACAAACTTTTTTTTCCAAAAAAAACCATAGCCCCCCCCCCCCCCCCAAAAAAAAATCAAATAGTTGCTGCCTTAACAACGAAAAAGCTAGTATATATACTATCTAATTCAACAGTATCTATATGATGTACAGATTTTATTTCAGCTTACAAATGGTTATATGCTGTTCTAAAGAATGTTCAACTGTCAGAAAAGTGTAAAACGTGTAAAGTGGAATTGTTTTTTACCTTTATATCTGTAACTAGCCAGTGCAGGACATCACGTGCTGATCCAGCATCAGGGTCTCTCATAATAAGAATATACATTTGATCCTAAATAAGAAAGAAGCATCTAAATTTCATTCTTAGAAAAGAAAAAAAAAAAAAAAAAAACATACAAGAAATCTGTAAAGCTTTTTTAATTGTTTACATGTATTTTAATTTAAAGTTTTTTAATCACAGATTTTATCACGATTTCCCGGATTTTACATGAGGTAGTTAGATTTTTCAAACTTTAGAATGAGAGGTTTACCCACCATTGTGAAATTAATCACGAGTAGATTAATATCGTATTCAAAGTTAACATTGGTAGACTTTATGTCTAGAATTTAAAAAAACCAGTGAAACACGCCCTAAAATAAGCAAATGAATTCATTAGAGTAATTAACTCACATATAAAGGACTTATCTCGTATCCCAAGACCTACCAGTACAAACAGTACAGTCTATAAGCTTTGGTTAAATCAAAATGAACCGTGCGGGTTTACTCGGGTATAAAAATGTGGTCATCTACCTAACTTGCAGAATCAATGTGTTCTCATCCTGAATATGAACGCAATATTTGCTATTGGACTTAAAGCAAATAACTATCAGTCAATCAATAAATAAATGTATAATCCAAAAACTGGTTTTGTTTTTCTACTTATGTTGGGTTTGTACGCATAAACTATCTTGTACATTTTTCTATGTATCTTAATTACTTATGTAAGTTGATTTGGTGATTGCATTCGATTTCTCTTCTGTCAACGTAGTTTGAATTTGAGATGCAACATTTTTTGCAGCACCTAATAAATAAATCAGCACATACTTTTGCAAAGTTCGGTGCCTAACTCTATCAAAAAAATCCTTCCAAAACATGTGTATGATGAGTATCTTTAACGTACCTTCTTCGCATTCTGAAATTTGACCTGCGGTCGGTCTGTTACCTTCCATTTCGGTATTTCTCGTATTCCTTGGAGTTTACCCTCTTCGTTGTTACAGGTACCATATACATCGTCAGGTTTGATCTCTAAACTTGTTTCCCCACATAGCAGATCGGGTTCTGGTAAATCATGAGTACAAAACCCTAAAATAGTATGCACCAGTGAAATTGAAATACAATATAATAGCAACATTATACTATTTATTTCAGTACACTTGTATATTTGCACCTGTGACATCAATATTTTACATGTTAATCGATCTTGTAACGCATAACTTAGAAACATACTAAAAGAAAATGTATGTATTCTTAAATGTTTTAACAGTTTCGTAAAAGTTATAATTCTACGTGTGGTTCGAAAAAAGTTTACCCCCACCTCTAGAAAAAAACAGTAAATAAAATAAAATGCAGGTCAGTCCAAGAGAGAAAGAAACAAAACAGAGCATGACATATACAAAACCAGGTGCTCCGCAGGGCGCAGCTTTATACGACCGCAGAGGTTGAACCCTGAACAGTTGGGGCAAGTATGGACAAAACATTCAAGCGTGATACAGCTCTGAATTTGGATTGTGATCAAATTTTTGACATTACATGGTTTTTTTTTTACACAAAACAAATGTCAAGATTTTACAAATCAATTAAAGATTTCTTCTTCAAACTTTTTAAATCTAAAATTAAATAGTTGACACAGCATAGGTTTCTGACACAGAATGAATGTGGTCTAATGAACTTAAAAGTTTTTTTTTGCCTTTGAGCAATTCACTATGCTGTTGAATATTAATCCTCTCAAAAAAATGTTTGAAGAAATTTTCTTTTTATTTATGAAATCTGAAATGAGAAAAATTTAACCCCCCCCTTTTTTTTCACATCCCCGTTTCCCTTTTTCCAAAACTGATATCAATTCAAATTTCTAATGGAGTTTGCAACAATAACTACTCTTTTAAATACATCATAAAATATTAAAATGTAAAATAAAGTGCTTGTTATCACTGAATGGTAAAGATTGGTTGGTAGTAAAAGTGAATATACATTGTTTATTGTATAAAACAATAAAAAAAACTTCATCAGCAACATTTTATATTGGCAAATTTCCAATGAAGTTATTTACATAAAGTTATTGGCAAATAAAAATAGAAAATGACATCATAGTCATGTCTGGCAAATGTCCAACATACATTATCTAAAAACATTTTAGATAAGATAAGGAAAAAAAGTTTCATCAGCAACATTTTATATTGGCAAATTTCCAATGAAGTTATTTACATAAAGTTATTGGCAAATAAAAATAGAAAATGACATCATAGTCATGTCTGGCAAATTTCCAACATATATTATCAACTACTATTCTATACAAAGAAAGATAACTCCAATTGAAAATTAATTGCTATTGCACAATATTGTGCAATTAGATATTTCTTGCTATTGTGCAATACTGTGCAATTGAAAATTTCTTGCTATTGCACAATACTTGATATGGAATCCTGATTTGGACCAACTTGAAAACTGGGCCCATAATCAAAAATCAAGTACATATTTAGATAAAGCATATCAAATAAGCCCAAGAATTTAATTTTTGTTAAAATCAAACTTAGTTTAATTTTGGACCCTTTGGACCTTAATGTAGACCAATTTGAAAACTGGACCAAAAATTAAGAATCTACATACACAGTTAGATTTGGCATATCAAAGAACCCATTTATTCAATTTTTGATGAAATCAAACAAATTGAAAGTTTAATTTTGGATTTTGGATCAAAAATAATGCTTATTTGGGCCCCTTTTTGGCCCCTAATTCATAAACTGTTGTGACCTCAACTCCAAAAATCAATCCCAACCTTCCTTTTGTGGTCATAAACCTTGTGTTAAAATTTCATTGATTTCTATTTACTTATACTAAAGTCATTGTGCGAAAACCAAGAATAATGCTTATTTGGGCCCTTTTTTGGCCCTTAATTCCTAAACTGTTGGAACCAAAACTCCCAAAATCAATCCCAACCTTCCTTTTGTGGTCATAAACCTTGTGTCAAAATTTCATAGATTTCTATCCACTTAAACTAAAGTTATAGTGCGAAAACCAAGAAAATGCTTATTTGGGCCCTTTTTGGCCCCTAATTTCCTAAAATGTTGGGACCAAAACTCCCAAAATCAATCCCAACCTTCCTTTTGTGGTCATAAACCTTGTGTTAAAATTTCATTGATTTCTATTCACTTTTACTAAAGTTAGAGTGCGAAAACTAAAAGTATTCGGACGACGACGACGACGACGACGACGCAGACGACGACGCCAGCGTGATAGCAATATACGACCAAAAAATTAAAATTTTTGCAGTCGTATAAAAAGGGAGAAAGAGAACAGTATCTCCACAGAAAAGATAGCAGCACGTACATGCGTTTTGACAACATTACTCCAAGGAAAGGATTACAGCACATACATCTGTATTGACAGAATCTATCAAAGGAAAGAAGATCAACACATGCACGTGTGTTGAAAGAATCTATTAAAGTAAAGGAAATCAGCACGTACATGTGTATTGACAGAATCTATCAAAGGAAAGAAGATCCAACACATGTACGTTTGTTGAAAGAATATATCAAAGGAAAGGAAAGCAGCACGTACATGTGTGTTGACATAATACTTCAATGAAAGGATAGCAGAACATACATGTGTTTTGACAGAATATCTCCGAGGAAAGAATAAAAGCACATACATGGGTGTTGACAGAATATAACAAAGGAAATGATAGCAGCGTGTACGTAGAATCAATCCAAGGAAAGCAACACGAACATGTGTTGTTGACAAAATCCCTCAAAAGGGAAGAATAGCAGCGCGTACATGTGTGTTGACAGAATCCCAACAAAGAAAGGATAGCAACACGTATGTATGTTGTTGACATAATCCCTTAAAAGGGAAGAACAGCAGCGCGTACATGTGTTGTTGACAAAATCCCTTAAAAGGGAAGAATAGCAGCGCGTACATGTGTGTTGACAGAATCTCTACGAGGAAAGGATAGCAGCACGTACATGTCTGTTGACAGAATTACTCTAAGAAAAAGATAGCAGCACGTACATGTGATTTGACAGAATCTTCACAAAGAAAAGGATAGCAGCACGTACATCTGTATTGACAGAATCCCTCATAGGAAAGGACAGTAGCAGGTATATGTGTGTTGACAGAATCTCTCAAAGAAAGAAAACAGCACGAACATGTGTGTTGACAGAATAACTCAAAGGAAAGGATAGCAGCACATACATGTGTGTTGACAGAATCTACCAAAGAAAGAATAGCAGAAGGTGCATGTGTGTTAACAGATTATCTCCAGGTAGTGGAAAGCAGCGAGTATAAATGTGTTGACAGATCTCTCAAAGGAAAGGATAGCAGCACATACATGTGTGTTGACAGAATCTACAAAAGAAAGAATAGCAGAAGGTACATGTGTGTTAACAGATTATCTCCAGGTAGTGGAAAGCAGCGAGTATAAGTGTGTTGACAGAATTCCTCCAAGGAATTCCTCCAAGGAAAGGATAACAGCACGTACATGTGTGTTGACAGAATCCCTCAAAAGGAAAGGATAACAGCACGTACATCTGTATTGACAGAATCCCTCCAAGAAAGTATAACAGCACGTACATGTGTGTTGACACAATCCCTAAAAAGGAAAGGATAACGGCACGTACATGTGTGTTGACAGAATCCCTCCAAGAAAAGGAAAACAGCACGTACATGTGTGTTGACAGAATCCCTCAAAAGGAAAGGATATAAACAGCACTTACATCTGTATTGACAGAATACCTCCAAGAAAAGGATAAGAGCACTTACATGTGTGTTGACAGAATGCTTCAAAGGAAACGATAACAGCACTTACATGTGTATTGACAGAATCCCTCCAAGGAAAGGATAACAGCACTTACATGTGTATTGACAGAATCCCTCAAAGGAAAGGATAACAGCACTTACATGCGTGTTGTCAGAATTCCTCCAGGGAAAGGATAACTGCACTTACATGTGTGTTGTCAGAATTCCTCCAGGGAAAGGATAACTGCACTTACATCTGTATTGACAGAATCCCTCCAAGGAAAATATAACTGCAAGTAAATGTGTATTGACAGAATCCCTTCAAGAATTGATAACAGAACTTACATCTGTATTGACAGAATCCCTCAAAGGAAAGGATAACAGCACTTACATGTATGTTGACAGAATCCCTCCAAGGGAAGGATAACAGCAAGTGCATGTATATTGATAGAATCTCTCCAAGGCAAGGATAACAGCACGTACATGTGTATTGACAGAATCCCTCCAAGGAAACGATAACAGCACTTACATGTGTATTGACAGAATCCCTCCAAGAAAACGATAACAGCACTTACATGTGTATTGACAGAATCCCTCAAAGGAAAGGATAACAGCACTTACATGTGTGTTGTCAGAATTCCTCCAGGGAAAGGATAACTGCACTTACATGTGTGTTGTCAGAATTCCTCCAGGGAAAGGATAACTGCACTTACATGTGTGTTGTCAGAATTCCTCCAGGGAAAGGATAACTGCACTTACATCTGTATTGACAGAATCCCTCCAAGGAAAATATGACTGCAAGTAAATGTGTATTGACAGAATCCCTTCAAGAATTGATAACAGAACTTACATCTGTATTGACAGAATCCCTCAAAGGAAAGGATAACAGCACTTACATGTATGTTGACAGAATCCCTCCAAGGGAAGGATAACAGCAAGTGCATGTATATTGATAGAATCTTTCCAAGGCAAGGATAACAGCACGTACATGTGTATTGACAGAATCCCTCCAAGGAAAGGATAAGAGCACTTACATGTGTGTTGACAGAATGCTTCAAAGGAAACGATAACAGCACTTACATGTATGTTGACAGAATCCCTCCAAGGGAAGGATAACAGCAAGTGCATGTATATTGATAGAATCTCTCCAAGGCAAGGATAACAGCACGTACATGTGTGTTGCCAGAATCCCTCAAAGGAAAGGATAACAGCACTTACATGTGTGTTGACAGAATCCCTCCAAGGGAAGGATAACAGCAAGTGCATGTGTATTGATAGAACCCCTCCAAGGAAAGGATAACTGCACGTACATGTGTGTTGACAGAATCCCTCCAATGAAAGGATAACAGCACTTACACCTGTATTGACAGAATCCCTCCAAGGAAAGGATAACAGCACGTACATGTGTATTTACAGAATCCCTCCAAGGAAAGGATAACGGCACTTACATGTGTGTTGACAGAATCCCTCCAAGGAAAGGATAACTGCACTTACATGCGTGTTAACAGAATCCCTCCAAGGAAAGGATAACAGCACTTACATGTGTGTTGACAGAATCCCTTCAAGGAAAGGATAGGAGCAAGTGCATGTGTGTTGACAGAATATCTCCAAGGGAAGGTTAACAGTTCGTACATGTGTGTTGACATAATCAATGGAATTAAAATACCAGTTTGTTGACAGGCTATCATTAAGAGTAGGATAGCATCTGACACATGATTGTTGACAGAATCTCTCTATGAAAGAATAGCAGCACGTACATGTGTATTAACAAAATCTGATTGAACCGCTCCGGTAAAGGACAGAGAATGTACATGTGTGTTGACAGAATCTCTCTAAAAAAAGGATAGTCTGATGCAGTGTTATCTCATTTCCAGTAAATCAACTCTATCGGTTATAATTTTAAAAAATGTATCTTGGAGAAAAAAAGTGATACTGTTTTACGGATAATCATTGATAATGTTCACCAATTATCTTAGATACATAGTGATACGGTTTTAAGGATAATCTTTGAGGTACAAGTTGATAGTGTTTTACCTATTATCTTTGAGATACATGGTGATAATGGCAACAGAATTTCTTAGAGATATATGGTGATATGGTGATAGTATTATATGGATAAACTTTGAGATCCATAGTGATAATATTTTATCGATTATCTTGGTTATACATGGTGATAGTGTTTTCCCCAATTATCTTTTACACATATGGTGATAGTAGCCTGGTAAACCAATTATCTCTGATACATGGTGATAGTGGTTTACTGATTACCATTGAAAAACATGGTGATAGTGGTATACCAATATCTCAGAGTTCCATGGTGATAGTGGTTTACCGATTATCTCAGATGAATTATCCATTTTTGAAACCGAGACAATGATAAGTATCAAATTTGTTTGAAAACTCTAAACATTTCATATCATCTTTAAAGGACCATCTCATGTTATTTATAACAAGAAATGGTTTATCTTAAACATATTTTATTTGCTGAATTAAAGCAAAATAGATTAGACACAAGTAGATCATACTCACACAGAGTTCTCCCCAATACAATATGAATATACATATATGTATACAATAATTATATAATGTGCATGCATTTGACTTTAAAAAAAAAAGTGGTGTCCTATCTACTCGCAATATAACCTTTAAATTGTAAAATCTGAATCAAAACTCAAGTTTTGTAAAAAAAAAATATAAATATATTAAAAAGATAACTTCATAATGTCATTTATGTTCACATGTTTAAAATTTCAAGTTGATGTGACAATATATAGTTTACCTAATTGGCTAAAACAGAAACTTTAACCAGATACATGATGGAAAGATAGACTGACAACAGACAGACTTTTTGACGTCACACAGACTTGAAACTAGACCCCCTCTATTTTTGTGGCTTGTGCATAAAAAATATAAAGAAGAAACACAAATCAAAGTACTTGTAAGCAATGAAGGGTAAAGATTGCTTTAATCTGTCACTGTCAGTGGGAAGTAAACTTAAATATTGAAAATTTGCATTGTATAAAGTATTGGTTGAAGTTGATTCAACTACAATTCTGGACAAAGGAAGATAACTCCAATTCTTAAAGATGACTTTAACAATGACATCATGGTTATTTTTAGAACAGATTTTAGATTCCTGCACTTCGCAAAATTTGTGTATTTTTTGACAATTATAACATCATTTTGTAACTTAAATATCTGAGCATATATTTCATTGATAAACTTCTGGAAATGTTCATTGATAGGACATATAATAGAATGTAATTTTCAATGCACTATATTATTTGTATCTCAAAAGTAGTGATAAACCTAGGAATATTTAGATATCAAGTCGGTACCATAGGATTTTGTTTGCATTTCATGCAATCTTTACCCAAAAACCTCAAGTTTTGATTTTCAATTGTTAAATTGTAATTGGAATATACATGTACATGGCAGATGATGTACATATATCATTGAATGCAAATTCATTATATATATGCCTTCAATTATTTCCTATAATTTATAATTGCTGAACAAAGGACAACAAATAAAATCAGTATGATACTAAACGTATAAATAACAACTAATACAAATTTTAACTACTATAATCCCATGTCTATTGAATCTGTAATAGAAGCAAGGTCCATCCATCATTTTTGTTTGTTTGCTTGAAATAGAGGCTATTACCAGTTGGTCCTTACATATTTTGTACAGGTTAATAATAATTGAGGAAAGGCTGCTTTTTAATTTCTTGTCTGAATCCATATATTTAAGAAAAAAATGTGTTGTAATTTGAAGAGCCCTATGGATGGAAAAATTCAGTTATCCAAATTTATGCTATCTAGTACATTTCAACTTCAAAAATAGAATGCATCTCAACTTTGATATAGCAAGTAGTTCCTTTGACTTCACTAAAGAACCACAAACTGTAAAATAATCATCCTTGACATAAAACTACTGTTAAAAGTGTCTTATGTCTAATATACATTCAAGCTTTGTTCCTTCTACTATTCTTTGTAAATCAGTACATTTGTAACTAACTGCACAGGAACTTATTCATACCATCAATCACTCTAGATAGTCTCTCAACGGTTTGTTAAATAATAAATATTTGTAATTTAAAAACTAAGCTCTTGCGTCCGATTATAATACAGTTGACTTAAATCCAAATACATGTACATGTATGTATCTTTGTACTTGTAATTGTCTAACAGAAATGATTTGTTCCTGGACACAATACAGATGGTAAATAATGAAGCAGTTTCAGTTCATGATTAACAAATACAAGCAACTAAATACTAATTCTAACAAAGCTTATATCAAGAGGCCCCTTCAGGAGGCAATATGTCCATTGATGGAATGAGGAATGATTTTAGTTCTCTGTTTAACAATGTCACATCTTGATCTTGTTTTTCATACAGTTTTACTGCCTGTGTAAACCGAATAATACCTGAAACAATTAAAAACATTTTAAAGTCATTTGATTTTTATAATGTCGATCAAATAAGTATGAATTCTTATGAAACATATATTTCTATTTGTATCCGTCTGATGAGTAAAGCCTTTTTCAACTGATTTTTATAGTTTGTTCTTCTGTTGTACTGTTACACTACTGTCCCAGGTAAGGGGGAGGGTTGGGATCCCGCTTCCATGTTTAACCCCACCACATTCTGTAACTATGTGCCTGTCCCAAGTCAGCAGCCTATAATTCATTGGTTGTCGTTTGTTGATGTGCTACATATTTGTTTTTTGTTTATTTTTTTGTGCATAAATTAGGAGGTTAGTATTCTCGTTTGAATTGTTTTACATTGTCATTTCAGGGCCTTTTATATCTTACTACGCGGTATGGGGTTTGATCAATGTTGAAGGCCATATGGTGACCTATAGTTGTTAATTTCTGTGTCATTTGGTCTCTTGTGGAGAATTGTCTCATTGGCAACCATACCATATCTTCTTTTTTTATTTGACAAGTAATATAACTTATTGTGGTATATACATGATATATATACCTTGTTTTACACTTTTTTTTTCAACTTAACTATTCATTTTATTATATTGCATGCTTTATATTATTGTAAAAATTTACTTCACATTATAGATACATGTTTATAAGCATTAATTCTTGTCTAAACATAAAGGAGAGGTAGGGTATTTTCAAATTTTATTCAATACTATATTATATAATATTATTAATTCGTATATTTTAACAAATTCGATTCGTTTAGGGATAGTCACATGTTAAACTATATTTTCGAGGGTAGAGAGAAAACGGCGGATAGCAAAAAGCATATTGCACAGAGCATATTGCATGGTTATTTTTAGAATATTTAAAAACCGATTTACTTTGTGACGTCATTTCATGAATTTCAGAATATCGTTAAACGTTTTGAAACAAATGATATCGGTGATCGATTATTTAACGAAAAAAATCTTCAAATACATAAGATGTCAAACAAAACTGAAAAAATAAAAATAAATAACTACAACTAATATGTTGTTATAGTCAAGGAGACAAATTGAATATGATATCTTTCAAACAAAATCAAATGACGATTTTGATTCAAATATGCATAATGGTCTGAAATTAATAATATAACAAATATAGCCTTTGTATGAGGTCAATACAGGATATATCGAGTTACTTCGTCCTCAGTCAATATCCTTCTTTCAGGTCAATATATCCTTGTACATGTATCGACCTCATACAAAGGCTATATTTGTATATTATATAACATACGGCTCATAATACATTTCCTAAGCTTCACAAGATTGATCGGTGATGGCTTTGTGCAGCATCAGCACATAAAGGCTATATTGTGGAAAACCTTCCCAAGAAAACATGGCTACCGGTACATTTTATATGATTATTATGTAATTGCAGAAACCAACAAGCATTTTAAACTAGATTCTATGTGTTTGGTTATAACACTTGACACCTAGGAGAACTCAGATTCCTGTGTGTGGCAATACAAGGGACAGAACAATTCTACATTAATAACATATTTCCTTATTTATAAGTCTTACCGTCTCCATCCCCAGGGAAACCATATTTTTCTATCACTTCCATTTGTATTTGTGTTGCCAATGGAAATACAATCTGCATCATTCTTAGCATATCATTTCCCGCAGTATCTTTGGCTTCATTCAGTCGATGTGCATTTTCTGGTAGTCGAAAAGCATTTAGAACATCTTGGAGAGCTTCTGTTGAGAGAAAAAAAAGTGAGTCATTTAAGTTATAAGTTTATCTCATCTTTTATTTTACAATATTTTATCTTGTATCTTTATCTCCATGATCTCATAATTATATGATGGCTGCAGGTGATAGATTTTAGATATTCATAATATTATAGTATATTATTTTCCTGATACTATTTGGACTGGTTTTTTTTAAAATTCTAAATACTGAATGCTTGAATTTATACTGCAAATTGGTCTAACAAGATTGATTTGGCGTGCAAATGGAAAATAGGTTATGTTGGATCAATGTAGGTATAAAAGTGTCCAGTATTATGGGGTGTCTTAATTATAATCCATAGATTTTTTTAATAATTTGCCAAAATGTAGTTTATATCATGCTTTTAAAAAAAATATAATAAAAAGAATGGGTCACCGGGCTTATTTCACGCTACACAGTGTTCAAAATTGACAAATTTTGTATAGATTATGCATGGAAAACTCAATTTTCTGCAAAAAAGTGTAATCTACACCATAGAATTTTGAGATAACATATGAGAAGATGGCTTTAATAGTATGCGTTCAGTTAAGAACCAGATGCTCCGCAGGGCGTAGCTTTATACGACCGCAGAGGTTGAACCCTGAACGGTTAGGGCAAGTATGGACACAACATTCAAGCTGGATTCAGCTCTAAATTTGGATTGTGATTAAATAGTTGACACAGCATAGGTTTCTGACACAGAATGAATGTGTTCTAATGAACTTAAAATTTTTGTTTCTCTTAGAGCAATTCACTATGCTGTTGAATATTAATCCTCTCAAAAAAATGTTTGAAGAAATTTTCTTTTTTATTTATGAAATTTCAAATGAGAAAAATTGAACCCAATTTTTTTAATCACATCCCCCTTTCCCTTATTCCAAAACTAATCTCAATTAAAATTTCTAATGGAGTTTGCAACAATAACTACTCATTTAAATACATCATAAAATATTAAGATGTAAAAAAACTGCTTGTTATCACTGAATGGTAAAGATTATTTTAATTTATCAGTTGGTAGTAAAAAGTGAATATACATTGTATATTGTATATAACAAAGATTTAAGTTGATTCTGGACAAAGAAAGATAACTCCAATTAAAAAAAAATCTTGCTATTGCACAATATTTTGCAATTAGATATTTCTTGCTTACTATTCTGGACAAAGAAAGATAACTCTAATTAAAAAAAAATTTGATATTTCACAATATTGTGCAATTAGATATTTCTTGCCATTGCGCAATACTGTGCAATTGAAAAGACTTGCTATTGCACAATACTTAATATAATAATTTTAGATCCTGATTTGGACCAACTTGAAAACTGGGCCCATAATAAAAAATCTAAGTACATTTTTGGATTCAGCATATCAAAGAACTTCAAGATTTCAATTTTTGTTAAAATCAGACTAAGTTTAATTTTGGACCCTTTGGACTTTAGTGTAGACCAATTTGAAAACAGGACCAAAAATGAAGAATCTACATACATGTACACAGTTAGATTTGGTATATCAAAGAACCCCATTTATTCAATTTTTGATGAAATCAAACAAAGTTTAATTTTGGACCCCGATTTGGACCAACTTGAAAACTGGGCCAATAATCAAGAATCTAAGTACATTTTTAGATTCAGCATATCAAAGAACCTAACTGATTCATTTTTTGTCAAAATCAAACTAAGTTTAATTTTGGACCCTTTGGACCTTAATGTAGACCAATTTGAAAACGGGACCAAAAGTTAAGAATCTACATACACAGTCATGACAGTTAGATTCAGCATATCAAAGAACCCCAATTATTCAATTTTGATGAAATCAAACAAAAGTTTAATTTTGGACCCTTTGGGCCCCTTATTATGTTGGGACCAAAACTCCCAAAATCAAACCCAACCTTTCTTTTATGGTCATAAACCTTGTGTTTAAATTTCATAGATTTCTATTTACTTATACTAACGTTATGGTGCGAAAACCAAGAAAAATGCTTATTTGGGTCCCTTTTTGGCCCCTAATTCCTAAACTGTTGGGACCTAAACTCCCAAAATCAATACCAACCTTCCTTTTGTAGTCATTAACATTGTGTTTAAATTTCATTGATTTCTATTTACTTAAACTAATGTTATTGTGCGAAAACCAAGAGTAATGCTTATTTGGGCCCTTTTTTGGCCCCTAATTCCTAAACTGTTGAGACCAAAACTCCCAAAATCAATCCCAACCGTTCTTTTGTGGTCATAAACCTTGTGTCAAAATTTCATAGATTTCTATTAACTTAAACTAAAGTTATAGTGCGAAAACCAAGAAAATGCTTATTTGGGCCCTTTTTGGCCCCTAATTCCTAAAATGTTGGGACCAAAACTCCCAAAATCAATACCAACCTTCCTTTTGTGGTCATAAACCTTGTGTTAAAATTTCATAGATTTCCATTCACTTTTACTAAAGTTAGAGTGCGAAAACTAAAAGTATTCGGACGCCGGACGACGACGACGACGACGACGACGCCGACGCCAACGTGATAGCAATATACGACGAAAATTTTTTCAAAATTTGCGGTCGTATAAAAAGAAACAATTGGGTCACCGGACCCGTTTCCGTTACATAATAAAATAGGTAAATTCCTAACACATTCTATTGTAAAATTACCTTAATCTGAATTATCTGTCCTTGTATTTGAGTTGCCTCCCCTTATGTGGCAAAGTTGGAAAAAAATTGATCAAACAAAAGTTTTCTGTTTTTTGTAAAATACAACCATAAATATGATAAAACAGGTTATTTTCTATATCGAAGTGGAAGTGCTTATACATGAATTACCTACTACTCTAAAACTTTGCACATTCTATTAAAGATCTAGACCTTGTTTTCTGGTATTTCCAAATCCAAAATGGAGGAAGACACCCTATCTACCATCAATGACTATGTACATGATGTACATATTGTATTTCTGTTCTTTGGTCGCATTTTTATCTCTTTTGACAGGCTCACAATTCCCGTTTTCATTCTCTATATTCATGGTTTTTAAAAAGAACTGGTAAACCGATTTCTTATCAAAAACAATAATTTAAAGCATGGCAAAAAATGGGTTGAATAGTTATCAAAGGTACCAGGATTATAATTTAGTACGCTTGAACATACACCTTGCACAATACAGCCTTTGACAATCTCCTGAATTTCTACCAATAACTAATTTGCAAGAAAAAGGTGTGGGAAAAAAACCAATTTAAGTTGTAAATCATCTATCATCATGATCATTGTGACATTGTCTATAACTTATTTTAAACATGTTAAAGAAGGTAAACAAAATTCAAGTGATGTTTCTTACAATGTTAACTTAAGCATATCAAGACTAACCAGATGCTCCACAGGGCGCAGCTTTATACGACCACAGAGGTTGAACACTGAACGGTCGGGGCAAGTATGGACACAACATTCAAGCTGGATTCAGCTCTAAATTTGGATTGTGATTAAAAAGTTGACACAGCATAGGTTTCTGACACAGAATGAATGTGGTCTAATAAACTTAAAATTTGTTTTTTGCCTTTGAGCAATTCACTATGCTGTTGAATATTAATCCTCTCAAAAAAAATGTTTGAAGAAATTTTCTTTTTATTTATGAAATCTGAAATGAGAAAAATTGACCCCCCACCCCAATTTTTTTTTCACACCCCCCTTTCCCTTATTCCAAAACTGATCTCAATTCAAATTACTAATGGAGTTTGCAACAATAACTACTCATTTAAATACATCATATAATATTAAAATGTAACAGTAACAGGATAGACAATTGTAGACAAAAACGTCGTTAAATTTTTTATCTTAACATATAGTTGCAAAACGAATGAAATATTTCGTTGTTTGAACTCATCTTTAGGTTATAACGTCTTAATCTTCCCAATTAAGCATTTGCAGGTGCAATACTGATATCGGTTACAGGATAGACAAAAAGGTAACAGGATAGACTTTTATATAGTGATATATCATAAATGTACGTTCCTGTTACCAATGAAATAAAGAGAAAAGTAAACTAACTTATCAGAGATTTACTTGATGTTGGGTTTATTTGAAAGGGTGAAAAAATGCCGACCAATTTAAATTGCTATCTGAGACGTGTGTTACTGGTGGTAATTTTTACAACCTTTGAAAGCCAATTTTTAGAGACATTTTTCAGTACAACCTGGAAAATTGACAAATAATCTATTATTTTACAGAATGAATATATATATAGAAGTTTATTCTCTTGCAAACCATATAATTGGCTACGTAAAACAAGCTTAACATTTTATCAAAAACCTATTCTTAATAACCCAAAATTTCTTTTGAAAATGGTAACAGGAGAGTCAGACAAAATATTGTACCCCCGATCAAAAAATGTTTCAAGATATTCTTGTATGACATCATCAAGATTGCATCTTTTAATATGTTGTTCTTAAAGTGCTCTTTGTTTTGATTTACTTATGCAGAGGGTTGTTTGAATAAGTAACTTTAAAGTTTTAAAGGGAAACTTCACGATTTTTCACTTATCATCTTATTATGTTCATAATATCATAAAAAACATATTTACCAAGTTTTATTTTGATATGAAAACTAATAAAGAAGAAAATAGGGAATTATTAATTTTATTTCTTCAAACTTCCTGACTTAACTTATGTGACGTAGTTTTAGTCTTTTTGCATGCCTGTAGTGAAATAAATCTCATTTAAGTCTTGTTCGTTAACCATATAATAACACGATTTAAAGCACATCGACGACTTTTGGTGTAGCTATCAACCAACTAAAAACAAGTGATAGCCATACACCTTTTAAAATTAGATTGTAGGATTTATGTGTGGATTTTTGATACAAATTTTAGTAATTAAAATAAATCATACAATAGAAAATTTTAAGATTTTTTTTCCTACAAATACTTTAACTGACTTGTAGTGTGGAAATACATTGTACAATGTGTATTGTTATGTGACACTTAGTGAATGTTGAATGGTGGCTAAACTCGAGGTAATTAAAAGATTAGCATTGTGTCACCTTTTGATCTTCAATCAGTGAATTCTAGTCGTCACGGTTCACCATTCCAGGTGTGAACAACATGTTGTATGAATAATGAATGGGAGTGCATAAGCTCACTTTTAAATGAATTATGACTTCTGATTACTTTTGTAACGATGAAATAATTAATTTAATTGATGAAATTTATAAATAATAATAGCCTTCTAAACACGAGTGTATGAACTAATAAAGGGCTGCGCTTAGGCGCATGATACGCCCGTTGCTCTTTTAACTTGTCTTTTATGCTTTAAATGAATTTATATGATCAACTAGAAATAGTGTGAGCCCTGTCAAATACAAATAATAAATAAAAATGCACAAAAAAATTGGCACTATTAAGGCTACCTCAAATTTAACTAAGTTTGTTTTCTTAATTTTTCATCCATACATAAAATTTTGTGAAAGTGTTAGTTATAGTCCCAAAATTGGAAAAATCCCCCCTTTTTTAAGCATAAAAATTCATAACACGGAAATGTAAAATCTGAAATTTATAAAAATTGAAAGGGAGCTTACATTAATAGATATAAACAATTCACCAAAGTTTCATGGACATTGGTGAAAGCCTTTTTGGGTTATTGTCCTCAGTGTTAAAAATCACCCTTTTTTTATGAATAAAGCCCCATAAATCCAAAACTTAAAATCTGAAATTTATTAAAATTGAAAGGGAGCTTACATCAATAGATATAAACAATTCACCAAAGTTACATGGACATTGGTGAAAGCCTTATTGAGTAATTGTCCGAAGTGTTAAAAATCCCCCTTTATTTATGTATAAAGCCCCATAAATCCAAAACTTAAAATCTGAAATTAAAAAAAAACGAAAGGGAGCTTACATCAATAGATATAAACAATTCACCAAAGTTTCATGGACATTGGTGAAAGCCTTTTTGAGTTATTGTCCGAAGTGTTGAAAATCCCCCCTTTTTTATGAATAAAGCCCCATAAATCCAAAACTTAAAATCTGAAATTAAAAAAAAACGAAAGGGAGCTTACGACAATAGATATAAACAATTCACCAAAGTTTCATGGACATTGGTGAAATGCTTTTTGAGTTATTGTCCGAAGTGTTGAAAATTCCCCCTTTTTTTATGAATAAAGCCCCATAAATCAAAAACTTAAAATCTGAAATTAAAAAAAAACGAAAGGGAGCTTACGTCAATAGATATAAACAATTCACTTAAGTTTCATGGAAATTGATGAAGGTGTTTTTGAGTTATTGTCCGAAGTGTGGACGACGGACGGACAGACGGACGGACGGACGGACAGACGGATGGACGGACGGACGGACAGACGGACGGACGGACGGACAACGGTATACCATAATACGTCCCGTCCCGGGCGTATAAAAATTGTACTATTTTATATTTAAATTAGAATCGGTAACCTTTAATATTTATAACAGATCATTACCAATTGCAATTATATAATTTAGTCCATCCAACGCGATCTTTTTTTTACATATATTCAGGAATAAATGTTCTCATCAAAATATTTTAAATCTCAAAACGCACAAATACTTAAGCTATTTGAAGAAAAAAAGATGTTTAAAAAATTGACAGGAAATTTAAGGATCTTCTTGGAATGGAATCCAAAAAATAAAGAACAGCTATTCCTTTCTAGTGTGAAAAACATCAACAAAATTTATACATAATCGGGAATGTCCTTATTAAAATAGTCTTTGTCTCACAACATATAATACTTTAGTTATTTGATCAACGATGTTTTAAAAAAAAAAATAGTTGGATAAAACAACCGTACGATTGACAAGATATCGACACACAATTACAACTACATCAGGTTACTATAGTTTTAGTCCTTATAAATGTTTTACGAGACATATGGTGGTCTCGAAACTGAGGAGATGACAAAATGGCGGCACGCAGGGAATTGACACTCTAAATTTAAAATCGATGGTGATCTCTTATCTAGCAGAATAAAACTTAATATAAATATCTATGAATTTGAGCATTTTTATACAGAATGGACATTTTTTTTGCGAAGTTTCCCTTCAATAAATTTTTCAATTATACATCTAATGAACCATGCATGTATGTAACACATTATTTTAACGACATAAAATGATGCACCTTTGCATTCTTGCACAGTAAACTGCTGCATTTTTACTCTCATGGTACCCTTCGTGAATAAAGATGCAAGGGAAGAAACTATTTTAAAAAACAGGAACCCAGGACAAACACAAACTAAATGATAACATTAAACAGGTAATTTCGCCCTAAAAAATATAGAAAAATACTTAATTTTTGGGGTCTAAGTAGAAGTAGAAACAACCATATATCATCCTTGTACCGACACTGCCTTTTTACCTTGACAACATCTAACGGCTATAAATGAACGTTTCGGCAATCAAGTGCACCCCTTTGACATCAGACATATTTTCGAACATCCTGGCACTTGAAATTTCTGGGAGGTGAAATTCTCGGGATTTTACCTCAAACTCTATGGGAAAATACAATTTTTAATTCCAATTTAAAACCAAACGGTAAAAGATATCACAAAGATTTTTAAAACACATGTCTAGTATGATACGGAGATTTGAAAAAACGATCTCAAATTTTATTTTAATGATTCAACAAAAAATAAATTGAGTTTTAAGTTTGTGTACCTATATTCAGTATGAAACGCAGTTTACGGGCAATCTCAGTCAAGAAAGTATCGTCTTCATCAATCATTCAGTAAAAAATAATGATCATTAAAAATCAGAAAAGGGTTATGTAAAAAATTTGGTGAAATTTGGCATACACTTTTAGCTTGTTGAACTACTATATTTATAACACATTGTAAAAAAATTGATAAATTTACCGTTTTTTATTCTCCGTGAGAAATATTACTGAACAAATTCTTTCAAAATAGGTGATCATTTGTACAGAAAGCACAGTAAAATTGGAGAAAAACGTTCTTAAATTTGCAACTTCAAATGCACAGATTTTTCTTTACAAAAACTATTTAGTACTATGTAGATCTAATAATAATCGTACATTAATTTATGTTTTAATAATATAAAATATTCATATGGTCACCGACTTCCCTTTTTTGTATCCACCAACCCCTGAATGAATATAGCGAGTCGAAAAAACCCACTTGGAGGGTATGTACTTTAATATCTATTTTACTATATTTCGTCGTTTATATGTGCACAAGGACGTATAACTAACATACGTCTAATATACGTCCTTGATGTGCAGTATACAATCTGAAATTTTAAATTGAAATCAAGGTTGATATCAACTATGCTTCAAAAAATGAAAACTTTGAAGACCAGCATAACCTCTCTACGAAGTGAAGTAACACTACACCAAAATAACTTGAATACAAGGAGATGTGGCATGATTGTCAACGAGACAACTTTCAACCGAAGGTTCAGTGAAATAGATGCGAGTCCATCTGTCTGAGTAAATAGATATAGGAAGATGTGATGTGAGTGCCAATGAGACAACTCTTCATCCAAATAACAATTTATAAAAGTAAACCTTTATAGGTCAATGTACGGCCTTCAACATGGAGCCTTGGCTCACACCGAACAATAAGCTATAAAGGGCCCCAAAATTACTAGTGTAAAACCATTCAAATGGGAAAACCAACGGTCTAATCTATATAAAAAATGAGACTACATTCTTAGCAAAATATTTTGATCTGCTTTTACATTCGAAGCAAATCCTAGCATCCAAGATATTCATTATAATTATAAACGAAAATACGAGAAGCAGACTATAAAAACCCAAGAAAAACCACACACTCACATATTTGCACTTTAAATGTACATCCAGACTCATACAGATCTTCATAATTTCCATACACAATACCATAGTGGAATCAAGTTCCTGTAGTATTTGTACAGGCAATATCAATTGATAGCTTCATGAATCAGCTTACTCCTGGGGCCAGGGGTGCTGTGTCATCGAAAGTGTCCTGTCTTTTAAGATATTTCTTAGGACACATTATAGGACAGTCTCAGAAAATGTCTTATTGCAGTCCTACGTGAATTTTTCTCGTTACCGTTCAGTACATACTGTTGCAATTATTTTTATAAGAATATGCAGTAGGATTTCTGTACGCTACATTAGGTTTGCACACATATTATGCTTAAATCTTATATTTAAAATAGGCATTCAAAGTAAAAATATTCTTAATCAAGGAAAGTAAAAGGAAGAAAATGTCTAGAAGAAAATGTGATTTAAAATAAATACAATTTATACCATTAAATTGTGTACACATGCGTTTACGGTAAAATATGTTTAGTTGTAAATAATTAGATGAGACGACTCAAAGTGCCAAACTGTCAAGATTTTTTAGTTCAAAGGGGAATCACGTGTAATGATAATTTTGGTAAAAAAACACCCATTTGTATTGCTTTACCGGGTGGGGGTGGTGGGGGCTGGATAATCTATATGCTTTACCGTTACCCCACACAATGAATGAGTAAGAAGAGAAGTCCAAATTTTAAAGACACAGAAGTTCAAATTCTACTTACTACTACATAATGTTATCAGATGTCAATCTTACAGTGCTTGATCCGACAATTTATACGAACAGCGCAAGCAAGCCAAACAAATTTAAACTAAGAGCTTTTTAGTCGTGCTAAAGTTGGGGCCAAAAATAGGACATATATATATATCGTAAGATAAGAACTTTTCGATAACACGACTAAGAGGAAACAAATTCTCCTATAAAGATGATCTTAGGACATATATTAATAAGTCATAAGACACCTTCGATGACACGGCGCCTAGTTTTCTCTGTACTATTTTAATAGCATAAATAAAGATTGTAAATAATTCCAATCGTAAGTTTGTTGCACTAAATAATTATTTTCTGTAGAAATTGGGGTACTAGTAATTTTTGTATAGATAGTCCACGTATGCAACAGTATGTAATAATTGATGTCGATAGAATATTGCCAGTATAAATAAAGAAGAAGAAGGACCCTGTTTTAAGAATTATCTATGAATTTGAGATTACCACTGTATAGTTCCATATCCATAGCGAGAACTAATTTAACAGATCTAATATCTTATGCATTTCCTGTACGTCGATTGCAGTGGGAAACAAATATATGGCATTGCACAAGGTCACGTTTTTCCGGACTGTTTTTGATGTCTTTACACTTAACCCATTGGATGTTGGATGTGTACTGATTAATATTTTAGACTTAGATGCATGAGTTTTTTTCATTAGTTGTTTTTGTCTTTGAACTAGGTGTCCATAACTGCGAGTACTGTCAGATAGATCGGTACTTAGTGTTTGTCTGTTGTCTGGATGTATAAGTACTGGTCGACGTCCACTCTGTGTTTTTTTGTTAGATGTATTAGATGTCTTGTTATTTATATCCATATGATAAGTCAGAGACTGGGTTAGGCCTTTTTCAACTGATTTTTATAGTTGAACAGTTACATCACTGTCTCAGGTTAGCTGGAGAGTTGTCGACTTTAAACAAGTTTAACCCCGCAACATTCTTTATGTGCCGGTCTCATGTCAGGAGCCGTGTCATCAAAAGTGTCCAAAGTTTGTCTTAAGATATTTATATCAGACTGAACATCGAAGGTCCTCTAAGATAATTTTAACAAAAATGTCTTATCGTAATCCAAATGCAATTTTCTAGTTGCCGTATAATGATGCAATTGTTTTAACAAGAATATACTGCACAAAAAAGTAGGATTTCTGTATGCTACATATTAATTAGGTTTCACACATATTTTAAATCAAGTAAAAGGAAGAAAATAAGGAAGAAGATGTCATTTAAAATAAATTAAATTTGTACCGTGAAATTGTGTACTCATTCATATTCGATTCTAGGGTAAAATATACGTTAAGTTATCATGAAATATTATAATTAGATGAGACGAATTCAAAGAGCCAAACTGTTTATATTTTTGAGTTCGAAGGGGAATCTCGTGAAATCTTGGTATAAAAACTCGAGACATAAACTATTTATTAAACATAGAACAGATGCGGATTTAGAGGGGGCCCAGGCCCCTCCCCTTTTCTGGGAAAAATTTGGTTGATTATACAGGGAATCACTGAATCATGACCAGAGCGAGTGGCCCCCTCTTAGGCAGTCAGTGGGCCCCCTATTATGAAAATTTCTGGATCCGCCACTGTAGAATTAAAATAAATGGACCATATTAAATAAAACACTTTGATTACGAGTTATAGTTTCACCCGAGTCAATTGTCTTGACAAAAAACAACTTATATTATCATAACAAGTTGAAAACTTTTATTTTTTTAATTTGAAAACAAACAACTGTTTTAAATTTTATAAAGGCTAATAAAAGCCATTGTCCCTATTGTTGAAGGCTGTACAGTAGCATATAGCTGTAAATTTCTGTAATTTATCGATTCGGTCAATTGTGGAGATTTGTAAGGAAACGACCGTTTAACTTCAAGAAAGGGCGGGAGGGTTTTTTTTTCTTTCATTTTTTAAAAATATTCTGATCCCCAATTTGAAGAATGAACATATTGTGGTGAAGTAGATGCCATATTTTTTTTTAAATTCTGAATCCAGAGTTTCCCCATGCCTTATATATAGTGTTAAATTTTGAAGAAAAAAATAATTTAATTGATGTCATTGATAACGGATCATAACGACGAAAAAAAAAATAAAAATGAAAAATAAAAAAAAATGACTCCGACAAAAAAAAATTGAAGTTAAATAGCTTTCATGAATTCGAAGTCTTTGGAAATGTTTCAAATATAGAAGCCAATCAATAAAAAAGAGAAGGTCTTTTATTTACAATCTAGTGAAGATATGGGTTGATTTTTTTTTCACAGCAACTCCAGCAAAGAAACTTGCCAAAGTAAAAATGGCGGACATGCGTTGGTGTATCTGGAAACCTATGTTGCTTCTTCAAATATTTAACCCTGCTGGATTCATAAGTTATACCAAAATAATAAAGTATTATACCCGCATAATTTATTGGCATTGTAAAACCAATTCCTTACCCTTTTACGATAGGTTTCTTCCCATTTTAGCTTCACTTTGACTGAACAAAGAGTTTAAAAACAAACAATTAGAAGTTCGACGTACGCTTTCATGACGACGCAATTTTAAAATGTGCGTTATTTGTTATGGAATTTGAAGATTTGATCTTACCAGTTATTTTTACGTCAAAAATATCCTGTTTCATAATGTAACCTGTAAATTTTCTGCAATTGAAATGAACTTGGAAGCACAAATTTTCATGTCCGCCATTTTCCCTTGTTTTTACCAACAACTTCTATGGGTGCTCTCTATCACGTCCGCGTTATTAACATAAAGGAAGCACCTGTAGCTGAAGTTGTCATTCTTAAATTTTGACGTAGTAGTAGCAAGTAACCAAGATGCCAAGCCCAAGTAAAAGAAGATCCCGATCTAGGTCCAGGAGCAGGAGCAAATCTCCAAAGAGAAGTCCAGCAAAGAAGGCAAGAAAGACACCAAAGAAACCAAGAACAGCCGGTGGAGTAAAGAAGCCATCTACTTTATCCATGATTGTTGCTGCCATCACAGCAATGAAAAACAGAAAAGGGTCTTCAGTCCAAGCCATTAGGAAGTACATCCTGGCTAACAACAAAGGAATCAACACTTCTCACCTTGGATCTGCAATGAAGTTGGCTTTCGCTAAGGGATTGAAATCTGGTGTTTTAGTCAGACCCAAAACTTCCGCTGGTGCTTCTGGTGCAACTGGTAGCTTCCGAGTTGGAAAAGCACCTGCTTCTCCCAAGAAAAAGGCAAGGAAAGCAAAGTCACCAAAAAAGAAGAGTTCAAAGAATAAATCTAACAATGCTAAGGCTAAGAAGTCACCACGTAAGAAGGCTGCAGTTAAAAAGTCAACGAAGTCTAAGGCCAAAAAGCCAAAGTCTCCAAAGAAAAAGGCTGCCAAGAAACCAGCAAGAAAGTCTCCAAAGAAGAAGGCCAGGAAGTCACCAAAGAAGAAGGCCACCAAGAAAGCTGCAAAGAAATAGATTTTATTTCCAGAAACAACACAAACCAAAGGCCCTTTTAAGGGCCACCCAAATATTTCAAAAAGAATCTCTTTTGTTGTACAGTTGTTATTGTAATTATCAAGATGTGTCCTTTTTCCTTTACTATATATTTGAATTTTTACTTTAAATTTCCTGATTTCCCCGCACTTTTTAGAATAATATTAATCTTTCTAAGACCCCGTTCACACTAGCATTTTTGTCAATCGATCTAAATAAAACCAATTAGGAGGGGGGATAGGACCTTAATCGGGACTCCGGGATCGGGTGTTTTTAAGCTCGGGATTTCGGGATCCGGGAATCCTTTTTTCGGATTTCGGGACGTTTCAGTTTGTATTGTCATAGTCAAGATGTGTCCTTTTTCCTTTGTTATAATATTTGAAGTAACTTAAATTTCCTGATTTCCCCGCACTTTTTAGAATAATATTAATCTTTCTTATGGGTTTACCCTTAGGTCATATGTATATTTATATCGTTCGGTTGACGCTGTACTTTGTTTCATTAGCGTGCACCCCTTTATTCAATCAACAGCTACTCAAATAGATTCCGGGGAATTCAAATACAATGATTCTAAAAAGGATCTATATATCGTTTTAACTCCCGTATTTAGTGAACACCAAGTCCTATACAGTATATATAGTCTTTTAAGTTTTCCCTCTGTATTTCTATATAAATAATAAATAAAATAAAAACAATATTAACAAATTCTGCAAAGAGAAAATATAAAGTGATTGTCACAAGTAGACAGTCAATCAAACAACTCAGAATATAGTAATCATTGGTGTAAAGTAGCCAAAGTAAACCGGGTTCACGGATTCAATTCTTAAAATGTAAATTTTAAATTTCAGACCAATTTGAAATCAATCAATTTTTATAGAAAAAATGAATAAATAATATTTCATTCCTATTCAAATACAGCTTGTTTGTTTATGCAAACTTAACTAAATGAGTAATTTTTTTTATGCTTCATCTAAAACTGAGCTACCATATTATGACCTAGTTTCGATGCATTTTGTGTCTAGTGATACACGAACACATATTAAGGTGGTATGGGGGTCTTCCTCCATCTTGGATTGTAAAAAACAGTGAACCAAAGGTCCAGATTTCCTATCAAGTTAGCAAAATTTGATGCAGGAATGCAGATATTTAATATGAATTTTCATTTAAAGAACCAATTTATAAGAATATAACTTATAAGTATTAATATTTTTGCAAATGTTGATTATTTTTATTTGTTTTTGATTTTTTTTAAATTGCCATTTTAAGGGGAGGTAACTCTAAAATAGTGCATTTTCTGAAGGATTCTACATGGAATTTTCCTATTTTGTATTTTAGCCGGAAAAAACTCACGGTGACCCTATCTTTTCTTTTGAAATTCTCAAAGCATTGTCTGAAAGCCATCTTTTTCTTAAGTATTTAACAGTTCATTCATTTTGTTTAGTTTCTAACCACAAAATGGTGTTTTTTTTTTCCTGTATAATCCTTACAAAATGTGTCATTTTGTCGCGTCCTGTAGCTTGAGAAAATGCGCGTCGACCTATCATTTTTATTTTATATTTCAACATATATCAGTAGATGCTACGTTTTGGCAAAGTATGAACAAATTCTATCATTTTTATTTTAGACTCCCATACCACCTTAATACATGTCATTACATGGATAAAACGTAATAACGAATGATGATTCTTATCAATTCTTGTGTGTTATGCTGAAAAATCGAGCTTTGGCCGAAAACAATAGATTGAAGGATATTTGTTTCCTTCTATTTTCTCTTGTATATTTACAATAAAATTGAGAATGGACACGAGGAATGTGTCTAAGAGACATGGTCTTCAACACAGTACAGCAAGAAAATCCTGCATAAATATTTCCCCCTTGATTCTGTATTTTTTGCTCATTATTCTCTATTCTGTAAACAACCCTGTTAGACCCTGGTCGTTGATTTTTATCACTCAAACATAAGTGTTTAAACAAAACTGCATGGACCGTAATCATGTTTATTCTATCAATAAGTATAGTCGCTCAGGAGAATATCAATTCGAAAAACTAACAAGTTGTTGGATGGGACATTGTATGATGAACTCAACTGTTATAAAGAAAACATTCTACATGTAAATATGGACCAATGAAATAATAAAAATCAATTTATATCCATACGGGTTCATTAAAATGAAAGAGCTCCGAGTAAATTGTTCAAAATTGTCAAACAACAGTGACAAAATCATATCAAAAACATTAAAAAAAAAACATCTTTGCTACATACATTTTTACTATAGTGTTCCTTTTCTGATATATTTCTCTTCAAGTTAAAATGCCATTGCCACAGTAAAAGTTGAAATGAATTCATTATCTCAAAGCCTGATATTTCATTGACACCCTGTACAATCGCTTCCACGGCTATTACACAATCACTTGGAACCTTCTTTAGCTTGGACAAATGTATAAAATACACGAAGCCATATTGCATGGATAAAACGGAGATGTAGATGTTGAATAAAATTGAGAATGGAAATGGGGAATGTGCCAAAGAGACAACAACCCGACCATAGAAAAACAAAAACAACAGCAGAAGGTCACCAACAGGTCTTCAATGTAGCGAGAAATTCCCGCACCCGGAGGTGTCCTTCAACTGGCCCCTAAACAAATATATACTAGTTCAGTGATAATGAACGCCATACTAATTTCCAAATTGTACACAAGAAACTAAAATTAAAATAATACAAGACTAACAAAGGCCAGAGGCTCCTGACTTGGGACAGGCGCAAAATTGCGGCGGGGTTAAACATGTTTGTAAGATCTTAACCCTCCCCCTATACCTCTAGCCAATGTAGAAAAGTAAACGCATAACAATACGCACATTAAAATTCAGCTCAAGAGAAGTCCGAGTCTGATGTCAGAAGATGCAACCAAAGAAAATAAACAAAATGACAATAATACATAAATAACAACAGACTACTAGCAGTTAACTGACATGCCAGCTCCAGACTTCAATTAAACTGACTGAAAGATTATGATTTCATCATATGAACATCAGGCACAATCCTTCCCGTTAGGGGTTTAGTATCATACCATCATAACATATATATGGTGATTATTATCCATTTTTGGGCGTTATGTGTTGTGCGTTATACCGGAAACTATAGATTGTGTGATTTTTTCCTTCTATTTTCTCTAGTATATTTACAATAAAATTAAGAATGGAAACGAGGAATGTGTCGAATGACAACAACCCAACTAAAAATGCAGAAAACGATCGAGGCTACCAATAGGCACAGCGAGACAATCCCGCATTTATCTTTTTGGCCATTAATTCTGTATTTTGCTCATTATTCTCGATTCTTCTAACCACATTCAGACCCTGCCGTTGATTTGCTCCATTAAATTGTTTCACATACGATACGATACGAGAAAAAATATTTCATAAATCATGCCGTTTAATTTGATGGATAGTTGCCTCATTGAGAAATTGTACCCCTTCTCCTTGTTTTTATATTCATGTCAGATAAGATCGGTGCTTTATGTGTTTTTTGTCTTCTTTTTTTTTTTTTATCGTAATTTAACTAGTTTTCATTTTTTCACATATATTTTTATGTCTGTTCTGACACGAAATAGATCTTTATTTGTTTAATTAGAGAGTTGGGAAATGTCTTGCCGCTAGACGTAGTATAGAAACAATCATCAGTTCAAAATGCTAGATTTTTAAGCTTGCGTGTACATGATAAATGAAAGCCATTGAACGTGAGTGATGCAGGACGCATTGGCCACACTGCTGTATCAACCACGGTCTCTTTCGATACAATCATACTTAACTTTAACAGTTGCAATTAAAACAGAACCCATCGAACACCCCTGGTTGCGGGTGTGCGTTCTGATCATATGTTTTTAATTATCATTCCATTGATCTATCTTTAGAAGTCATTATGCTTTTGTCAACATTGTTTAGAAAATATCAAACAGTATGCAAATTCTTATTCTTATTATAAATCAGACACATACAAGTGTTATACTATCAATTTCAACAGTTTTCTCTTGTTTTTATATGATGCATTTTTACTCAAATATCAATTATCTTTTTCATTTGAACAATTTTCTTTTTGTCAATTAAAATTTCCAAAACAAATTTCTATAACCAAAATAATGATTATGAAAAATATGAAAAAGTATGGCCGAATCAACAGGTGTCAAACTGGTAATGTGCCGAAATGACCTATGGACGAACTGGTATTGTGGCCGAAACGTCTCAAAAGCAACTTGGGACGAGATAATGTTATCATTTAGTTTTGCCCATTTAACCGGAAGTGTCAAATAAGTCTAGAAGCATGCCGTCAATAGACGCAGAGTATGTTTGGCTTAAAATTACTATATGATAGTCTACTATTTTCAAATCTCAAAGACTCCCTAACCTTGATAAACTCTATAACTTTTTTTCTATTTTAGGCCGAAAGGATTCAGTTGGGCCGAACAGGTAGAGCAAGGAGAAGATGGTAAGGCGCCTTTGACATATTGTCATCTTATATGTTCCAGCTGCTTTCATTATGATCATATACTAAAGGGAGTAAATAAACCAGAAGGTTCTGTTTGGTCTCATTGTCTTGTATCGTTTATAAATTTAAAAGGGTGGTTGCCTATGGAGAAAACGTTTTTCATTATAAGTTAGTCACATGATCACTGTCGGTGTCAATCAATAGTCTACATAAATTAGCCATAGATAGCATGGATAGCATACATCAATATTATAGATGCTGTCATGTTTGAAAAGCATCAGGCTTTTAGTTGAAAAATTTCTAAAATACCAATTGCTTTCATTATGTTCTTTCCAAACTAGTCCAAATTCTGTATTCTGTAGGTGTCGCTGTTGACACTGGATTGTCTCCCTTGTAATTATTCAAGTCTCGCTTGTATATATATTTCACTCTGGAAAACAACTCACTTGTACTTTAAATAAAAGTTTATGGTGTCTTGCAAGGCTGTAATCTGGGACACCTTCATGATAGAAAGGCGTCCTGGAAAAAATAGCCTTGAAAGACGATGGGTCTCTGTGAAAACTGTTAAAATATGGAAAAATAAAGGTTGGCAGGTAGGTGAAACTTACATAAATGAAATGAAAAATGAACAGATTGATGCCCAATTTATGTAATTCCAAGGCCGTCAGTCGGCACCAGAAGCGATGAAGCAGCGCATCTATTTTGGGTGGGCAAATATCCACTTTTTGATATGGGACGAGCTCTGACGTCCAACGGCCCCAGCTTGTCTGGCAAACCAGCCGTTGGACGTCAGAGTAATCTCGGACTACACAAAACACAGATCAATTTTGAATTTTTGGTGGAGTCACTATAAACGATCTACAGTTGTGCCCCTTTAATTCATATGTAAAGATACGCTGAATTTTATGCTGCATTTCTAAAACTTTAGTCATGTTAGTTTGCCTCAACCAAATGCTATGAACAATGTACTGAAGTTAGCCTTAAGTTAAACAAATGTTATGAAACTTTTGCACATTGCTTATTACCGCATAATACAGATCAAGTTTGAAATTTGGTGGTGTCACTTATAGTGTTCTAAACTCATCCCTTTTCAAATGGAAAAATTGTTGAATTTTTATGCCCCACCTACAATAGTAGAGGGGCATTATGTTTTCTGGTCTGTGCGTCCGTTCGTCCGTCCGTCCGTCTGTCCGTTCGTCCGTCTGTCCCGCTCCAGGTTAAAGTTTTTGGTCAAGGTAGTTTTTGATGAGATTGAAGTCCAATCGACTTAAAAAAAAAATAGAGTTTTTACCCCAATTTCACGGTCCACTGAACATGGAAAATGATAGTGCGAGTGGGGCATTCGTGTACTGAGGACACATTCTTGTTATTTCTGTTCTCTAAAAACTTAATATAAGATTGCCTTTACCACATGTTATGAAACTTATACACAATACTTATAACCACAAAACACAAGTACAAATTCTAGTAGGGTCACTTTTACTGTTCTTCAGTTATGTCCCTTTATAACTTTATATGATATGCAAATGGGGCACTTTCTGTGTGTCATGTACAGATTCCACATTTATTTTTAGTGTGGTTGCACAGTATAACTCTGCAGACTTTCACATTTCTAATCCATTGTCCATATTTAATCCACCATCATGGTCTCAATGAGAATCTTTAAGTACATAACATTCAGTTATTCTTCAATAGTTGATAATTGTGTCATTGATGTAATTCAGTTTTCTGCACTTTATAGTAACCTATCTTCTGCTATAGATTATTGCTCTAGACTTACCTTGTGATTAAGGAAAAGTTCCATGTGGTCAGGAAAATGAGTAAATAAACTGAGCGTGAAACTCAACAGCAACACTTGTGAAAATTTAACAATGTTGGATTACATCGTAGAAAATCGTTAAGGATAATTTGATGGACATGGGGCACCATGAATAAAACATGTTGGGACATCACTTTCCATGGAGACCACATGAAAATTTCTCAGATTTTGTCTGCAAAAAAGAAAATTGACGCACCATTCCAAACGTCTCTTATGTTTTTCTGAAAATGAGGCTAGAAAAATATATACATATAAAATAAGGTGTCAGATGTGATATGATTGCTGATGAGACAACTATTCACCAGAGTTCAAATGGAGAGGATATAAGCAATTTAACCACTGAACTATAGGCTCCTGACTTCAAATGGACAGGCACATAAAGAATGTGCCTTGTTAAACATGTTTATTTACATTAAAAGACAAAACTTTGTTCAAAAATAAATGACCCAAATGATAATTCAGATGATTTATTTTCAGGAGTTCTGCCACCTTCTACAGAGACCATTGATGAAAACAAAGGCATCAAAGTAATCACAGAATACAAGTACAATGAAGATGGTAAAACTGTCAAGGTCAGTAATCCTGTTTAACATGTAGAACCAATAACCATGATAACATGCATTTCACCAGTATTTAGGTTATGCTTGATTATAATAAATGAGGCCACTGGCCATGGACATTAAGCATAACATTGTAAATTCTTCAAGTTTTAAACAGCATTTGAAAAACACTTTTGACAAGTGCTGAAAGGTTTCGGTAAATCCCACATGAAACATTAGCAAAACGTTATCAGTTATTAAATGTAAAAATGTGGAGAAAGTAGTAAATATTTAGACCATTTGTTTCTTGTGCAAATCTGAACATGGTTATGGTAAATTGATTTTGTTCAACTTCGTGGTTAAACCAGAGACAGTATATTTAAGTTGTGTTAAGATAGAACATAATTGAAATCTAAATAGACACAATCAACCATAGAAAACCAAAAATGACAAATTTACAGATTAACAGATTAGTATAAAAATTGAACTATAGTTTACAAGTGAAAAATAGTCACAGTAGATTATTTCAAAGGTCATGCAAACAATATATTTGATCAAAGATTAAGTATCAAGGACTTTATTTTAAAGGCAATGCATATAAAGACTGGTAATAAATAACCAGCAGAAGAAGAAAAAAAACCAACTTGTACAATTCAAAAATTGATTTCACCAAATAAAATCACATTTTGACTTGCAGAAATAGACAAGTTAAAGTTTTAATTAATTCTGAGAGCTTTGACTGTAATAATTGGTAATATTTTTTGCTTTTGTTTTACTTGTAGATTATTAAGACATACAGGATTGAAAGAAGAAAAGTCCCAAAATCAATTGCTAGAAGAAAGGTATATGTTTGTTACGGTTTAATTGATTGTGTTAATTTTGAGATCCATTCATCGCCCATTGCTGACAAAATTAGATACTTATATTATGTATCACATTCATAGCTTTTAATTTTGCCTGAGTAACAAAGTTGATTGTAAATAAACAGATAAGAATATTTCCTAGATTGTAATTAATATCCCTGGGATGAATGGAAAGAGGGTGTGTTGCTTACTTCTTTCCATCTATCAGATGGAATTATAATATTTTGTTCATGAAGCAGATTAACACATGTAACAATGAGAGCATTCTAAAATTTGGTATCACACCCCTAATGCATTATGTGAGCATGCTGTACAATGAAACAGTGTTAGAAGCTTTTCCACATCTATTGCTCATTAACTGTTAACCAAATACTTATAGTAGGGTAGCATTCATAGTACATCTTGTTTTACTCTTTTGAAATTAACATAATTTACAACTTGTTTACAGAATTGGAGGAAGTTTGGATCAGCAGAGAAGGATCCACCAGGCCCTAACCCTGCCAATACTATAGTACAAGTAGAAGAAATCCTCATGCAGTTTGTTCAAAATGATGAGGTAAGAAAGAAGGAAAGAAATATAGGGATACAAAGAAATTAAAATCGAAATGGTAGAGGCAAGACAACAAAATTTACAGATCAAAATCGAAACAAACTAATAAAAACAAAAATCAGAAAAGCTGTATAAAATGCAAATATATATTCTTTACATGATACTTGTGCATGGATCATAATTTGCAGAAACTACCTCAGGTGAACTTGACATATGTCAGTTTTGGCTGTTCTTTTGACTACCTCAGGTGAACTTGACATATGTCAGTTTTGGCTGTTCTTTTGATGGCCTTTCTAAGTTTGGTATGCTCTGAAAGATTTTTGTCCTGTTGTTGGCTTTACAAACTTTTTGTCTTGATGATACATGATGAAGCTTACTTCCAGGGAAATCAGTATGATATGTTTGGTTTTCATCTTTGAATAATAAGTTTTGATTTGTAAGTGTCGAAATTGTTGATGTTGTTTGCTTAAAAGTTATAAATAAATGAATAAATCTTCTAAATTTCATCAGTATAGTTTCCTGTCAGGTATGAATTCATTTTAAAATTAAGCTTTTATAAGCCTGATGTCCAACTAATATATTAAAACAAAAAAAATATTATGTTGGAGTGGACCTTTAGATTGGCATACAATACTGAGTGACAGTTGTATTACATGATAAGCATGGCAATCCTAAAATGAAAATTCAATTCAGTAATTTATTTGTATTTTAAAATGATTGATTAGTGAATACATGTGTATGATCATTTTGTATAATTTGATTGAAAATGGAAATGAGATAGTAGCAGTTAAGGCATGATGTCCTATGGTCAAATATTTTGTTTGGATTTAGATTTAAACTTTTACAATTTTACAGGTTAAAGAAGAAAAAGAAGAAGACCCACTGGCTAAACTGAAGGCCACGAAAATGGTGTCTTGTCGTATATGTAAAGGAGACCATTGGACTACTAAATGTCCATACAAGGACACTTTAGGTCCAATCCAGGAGAAACTACAAGATGGAGATAAACCAGCAGGAGAAGCAGGAGCAGTACCAACACCAGCTATTCCTGGGGCACCAGCTCAGGCTAATAAAGCAGGTGGAAAGTATGTCCCACCCAGTCTTAGAGATGGACCATCTAAAGGAAAAGGGGAGACAATGCAGTCTAAAAGAGGTAAAATAATCAGGGTTGTCAGTGATTATGACTGTACCATTGCAGACAATATTTTTTTAGGGGCCAGCTCAAAGACGCCTCCGGATGCGGGAGTTTCTCGCTACATTGAAGACCCATTGGTGGCCTTCGGCTGTTGTCTGCTCTATGGTCGGGTTGTTGTCGCTTTGACACATTTCCCATTTCCTTTCTCAAATTTAATATTTTATTCTACAGGTCTTTAGTGAATCAGTTTACAATTGACAGGAAAATTTTGAATTGGAATTAAAGTCCTATTTAGTTTGAGACAACAAGAGTTTACTGCAAGGGAAAAAACAAATAATTATACAATTGCTTGAGGGATATGCTGTATCTTATTCTTATTGTGAAGATGTCTTTTTGTAAAATTTAACACATTGTTTGAAATGATTTGGCCACTCGTGATATTATTATATTTATTTTAGATGTTTTTTTTTTGTGTTTGCCTCCTTCTATTGATTTGTAAATATTTCAGATGAGTCTGCTACTATTAGAGTTACTAATTTATCAGAGGATACCAGAGAGTCTGATTTACAGGAATTGTTTAGACCATTTGGTCCTATACAGAGAATTTACTTGGCAAAAGACAAAAATACAGGACAGTCTAAGGTAAGGCTAAATACTGCTCATGTTGTTAGTCTTAAGCATTATCACAAAACAATGGTACACCTGACAAGAAAATTGCATAACTTTTGCAAGGTGCAGGAATTAGTCCAGTCAAACTAAGATTTAACCTCAAACTAATTGCAACAGAAAATGTTTTAGTTCTAATCTATAGCATTATGTCCTTTATTTACACAGAAAAAAGTCCCATAAAATCTAAGGTGAGGAAAACTCAAAATCAGCATTTTTAATTTCCTATGGAAATTAACTTTGGAAGGGGAGATAACTCCGCAAAAATGAGTCCTTTCTTGATCAGTTTTTGGTTGATTTTCTTGAAAGTACGATACTTTGATGGGGTTATAAGTTTGTATTTGACTAAATTATATAATCTTCTGCTCATGAAATGTACAAAATGGAAGTGTTATGGGTAGTTATATTCTTTTGGTGCATTTTTCATTAAAGAAATTGCAAATTTGAAGCTTTGTGACCATTTTGAAAAAATAATATGAAAATTTGGTATTGTTTATATCTGTGTATTATATTCTTTCAGCATCTTACTTTTCTAAAGAAACTTTAAACCACAAAAAGAAGAATACATGCCTAATTATTTTTATCAAATTTGAGATTCTTTACCTTGACATGTTGAAAAATTCAATAAATGGTCAACTAATGAATTACGAAATCTAGATAATAGCTTGATAAAAGATATGAAAATACCTTTAGAGTTGTTTGTTATACTCTAAATACCACTAAAAAAATCAATAATCAATACATTCAAGTCGCAGATCCAGAACTTTTCCTATGGGGGGGGCCCGCTCCAGTCATGCTTCAATGATTCCCTATATAATCAACCTAATTTTTCCCACAAAAGGGGGGCCCGGGCCCTCCATGGCCCCCTGGATCCGCCTATGCATTCTGATGAATGGAAGCGGTTAAGTTATAATTTTGTATCAATTTTTATTGATATTTCTGCCTTTTTTGCAAGAGTTATCTCCCTTTTCAACGCAAATCTCCATAGGAATATTAAATGGTGATTGTTTAAGTCTTCCTCAAGTAAGATTTTATGGGACTTTTTTCTGTGTATATTTGGGGTATAATGCTAAAGATTAAAACTTAAAAATCTTCTGTTGCAATTACTTTCAGGTTAGGGTAAAATTTATGCTAGATTGACTGGACTAAATCTAATATCTGTTCTAAAAATATCCATGATGTCTGACATTGTTAAAGTCATCTTTAGAAAATAGGAGTTATCTTCCATTGTCAATAATTGTAGTTGAATCAACTACAACCAATGCTTTAGACATTGCAATATTTAATTTTACTTCCCACTGATAAAATTAAATCAATCTTTACCATTCAGTGCTTACAAGCACTTTGATTTGACAAATGAAGTTAACAATTATATTCATTAAAGGTTGCATAAAATATTTGATTTTATGTAAATTATTTTTGGTCTTTTTGCTAGAAATAAAATTGTTATGGTTACAGCCTAGAAAAGGGTTAATTAATTGAGTGACTCTAAACACACAAATGTTTTTTATGCCCCACCTACGATAGTAGAGGGGCATTATGTTTTCTGGTCTGTGCTTCCGTTCGTCCGTCCGTCCATCTGTCTGTCTGTCTGTCTGTTCGTCCGTCTGTCCTGCTCCAGGTTAAAGTTTTTGGTCAAGGTAGTTTTTGGTCAAGGTAGTTTTTGATGAAGTTGAAGTCCAATCGACTTCAAACTTAGTACACATGTTCCCCATGATATGATCTTTCTAATTTTAATGCCAAATTAGAGTTTTTACCCCAATTTCACGGTCCACTGAACATGGAAAATGATAGTGCGAGTGGGGCATTCGTGTACTGAGGACACATTCTTGTTCTGACATATTATATATATTGTTCATAATTTTAATTATTATACCCCCGCTTTAAAAAGGGGGGTATACTGTTTTACCTCTGTCTGTCCGTCCATCAGTCCGTCCGTCAGTCAGTCCGTCCCATGAAACTTTCGTCACATTTTTCTCAGGAACTACACATCCACCCTTTCTGTAATTTGGTATCAACATTTATATATGTTAGCCATACCGTGTGATGCGTTTTCAGATTCATCACTTGACAACTACCTGTTTACCGAACACTTGTATGATTTTACACATGATAGCCAAGTTGAAAATTTTCGTCACATTTTTCTCAGCAACTACAATACAAGGATTTTTGAAATTTGGTTTCAGGATTTATATAAGTCAGCTATACCGTGTGATGCGTTTTCAGATTCATCACTCGACAACTTCCTGTTTACCGAACACTTGTATGATTTTACACATGATAGCCAAGTTGAAAATTTTGTCACATTTTTCTCAGGAACTACAATACAAGGATTTCTGAAATTTGGTTTCAGGATTTATATAAGTCAGCTATACCGTGTGATGCGTTTTCAGATTCATCACTTGACAACTTCCTGTTTACCGAACATTTGCATATTTTTACACTATTAATATTATCCACTTGCGGCGGGGGTATCATCAGTGAGCAGTAGCTCGCAGTTTCACTTGTTTCTATTGTTTTTATCTTTATACATATTTGATGGTTATATTTACTGAAATTGTATGTGAATGAACATGAATAAACTGAGGTGTAAACTGAAAAATCAATGAGAAAAGTACACCTCTAGATTAGATATTATAACTGTCCTAAAATGCTAATTGTTCTGTTTTACAGGGGTTTGCATTTATCAACTTCCACAGAAGGGAGGATGCAGCTCGGGCCATTGCTGGTGTGTCTGGATTTGGATATGATCATCTTATTCTTAATGTTGAATGGGCAAAGTAAGTATAATGTTTAGTCTGATACCAGTTTTGTTTTGGGTAAAAAGTTAAATTGTATAATTAATTGCATTTAATCATGTATATGAAAGACTTGCTTTTCTATTTTATTGCAATTTTACAACTTCAATAAATTATGCTTGTTTTGTGTTTGTTTTATAACAAATTTGTTCATTTTCATGGTAGTTAGTGTAAGGAAAAATCTTAATAGGCCTGTATAAACAGCTGATCAAGTGGAAAGAGTGTAATAAATAGGGCTGTACTTAGGGAGAGGTATTGAATTTCATGATGAAATAAAATTGCTCAATTGTTGCTTTTTCACCAATTTGTATTACACACGGTGGATAACAAACATCAAGCACGAAAACATGTGACATCAAAATTGCAGATCAAGCACATATGTTTAGTTTTTATCAATTTTACAAATAAAGGAGAGTGATTTAAATTACCTTCTATGGTGATTATAGGCAGACATTATCTACAAAAAATGTTTTCAACAGCCCTAACCTCACACAACCATTGACATGAATATCTGATTAATTCATAACCCAAATTATGAAATATGATTGTTCAATTAGATTTTGATTTTAATTATTAATAAGACTTTTTTTTTTATTTTTCAGACCCTCTGGTACAACTTAGCCTCCAGAGAATCCAGATTAACCAGTTAAATAAGTGCTGAAGTTTGACAAAACATTGCTTTTCACAACATAGATTTTAAATGGTCAAACAAAGTGAAAGATATCTTTTCACAATTAAAAAAATTAGAATGAATAAAATATTTAAATTCTTCATAAGTTCTTTGTTTGTGAATACTTGTATTAATATAAGAAGATGTGGTATGATTGCCAATGAGACAACTCTCCATCCAATTTGTAAAAAGTAAACCATTATGGGTCAAAGTATGACTTTCAACACTCTCAAGCCCTGGCTCACACTGAACAACAGGCTATAAAGAGCCCCCAAAATGACAATTCATTGAAGTGTAAAACAATTCAAACAGGAAAACCAACAATCTAATCTATATAAAAAAATGTCCTTGTGCCCACCAGATAGTTTTCATTTGACCTTGGTCCATTTTATGGACAAGTGAACAAGGTTAAGTTTTGTTGGTCAAGTCCACATATCAGATACTGTACGCAATGGGTCTTCTATATTTGGTGTATGGAATGATTGTAAGGTGTCCATGTTTGTCTGACATGGTTCATCTGACCTTGACATCATTTTCATGGTTCAGTGGTCAAAGTTGAGTGTTGAGTTTTGGTCTTTTGTTCTAATACTATATGGAATAGGAACTATATTTGGTGAAGGGAAATATTTTGAGATGTATCAACTTGCATATCATTCTTAAAGATTTTCATTGACCTTGACCTCATTTTTATGGTTAAATGCTCAGTGTAAAGTGTTTGTGATTTGTTGTTTTCTAAGATACTAAAAGCAATAGGTCAACTAATTACTATGTTTGTTCACAGTTGTATGGAATGATTGTAAGGTGTCCATTTTTGTCTGACATGGTTCATCTGACCTTGACCTCATTTTCATGGTTCAGTGGTCAAAGTTGAGTGTTGAGTTTTGGTCTTTTGTTCTAATACTATATGGAATAGGAACTATATTTGGTGAAGGGAAATATTTTGAGATGTATCAACATACATATCAGTCATAAAGATTTTCATTGACCTTGACCTCATTTTTATGGTTAATTGCTCAGTTTAAAGTTTTTATACGACCGCAAAAATTTAAGAATTTTTGGTCGTATATTTGTATCACGTTGGCGTCATCGTCTGCGTCGTCGTCGTCCTAATACTTTTGGTTTTCGCACTCTAACTTTAGTAAAAGTGAATAGAAATCTATGAAATTTTAACACAAGGTTTATGACCACAAAAGGAAGGTTGGGATTGATTTTGGGAGTTTTGGTCCCAACATTTTAGGAATTGGGGGCCAAAAAGGGCCCAAATAAGCATTTTCTTGGTTTTCGCACTATAACTTTAGTTTAAGTAAATAGAAATCTATGAAATTTTGACACAAGGTTTATGACCACAAAAGGACGGTTGGGATTGATTTTGGGAGTTTTAGTTCAAACAGTTTAGGAATTAGGGGCCAAACAAGGGCCCAAATAAGTATTATTCTTGGTTTTCGCACTATAACTTTAGTATAAGTAAATAGAAATCAATGAAATTTAAACACAAGGTTTATGACCACAAAAGGAAGGTTGGGAATGATTTTGGGAGTTGAGGTCTGAACAATTTAGGAATTAAGGGCCAAAAAGGGGCCCAAGTAAGCATTATTCTTGGTTTTCGCACCATAACCTTAGTATAAGTAAATAGAAATCTATGAAATTTAAACACAAGCTTTATGATCACTAAAGGAAGGTTGGGTTTGATTTTGGGAGTTTTGGTCCCAACAGTTTAGGAATAAGGGGCCCAAAGGGTCCAAAATTGAACTTTGTTTGATTTCATCAAAAATTGAATAGTTGGGGTTCTTTGATATGCCGAATCTAACTGTGTATGTAGATTCTTAATTTTTGGTCCCGTTTTCAAATTGGTCTACATTTAGGTCCAAATGGTCCAAAATTAAACTTAGTTTGATTTTAACAAAATTGAATCCTTGGGGTTCTTTGATATGCTGAATCTAAAAATGTACTTAGATTTTTGATTATTGGCCCAGTTTTCAAGTTGGTCCAAATCGGGGTCCAAAATTAAACTTTGTTTGATTTCATCAAAAATTGAATAATTGGGGTTCTTTGATATGCCAAATCTAACTGTATGTAGATTCTTATTTTTTAGTCCCGTTTTCAAATTGGTCTACATTAAAGTCCAAAGGGTCCAAAATTAAACTAAGTTTGATTTTAACAAAAATTGAATTCTTGGGCTTTTTTGATATGCTGAATCTAAACATGTACTTAGATTTTTGATTATGGGCCCAGTTTTCAAGTTGGTTCAAATCAGGATCCAAAATTATTATATTAAGTATTGTGCAATAGCAAGAAATTTTCAATTGCACAGTATTGTGCAATAGCAAGAAATCTTCAATTGCACAGTATTGTGCAATAGCAAATATTTTCAATTGCACAGTATTGCGCAATAGCAAGAAATATCTAAAATTTTTCTCATTTCAGATTTCATAAATAAAAAGAAAATTTCTTCAAGAGGATTAATATTCAACATGCTGTGTCAACTATTTAATCACAATACAAATTTAGAGCTTAATTTCAGCTTGAATGTTGTATCCATACTTGCCCCAACCGTTCAGGGTTCAACCTCTGTGGTCGTATAAAGCTGCGCCCTGCGGAGCATCTGGTTGTGATTTGTTCTGTTTTCTTAAATACTAAAAGCAATAGGTCAACTAATTACTATGTTTGTTGTATGGAATGATTGTAAGGTGTCCATGTTTGTCTGACATGGTTCATCTGACCTTGACCTCATTTTTATGGTTAATTGGTCAATGTTCAGTTTTCTTGGTTAAGTCTATTTCTTAGAAACTATAAGCAATAGGTCAACAATATGTAATGCATAGATTAATTGTAAGGTGTACATGTCTGTCTAGCATGGTTCATCTGAACTTGACCTCATATTTATGGTTTATTGGTCAATGTTCAGTTTTCATGGTTAAGTCTATTTCTTAGAAACTATAAGCAATAGGTCAACTATATTTGGTGAATTGAATGATCGTAAAGTGTACATGTATTTCTTGTTTGGTTTATATTACCTTGTTCACATTTTCTCAGATCATTTTAAGTTCATGCGATACTTGTAATAAAGCTTTATTTATAGGACTATCCACATAAAATCAATGGTAAGTAATAAAGGTGAGACATTGTGTGCACTCTTATTTAGGTATATTCAATGTGTTCTGGTGTTTTAAGAAAATATCTTTAAATTGTCGGACAAGAAAGTTTGAAAATTTTCATTCTTCATATGATGAAGGTACATACTTATTTACAGGACATTTTTAAACTTTGTCTTGTTTAATCATCTATTATATTGTGCAATATACTGGATTGGTGGTCACCTGCTTGTCACATGTGCAGAAAGTTACTGGTTTGATCAATATCTAATTCAAACAAGACTTTAAAAACAGTTTATGCTGTTTCTTTTCAAAAGCAAGTGGTCCTTGGACATATGAGCAAAGAACTTTAGCTTGGAATCAAAACTAGGTGTATAGTAGAGCACAGGTATTTCTGTAGACAATAGGTGTTTGACCACCAATTAAAAATCCCTATCTGGTCCACCAAATTTTGAAATTTTCACAGCTTTCTACACATTTTACCTTAAGTTTAACTTTTTAGAAACCAGGTATATCCTGAATTGTACAGGTATCACTTTTCTACTTGTCACTTTTCAAAATTTCTTTAAAATCTTACAAGAAAGAAGAGACCTTCCGAACTGAGGTACCGCTAAAATAACCCCTGGTTTTCTGGAAATCCTAAATTAGTATAGTTTTACTATGGAGGGCAATATGGTTAATGCACACTCATAGACAAGTAAATTTTGGTTTGAAATGGTCTAAATATATTTCTTTTTCACCAAAAGTTTTATTTCTGCAAATTTATTGGTTAGTTTAAGTAAGCAATGACATCAAATGCACTAAATTTTTTTCCCCGAGTAGGCCTTCTTTTATATACGTTCTAATTGGAGGGAGTAATTGGTGGTCTGACACCTTTAGTGTCATTCTATAATCTAGCATGCTAAAATCAGATTCTTTTAGTGTACATGTAGTATATGGAGCAGGGTTGATACATACCTTCATAATTCCTGAATATACATGAAATATTTGTTGTTGAACCTTAAAATGCCAAAAAAACAATTGTTCCGGCAGTAGCTTTATTTCATATCTTTAACAAAAAAGAGGAAAAAAAAGATCTCTTTATGGCTCTATATTCTCTACATTATCAAATAATTGAATATCTTAAGGGCATACGATACAGTTACAGGGGAGGTAATGACGTTGCTAACGTAAAATGTTATTTTCGCGACATCAAACTGTGACATACCGGGAAAAGATGCATTTTTCAACTGATTTAATTTTTAATCGAGTGCATGGACCCCTATTTTTTAAAACAACATTTTGTTTCATTTTGCAGGGAGATTTTGTGAACCAAATTTGATAAAACTGTAAATAGTGCAATTTTTTTAATGTTGATAAATATACAGCAAAAAATTACGTTTTTTTCTCAATTCATGACCATTTGATAATAAAATTGAGAATGGAAATGGGTGTGCCAAAGAGACAACAACCTGACCATAGAAAAAAAACAACAGCAGAAGGTCACCAACAGGTCTTCAATGTAGCGAGAAATTCCTGCACCCGGAGGCGTCCTTCCGCTGGCCCCTAAACAAATATATACTAGTTCAGTGATAATGAACGCCATACTAATTTCCAAATTGTACACAAGAAACTAAAATTAAAATAATACAAGACTAACAAAGGCCAGAGGCTCCTGACTTGGGACAGGCGCAAAAATGCGGCGGGGTTCAACATGTTTGTGAGATCTCAACCCTCCCCCTATACCTCTAGCCAATGTAGAAAAGTAAACGCATAACAATACGCACAATATGAGTTATTTCTAAATAAAAAATGCATAAGTTTTTAGGATACTTATAAAATACAGAAATTACAAATTATTTAACAAAAAACAATTTGTGTTTATCTTTTAAAACAAAAAAGTTATGGCTTTCTTTCGAAAGAAAAATACGGCCACAAATCTGAATTTTGAGCAAATATACATTTCGACCTCATTTTACTCAAAAAGTAGCACATGAAGGTATATTTTTTATTACATATTTGATTTAATCAGGCAAAAAATAGCCTATATGGATTTTTTTTTATCAAACTGTAAATACAGGATCAAAACTGTATGGTATGCCCTTAAGCAAAATTTCCTTGTTAGAAATGAACCAAAACACAAAACCATAATCTTGTGGTAGCAACTATAAACTAGATATCATTGAGATGGGAGCCATCTCTGTGGGCCCCGCTGTGAATAATGTGCATTAAAAAATTGTATCTTTACCATAGGACATGGGTTTGTCAACTGAAATCAAAGTTTTTGACCTTGACCTTTGACCTATGAAGTTGTAAATAAATTATGACACACCCTTTGGTGTTGGTTTATAAACATGTCAAGTATAAACTTTGAAATGATAAAGGTTCTCAAGATATAGAGCGGACACGATCTTTACCATAGGACATGGGGTTGTCAACTGAAACCAAAGTTTTTGACCTTGACCTTTGACCAAGGAAGTTGCACATAAATTATGACACACCCTTTGGTGTTGGTTTATATACATGTCAAGTATAAACTTTGAAATGATAACGGTTCTCAAGATATAGAGCGGACACAATCTTTACCATAGGACATGGGGTTGTCAACTGAAACCAAAGTTTTTGACCTTGAACTTTGCCCTAGGCAGTCGTTCATAAATTATGACACACCCTCTGGTGTTGGTTCATATACATGTCAAGTATAAACTTTGAAATCATAACGGTTCTCAAGATATAGAGCGGACACGATCTTCACCACAGGACACAGGGTTGTCAACTGAAACCAAAGTTTTTTTACCTTGACCTTTGACCTAGGAAGTTGTACATACATCATGACACGCCCTCTGGTGGTGGTTAATAAACATGTAAAGTATAAAGTATGAAATCATAATGGTTCTCTAGATATGGAGCGGACACAAAGTGTTACGGACGGATGGACGGACGGACAGACTGATCACTAAAGGGGACCGCCTTTGGCGGGACCCTAATGAGGGTTAAGTATTTATGTGGCTTTGTTGAAGTAAAATTAGGTTGAGTTTTAGGCAACTAGATGATATGAGCTTCTATATACAGAAAATGCAAAGTCAAAGAACCATGACTGAACACACAAGAGACAAATGTTTTACGACAAAAAGAGTTTTCTACAATCCTGTCAGGTTAATTTGACTGCAGTTCAACAGAAATAAGATTGAAACATGCCAAATGATGGCAAAAAAATGGCATTTTTACCCCCAAATCATATTTTCTTATAATACTTCTTTTACACAGCAACATTATGTACCTTCTTTTTCTTAAAACATCAGATAATAATGTTCAAGTGAATAATACCAAAACAAATTTCTATACTTTTATTTACATTATAAAAAATTAATTACACTTAATTTTTAACGGTAAAAATGGAAATTCTCGTGCGGTGGTAATCTTCACCTATTTTGCGAATCACATAAAATGTGGGAAAATATTCCCCACTTGAAAATTTTATACAAATCAACAATATTTATGGGAAGGGCCCATTTATCATTCGATAAGTGAATTCAACCACAGAACGAGATGGTAATGCATTGAAATTGCAAATATCTATAGTACATAACTATTGATGAAATGTCATTAGATTCAAATAAGAATGCACTTTGATAGAAACATACAATTTCAACCCTTGTTTGGTTTTTCAAAAACACAGTACAAAATAATGTTAAAATGAATTATATTTAATATGCAGCAAACTTGTGAAAGTTCATTTTTCTTAATATTTATTCTATTACTGTTTACACATACATTAAAATACATCTTTGATAGAGCATTAATTTCTACCAACATAAAAAAAGTACCATTAAAATAATTTATAACAAATATTAAACAGTTGGGTGATCTTATAAGATTTTATGGTTTGTCACAAATAAGGACTAGCCCACTGTACTAAGTATATTTCAATATAAAATCACCTTTTAACAATATTTAACTTTAGCTTTGAATTCAAGGCTTAACAGAATTGTTTCCCTTTCTTATGTCAGCAAAATAAGTTAAAGATGACTATACTTATGAAAATATAATTTGTCTGTTATTTCCAAATCAGGTGCTTCAAATTTTAGCTGAAAACAAAACAACTGAATAAGGCTAAAAACAGCTTCAGTATCTGTAAATATACCAGAATAAAATAATGAGGGCTTTTCCAATAAAATAGATGTACATTTGTAGAAAGGAAAAACACATATTAATTTTTGGACATAGGTCATTGGTCATTTACTACTGTCAATGTGATGTTTGCAAAAACTAAAAAAATAAAGTAAGTTGTATGTAGGGGAAATTTGGAAGTCCTTTACAACCCTATCACATCCATTTTATTGGAATAGCCCAGATGAAAAATTGTGAGGGACAATTATGTACAAAACAATTATTTTCATTAAAATTAATGAATAACCATGTATTGGTGAATATATTCATGAATAAAATTATACAATAACAAATGATTAAAGTAAACAGAAAATAATCTAGAATTTCATAAGAGGAACATAATTGTTGCAATGTCTACATATTAATGTTAATTTTTTACAGTATATATCCAGATGCAACGAAAAAGAAGAGAAGTGACCACAACTAAGTAGTTGTTTATGCACAATTTGTCCTAGATTATGCCCTTATCCAATATAATTAGTTTCAAACATACAGAATAAATAATTAGTCAATTCAAACATATGATTATTTTGATACAATTTTCTGATTCTACAGGTCCGTTTACTTAAACAGTTCATTTGCAATCCTATGAATCTGTCATTATTTGTCACTCAACTATTCTGTTTGAAATTATTTGTCACTCAACTATTCTGTTTGAAATTATTTGTCTTTATCAACTAATTCTATAAAAAGTATGGTGTTGTTGACTTTGCTGGTATAACTCGTTCTGAATCAGGAACCGCTCTGAAAAGTTTCGCCTCTCTGTTATCTGCGTCATTAAATGATAATACTGCGGCAATGTTTCCACATCTGTAGCAGTAATTAGGTGCTGACCATACTGTTACTAACTTCTCATCAAACATATACTTATATCCTGAAATGTACAAATTAAAATTCATATTTTTTATTATTATAATTATACAATTTTTTCAACTCAATATGTTATAAAAAATAATTGTAATTGCTTTACATTGCTGATGTAAACCTATGATATAAATTTCACAACAACAAGAAATGTAGGTGTGTATAGGCTTAAAATCCAATTTTCTTTATTATTAATATACATTTAAATACAGGTATACTCATTCAAAACCATAAATGACAAATATAATATATGCATTAGGTCCTCTTGTACTTAAAATCCCCCATGGAGATTTGGAAAAAAATGGCAGGTATGAAAGTGGATCCAATTCTTGTATTATTGATTTCCAAATTTTGTTTAAATAAATTATATTCATATGTATACTAAGAATACTAAGATGGCTTGATATGGTGAATTTAACCGCATTGCATCCAAATTTAATTTGGTTATTTTAATAGAAAGTTCTTTTGTTTCATTGTTTGGGTTACATGTTGAGTTGTATTATACCGGTACTTCCATTATTGTTTAGTACAAGTATGCTCTAAAGCTATAAATGTGACAAACTAGTGGTGGAGGTTGTTTTCAAAGTGCAGGACCACACCATGAGAAGGTTTTTCAATGCAATTTCAAATCAAGACAAACATGGACAATTCAAAATTAAAAAAATCCAACAAAAAACTAAAGTAACTTACCTTCATGCACTAACTGATGAGCTCGACATATCAACTTCAAACCGTTTATATGTACAAACTAAAACAAAATTGTAAACATATATTACAAACATTCAAATTTGATTCCAATATATAGCACTTTTTATACAATTGAATAACTGCATTACAGGCTTTGAAAAAAACTAATTCTGGTAAAGGGAAGGTTGAGTGTTCACAAACATACTATTAAAACGTTTAATCCCGCAGCAAATGTTTGCACCTGTCCAAAGTCAGGAATCTGATGTACAGTAGTTGTCGTCTGTTAATGTTGTTCATATGTTTCTCGTTTCTCATTTTTAAAAAGATTAGACCGTTGGTTTTCCCCATTTCAATAGATTTACACTAGTAAACAGTTTTGGGGCCCTTTATAGCTTGCTGTTCGGTGTGAGCCAAGGCTCTGTGTTGAAGGCCGTACCTTGACCTATAATGGTTTACTTTTATAAATTGTTACTTGGATGGCGAGTTGTCTCATTGGCACTCATACCACATCTTCCTATATCTATAAACTGTGCCTGTCCATATTCAAGATCCTTTAATTCAGAGGTTGTTGTTAGTTGCTATAATATTTGTTCTTTGATTAGTTTCTTTTTAGCATAAATCAGGCTACTGGTTTTCCTGTTAGCATAAATCAGGCTACTGGTTTTCCCTTTTGGATTGTTTCATATTTTGTTATGCCAGGGCCTTTAATAGCCTAATAAACAGAATGGATTTTGCTCATTGTTGAAGGTCTTAAGATGACCTATAGTGTTAACATCTTAGTCCTATGGTCTAATTGGCAATAATCCTATATACATGTATATCCTCATTTTTATATAGAAGTAAATCATATATATTCAAAACTAGGGAACAGTCAACAAGATGCAATTATCAAATGTATTTCAAAAAATAAATTTTGAATATTGCTTTTTAGTCACAATCAGTGCTAGTTAATTTTATAGGTGCCTGAAAGGTCTAATGACTATAAGTGATAAAGTACCAGGAAGTGTTTGAAAAGTCCAGATATGACAAATAAGGTGTCATGAAAAATTATTTAGAGGGTTATTTGGAGTCAAATATTAATAATAGTATTTAAACTCTAGCTTTAAGATATAGTAGCATGCATACTACTAACCTCATTAGTAACTTTGGCACCAAACAACCATCCTGCTCCTCTTGGACTAACAGACCATGTATCTACATCTTCTGGATCAGACCATACCAAATGTTCAATGTGTTAAGGAAAAGTTGTATATGAAAAATTGTTTCATTAACAATTTCTATATTTTACAAATAACCTGAGGGCTAGGAAATGCCATAATGTGTCCTGGTAGGAAAATTTGTGTATACGCAATGTTATCTTGTGAGCAAGATTTATCATGCTATAAAATCAGGGCTGCTCACTACAGTTAGTCAGAGGCGGATTTAGGGGGGACCCAGGGGGCCCGGGCCCCCCTTTTTGGGAAAAAATTTGGTTGCTTATATAGGGAATCACTGAAGCGTGACTGCAGCGGGCCCCCTCTTAGGTCAGTCACTGGGCCCCCACTTATGAAAATTTCTGGATCCGCCACTGTTAGTGTGGTCTTCCACATACTTATGGTGGACAACTTATCTAATTAGGTTCTTGTATATAATTTTTGGTAATAAAGGATATCACAGAATGCCCCTTTATGTGGTATTTCTTGATTTCTCTCTATTGTACGTATCTGGTCAATAGTTTTAATGTCTGGTGATAATCCTCCATGTACACATAAAATTGTTTCATCTATTATCTACAATTATACAAAATAAAATCAATCAATGAAATTTCAAAATATTCAATTTGAATGACGCATATTCAAATCAATCTATCAAACTTATTTAGCATTATATTACAGATTTGAAATAAGTATGATAGCTGATGTGAATGCATTTAAATTAAATGCACACAGATATATCTGGTCATATTATGGTGGCATACATTTAATAGTTCTTTTTATCACAAAACTACTTTATCATATTCAATATAATCATGCTAGTATATACGTTTATTAAAATGCTCAAATAAAAAAAATTATTATGATATTTGATCTGCATACTATCCATTGCCACAAAAATTACCAGATGACTACTTATAAGAGCTATTGTATAATTAAAGCATACTCAAGTTATGGCACATGTGAAAATTTTGCTTCAATTTGATAATCAAAGTACTGTTTCCATGGAATTACAAACCAGAACATTTTTTTCCTTCAATTCTAATGTTTTGTTAAAATTATAGTAGATTTGGTGAAAAGCGTTGATGGATGGATGAATGAATGAACATTGGTATACCACAATATGCCCGTCTAAATGTAAATTGACCTGATTGAGGTGACATATTTATTTAATATTGGAATATATATTTATAATACTGTGAAAGTACTTTTATTCGTGGGGTACCAATTTTCGTGGTTTTCGTGGATGAATTTATCCACGAATTTAAGTGTTCAACGAAATAAAACAACCAGTGTCCAAATCAAGACATGGAAAAATCCCCATTGGTAGGTTTGACTGCTGATATGATCTAGAGAATATATTGAATATCGCCAAATCTGAGAATACTTTAATAGCAGTCACAGAACTACAACCGTATGCAGGATTATACCCATTTAATCTTTAATAACCTAAACTGTACAACTTTTGATCTTTTAATTTCATATAAAATGTTTTTGATCAATGAAAGTCAGATTTCCGGTATTGGTATTCTAGTATATAAGTGTTCATTTTATATCCTAATAGTTTTCGTACATATGGGAAATAATCATTTCATGCTGGGCTTGATTTTGAAAAAAAATATTTGACAATTCAAGACACGTTTAAAGCATTTGTTTATGTTACTGTTTTCTTTAGGTGACATGTTTATGACCTAATTGACTCATTCGATGGTCTTTAATCTGTTGTTCACTTTATCATGGGTTAATTACTGTTATCACTACCATTTACACAGGTCAATGTTTACTTTGCAATTTCCTTTAATCCAGACTGTTTGTAACCTTCGTTTTCTAAAGGCTTTTTTCAATTGTTTTTCTTTTATTAGAAAACTAAAATCCGCGAATTTTAAAACCCACGAACATGTTAGTATTGCTCAAACCATGAAAATTGATACCCACGAATTAAAGTACTTTCACAGTATACATGTTCTCATAATTTCCTTACATGTACAACAATCGTGTATAAACAATGTATTAGGTTTAACAATAATGTGTCCATAGTACACGAATGCACAATCCACACTATCATTTTCTATTTTCAGTGGACTGTGAAAATAGGGTAAAATCTCTAATTTGTCGTTAAAATTAGAAAGATCATATCATAAAGAACATGTGTACTAAGTTTCAAGCTGATTGGTCTTCAACTTCATCAAAATCTATCTTGACCAAAAACTTCAACCTGAAGAGGGACAGACGGACGGACAGACGGACGAATGACCACACAGACCAGAAAATATAATGCCCATAAATGGAGCATAAAAATTTGTTTACATTTACTGTAACAGTTTTTAATCACTGTTATTAACTTACTGCTGCAACTGTTAGAAGATCAAATACTTTACAACAATATCTCCATGCATTAGCATTACCATACTTTGTCTGGCACTCATCTGAATAACACAAAATAGTATTTATCAGTTATTTGGTGACATTATTCTTTCAGGGGCAGATAAAAAAATTCGTTTTGAGGGGGTCAAATAGTTAACATTTTTGAAAGGTGTGTGCATGCGCCAATCAACCTTTATATGAAAGTAATTTATAGATTTGAAGAATTTTGTTTCTGATATTTACACCACATTTTTTCAATATAACTTATAACCACATATGTTATTACCATGTGCAACATGATGGGTGCAACTTATTGAACAGGAACTGCCTTAGATTTTGAAGCACATAATGATCTCACAAGTTTTTGATGGAGTTCATGTTGGTCAGTCTTTAGATTTCTATATAGTGTTGTATAAACTGCAGTTTTTTTTTCATTTTTAGCCATGACGTGTCAGTTATTCTTGAAGTCTTCAATGTCCCCTTAGAATCTTTTGTTGAACTTTTTAATCAAAAATTGTCTCCTACAGCAAATTCGGTAAAATTCACATTTATCAGTGACACATTCATTCAGTCCAATAAGACTGCTAACATAAAGATCCATAATTCAAGTTGATGAATTTCTAAATAACATACATTCTATTTAATGTATGTGCAATGATAAGAGTGTAAGTTGCCTCTGTTAATAGGAAGCTAAGTATACTGTAAATTCAGAAATTATTGCGATTTTGTCATTTTAGACTAAAATGCGAATTTTATTTTTCTCTACATTGAGAAAAATACTGTTTACCATAATTCAAATGAAAAATTTAAAAATGTGAGTTTAAATTATTGCGATTATAATCTTGTCGCATTTTTCCCAATAATAAAAACATCGCAATTATTTCTGAATTTACAGTATATAGTTCCTGTGTCTGTCAGATGGGCAAAAATTGAATTCTAAATTACCATAAAATCCATATATCTGTGTAATCTGCCTGCTTTCATGGTTACCTCTCAGTAGGGTCATTTTGTCTGGCCACCTTAAACATTAAAATTCAATTTTAGGTTTTTCAGTTTCAAGTCATATTTATAACAATTGTGTATTATTTTTTTACTTGAAAACCATCACAAATTCAGTGACAATTTCTTACACATATTTTAGTTCAATATCAAAATAATCCAGTCAAAATATTTTACATAAAAATTAAGTAATTTTCTACTCTCATTTTTCAGTCTTCAATGTCTCTAACATTTGTTTTTCATACAATTTCTTCTATTATATATGTACTGAGATTATTTTGACCTTAATTATTACAATAATCACAACTACGAGTGTTAACTTATCAATTATCAGTTAAACAGGAAGTAGATGTCTGACAGATTTGCACTTTGTTACAACTCATCGCAATCAAGCTTCTGATTAAAAATGAAGCCATTCTGTTCAGTAGTATTGAAAAATAGACTCACAAGATGATGAGATATTAGACACATATTTTGAAGAAAATCAAAGAGCTGATAGCTCTGAAGTGGAAGAAGGTGAATAAAAGGTAACTTGAATTACCATAAAAGCAGCCCCACTTACCCAGGCTGCTTTGTTCCATTATCGTTAAAATGTATTTTTTTTCTTCAAACAAGAAAAGGTCATAAGTACATGGATTTCCCATCCGTACAATCATTTTCTATGTTCAGTTGACTATAAAAATTAGGTAAAATCTTTAATTTGGCAGTAATTAAGAAGATCATATCAAGAGGAACACATGTGTACTAAGTTTCAAGTTGATTGGATTTCAACTTCATCAAAAACTACCTCGACCATAAACTTTATAACCAGAAGCAGGACGGACGGACAGACTAGAAAACATATTGCCCATAAATGGAGCATAAAAATAGTAAGACTTGTTACATACCTGCCGACTTTTCAAAGTTCCCATATGGGTTTTTACTGCACAACAATTTTAAAGGTTACAATTTTTAGCGACGTATTTTGCAAGATCTGGATTGTCTAGAAAAAGTGTCATATTTGTATGATGAACTTACATGCCTTTTCCTTAAGTCTGTTTGCATGATTCTAGTTATATATTAAATCGATAGAAAAAATATACATGAAGCTAGCAGACCAGGGTTTATTTTCCAGATTAAGAATATTAGATGCTTGTTGAAATTTCCAATTTTGAATTATGCAATGCACAAAGATGGACCTTTAACAGGTTGGGAACAACACTCCAAATGAGGGTAACCTAACTGGAAGATCATCACAACCCACTGTAAAAAATGAACACAAAATAGAATTTTTCAATAAAATGCTGAAAATAGGCTTTAAAGTATTAAAATGCATTGCAAAAAACAAATATTTCATTAAATAAATTTAAGTAGAATATTCCTATGATATTCCTTTTCATATTGGATACAAATTTTATTGAGTCTACTGCAGACACTTTGTAGTCAAAGTGTTTCAACTGAGGTACTACACAGGCGTCAAAAGGCGTCATTATGGAGTAAAGGGGTGGCGTCAAAAAGCGTCATTATGGAGGAAAGGGTTAAGTACTGAATGGTCAAAACATCATGTTTTTTTATCGACATAAATTTTGTCATAAATGTAACCAAATGATGTAGAAATTGTGTTTTTTCTTCAAATTTCCATCAAATTGTAATGTTTATAGTTCCATTATTGCCTCTCTATTTGAATAAAATAAAATAATAAGAAGAATCTGTTTCTTGTTTTGTTTTGTTTTGTTTTTGACAAATGATTGTTCACTGCTAGCAAATGAATCAGTATATTTATATATCTTATCTGTATATATTTTTGTTCATGTCTTCATCTCCTTATCATTTGTAAATGTATAGAAAAATAAGAAAGAAATAAGCTCCACATGTATATTTGCAACATCGTAAATTAATTTAAACAATTCTGTTGTAAACAAAATTATCATATTAACTTCAATTTAATCCTTGAAAGGAGGTCTAGATTGCTAAAATAATTTATAAATTTTATTTTTTTTATTTGTCCAAAATCATTTAAATTCATTTAATCAACATCCTTTTATGATTATTTGATTAAAATATTAATCATTTATAGTCTTTTTACAATTTACATTTTTAAAAGCAAAATAACTGAAAACAGGATAAAACAAAGGGAAGTAACAAAAAAGTATTTCAATATTCCCAATACACATCGTTTTGATAACACAACGGCAGTTAGCCGGAGGTAAACATCGTTGATTACCAGTATGTTTGACACCCAAGCTGTCAAGTGAAGCCATATAATTATACATCTTCTTTGATGTTCAGGTAAAATTTAACACAGGTGTCAATTACACCCGTACAGTAGTAAGAAATGATCAAATATGGCGTCTGAAAAATTTCATACACGGGAGTTTTTTCTCCTAAACGGGAGGTTCATATGTATGTTACGAAGGGCATCTAATTCACATGACAAAGGAAAACCATGAATAAAGACAACACTTTATATATCCTTTTTATTTATATAAAAACAAAATCTTCTTGTCTGCAGGATTGCAAATTCGTAACTTCAAGGGCGAACTTGTAAACAGGGCGAGTTGTCCCGATACCAAATTCACGCATGCGTAATACAAATATCTACAGTTAAAACATCCTGTTACAAGTAAACAAATAACGTTCATGTGGATGAGATGAAATCTAATGATTTACATAAATAAAAGGGTCATATTTACGATAGTGATTGTTTTACAATCATAATTTACAAATTAAATGATTCAGATGCCTAATCATGTGTAAAAATCGGTGTCAGGAATCTAAGTTGTTTTGAAATTGTAATACACGAAATGAATGCGGCATACGGAGACTCAATGCCAATGGTCAGCCCCTTAAGTCTTCAGAAGACTTGACGTCTTCTTCCACTAAAAATACTGATAACCTTTCACTGAGGTTATACGAAGCAGACATACCTTGCCTTTAATGTGAGCAATAAGGTAAACGTTTCTAAACTGTAATATCCTCGGTCTACAAAATCACCCTAGAATGAAATAAAATTTCTGTTCACTGATGATCATATTATATAAAACTCATTATATATATACAAAAGATAAAATATAAGAACTATAACAATTCTGCCAATGATTAATGTCTGAAATGTATAACTGTGAAGTCATTCAGTGCAGTAATATTTGAGGAAAGAATGACACATTTTCATTTAACATATTGAAAAAATTCAAATTATCAGTCAACAGACAGAAGTAATCTGACAATTAAAATATTACATGTCACAACTCATCACTGTCAAACTACTGATAAAATATGAAGTCACTGTGTTCAGGACTCGGTAATACCCAGGAAAAAAGTTTCGATAATAATAGTTGGACAAATGGACACCCAAGGTGAATGCAATAACAGGCCTACTTCTAGAATGGAGGAACGAGGTATAAAAACATTAATAATTCTTTAAAAATTTCTTAGTATAAAGTAAAAACTTTTCTAAAATGGGACAGAAAAGAACAAATATATAATTAAATGATGCATTCATTCATGACACAAATTATTTACAGGCTCTCCTTCCACAGGTCCAGTTGCATTCTTTTTTTTAAAAGCTTATTTACAAATAATTACATTAGATGTATGTTTCATTATAATACTTTATTCTGATTGGTTAACTGCACATCACGTGTTATTCCATAAGCAGTTGCATTGCTCAATACAACTTTTCATTCATGATAACACGTGGTCCAACAATAAAGTGCACAGGTGAATTAAATAAAAAAAAATACATAAAATTCGTGTTTTCATGATCATAGCTCAAAAATGTAATTATAAGTATTGAATGCTTCTTTTTGTAACTTTATAGGGTTGTAAAAGCGTTGACCGTGCGCACATTTTTAGAATGAAGCGCGGAATACATTAATACAAAATGTACTTCGGTCAACGCTTTTACACCCCAATAAATTTACAAAAAGAAGCATTCAATTCTTAAATGTAAATGTATAGCAAGTAATTATAAATATATTTTTAAATCAGATTACAGTAACTCAATATTTATTCTAATCTGTAATGCTGTGACTTACCATAAATATATAATTAGTGTCAGGTGCTTGGCCTCCTGTTTTGAACAATTCTATCAGGTCATAAAACTGAAAGAAAACAGTCTTTAATTTAGCACTACATAATTATTATTTGATAATTTGGCAAAAAACATTTGTGTGTTTTAAAGCTAACAAAAATTAGGAAGTTTCTTAAGAATTAATCTTTATTTTATGTTTCAAATGACAAACACTCTTTTTCTGGTTGACATAATATATCAGAACATAAAGTAGAATGGTGCATTTCAAAGCCTTGTAAGGGATACAATACACGGTAAAACTTATAGATAAAGTGAGTATGTTGAAATGGACTGAACAATATACAAAAACAAAAACTTACCTGTCCTCGAATCTCAGCACACAAAGACATGTAATGATAAAGGCTGAACTCTGAATCACTGATCATTTAATATGTAGCACTTGGTACAGTATTTTATTTGGCCATTGATATTAATATTGTGTTTTGAGATAAAAAAAGGTTTAATTTTTAATAATTGTAGGTAAGACATATCTATATTCTGTAAAGATAATGCATCTTTTTTTCAAAAAGTGTTCATTCTAGTCAGGACACAATGGGACAGTTTATCATGATTATTCAAGAAAGTTTTTTAACATTTCAAATTCAATCAATCACAATTTTGGGTGTCCATTAATTCATCAGCTTCTGGAAGAAGTTTTCCTCTACTTCATAACACTTTTGTAATTGAGGGATTTATGATAAATATTTACCTGTCCATGAATGTCACCACACACAGTGACGGGGGATGATACAGGCTGTACATTGGATTCTTCAAGTAGTAACTCACATACCATGTCACATAATCGCTGAAAAAGTATTTATAAAAATAGTCATGATAGTTCAGTAGTTCTTGTCTTCATGACTTTTGTATATATGATTAACCGTGTTAAAGTTGAAAACTATTCCAATAAACAAGATATATAGATTATTATAATAGACAATCTGTTATCAAAAGAAATCACCAAAACCTCTACATGCTCTAAGGGCTTACACTTGAGTCAACTTTTTGTCTCTCAATTTTGTTTTTCTTTGCAATTCTAAAGCAAAGAGGAAAGCACTTGTTAACATTTCCTCTCCTTGTTTAATTATAATTTAAGGACTTTTAGGAAAACTTTTTTTTTAAAACATACACAAAGCCGTACAGTGACCTATAGTTGTTAATTTCTGTGTCATTTTGGTTTCTTGTGGAGAGTTGTCTCATTGGCAATTATACCACATCTTTTTTTAAATGTACATGAAATTACTAATATTATTCAATCTTCTAAACAAAAAATCAGAAAATCTATCATCATAAGCCTTAAAGACATGCTCAACATCTTTGTAGTGTAGGAAACTTAACAAGATATACAACTAATATTCAAATTGTATACCTAATATTATGCAAATGAAGGTGCATTTGTTTGCACTTGCCCTAAGTCAGAAACCTTTTATTCAGTGGTTAACTTGTTATCTGTTAATGTAGGTCATAAGTGTTTCTTTTTTTTAATAGATAGAACCATTGGTTTTCCTGTTTTAATGGTTTAACACACCATTTTTGGGGCCCTTTGGTAGCACTCCACAGTTAGGTGGGTAGTTTCGCATTTTTGCCCCTGTGGATTTTTCAAATATGAGAGCTAGTGTGCAATAAAATTCATTTTTGAATAGCTGAGAATTAAAATAGCCTTTGTATTGGGTTTATATGAACATCAAGATTATATAATGTACGTAATAAACCGGTAGGCTGTTTTCTGTATGACAGTCCATATCTGTATGTCAATACCATACATTGGTCTTGCAATTATTGTAATGTTTTTTTCCAACTTTTTGTCGCAGGAACTTTGTGATTAGATTTTATGAAAAAATGAGGCAAAAGACCCATTTTTTATTTGATCATTAGGAAGATTAATGTCAACAGTTTCTAAAAAGGTATCACTCAATGGCATTGAAATTCTAGTTTGATCCACATTTTGGGGGGGATATGTGACATGTTCACCCCCCTTTTTACAATTTTTTTATGGTAAATAAATACAGAATGTTGCCATGGATACACTTAAAAGGAATTATTTTTTACCCTTTTAACTCTTGAAAATCAAATCTATGGAAGATATTGATTACATACATACATGTATGCACATGTACAACACAAACAGTTAGGTTAACATATTACAAATCCAGGAATAGGAGATGATAAAACATTTTGTGGCTCATTTTTAATTTTATTTTCTAACTGTGGAGTGCTACCATTATAGCTTGCTGTTTGGTGTGGGCCAATGCAGGGTGCTGTGATGAAGGCAGTACCTTATAGAAAAAAAATCAATTTCATAAAAAAAAAATCAGTCGATAATCGAATGATTATCATTGTTTGAACTTCAAAAAAAAATTGCTGTGCTGTCCTGTTATGAATTTCTTAGAAAAAATTTCAATCTGAACATTTGTTATAATCCAAGAATCATTATCATGTCCAAGAGCTTGATCAGGGGGTTAAAAGATCATTGCTGATATTTGTGTGCCATTACTGGACATCACAAAAGTTCCCATAAAATTTTGACTACATAATAGAAAACATCTGATACCACAATGAAAAAGTGATTGTTGTATGATGTCAACAGTTCAACCTCAAGCGGGACAGATTTCTAAGGTATATGCAGGGTTCTCGTTAAGGCGAATCCATGAGTCCTGGACTCCTCAAAACCTGTCTGGACTCACCATTTTTAAAACTGGTGAGTCCACAGATGCATCAAGATTGAAATAATTTGCATAAACTGAACACAGTTAAACACAAATATACTCATTTTATAGCAAAAGTTTAAAAGTAATCTGAATTTAATGTCATTTCATTGCTTTGTTAGGCAACAGGGATGGGGTTGATTACTTTAAAATGTAATCGATTAAATTACAATTACTTTGCTGATAAAATGTAATCGATTACATTTAAATTACACCCTATTTCATATGTAATCGATTACATTAGATTACTTTTCTTTAAAGTAATCATGATTACTTAAGATTACTTATGATTACATTGTATATTGCAATATCAAAGTTTTTTTAATATTTTTTATCCTCACAAAAAAGCTAATTTTGGTGATTTTTTTAAAAGCCTTAATTTATTCATCTTATTTAAAAGAATTTATAGATAAGTACAGTGTAACATGTGTAATATGATAAAATAGCTATAGACAAGTGTCCTTTCTCTATGTTAAAGATATAACTTTTTTTTCTACAAATTTTAACCAACTGCCTAATTAACATAAAACCTGAACAAATAAGGAAAAATCAATTAAGTATAGTTTTATTGTCTGTTGGGACATAATTGACACATCCATTAATGTTTTTACAGGTGTTAATCACTACTTCCATTTTTTTTAACAAACAATAGGTAAGCTTGGGTATTAATTTTTTTTTGTCTTAATACCAATATCAATAAAGTTAATAGTGGTTGATTGTCATTATTTGTTTGAAAATTTTTAATACTTGATCTAATTAATGATTAATAGAATTATTGTCAGGTGGTAACACGAAACAGCTTTGTAACTTAGGAAGTACAAATGTATATACATTTCTCTTTAAATTTAGAAACAGTTTATTGTAATAAAGATATTTTGTATAAATGAAACTTCTGACGTCACCTATTGTTTACTATATATGCATATTGTTTGTAATATTATGCCATATGTATACACTGTACATTTACTTGTTTATACTGATAAGCCGTAAGGCTCAAAGTTAATAAAGAATAAAAATTAGAAAGCACATATTATTAAGAATTTATGGAAAACAAAATTTATTCAATTTGTCAATAAATGAAATCTGGTTTTAACTTCCATTTTGAATTAAGTGAGCTCATATATTGATGTCGAACATCAAAGTCAAATTGGAACTAAATGTTTCATCAAGGAAAAAAATGCTTTCAAGGCATATTCTTTTATCATAAGAGCTCATTTTCCTAACGAAATATTGGAGAGGCAATTTCCTTTAGTAAACTGTTAACAAAATAAAACACTTAGTTATACAAATTTGTTATATAGATGATAAAATAATTTATCACATTAAAACAAGGTCCCATCATTTTGAATACTAGTTTCATGATTTTTCAATCAAGCTTTACATTTTCTTATTTTCATCTTGTCTATCAAAAACTCTTTTCATATATATACAAGATTTGTAATCAGCAAGTAATCATATGAATGTAATCTTAAAGTAATATAAAAGTAATCATGATTACACCCGTTTTTTGCCATGTAATTAATTACATTACGATTACTTGTAATCAGAAATGGCATGATTACTGATTACATAGGATTACACTGCAAAATGTAATCGATTACAGCTGATTACGATTACTGATTACGATTACCCCATGCCTGTTAGGCAATGGAGACTAAAATATTACATTATATTGTGATAAATGTCTTCTTTTTGCTGTTGGACTCACCATGGCCAAAAATGACAAGTCCCTGGACTCGCCTTCAAAAATCCTTAGTGAGAACCCTGTATATGGTCGTTCCGGCCCCAAGTCAATCCGGCCCCAAGTCGATCTGGCCCCACGTTGATCCGGCCCCATAATAAATGATAAAGAATAAACTACAAATGTATATATATATATCAGGGCTCACACTACTTCAGAATTATAGGGAGAAGTGACTTCTCTTTTTGAAACTGATAGGGAGAAGTGGTAAGATTTGAAAGAGAAGTGCTCATTCGCGCGGTGCGATACAATGTTTGGATTTTACAATAGTATAAAGGGCCATATGTAAATAATGTTCTTTTTATATTGTTCAATTCATATCTGAGTAAAAAAATTACAATTAAAGTAACATTTGAAATTAAAAGTTGTTTAAGTTTTACTAAGGTTCTTGTGAGAAACTACCAACTAAATATCTAGCACTAAAAAAAAAAAAAATTATTTTAAAAAATGTAAAGAAATTATAATATATCAATTACAATTTAATTAAAAATTATCTTGTGTATGACATTCAGTGTTTCTCATAAAAAAATATAAAAGTTATTAAGCTGGGCCAGAATATATTGATATTAGTATAAGTCTCAGAGTTAAGCAACTTTAATCAATAGTTTGAAACAATCCATAAAAAATATAGGGAATTATATACACCAATCAATTAGATGTTACCAAAAGTCTCTTAATGCGTGTGGAATGCGTAATTTTTCCCTTTGGGATCAATATTCTTCTGTCAGCTGTTCCATCCGTGCGTCCGTAGTAATTATTGTAAAAGTACGGATTTCGGTCATAGCTGGTCCGGTTCAGATCCGAGTTTAGAAATCGGTCAATGGCGGACGAATGCAAAAATTTACAAAAATAAACGATGTTTGACAAGTTATTTGGAAAGGAACATGACGTTTTTAATGCAATAAATGGATTAAAAATTTACTGGAGGCAACTTTTATCACGTTTAAATGAAGTAACAAACTTATGTTGCCGCCGAATTTGAGGTTGATGTACGTTTTCGAGTAACAAGCACCGGAACTTGCAGAAATGCACGAAGTGATAAAAAGTTGTATTTTTATCAAATAACCTGCTACACACTACGAAGACAATGCTTCAACCTCTTTTCTAAAGATAATGAATCGTTTATGTCTGAATTTCTTTAATTATCAATAAAAAATTGATGTTTCATCAACTTGGTAAAAATTGAAAATGTCCGATGACGGAAGCGACTGAAAGCGACTATCGTCAAGAACAGGGCGACTTGTTTTCGCTTTTGGGGGTCGGGGAAAGCGAAGTGACGGTTGGGAAGGCGACTTCTTCGCCCAAGTCGCCTGGTAGCGTGAGCCCTGTATATAATATAGACTTTTAATTAGTATAAATGGAATTTGTAAAAAGTATCAATGATGGATGACAACAGGTAAGTGTGAAGATATTTGGAGTACAATTAAGTAAGATGAAATATTTTAAGTCGATACGAAAATGGTTGTGATTGTATTTTTTTCAGGTAACATCTGAGGCTTCTATAACACTTGTTGGTGTTTTTTTTTTGTAATATCGAATACAGTCAACATGGTCAATATATTTTTTTAAAGTTGAAAATATTTTGAATAGTTGTGAGTAGATAAAAAAAAAGTTATATGAGTATCCATTATTCTTTATTGCAAGATAATCAGTGAAGATAATAACAAAACAATTACACTGAATGCACATTTTCAAAAAGGATTCGGCAAATCAAACAACATTTCTCAATTTGAGGAATTTTAAGAAATTCAAACAAAACTAAGTTTGTATGTATCAGCTTGGGGATCGGCTTGTGCCGTTGTGTATGTAACTATTTGTTATTACACAGGATGAAAGACTTGTTAAGATCACAGTCAATTGAAAGAAATTGATAATTTAATACTGTTGATTAATAAGGTTGATGTCTGTTGATTGTCCTAAATTCTGTAATACTTTTTTAATATAATTATACCCATACATGTCAAGTGACATGATATTCGCGTGTAACACACGCTTTTTCAATGGTTTACACGCGAGGATTTTGTCACATGGCGTGTACACGCTTTTCACCACTTTACACGCAATTACACGCTTTTTCGTTCTTTTCATTTTTTGGTCGTTAGTGATATCGCTATTCTCTGGTTTTTTTTCCTTATTCGGCGATAAATACCGAAAAATTCGAAGTAATTGTTTGGCTACCGAATTGTTTATTTTTTTGTATGGACAAACAGTAAAAGGTAAGTAGTTTGTGATTAGTTTTAACGATTTTGAGACTTTCTTTTAAATTCACTTAATAGGGGAAATGTGCACAGGAAGAGGTCACTTTCAGGGCCTGTACCGTCGTCTAAAGTGCCGATTGTTTAGCCAAAACGATGTGTACGGCAAGATTCAAGATTTATAAATTATATTTTGGAGTTCGAGTTTAAATGATCGAGTGACAAGTAACGCAAAATTTGTGCATTCTATGTTGCAATGATAAAAAAAAATACATGTGAGAGGAGAAATACAATGTAGCTATTTGAATAAGCATTTAACATGTTTAACTTATGGAAATCAAATTTATAAAACATTTTTCTTTTTCAATTTCAGTTTCAAATCTAGCCAACACGGCAACAGATTTCTACAGGCCATGGGGATAAAAATATCACAGAACTGTTGGATCAGCTCTCATAGTACCAGCTTTCTTCTGATGAACTACCCAGTTTTAACCAGGCAATAGCATTAATGGGAGCAATTGCAGAGATGACATTTTACATTGCCAAAAAAAACCCAACATTATGACATTCTTTCAAATCTTGATGAAGCTAATTCAGTCAACTATCAATTCCTACTGTGGGAGAGCCTTTTCAATTAAAAAGAAATTGACACTGAATTCTGATCAGAACTTGACTATGTTACATTTGTATTGTGTGCTGTTATCAAATAATTGTAACTAAACTTGAAACTGGCAGTTGTTTTGAATATGTGCCTAGTGGTGATGCTTTAAAAGCAACATAACAGACCACTGTTTAATACAATAAAAGTTCACAGTAGAATATATATTGTTTTTTTATATTCACAAATTTGTATGAAATTATGAACATTACCACATTCATATTAACAAGTCCGCATCTACGTCACGCGTTTTCACACGCTTTTTGACATATCATGTCATGTCATGACATGATTTCCCATTGTAAGAGGTTGACATGTATGATTATACCCAATAATCTAGAAATCTTGTAGTGAAAACATTTTTTTTACCCTACACCTTTTACATTATAATAACTCATATACATTTATGAATTACAATTTATAAATATCTTTATTTGAATTCCTTATCACTGATATATTTTTTATTTGGGCAGGATCGACTTTAAGTATGGGTCGGATCGACGTTGGGCCGGATTGACGTAGGACGGATCGACTTGGGCCGGATAGACGTGGGGCAGGATCGACATGAAAGCGATTCCTAAATAGTGATAAGGTGTAAAAGATTCTGTAAACAAAAGCATTTATATACAATTACTCTAAATATATGAGTATGGCAGGAGCAATTCCTTCAATAATGTGACTAAAGTAAGTATGAAAAGCCGACTGTAAAAACGATTAAAAAATAAAACAAATTTATATCAACTTCACAACAGAAATTCTAAAAATAACTCTGACGATTCAGGTCTTGGGTTTGTTTTTTTTATGCATTTTAACATTTAGAATCATTTGACATTGTTAACATTCTCAAGCTTCATACTTTGAGGTCATTCTCTGGCAAGTAATTGCAATCTTTTGCTATTTCAATCCACTTTTCAATGTCAGACATTTTGTCGTTTTCCCTGTTTCTGGTACCCGATAAGGATATTTTTAAACCAGTCAGAATTTCTATTATAAAGTGTATACCTATTGTTCAAGTTTTCCGTTAAGAAAATTACTTTGACATATTTTCTAATCATATTCCATCTTTAAAATATCAATATATATTAAAATATTTCATTTTAAAGTTTTATTTCATAATTATATTTTTCTCTTCTTCTTGAATATTGCATCCATTTTCTCATATATTAATGAACACGTTAAAATAGAAGATTACGGTGCGTTTTAATATCTAGCTTCGTTAACCCATCTGAAGGATCAACGAATAAATGTTTGGTTATGATTTTAAAAGAGGCTAGTTACAGCTTAACTTTAAATTACACTGTGCATGTATGCAATACATGTACATGATGTATATGCATTTAAAAAACAAAAGATTCATTTACACAGAGGATGATGATTAATTCTGATTATAAAATGGTAGTTATAATGACTTGACTATACATGTATTATTTTAATTTTATTTAGGAATTAAAAAAAAAATAATTTAAAAATTGTATGTTTTCAAATAATTTAAATTAGTTATGAAATAAAAAAATCAGTCCGTTGTTTTAATGAAAATGAAAAATCATGCTTCAACAGTGGAGAAAAAAATAACTTCTGTATTCTTTTATGTTTTGCTTTGGCATAAAATATTTAATTCTTTTCAAGTTAATAAAGTTCTATTTTTCAAACACATGTACATCTATGGAACAATAAAACAAGAGAACAATCTAACTAATATATAATTCAATTACGTTCTGAAATCCGCATATACACATAACCCAATTACTGGTTAAGGAGAGATAACTCTCTTAAAACTATGCTAACTTAACCAAACGTCTCGACCATACCAAACTGACACTAGTTGTCCAGCATACAAAGACGATAGAGAGATATTTTTCAAGGAGAAAAACAGTATTTGTCCCTATATTTCATATCTCTCAAATGAGGCAAAATTTGTTCGGTTGTTTACTTATGAAAATTTTTCTATACTTAAATATTTAGGGAACTATGTTATTACAGGTCTAGATATTAAGACGAAATGTAAATTAATGTATGTCATAATAATGTAATGCTAATTGTAATCATTTTATGGTTCTGGTCCTGCCTGGAATTAAATGTATGTGATTTTTATAGAATGGAGATTATAACATCTGTCTGAACTTTTTAATGTTTCATTTCAATATATATAAAATGTTTTTTTCTGAAACAAATCATGATCTATTGTTACATGTCATGGGCCCTTGATTGGAATAATAAATATTCTTATTCTTATTCTGCATCTACATATGGATTCGGACGACGATTCATTAACACATTGATGACTATATATGCTGGCGTCGGCTCATCGCAAACAGACACTTAATTATTAGTGCAATGATCAATAAAAAAAATTGTGCAAAAATAAAAAATATGTACACATTTACATATATTTTCAAACAGGGTAGGTATATCCATGAAAGTATTTGTATAGTAACTATACAAATCCTTGGTATATCTAAATATGTATATACCGGCTTTGAAAACACTGTCTGGCAAACTGATTATTGGTACATTTATAAAACAAGAAAATGTTATAATTAGAATGCCATTTATTACAAATAGAATATAAGCATATAAAAAAAAAAGATATATGTATTATACTTAACATGAAAATTTACATTTACATAAAATTTAGCCAAAATGTAGCATATTTTTAGACCAGATTATTTACACACCAATTACCCCAAACTTCATGAACTTGCAAAACTGTTTTATATATATTCATGATATTATAGATCATTATAAAGAAAAATAGAGTCAAAATCGATTAACATTTCCTGGAATTTGTCAATGGATTCCTGAATTTATAACATAATTACAGATTATAAAGAGGGGGGCAAGGGGTTTAACTGTTATGCTGTTATGGGGCAATTTAATTCTTTGTTATCTGTTATTTTGAAAATATATTTGCTGTTAGCTGTTATTGTCTTATTCTTTGTTAGCTGTTATTGGGCTATTAGTTTTTTTTTGTTATCTGTTATTGTGATAATGTATTTGCTGTTAACTGTTATTGAAAATTGGAATGTTAGCATTTTTTTTTTGACAGCCAATATTCGGTATAAATTGAAGATCATTGGACATTGGGGTCTACCACTACTAATATGTTTGTCCCGTATTCAGAGAAGGATTCCATTAACATTTACCCATCACAGAAGTGAGGTCCAGGACAATTCAAGTATATCTTATGATTATCCTTTGTAATAAATTCCATTTTTTTTATGAATGTGCATTTAGAATTATCTTAATTTTTTGTATGAGAATAATGTTCCTTGTTTCCCGTACGAACATATTAAATTAAAAATAATTCTTAATATGACAAAAAGGAAAACATATGGCCAGGAATATCTGACAAGGATCTCAATTAAGGACTTGGTCCTAACAACCAGTTAACCTTTTATATAATATGGTACATAGACTCAGCTCTGATTCTTTTCAAAGCAGAACCAAATGCATTGTACAATGAAAGTTCCAACCATGTACTTGGGTCCGAAGCTGCACATAACTCATTACAAACAAAGATTTCTTTTGTTTCAAGCCATTGTTTCCCTACTAAACTATGTATTCTACTTACTAGTACACTTGGTACAATCAAAAACCTCAGCTGATAAAAAATTGTTCAAATAAGGCCTTTGAAAATAGTGGAATAAATTGCTTTTGGAGTGTCAAAATTCGTTCGAAGTACTTGATAAATTGCATGCTTATAATTTGTGCTTTTGATTTTGCTACCCTATGTACCACTTTGCCTCATAGTCTTATTAAGAAAAATTCACACACCTCATTAAATGGTTATTAAGAAAAAGTCGGAATATTCAAACTCTTTTAGGTCATTTTTTTTTATTAGAAAGAAAGGGAGCTTCAGTCAATATATATAAACAATACACCAACGTTTCATGAGAACTGCTGAAAGCATTTTTGAGTTATTTTTGAAAACTAGAAAATACCACCTTTTTTTAATGAATAAAATCCCTTAACTCAATAACATAAAATCTAAAATTAATAAAAATCGAAAGGGAGTTTACAACAATAGATATAAACATTTCAGCAAAGTTTCATGAGAACTTCTGAAAACATTTTTGTGTTAATGTCTGAAAACTGGAAAATACCCCCTTTTTAATTAATAAAACCAGTTAACTCGGAAACGTAAAATCTAAAATTTATAAAAATTGAAAGTGACCTCATGTTAATAGATATAAACAATTCACCAAAATTCCTTGCTTTGTGAAAGCATTTTTGAGATATTATCAGAAAACTGAAGAAAAATTGAATAAAAATCCATTACCCAGAAACTTAAAATCTAAAATTTATAAAAAAAAAAAAAAAAAAAAAAAAAAAAAGGGAGCTCACGTCAATAGATATAAACAATTTCCCAAAGTTTAATGCAAATTGGTTAAAGAGTTTTTGAGTTAATACCGACATGTTGACGACAGACGGACAACAGTATACCATAATACGTTCCGTAAACGAGCTCAGCGTATACAAAAATATTATAATTAATATATTACGGATTACAAATGTGTCGAGGTTTCTGATTGGATAACAACACAGAGATGTCAGTATATATTCAGGAAACTGCCGGGGTATATACGACGTTTTTATCCCCAATTGGAACCTCAAAAACGTCATCATAACACCGGTTACTATGTGACGTAGTCATAAGCTATCAGACTGTCAGAGGCTCACAGAGGAAAAATAATGACGTGCTTCAGTCAATAATACATTTTTGATACAAAATCACGCAATTAACACTTTTAATACTTTAATTTGATGTTAAAAGTGTTATTATAAATTATTACATACACGATAAAATTATGTTCACAGCAAATTAGAAAATCCTTCACGTATGCCGAACATATCAGGTTGGGTTTTTCAATATATATGTGTTGTCAACAAATACCTGCACTGGAAAATAACATTAAGTCAGGGGTAATCCGTAATATATGTGTAATTCAGGTCTCAGAAAGGGTATATACTGTGACATTCCCGGCTTAGGGCTTATATCCCCTTCGCCTTCGGCTCAGGGGATATACCCTGTCTGAGACCTGAATAACATATAATATTGAGTAGTAATTTAAACACATTCTAGATACATAAATTAATACTAAAAACATAGTCATAGAAAATGGAATGCATTACAAAGGATTATATCCGTAATAAGAAATACTGATTTGTCAAAGACTGAATTATTTTAATATTTCATTTACTGTTATCTGTTTTTGTCCATTTTAATTCCTTGTTATCTGTTATGAGCCAAATCAATTTGCTGTTTTGCTGTTATTGGGACCCCCTTGCCCCCCCTCCTATAAAGTATGATAATACCGACACATCATTGTGAAATGTTTTATTTATAGATATGTATACTAGTAAACATACAACAACAAGGAAATTAAATACATGTTCTTATTAACACCGGAACTGTATAGTCAGCCACTATTTACTCAGACTTTCCTTCAATATTCCACGAACATGGGTAAGTTCTGATTGTCTATCATCTGTGGATTTACAAATTGTGTGATCAAAACAATTTTTAACCTGAACTAGTCTATGATAATTAAAATTCGACGTATTGTTGAAAGTAGATTTTTTGTCGATTAAATAATATATGAAATATATTAAGGTTAACATTTTAATAAATGACATTAATCTGAAGGTTTCACATATATCGTGATAAATTGTTTTCTTAATATCACCATGAGAAGATCTGAAAACTGTAATAAATAAGCACTACAAAATCGAGATAAAACATCTTTCGATGACCTCATTCCTATATTCAGGTAGAAACGAAAGTAACTTTGTCACTTCTTGTTAGTATTGGATTTTTGGATAATTCGATAGAACTCTTCTAGAATATTCTGTTTACAGCAGCAACTGTTTCACATGTTTTAGTTTCGATTAGAAAATTACAAAATGTAACTTCAACAAAAGAGGCGGAAATATTGTCGTTTTGAATACACATTCTAGGCCAAGCACACAAGCAATCTCAGCAAGTGATATCATACGATATAAATTGTCGTCAGGTAAGAGAATTTGACAGTTATTTTATTTATTCGTAAGTTTGATTTAATTTTTTATTTCATCTTATTTTATTTCTTTCATGTGTCTGTTGTTTTTTTCTGGTTTGTCAGATGTAATTCGTGTGATTTAAAAAAATATATATATATATAAATATGCACTTCAAATTTTTGCTATAATTTCTTAGTACGTATTTTTTTATTTGTAACTTATTAAATGCGCAATACAACTAACTGTGTTACAATAAACAGTAGAGATATCCATCTGTTCTTATTTTCTACCAAATATTGATTTGTCCCTGTAGTTGTTTGTTTAAAATTATTTGTAAGTGAGGCTAGGTATTTGAAAGAGTTTTTCGTTAGTGGTTGGTGTGGTCTATTGTACTGTTTAATATATTTGGTGATTCCATTTGTCTCTTTCATTTGTCATTGAATATTGCTATGGTTTAATAATAATCGACAGAAGATGACATATTTCTATAGAAATACTTTCAGGTATGTTTAAAATAATATTCACACAGTACATCAATCAAAATGAGAATACTTTTTAATGTGTTTCGCTACAAATGTGATATAAAGAGATGTTTAACAAATAGGAAAATAAACTTACTATTTCAATAAAGACTAGATTCATTACATTTTATTGTAGAATGATGCATTGATCTAATGGCCTTTAATCATGTCAATGATGATTTTGCAAAACGAGTTCTTCAGAATGAAATTGCTGCATCTGCATTTGAAGCTGCCCAGAGACCTTTAACCGAAAGTATTAGGAGAAATCCTGATGCTGCTTTGGCATTAAGACTTCAAAAAAGAGAAGTCCAGACACCGCTACCTCCATATATTGACGACGACCACAGTGCAGTTATTGCATTGCAGTTACAAGAACAAGAACATCTCGAGCAAGAGCTTCACGATGCAGAGGTTGCCCAAAGATTAGCAGGAGGTGACGGGAATGGATGGCAAAGGCGAAATGAGGATGGACGAGTTCCCCAACTAAATGAGGCATTACAAGGCATGCATAGACCAAGGCCAAGTAATCAGGTAAAACAGTTAAATTGAGCACTTATTACTTCATTGTATTACAGAAGTAGTAAAGTATGCTAGAGATATACACAGGTTGACGTAGGAAAAGTACATTTTCATTGAACTGTATCCGTTGCTACTACTTTCACTTTTAAATCTTTTTTGATAGAAATTATAAAATTTAGACTCTAATACTCTGATATCTTATATACAATTGATCGTGAAAATAAATGAGAAATTTTATAATTTGAACAGATACCTGTCGGAAGATTTATCCTTGCATTTGTTATTTCACACCCTAAATTCTATTCTAATTTCGTAACTAGGACTTAAACATTAAAATGTATACACATGAATGCTGGGAAGGTTCTCACATTGTTAAACAGAAATAGCTACAGGGTTGATTTACCAATTCAGTTGAAATGGTATTTCTTTCAATGGTCTGACGATTTTTAAATGCTTACTCGCCTCTCACTAGTTCATGCAACCTTTTATTACTGATGGCCAGTTTAGTGGTAGCTGGGCTGGGAACGTTTTATTTAATCACTGTGTATTACTTTTATGGCATACGGTAACGGTTCAAATAAGCAAAACGGGACGGAGGAGGGACACAGGGGAAACTTGTTTAACCCTGGCACATTTTGTGTCTGTTCCAAGTCATGCTATCTTTACCATGTTTTGTCCATGTAATTGTTTGTTTTGCTTGTAAATCTTGGTCATTGGAGTAGTCTTTTACACGTCTGGCGTATCAAATTATAAGTCTGATACCTCTGATATATATTTACACCACTGGGTCGATGCCACTGCTGGTGGACGCTTCGTTCCCGAGGGTATCACGAGCCCAGAAGTCAGCGCTTCGGTGTTGACATGAATATCAATTATATGGTCATTTTTATACGATCGCAAAAATTTGAAAAATTTTGGTCGTATATTGGTAAGACGTCGTCGTTGTCGTCCGAAGACATTTGGTTTTCGCACTTTAGTATAAGTAAATAGAAATCTATGAAATTTGAACACAAGGTTTATGACCATAAAAGGAAGGTTGGGATTGATTTTGGGAGTTTTGGTCCCAACAGTTTAGGAATTAGGGGCCAAAAAGGGCCCAAATAAGCATTTTTCTTAGTTTTTGCACAATAACTTTAGTATAAGTAAAGAGAAATCTATGAAATTTTAACATGAGGGTTATGACCACAAAAGGAAGGTTGGGATTGATTTTGGGAGTTTTGGTCCCAACAGTTTAGGAATTAAGGGCAAAAAAAAGGTCCAAAATAAGCATTTTTCTTGGTTTTTGCACATAACTTTAGTATAAGTAAATAGAAATCTATGACATTTTAACACAAGGTTTATGATCATAAAAGGAAGGTTGGGATTGATTTTGGGAGTTTTGGTCCCAACAGTTTAGGAATTAGGGGCCAAAAGGGTCCATAATTAAACTTTGTTTGATATCATCAAAAATGAATTATTAGGGTTCTTTGATATGCACAATCTAACCGTGTATTTAGATTCCTAATTTTTGGTCCTGTTTTCAAATTGTTTTACATTAAGGTCCAAAGGGTCCAAAATTAAACTTTGTTTGATTTTAACAAAAAATGAATTTTTGGGGTTCTTTGATATGCTGAATCTAAACATGTACAAAATGTACTTAGATTTTTAATTATGGGCCCAGTTTTCAAGTTGGTCCAAATCGGGGTCCAAAATTAAACCTATTTCATTTCAACAAAAATTGAATATATGGGGTTCTTCAATATGCTGAATCTAACCATGTATTTAGATTTTTAATATTTTGGCCCCGTTATCAAATTGGTCCACATTGAGGTCAAAAGGGTCTAAAATTGAACATTATTTGATTTCATCAAAAATTTAATTCTTGGAGTTCTGTGATATGCTTCAAATCTAACCATGTATTTACATTTTGGATATTGGACAATAATAGGTAAATGTCAAATTTAAAATTTTTAAGTTTTTAAGTTTAAGTTCCTAGACCAAATTCATTCTGTGTCCGAAACCTATGTTGTGTCAACTATTTAATCACAATCCAAATTCAGAGTTATATCAAGCTTAAATGTTGTGTCAATACTTGCCCCAACTGTCCAGGGTTCGAACTCTGCGGTCGTATAAATCTGCGCCCTGCGGAGCATCTGGTTATAATTTACTGTGAACAAAAGTGAATAATTCGAAATACTGAGGATTTTCTTATCCTAGGCATAGATAGACCACCGTAGCCGTATTTGGCACAACTTTTGGGAGTTTGGGGTCCTCAATGCTCTTCAACTTTATACTTGTTTGGCTTTCTAACTACTAGTATTTCGATTTGAGCGTCACTGATGAGTCTTATGTAGACGAAACACGCGTCTGGCATATCAAATTATAAGCCTGATACATTTGTAAGTATTCACTGGTGTGGTCTGTTGAACTGTTTAATGTTTTTGGTAATTCCATTTATCGTTTTCATTTTTTTTTATTGAATATTGCCATTTCTCTGCATTAGATCTTTGATTTTTATAAGTGTAAACGATGATTTAAGACAAAATAATTATGTGTACATTTTGGGTCCATGATTACTTCTGTATGTTAATTATTCATTACTTTATTCTTATATCTAAAATCGTGATAAGTGAGAACCTCGAAACCAACCTTTCATGTGAATTTGACTTATGTATACTGTCTTTCAGATATGAAATTACATTAATTTTGATACTAGATGCATATGATCAGAGATTTAACAACAAGTATGTGATTTGCAGTGTGTCGTTAAAATTGTTTTCGACAGCAGAGTGTTGGTCTAATAAAAATTTCGAGTTAACAAGAGAACATTTCTCAAAGAATATTATTTAGACACTTTAATTATTCAAATTCGACTGCCTTTATCCATTTTTATATTGAACCAATTACACAGGTACGAATTGATACTTCTTTTAAGAGTTTCATTAAAACCAAAACCAGAACTGTCTCATACAATAAACATATTCCGACAGAAGTAAGGTTAACCTCTTTAAGTAGACAACGAATTATATGAAGTGAGCACTATCCTAATATGTATAAACTGAACCTTGTCTAAAACGGAAATCTATCTAACCCGAACCTTATCTAACAGGAAACATGTATAAACCAAGCCTTATCTTTAATTGAAATATGTTAGAACCGACCCCTATCAAAACAAGAAACCTGTCAAACAGACTAAACTAAATATTCAGTAATAAATTAATCAATGGAATCCGACCAGCTTTTGATTTCGTATAAATCTTCAGGGCCGATATGTGATTCGGCTTAGTTTGGTTCCATTTCATATTTCAAACTAGATGTAAATGGTGATAATTGAATAATTTTTTTTTTTTCAACAGATGAATTTCGGTAGATCAGTTCGTGGGCCATCTATGATGGGAACGCTTCCATCAACTCCAGGGTTAAATGTGTTCGGTCCTGGCGAATTAATAGGCAGCAGTTCAGACGACATAGGTATTATATGATGCATAAAAAGATATTAAATCACTTTGTGAATGTTGTTAAAAAGATTTGTCAACAACCAAAACTAAAGTTGTCCAATATATAAACTCATCATAGATACCAGGACTAAATTTTGTATATACGCCAGACTCGAGTTTCGTCTACAAAAGACTTATCAGTGACGCTCAAATCCAAAAAATTTATAAAAAAAAAAAGCCAAATAAAGTACGAAGTTGAAGAGCATTGAGGACCAAAATTCCTAAAAGTTTTGCCAAATCCAGCTAAGGAACTCTATGCCTGAGTTAGAAAAGCCTTAGTATTTCAAAAAATCTAAATTTTGTAAACAGTTAATTTATAAATATAACCATATCAATGATAATTCATGTCAGCACAAAAAGTGCTGACTACTGGGCTGGTGATACCCTCGGGGAAATAAATCTCCACCAGCAAGCAGACAAGAATGTCGCAGAAGGGCACAATATGATTAAGTAATTATATCTACAACTATTCTCGCCCACTCATCGAAGTTCAAACAAAATTATTGAAAGCATAGATGCAGTTCGAATTAGATAGCAAAGGAGTAAATAAAGCAATTATCAACACAGAAAAAAACCCAACAAAACACTTAATGCACAAAAATAAAGATTGGACAACGTTACTGGCCCCGTCAAAAACTAAGACGCCTCGAAAGTGTAAATTGATATGAGACTACATTAACGAAGTTACTAACAAAACAAAACAATCATCAAATTCTGATGCCAAGAAATATTTTTTTGGGGGGACATTCGAAAACAATATATGAACTTATGAAGGGATGGTTCGCTTTAGGGATGTGGGATTTAGTGGATAACAAAATGTGTTATGTGGTATATGGTGTGTAAAACAAGTGGTATGTAAAGAGTAAAGAGTGGGACTTGAATAAAAAGGAAAATGAGCGAAAATGCTCAGTTTATGATATTACTTATTCCAACTTTTATTGTAGGACCGTTATTTTCAAGATCTCTTAAAGAGTAAGCCTAATTTCCACTTGCATTTGTTAGTATAATATTGCTGCTTATTTGAAATTTTAAAATATTTCCTCATCGTTTAAGCATTTGGATGATGAATTTCACCCCTAAAAATCAAGTTTGATTCCATTATAGAAATAGACGGAGAGCCCTCCATACTTCCCCAACCAAGACCTATACTGCAACAAAATAGAAGAGGACCGGATCAAAACCGATTCCAGAGGAATATTCGGACAGATGAAAACGGTCATAGACCGGATCTACAGCCTTTGTCAGGCATGTTTCGGCTGAGAGCAAATAGAGATGATATGTCGGATTTCAACCAAGAACAGCGACACGACATAGTGCAACCCCCAATTCAGAGGAATGTATGTATATATAGGTCAAGGAGACGGAGCTCATTTATTATAAAATGATTTTTATATAAATAATGATTGAAACATAAAAATGTAAAAAAAAGTTGTGAGATGGCTTCTATATAAAACTAGGCTTTTTCAAAAACGAACTAGATAAAATTGTGAGTCTGCTTGTAACTCTATATTATTATGACAATACTTATAACAGCAACGGCACAAATTTCATTTTATCAGATGAACATTTTAACAAAAAATGTCTTCTAAGTGATAATCGCTGCTGAAATGTTTAAAAATTGATAGATTATTAAAAAATGATGAGCAGCTAAAACCATAAAGTGTTTAAATGAATAGCCTAACTAGATAGGATAACTAAACCATAAGTTGCAACGATTTTTGATTTCAAAGGTGCATTTGTTGTTATTATAGCCACATGATCTATTTGGAGGATTAAGAGCAAGGTTAGTGCCCCATGGTGGTAATTACAGGAATCACATTCAGAACCGTGATCACAGAATTCCTATCAGGGGCGATGATATAGATGTTAATGATTATGAGGTAAATATTCAAACTTGCAACAGAATTGCAGTTTTAAATAGAATTATTAAAACCACTTACATCACAGATATACAACACAACTGAACTTGCTGAATATAACCTTTGAACCAAAAAAAAAAAAATCTAATAAAGACGCCAACAAAAAAGGTTTTGAGTTGAAAAACTACATAAGATTTGCATGTACCAGTCAGGAATATGACAGTTGTTATCCATTCATTTAATTTGTTTGAGCGTTATATTTTGCCATTTGATTAGTGACTTTTCGTTTTGAATTTTCCTCGGAGTTAAGTGTTTTTGTGATTTTACTTTTTGATAAATCAGTAGAAATTCTAGCATTATACAGCATCTGCAATACCAGCTCTGATTTAAGTTTATCTGTCCAGTTTATGTCAAAGCCCACAACAGACGGGGTGAAGAAACTTTATCTATGGAGTTTTGAATGCTATAAGTTTCAATTGATATTTACAGGCCTTATGGGAGTTACAAGAAAGAAATGGTGATGTGCGTAGTAAAGGACTGACTGGAGAACAAATAGGACGAATACCTTGTCACAAATTCAAATCTACACCAGGACTAAATAAAACTTTTAAAAGTGATAAAAATTCATGTAGTATATGCCTAAATGAATACAAAGATGGAGAAAGTATAAAAACGTTGCCATGTTTTCATTCTTATCATAAAACATGCATAGATAAATGGTTAAAGGTGAGTAAACTTTGATATGTCTTAAAAATGTTTTAAACTGTCATCTGAAAAGTGTAAAAAAACGCTTAAAACACTAAAACAAAATGTAAAAACGTTCATTCTTCATTTAAGGAGATAAAACTCTTAATGCATCATGTTTGTTTGCAACACTATATGACAAGAGATATATTTTCATTGTTATGTAGCAACATTCTAGCCAAATATCTATATGAGTTCTTATGTACATTGTATTTTACCCAGTAGAACCAAGCTTTTCGTTCTCATAGACTCAGTTCCCGTTTACAAGATGAACAAAATATTTAGTCAGTTACCACTAGTGATACTAGTACACATGTTATATTGACTTGGTTGTTTGCTATTGACAATTGTGTCCATATCATATTTTCAGCTTTTTTGGACTTCCCGATTTTTTTTAAAATTTAACCTGGCTTAAGGTATTTTTGTTGTACTTTTTTCTCAATCATCATTAATGAATTTTCTTTGGAGCTTAACATATCATGAGCAACACGATTTGTGCTCTACATAAAATAGGAACTGCCTACCCTTCAAGATTATGTTGCTCAATCTTTACTTTTCTAATATGTAAATTTTTGGCAAGCATTTGTTCTTCTTTCCAATTCTTTATCCTGATAATGTTTTTAAAGAGTTACATAGCAAGTAGTTTGAGAACTTCTCGTAATTTAAAAAGAAATAGTCGATGACTACGGCTACATCATAATGATCATAATTTTAGAGAATGCAGAATAACATGTTAAGTCAAAACTTATAATTGTAAATGTAATAATGTATATTGACTAAGTAGGGTTCAGATATTCGCTGTGTAAACTCTTTGCTCATTGTTGAAGGCCGTACAATGACCTATAGTTGTTAATGTCTGTGTCATTTTGGTCTTTTGTAGATAGTTGTCTCATTGGCAATCATACCACATCTTCTTTTTTATATATTCAATTATCATCACCTGTGTTAACTAAACTTACAATTTCATGCCTTGAATTTACATACCCTTCTCTGTTGAAACTTAACTTATAATTTCCTATTGTATTTTAATAAAATTATAATTTGTTTACTCTGCATTTAATTTACTTACAATTCCCTACATTGTTTCGAATTACAATTTCCGTCATTAACTTAACTACTTTTTAAGAATATGTTTTTTTTTATTTTCAGAGTCAAGCTGTGTGTCCAGTTTGCAGAGGAAATATCAAAACAAATTAACGAATATTATTTGTTATTATTTAATATTCATTGGTTGATAATACACGGTTGAACTGTTCTAGCATGCTCTTAGATTATGTATTATGCACTTTTATTCCTTTTTTCGCAGCTTCCACTTTTTCTTGTGAAAATGATTATACGATTCGATAATTGCAATATGCTCTTTGCAAAGCTTTAGTACTAAAAAAAACAAATCTTTAGAAAATTGCATATTTTGTTTTTAGAAAGTGAATTGAAAGTGAAAGTGAAACCAATAACATATTAGTTGTCTACATTTACCATTTTCGGTTAAATTCTTTTTAGTTGGTTACGTCATAATTATTTTCTAATGTTATTTTCTGGTCCAATTATATTGATGCCCATGTAGCTATCATATAAAAGATAAAAAAAAAACACCTTCTTCTGTTTTGTATATATATATGTTATTCGCATGTCGTTTGTATTTTTATTTATCATTTCTGTATAGTGATAACATATCAAAGGTAATCTGATTTGCTTATTGTTTAATGACTCTTTAATATGGTTATGATTCTTATTAGAAAATCACACTGTCTCCCACGGACTCTAACCCTGGTTCTCTACTACAAGTCAGCACTTTTTTCATTATCTCAACCCACTTATTGCTAGCTAAATTAATATCATAGATACCAGGATTGAAATTTTATATTATCGCCATACGTGCGTTTCGTCTACAAAGTACCTACTACCCAGTGAAAGAAGTCACACGTCCTCCATCGCAAGAGTCAATGTTCTATTTTCACTCTCGAAACACATATTCTGGCTAGAAATCCTTTCTAAAGACCGTGCGTATGTCAGTTTGGCGACAATTGTAAAATGTGAACATGGTTCTCGTTAGAAATTTACAACACTTCCTGTTGGACTTGAACCCCGACCACTATAACGCGCTGTAACCGGCTCTTCACTAGCCAAACCGCCTACCACTGGCTATGTATCTAGTAATCAAGTGAAGACCTAACGTAACACATGAAGTGTATCGAAACCCTAAAACTTTGTTTGACTTTTATACATTTCCTATCATGATTTTCTTGATAGAGGGTTGCTGCTCACAAGAAAGCTCTTAAACCAAGAGTTCCAAATGGTGAAGTTGAAATCATCCCATCGTAAATTTTACGGACGCCATCACGAGTTGGTTGACCGTTATGCAATAACTGTTTCACAAATGATATCGGATATGTTCCTTACGTCGTAACTACAATCCCTTTCCCTTTCATTAATGTGACCTACCGAATTATACTATTTCCCGGATTTGTTATCACATAAGCAACACGACGGGTGCCACATGTGGAGCAGGATCTGCTTACTCTTCTGGAGCACCTGAGATCACCCCTAGTTTTTGGTGGGGTTCGTGTTGCTTATTCTTTAGTTTTCTATGTTGAGTCATGTGTTATATTGTTTGTCTGTTTGTCTTTTTCGTTTATAGACATGGCGTTGTCAGTTTGTTTTCGATTTATGAGTTTGACTGTCCCTCTGGTATCTTTCGTCCCTCTTTTATATCTTCAACTTGTAAAATTACTTTACGTTCATAAGTATTATTTCAGAATCTCATCTTGTGTGTTCATTATGCGTTTACACTTGTAACTCGATTCCTTATTAAAACGCAAATTCTCAAAATAGGTTGTGTATCGAATACGTTTTGTGGGTTGAATGATTCTTGAATGAGGAGGGCGTACAAGGATATCAATGTTTGATAAAATATTGAAAAATCTGTTTTTATAACTGTTTCAATTAGTTGAATACTTAGTACTGGGCAAATTGTAGTCAGGAACTGTGCCTTTGAACCAAAACATTGCATTACATTTCATTAACTTCCTACAGTTTGCTGAATGGCCCTTAATGCGTATTTCAAGATGAATTGACAGAAAATTCTTTATCGTAAATACATCTTTAATCTCAATACTAAAAAAATACGAGACTACAGTTTTTGCAATATTATCCATTTATCCTATTACTTCTGGGCAGTAACGTGCTTGTCTGAAAAAAATTTGACGTGTTGTAGTTCATGCATATATGTAAAAAAAGAATTTGATCATGAGCGCTTATGGTTTTTTGAGAATTTGTATAGGACATTCACTATCTTCTTATTGTATACAGTGTCGCGAACTTTTAGATTTGATACACCGTGTAGTGATTTTTTTTTAACATTTTTTTATTGTCCAAGCATATACACCGTGCATTTAATCGAATAAAATTCAGAATAAATCCCACCCTCTTGTCGACACAGCTCAAAATAAAAAGCAATATCATCAATATAATAAACGTTTTAAGTGAGATTTTTTTGTAAAGAATGTTTTTCTGTATTTCGTTTTTATAAAATGTTGAATTGCTACTAATCCATGTATAGATTTCATATGTATTATAAGGCCCATTTGTTTTTGATAATTTTGGCAATTTTATACAACCCTGTCTACAACTATTGCAATCAACATATTTCTTACTCGTATAAAATATTATGAAAAAATCTTATGTGAAATAAGTTTGGGGCAATAATAACATGTAAATTTAAGTGTCAAAGGTTAATTGTAATAATGCAATAATAGTTATAATTGTAGTGATGATATAAGATTTTTAGGAAACGTCGATTGTTACATCTGAAGTTCATAGACGTTGGTTAATTTTCTCAAAACGAGTATTTCGTTGGGTTTAAAATTAAGCTTCAAATAATCAAACTCTTATCTTACCTTTTCTCGCAAATGAAATACTCATTCTGTGCGCACACATAATCATTCCATTTGAACCCTTCATTTGAATTTATATGAATGCAGTTTTCTTTTCCGGCAAGGTTATTTGGTTCAGGTTTAGCCCAGTTAAATAACGTGATCTTTTGTCCACTACCGTTCCAATACCAATAGCCATCAGTCCGGTTTTTTACCCCTCCGGTCCAGTATCCTTATTGGAAGACAAATGTATTTAACAGTTATCTGTATCTGAAAATTGATAATCAACATAGGGACTGGGTGGAAATAGAACTAATGCAACATTTACATTGTACGCAATGACCGGAATACATCAAGGATTCCTCTATCGTAAAGATTTTCAAAAACAGCTCTTACGCCATGCATAGAACATGTAGAACTTATACAATTACAGTTCTTAAATTTGTATTCCTTGTTTGGTAGCAAAATGTTGAACAACGTAGTTTATTGCACACTATTTTCTCTATTTTCGATTTTCTCCTCGCCAAACGTGCACATGTATAAAATAATGTTTACCATAAATGTAAGCCCCTTGTGCGGTACTGTTTGGATGATAGTAGTGTTTCGACATGTGTTCTATGTAATTGTTTTCATCTGTGGTTGTTAATTCAGCCAAGTAACCTCCAAATTCTTGACAATAGTCCTAAACACAATGAAATATATTTTCTTTAAATGTTCACACTAAACGAAATGAGGCAAGGTCAATTTATCCTTAATATTTTCATACCAGGGCTATCTTCAAAAGGTATGTCAATAATTTTCTGACGTTTGCATGCAGTATGAAAGCTTCTAGTCTTCTTTTTGGGAACCAGTACCAGATTTTTTTTTATCATGGTTCAAAATTTGAATTCGACAAGATGATTCAAAACCCAAATTCATTGCAAATAAAATGGCCGTTCTTATCACATTAAATTGTACTGAAGGTTAAAAGTATAAACCCGCTGCATTTGTTTGCACAATTCATGTTCTAAGTCATCCGTGTTGTTCAGTCGTTGTTGTTTGTTGATGTGGTTTATGAGTGTTTCTTGTTTCTTTTTTAAGTAGCTTAGACCGTTGATTTTCCTGATTGAATTGTTCTATACTAGCTAGCTATTATAGAACCTTAATAGCTTGCTGTTAGGTGTGGGCCGAGACTCAAAACACTGTAAAGAAAACTAATGTTAAAATTCATGAATGTCTTAATAACTTCTGGATTTTGACATGCAAAGGAAAGCAATAAAAGTTTGCCCTAACTCTGTTGATAACCATTATACCGGTATAACTTCAGAAACTTGACTTGATTAGAAACTGGAAACAAGTATTCCAAGTATACATATTTTTAGGAGCCAGCTGAAGGACACCTACGGGTGCGGGAATTCTCGCTACATTGAAGACCCATTGGTGGCCTTCGGCTGTTGTCTGCTCTATGGTCGGGTTGTTGTCGCTTTGACACATTCTACATTTCCTTTCTCAAATTTATTCCATACTTAGTAACATTCTAATAACGAAAAGTTACATATTGAATAACTGAAATGAACGCTCATTAAGCCGTGTACAATCAGGTAAATTAAGTGATGTTATGCAGATACATGAATACATAATTAGAAATGCATAAATATATAGTAAAGATCCGTTTTCTTGGTTTGGTTTGTATTTAACTTTGTATTTTTTTTATATGGTAGTTTATTTTTTATCCTCTTTAAAAAGCATACACAAAAGTAGCATGTTATGTAGACAGTTAGGCTGGTATAACACCGTATGTGTAAAGATACTATATTGAACTGGTATACAATTTAGTTAAGGGCCAGCTGAAGTCCGCCTCCGGCTGCGGGATTTACCCGCTGTGATGAAGATCCATTTATGGCCTTCGGCTATTTTCTGTTCTTTTGTCGGGTTGTTGTCTCTATGACATATTCCTCATTTCCATTCTCCATTTTATAAGAGGAATCAACCTGATGCAGCCAAGAGTGTTGCAGTATTAAATATATGACAAACTGTGGTTACCTTAGCCGTATTTGGCACAACTTTTGGGAGTTTTGGGTTCGTAATGCTCTTCAACCTTGTACTTGTTTGGCATTATAACTATTTTGATCTGAGCGTCACTTATAAGTCTTATGTAGACGAAACTCAGGTCTGTCGTATTAATTTATAAGCCTTGTACCTTTGATAACTATTTATGTATTTAACAGTTATCTGTATATGACAGTCGATGATCGACAAGGGGACTGGGTGGAAATAGAATACATTGTAGAATAGAATACATTAGCCGTATTAGGCACAACATTTTGGAATATTGGGTCTTCGAAGCTCTTCAATTTTGTACTTGTTTGGCTTTATAACTATTTTGATCTGAGCGTCACTCATAAGTCGTATGTAGACGGAACGCGCGTCTGTAGTATTAGATGATGAGCCTAGTACCTTTGCTAAATATTCCAACTGTTTTTGCGTACCTTTAACAATGTTTTCTGTGTTGAAACCTTACATATAAAATCCCTACAACAAGTTTGTTGTTTCCGTATACTAGTGATTAAACTTTCATAGGTTTACCTGTGCGCCATCCCATGGAAGGGTATCGTTACTAAAGTAATAACAGCTGTTATCATGGTGTTCCCAGTCCGGTGGACAAACTAGGCCTGTAACAATATAACAGAGCAGGAAAAGTATAAAGTAACAATGCACAATAAAAGACAAAAAAATATACAAAACATATAACACAAAGGCTTTGGTTTTTTTAACTGATGCATGTGCCAAGCACCCCTTCATGTGAAAAATAACAAAGAACAACGTCAATTAAATAAACACATATTTATAATATCAATGAAAACAAATGGAACTAGTATATCAGTTGTTTGTGACACAATTGAAAGGTCTTTCCCTTTAAAATATGATATTTTGTTCACTCTTTACGACCGTTCATTTGATCAGCGATACGCATACCTTCTTAAATCTTTTTGAACTAAATGACTGATTGATTTAGTCTTTGGTGAATGATTTTGTTATTAGTTTTGTTATTTGCTTTGAACTAGCCATCAGTATCGGCGGGTACTCTCAGATTTATAATTTGTGTTTTTATTGTTAGACTTCACAGTACTCTTCATGTTCACCTTATGGGACTGACTTGATATCTAAATGTACCAAGGCTGATCACTACCTTTTTTGATACACAACATATAGTGCATTGATCATAACATTCTATACGTACTATCCATGAACATTTCCAGAAAATTTGGCGATGTAATATATGCTCATATGCACAAAATTATGTTTCACTTGTCAAGAAAATCACATAACTTTTGCAAGGTGCAGGAATCTAATACCTGTTCTAAGAATATAAATTATGTCATTGTTAACCTCATCTTTAAAAATTGGAGTTATCTTCCTTTGTCTAGAATAGCTGTTAAATCAACAACAACCCATGCAATATTTAATTTAACGTCCCACTGATAAATAAATTGAAGCAATCTTTACTGTTTGGTGCTTTCAAGCACTTTGATTATGTTGAACTATGTCACCACTGTCCTATGTTAAGAGAGGGCTGGCTCCCTCAAATTAGTTTAACCCAACCACATTCTGTATGTGCCTGTCCCAAGTAAGGAGCATTTGATTCAGTCGTTGTCGTTTGTTGCAGTGTTACATATTTGTTTTTGTTCATTATTTTGTACATAAATTAGGCTGTTAGTTTTCTCGTTTGAATTGTTTTACATTTGTCATTTCGGAGCCTTTAATACGCGGCATGGACATTGCTCATTGTTGGAGACCGTACGGTAACCTATAGATATAAAACAAGAAGATGTGGTATGATTGCCAATGTAACAACTCTCCGCAAGAGACCAAAATGACACAGAAATTAACAACTATAGGTCACCGTAAGGCCTTCAACAATGAGCAAAGCCCTTACCACATAGTCAACAACAAAAGGCCATGAAATGACAATGTAAAACAATATCAAACGAGAAACATAACGGTTTAATTTATGTACAAAAAAGAACGAAAAACAATTATGTAACACATGAACAAATGACAACCACTGAATTACAGGCTCCTGACTTTGGACAGGAACATACATACATAATGTGGTGGGGTTAAACATGTTAGCGGCATGGCCAGCATCCCCCCTAACCTTGGACAGTGGTGTAACAGTTCAACATAAGAACGAACTATAAAAATCAATTGAAAAGGCTTAACTCATCAGATGGATAAAACTATAGATGTACATTTCTGTGTCATTTAGTCTACCGTGTAGAATTGTTTCAATTGCAATCATACCATATTGTCTTTTTTTATATATCAATCTACATTTTTTTTATAGATCGTATGATATTTGTAATGTAGACTTAACAACACTTGTTTTGCATTTAATAATCCTATCCAACTTTTTTTGGAGAGATAAGAATTTGACATTTAAAAACAGGCACACTAGCCCCAAGGCTTTTAAGGCTAAGTATTTTAAGCGCTCAATGACCTCACCCAACACATTATTTGGGAACAAAACATTAGACATATACGTTTAATGGACTTTCATTTGATATTCGACAACCTTACAATCTTGGATGGAAAAGGGTCATGAGAATCGTTTTTGAATAGAGTTTATATTCAAGTTCAATTTTATAAATCACATTACCTCTTTTGGTAAACTAAAAAAATGGCGCAATATCTATTTGATGTATAGAATTTATTAAACGAACAAAGTCATTTAAAACACAATTCTAAAAATACTTATTACTTTGTTATTAATCAAATATTTTTTTTATAATTACCTATGTGACTCAATATTTTTATGTCGTAGTTAATTCAAGTAAACATTTTACATGATCATTACCCATGTGAATGCATGTTTTTTTTAATATTTCACAATAACCTTTGAGATTTAATATTTCTATTTTTTCGACATACAATGTAAACATACCTAAAGTTATGCAAAGTAGAACACCAATGTCCATTTCGATATTTTGGTTTGCCAGTCCCTTATCTTTATATTTACAACCTTGCGTGTCTTATATATGCAGTTTTGCAACAACTTCGTTATTGCATAATTGATTAGATAAACTAGATTGTTCGTGAATACTTTGATATATACTTCCATAAATTCTAGAAAGTCATTCGAAACTGTTTTCTTCCAAAAATATGTTCTGATTATTGCTTCAGTTTTACTTTATTTACCATGGAGTTCGGTATTTTTGGTTCTTTTTTCGAACGCTTCAAGGTCCGGGTCGGGATTATAAGGGGTGAAAAAGTGATTTTTTTATGTTTACCGTAAAATGATATAGGAAGACGTTGTATGAGTGCCAATGCCATTATAGGCCAAGGTACGGTCTTCAACACGGAGCATTGGCTCTCATTGATTAACACGCTATTAAGGGCCCAAAAAGATACTAGTGTAAAACTATTTAAACGGGAATACCAACAGTAGAATCTATATGAAAAACGACAAACGAGAAACACTTATGAACTACATCAACAATCGACAACTTCTGAAATCAGATTCCTGACTTAGGACAGATGCAAACAATTGCGGGTTTAAACGTTTTAATGGTACCAAACTTTTACCCTCATGTGAACTAATAGTGTTTCATCACAACATAGAAAAAATATGCATTTACAAATGTCAAAGATAAGTCAACATTGATATATATTACTCAAATGTTTTAAACTGTAATGCTTAAAGTAGTACAGAAGGAGTAAAAAAAATGTGTATACTTTTATATCCTCATATATGATACAAGGGGACCCTTAATCGACAGTGTGTGTTGTGTCGCAAAAAAGAAGGCAAACAGATAATTTTCATTTTAAAATTTCCATTTTTATTTAGTGCCGTACTAGCAAAATCTGTAATTGTGTTACCAATGCAAGCTGATACATTATTCCAGAATTTATTTTTCCAATCAGAATATTCAAAAGTCATATAAAATTTCATATTAAAAAACAAATGATGCAAATGTTTTTTTTATAACTAAATGGCCAGCTTTTAATATAAAACTTATGTACATATACTATCATTGTTTTCTTCCAGTAAACAATTCGCAAATAATCCGTATACAGTGAACCTAGCGTAACCTTTCTCGTAAAATTCCGATGATCGCAATACGCATGGATCTGTCTTTGAAATAAACCATTATCTCATTGTACATGTTATACACGTGCTCAATATCCATGCTTCTTTGATGATTGTTTTCTAAGATGATAATCGGTAAACTACGACTTCAAGTCACGACAATTAATTATCTTCCATGTTTTCACACCATAACAGACCGAGAGAATTTGTTTGGGGCGATTATACGATATTGATTCGTACGAATTAAAAAAAAATCGTGCAGAGAAGACTTAGTTTGTGAAAGTTCTTGCATTGGTTCAAGAATTGGATAAATATTATTTTAAACCAGTCACTTATTTCATATGACTTTAATTCACTACCGGGTAGATAATAAGAAATAGTTTTTTGACTACAGCTATAGCTATTATAGTAAGAAGATCGTGGTATATGTTACCCACATTTATTTTTAATTTCATCATTTTCTAAGATATCTGAAATTTCAGTCATTTGGGTGTTTTCTAAATTGAATAATTTTTTTAGACATTTTTTTTTTCAATTTAAAAATTTAATATAATAAACTGAGCCACTGAAATTATTTTAAAGATCAAAGCAAATCTTTCTATCATTATAATAGAATGCAACAATTTAATGTAAGTTTTTTTTAACATTTGAGTAATATTGTTTAACTAATTTATTTGCTGTTCCTACATACACTGACATGTAATGTTTGTACTTTATTTGGCCTTTTTAAAATTTTTGGATTCAAGGGTCACTGATGAGCCTTTTGTAGACCAAACGCGCGGCTGGCGTAAATACAAAAATTAATCCTGATATCTATCATGAGTTTATTTATTTAAAACTACTGGGTCAATGCCACTGCTGGTGGAGTTTTAATTCCCCGAGGGTATCACAAGTCCAGTAGTCAGCATCTGTGCTGACATGAATTATCATTGATATGGTCATATTTATAAATTAACTGTTAAAAGATCTTTTGAATTGTTGAAATACTAAGGCTTTTCTACCTCAGGAATAGATTAACTTTATAGCTGTATTTGGCAAAACTTTTAAGAATTTAAGTCCTCAATGCTCTTCAACTTCGTACTTTATTTGGCCTTTTTAACTTTTTTGGACTCGAACGTCACTGATGAGTCTTGTGTAAACGAAACGCGCGTCTGGCATTAATACAAAATTTAATCCTGGTATCTATGATCAGTTATTTACAAATTTATTCAGATTTTTATTTGCAAAACTATCCTTTGGTGTAAAATCTGGTCTTAGGGAACGATGTTTTTTTGTCGGGGAAATAGGGGAGTAGGGTTTTAAAAATGAATATCCTGGCCTGGTAAAAGGTAGGCGTGTATAATCGTGCATAAGACAGGACGAAAGTGAATGTAACACACATTGTTGAAATAATACCTTGGTTGATTTCATTGCCGAGGGTCTCACCATCCCAGTAGTCAGCACTTCAATGTGTGTTCACATGAATTATCAATGGTATGGTCATAATTCTAAATCAACTGTTTAAAGCTTTGAAATTTTTGAAATACTTAGGATCTTTTACTCCCAGAAATATATTACTAGTACCTTAGCTTATTAAGCAAAAAATTGAAGAATTTCTGGTCCTCAATCCTCTTCAACTTCGAAATGTACTTGGCTTTTAAAAAAAAATTATGATTCGAACGTCACTTATGAGATTTTTGTATACGAAACGCGTGTCTTATTATGTACATACTGTCTATCATGGAATCTTTGATGCGTTTTTCGTGTAAAAAAAAACCGCGAATACAGTATTATTATGCAAATTGACTTAGGAGAGTATAGTTTCTAAATGAAATTATTTGCGCAAACATTGTGTTATTCAACATCGTAGTAAAGGTAGTAAATTCTAGGTCAAAACCTAATAGACGACTAAGGCTCGAGGTGTTTGACTGAAGCAAACTAATAACTTGAGAAGAAAAACATGTTTGTGCAAAAAACTTGCCGGAAGTCAAAATAGTTACTGATGATACAGTTCAGCTATATTAAAGTATAGTGATTTAAATCATAAAATGAATATCACAATTGTTTGTGTCCTAATTCATTTCTGGGTTCACCTTCATAAGTAATACTAAAATTAAAAAGCAAATAATGTATTCGTACTCATACATGACCAAACGGAACCTATAAAAATATAGTCATCAATTCTCAACCTTGAATTAAGTTAACTTACAAACCTGGTAACTTTTTTTTATCTATTATTCGTGTGTTTCTCTGTCCTATATGTTCTCCCATTTATTTGTATTGTAGTCCTATCATGTAATGTTGTCATGTTTCAAAATATAACAAAGGGACATTCAAATCGTAAGTCGAACATAAACTGACAACACCATCGCTAAAAAAAAAAAGAAACTAAAGACAAACAGAAGTACGAAAGATACATAGAAAACAAGTGACTGAGCAACATTTACATCATCAACAAAACTAGGTGTGATCCCAGGTGCTCTGGAAGTAAGTTAAATGATGAACCATTATAAGCCTTAACTAAACAATAATGTTGTATTTAGCATCTGGGCGAAAAAGATGGATATATTAGACCTACTAAGCATTGCAAATGTTGATAGCTATTATTTGTGTGTTTTTCTGGTCTATATGTTATCTGTATTGCAGTCCTGTCATGTAATGTTGTCATTTTAATGTTATATTTAACATTACAAAAAAAGCGGGGGGTTAGGCTAGCCACAAACTAGGTTCAATCCACCATTTGTTCATAAAATGTGCTGTACCAAGTCAGGAAAATGGCCATTATTATATTATAGTTCGTTTCAGTGTGTGTTACATTTTAATGTTGTGTTTCTGTTGTGTCGTAGTTCTCTTATATTTGATGTGTTTCCCTCAGTTTTAGTTTGTAACCCGGATTTCTTATTTTCTCTATCGATTGATGAATTTATAACAGCAGTATACTACTGTTGCCTTTATTTATTGGCTAGCAGTTATTTTAAATCATGCATTTTTGATTCAGTGTTTCGTTGCCTTAACTTTTCTTGTTATAATGAATATACAATTCAAAACTCTCAATATCACAAAAAGATGTGGTATTATTGACAATAAGACAACTGTAACTCATAGACCAAATGGTGTAGATGACAACAACTGTTAACTCTTTGTTAAATAAAACAGTAGTATCCCGCAATAAGCTTTTGTACTGAAAACCAATCTTTTTAGAAAGTTGCAAATTTCATTTTCAAAGGGGATACAAAACTCCTAAAGGAGTTTAGGTATTACAAAAGCATCCAAATGTTTAAAAATCACATACTATAAGTTAAAAGACATCAAGCTTTGAACAAAATCAGTGTTTGGCAAACATCTATATATTTAGAGAAATTATTCCTGCAAATTGTGTGGTTCCAATTTCTGGAAATTCGGATTTTTTGCCAACTAGTCACTGTAAATATTATATATGTACAAATGTTTGTAAAAATAAACGAGGCAAATATGTTTTAGTCAAAGTGTTGGGTACCTCCATAAAGTGAAAGTAATACCAATGTTTCGTTAGCTGTCTACATCTATCATTTTCGTTAAAGTGTATTACTGTATTACTCATTATTGGTTACGTCACATTTTTTATTGTTATTTCTGGTATTATTACAGAGATTTAGAAGGAAAACAGGATCAAAAACCATATTCTCCTGTTTTGTACGTACATGGCTATTTTCACGTTATTCGTATTTTTATTTATTATTTCTGTAAGATGATAAGAAGTAGCTTGTCGCGTTTGACCTTTCACCAAATGATTATTGTCTTTTCGTTAAAAAAATGACTTCCACTGAAACCATTTCGATAAAAGCCAAGATATTTGATTTTTGGATAAAAGTGTATATTTAAAGATATAAATTCTGTGATCTTGGAATTTCATGACAGTTCCCATTCTCAGAAAAATAGACAAACTGTACACTCGTAGACCCAGCCTTTAGACCTTACTAATTATTATATTAATAGGTTTTCTTCGACAGTGGGGGCGAATGCATCAAAAAGTTCTTGACATAGACAATACAATATACTGATGATGACTTTAATCTCAATTCTTCAACATACGAGTAGTACAATTTTTACAAAAGTGTTCATTTATCCTACTACACCTTGGCCCGAAATTGACTGACTGAAAAATAAATATGCGTGTTAAAGTTTATGCAAATATATTAAACATGAAATTCAATATTCAAAACAAAATGTTTATGGACATTCGAGTGCTTCTGTTTGTAAACCGTGTGTTGATTTTTTATATTTAATACCCCTTATAGTCGTTGTTTTTTTAACAGTATTGATTATTCAAGAATACACATTGTACTGAATCAAACGAAAGTCATCAAGGTAAATCTGCTCTTTTGCTCATACGTCTTCAGAAATCTTAGTAATATAATCCATATATTGACCAATTGCCACTGCTGGTTGACGTCTCGTCCCCGAGGGTATCATCAGCCCAGTAGTAAAAAAACAAAGGATTTTCTTATCCCAGGAATAGATTACCTTAGTCATATTTGGCACAACTTTTTGGAATTTTGGGTCCTCAATGCTCTTAAACTTTGTACCTGTTTTGGCTTTATAACTTTTTTGATCTGAGCGTCACTGATGAGTCTTATGTAGATGAAACGCGCGTCTGGCGTGTTAAAGTATAATCCTTGTATTTTTGATAACTATTGTATCGAAATGAAAATCTTGTCGTTGCTGTGTTACTTTGTCTGTAAATTTATTGTTTATGAAATAAGGATTTTTTTCCCTTTCTTAGGTATAGTTTACCTTATCCTTATTTGGCAAAACATTTTATTCGATCTGCCGGGTTGTAATGCTTTTCAGCTGCGAATTTGAATTGCAAGGCCTTCCAACTGTTTTGATTCGAACATCACTGATGAATCTTATGTAGACGAAACGCGCGTCTGGCGTACTAAATTATAATCCTGGTACCTTTGATAACTTTTATGTAGACGAAACGGTCGTTTGGTATACATACTCATTGGCCTGTTATCATTGTTGATTTGTTTTTTTGACAGCTTCATAGATGTCGCTTAATTTTCTTGTACCGATTGTCTCGTTGGGTTTAAAATTGAAATTAAAAAGAATGAATCTCAGATATTACCTCTTCTCGCAAATAAAATACTCATGCCGTGTGCACGTATAATCATTCCATTTGAATCCTTCATTCGAATTTATATGCATGCAATTTTCTCCTCTATTATTTGGTTCACCAGGGGACCAGTCAGTAAACGTGAACTTTTGTCCACTACCACCCCAATACCAATATCTATGTGTCAGGTCTTCTTTGCCTCCTGTCCAGTATCCTTAAATGGAAGACCAATTAATTTTACAGTTATATTTTCAGATTTTCACAGTGCTTCATTTTTTTAAAGCATTATTTGATTATGAAATATTTAGACTTTAGCATCACTGCAAAACCATTTATTTTTGACATGCGCATCTTTGCGAATTAAAACCTCAAAAGGTAAGACAATAAGCTTACTATACGGTATTTGTTTATTTTTATTGTTGAAGACCGTTCGTTTACCATAATTGCTTACATCCACTTTAGTTGAACTTTATCCTTAATATCACATCTCCTCATTTTTATATTTGTATATCAACTTCATTAATTGAAATAAAACAACCATAGTTTTATATTACTATAACCATTAAGGTAGCAAGGTAAGGACAATATTCGTTCTCAATGTTCTCATTTCAAAACATGCACATATGTAAAAGAATGTTTACCATATAGGTATTCCCCGTCCGCTGTACGGTTTGGGTGATAGTTCTGTTTTGACGTTTGTTCAATGAAACTGTTTTCCTCTCTCGTTGTTATTTCAGTCAAGTAACCTCCGAATTCTTGGCAATAATCCTAAATACAATATCCGATATAGTATCGAAGTGTACCATTTTTCAATGAGTTAATGTATTACCAATGCTATTTTCAAAAAGCATATACTTCGTATTTCTCATGTGATGTAATGGATATGCGTAAAATCATTCTGAAGGTATAATTACTCTTCAAAGTTGAAATTCAAGTAAACAATATGAATAAAAAGAGGTATACGACAACCATACAAGAACTTAGAAGACAAACAATAATCTAGAAGTAAACATGCAGTCACAACATATAAAACAATACAGAGATGTCCGGTTCTAAATCGCTCAAAGACAAAGAGAAATTATGAGATAATCAAACACAATAGAATACCAGTATCTCCTAATTAAACAAAACTTAAAGTTGAAACATCAGATAACCATATACGAGGCTCAATTGCCTTTGTTATGTTTAGTTAGTTTTTATATTACCAAATCAGCTTCAACTATGTAAAGTTGCAAAATTGATTTGTAAACCAGTAGTTATGAGATTCATCAAAGATAACGATGGCAAAAGTTTTTTTTTATGAATGAGTCCTTATACTATTTAGTATCTCTGACGTTTTCAATTTCCTGAGGTTTCTTAAAATCCAGTTTAGAAAGAGATGCATTTTAATATAATGCTACATGTGGACCAGGATTTGCTTACACATTTTATATAGGCCTTGCATAATATACAAACATTGTTTGGTACTATTATTTAGTATAATTGAAACAGTAATAGCTATCCGTAAGACCAAATGTTGCTTCCTAATGAACAGATAAAATTATTTTAGTCTTACCTGTGCGCCATCCCATGAAAGGACTTCTTTGCTAAATAAATAACAATTGCTGTTGTGTGTGTGCCATTCTGGAGGGCAAATCGAACAAACTACGCCTGTCAGTAAAAACAAATAACGAAACATTATACCATCTTTTGTAAACAAATAGAAAAAAAAGAAATCATAAACAACCGCAATAGCAAAATAAATCCAAATCAACAATCACAAAAAATAACAAGAAAACAAGAAGCATTTTTGATTGTAAATATTGACGTATAAATAAAACAAAATATAACAGAAAATTACAAAAAAATAATACATTGGACAGTACAACCCTTCTCAAAATACAAAACAAAAGACAACAACACCGAAAGACAAATAGTCCAGAAAGCCTGAATTTGTACGGGCGCAAAATAAGGGAGATTAATTCAAAGACGATTAACACCGTCAGTTCCTAGAATCTATACTTCAAGACCATCAAGTATTATTGTTGAAGTAGATATGGAATATTTACCATCAAGGTTTTGATATCTTCCATTAACTTTATTTATAGAAAAAGGAAGAGACATTCTTTGACATAATCCTAGTTTATCCATTTTGTGCCTGGACACTAGTGACTTTTTTTTTTATAAAGTCTGAGAAGCAACTGCAAGCTCTTGAATACTGAATGCGCTCGAAAAAGTATTTCACAAATGCAGGCGAAGTTGGTATATTGCTACGTACGTATGTGGAAACTTGAAAATTAAAATCGTCTAGCTTGTCATAGATTCTGGTACCAAGTTGACCATTTATGACAAAATTGAGGTAAAATACCACCCGGATAAACAATAATTGAACGTCAGGCTCATTAGAACATATCAAATAATTTATAAAAAATAATATTTCAGAAATATTTAATAACAGAAAATAGAACCAAAACAACAAAAGACCAACTGTTCCTTTCTTACGTTGAACACACTTTTTTCTAGTAAACACAGTTGTAGAACAACAATATAAATATGTTACTTATATAACTATCCGGGTTCATTTGTCAAAACCACAGCTATAAACGTAAGTATGTCATACATGATCATTACTTATTCTACTTTAATTTATGTTATAGAATAAAAACAAACTAACCTAATGTAATGCAAAGTAATGTAACAATCCACATGTCAATAGTTTGTTGTCTAAGTTGCTTATCTATATTTGTACGATGCTTATCTCATATGGACAGGCAAATTTATTACGTTCGATCATATCAACAAAAACCGACAAATGTTTGATAGAATGTCACTGTGTCCAAACTACTCCGCCAAACAATATTTCGAGTGTTAAATATCGAATTTCGAGAAACGGACCACTAAAGCATAACTGATGGAAGTTTATGTTTTGACGGTTTTCAGAAATATCTCCCGTTTATACATCTATACATGCTATTTATACGTCGTTATGACTTCGGAGATACAAACTGAACAACCAGTTAACAATATAAAATATAAATCAAGACCTTGTACAATGCCGAAATAAACAAACCCATTCACATAGTCATGTTAACAATGTTACTGGAGTTGTAAAGGTTACAACCACCATACGGGATAAAATAAAATGTAAAATTGATGCTTAGGGTGATGAACATGGATACAATCATATTGTATTTTGAATACTCACCATAATTTGATATACCGATGAGAAACAGGTTGATTATACATAGTTGACTTGATATAATATCACAATATCATAAACTACATTTGTTTCTTTTAGAACCTTCTTATTTTTCAAATATGCTAAATAGAATGTATATAACATATTTAAAAGATAACCACTGGGTCACTTTTCTGCCTTATCTAGAAATTTCACATTTCATTTTCATCCAGAAATATCGGTCGACCAGATTTGGGGTGAGAGCAACCCAAATACTAATATGATTTATTATACAAAATAATGAAGTCAAATGAATAAGTAATCATATACAAATATAGCCTTTGTATGAGGTCGATGCAAGGATATATTGACCTGAAAGAAGTATATTGATTGAGGACGAAGTCCGAGGTCGATATACTTCTTTGGGTCGATATATCCTGAAAAATAAATAAACATTTCTCAGTGTTGATGAAACTTCTACCCAAACTAGTAAGGTTGCATAACACGTTCCTAATAATTCAAAGCATGGTACCTATTCAATTATTGAAGTTAAACATAAACAGTTATAAATACTGTATTTGTACATGTTTGGTAGAGTCATTCTGTCAGACTTTAGAGTACCGAGATACATTATATCAATGAATGTTACATTGATTAACACGTCAAAAATCGCACTGAACAATACTGTGGGAGGTTTAAGCATACACAATCTAGTTTTACCTCACTCTTTATTCAGATGATTGTTTTCTATTGTTACGGAATTGGTTGTCATTTTGGATTATGGAGAAATTGATGATTATCTCTGATATTGTATTATTTCGTTGTAATTTCTTTTTACTACTTAGATAGAAAATGTGGTATGAGTGCCAATGAGACAACTCTCTATCCAAGTCAAAATTTGTAAAGGTAAACCATATTAGGTCATAGTACGGTCTTCAACACGAAGCCTTGCCTCAAACTAAACAGCAAGCTATAAAGGGCCCCAAAATTACTATTGTAAAACCAATCAAACGTGAAAACCAACGGACTACTCTATATAAAAAACGAAAAACGAGAAACACTGATGAACCACATAAACAGACGACAACTTCTGAACGTACTAGACATATAGAGAACTTGTCACATTATAAAACAATTTCGGATGCCATTGGGTTTTTTAATTTTAATATTCAACGGTTTGACTCTGCTAGTTCTCTCGTATTTTGTTTGGTGGTTTGCATTCTTCTTGTCCTTTTGCCTTTTAGTCTATTTTAGTTTTTGGTCATGTTGTTGCCTATCGTCCATCGATTACAGTTTTGTTACTTTGTCTATTAGTATTTGATAGTTCTTTTATTTTAATAACTTCAACTAACGAATCTGTGCTGCGAAGAGTTAATTAAAATTTTCAGTGCGCGTAGTTCAATTACTTATAACTTTTTGTTACCTGCATCGGGGTAGGTATTTAAGAGGTGAACAATAACAGGAAATCAACACTAAAGGGGACGATTCAGTACTTCTTGTTTTAGTTTAAACAATATTTTATTTTCAAAAGTGCACGAAATACAATCATACAATAGAAAAATTGGGATTCGGAAAGAAGGAAAACAATATATAAGTTCGTCTGTTCACATTTGGTATTAACATCGGTCTATTTTTAAAGAATGGATATACTCTAGGTTGATTTTTTTTGGTGTGTGTGTGTTGAGGGGGGGGGGGGGGGCGTTGCATTATTGTTTCATCAACGTTTTCTACATGTTTGATTTCATTCCTACATAAACTAAGCAGAAATAAATATATGGGTTAAAATTGGGTACGCTAGACTCTCGTCACGTCTACAAAAGACTTACCAGTGACGCTCGAATCGCACAAATATAAAAGGTCAAGTGAATTAACAAGTTGAAGTAACGAGAGAGGTTTCCAGTACTTTAGAAGGTAATTTTCACATGCTCTATGTTTTGTAAACGTTAAACAATCTAGAATTTATAATAGTATAACTTCCTAGTCCTAGTTTAAATGATAACGATTTAAATAAGTATGTAATTAGATATTATTTGGAAAAGGAAATTTCTGTTGATTATATATTATTCCGGATAACCTGTATCTAAAAATAGTCGGGATCCTCTATAGGTATATATATATATGAAGACAAGTAGTATTTCCTTTCTAGATCATTATACACAGAAATGAAAGTGCACATTCTCGTTTGTTTCTTACATCGAAGGATACATTAATATGGGAAAAAAGGGTAGAAAACCACCAAAACAAGATAATCCAAAGGACAAATGTGATAAACTTATTAATGACGAAACGACGACTGAAAATGAAAAGTCGGACGGTTCAACAAGTTTAAGAGAAATAGTCAATGGCACAAACGACTTGCAGAAACGCTGTTTTTTGACATGTGGATGTGTAATTGCTATACTTTTAGTGTCTCTCATCATAAGCATTGCAGTTCCAGTAAACTGTGATGCTAAGGTAAGAACCATACAATTTAATTATCTTTTCTGAAATCCCCTTTATCAATATTTTTAAGGGAAAATACGAAGCTTCATTTCTCGTCACCATTTTTTAAATTTTAAACGATTTAATTAGGTATACTGGTTAGTTTAATTGCAGGCAACTCTCCCGGGTATACATTTATATTTACTCTATTATGCATATAGTCTTAAATGGTAATTTATAAAATTTCTAGAGGGCTACTCGTTAAACTTACAATAAAACTAATTAAAATAACCAAATGAAAAACACTACCTACTCAAAATGATTTTAAATTTATTAAAAAGTAAATTGTCTAAATTATGCAATTTTAAGAACCTGCAGTAGAGCCCTGACAGGTGAAAAATTAATTTTAGAACCTGACTGGTAGAGCCCAGACAGGTATAAATTTGAAAACCGAGAATACCTGCGGTAGAACCAAACAGGTACTTTTAGAACCTGAGTGGTAGAGCCCAGATAAGTATGAATTTTGAAAACTGAGAATTCCTGCGATAGATCCCAACAGGTACTTTTAGAACCTGAGTGGTAGAGCCCAGACAAGTATGAATTTTGAAAACTGAGAATTCCTGCGGTAGATCCCATGAGGTACTATTAGATCCTGACTGGTAGAGCCCAGTATTTGAATAGAATTTCATATATGAAAATGAAAATAAATAAAATAAAATAACTACCATACCAAAAAAAAAAAATTAACAAAATGTAGTTAAAAAAAATATAGTACAAAACATGTATACCAATTTAGGAACAACACATTCTGCTTTGTGCTTTGCAAACAGTCTTTGGGTCAGTTCTAATGTAACTTATATAACAATCGGATGAACATCTATCTAAAGTCTGAATAATGTGGTCCTCAACCCCTGCCGCTGCTGCTGATGTAGCAGCACCAATTAGAAAGGAATGACCACAAAATTTACTATCATTATACCGAAATCTGAACAGCGACTCTCGAAGCAGATATAAATATATCTCTAGACAAAGGAGCGTTATTATACTCATCATTAACAAATAAATAAGAATCTGGTCTACCTCCATAATTTTTTCGTACTTGTATATTTCTTCTCATCAAATCAACTGGGTTGAAAGTATCATTTTCAAAAATATAATGTGACATTTTGAAAATTTATGTCTAAATCAATATTTTGAACTAAAAGTGTGTCCTGCCTGGCAATTTTACTACTTTACGTAAATTCACCACATCGGAGAAATCCAAAAAAAGCTAGATTAAATGAACACTGTAACATTAAGTCGACGAATAGAGAAAAACTCCTTGCTTTAACATACAACACAATTGTTTCAAAATTCGAGATGTAATAGGTAATCTCTTTTGTTTAACATTATTCCGAGACTGTTTAATACCTCTTAATATACACTTTAAGCGTGCACATTTTTCAAAGGATCAGGATGTCCTATTCTTAAGTAATTATGCCTAATTCCTGCTAAATACAATCGATCAAATTATAAAAATTTGGCTAAATAGAATTATCAAAATCTAATCTATGTATTTTTTTTATTTTGTAGGATAATAATTGCAATGCTACCAATAATACACACCATCTTTCCAATCGTGCAGAATGCTCACAGATGCATGAGTACAATATATTACACACAGAACGTAAGTGTTTCAAACTACCTCTGTATACTATTTGTTTAAGCAGAATTTCACTGCATTTTTATTTATATCATTTGGTCATACATAATTAACACCAAAATCAAGTTGATAAGGCTATTTGTTATTCAAATAACTCAATCTATTCGTTTGATGTATTTGAACTTTTGATTTTGCCACTTGATTTGGGACTTTCCGTTTTGAATTTTCCTCGGAGTTCAGTATTTTATAATTTTACTTTTAAAAAAAGAATAAGATACATTGATATCAGAATTGTGATTGATATATTTAAAAAAGGCAGTAGATACCAAAGGTATATTCAAACTTATAGGTAAATAACGAACACACAATGCAATGGCCAAAAGAAAGCAAAAAGAAGTTACAACAATATATATACAACACGCAACATCGAAACTGTAGACTGAACAACATTAATCCTACAAAAAAAGGGAATGATTTCATGTGCTCCGGAAGGCATGGCAAATCCTGCTCCACATGTGACATAATCACTGAAACTAAGTGATAAGTATTCGGTAGGTCACATTTGAGGAAAAGAGGACTGGAATGTCTATAGACAATTTGAACATATCTGTTGAATTAACTAAATATTTCATTTTCTAAATGGACTTGAGGAAATAGTTATGATAAAAATATTAGCAGTATATATTTACAAACTAAATACAATTTACAACTACTGAAAAATGCTATCATTTGGTGCCTTTTTTATTTGATGGAAACTATAAACTCTGGAGTATTTCTTTTTCGACAAGTCTAAAATGATGTTATTCTTTTTTATAGCTTTTTGCCAGATTCCGTTTCCACGAAGTCAAGTGAGCACCATGAAGTGTTTTCTTTCCTTTAAAGGCGAATACACTTTAAAATGTGATTTTCACGAAGGTGGAGAAGTGAAACGCATTTGCTCTTTAAATAAAACTGATTATCACTTTTGACCGTTATGGAATAACCGTTTCACAAATGATATCGGATATGTTCCTTACGTCGTAACTACAATCCCCTTCCCTTTCATGAATATGACCTACCGAATTAGACTATTTACCGGATTTGTAATCACATAAGCAACACGACGGGTGCCACATGTGGAGCAGGATCTGCTTACCCTTCCGGAGCACCTGAGATCACCCCTAGTTTTTGGTGGGGTTCGTGTTGTTTATTCTTTAGTTTTCTATGTTGTGTCGTGTGTACTATTGTTTTTCTGTTTGTCTTTTTCATTTTTAGCCATGGAGTTGTCAGTTTGTTTTAGATTTATGAGTTTGACTGTCCCTTTGGTATCTTTAGTCCCTCTTTTAAGTTTGATTGTGCTGGAACTGATGGAAATTGTTCTCCTGTCTGCTTTGAGCACTGTACACGATATTCCATTACAATACCTACGCCTAGCATCTTATTAATAGAAATAAGTGATAGTTGTAAAGAAAAAGATGGTCACATCGCAATTTGGAATGCCACAATTCTTAAAATAGGTTCGAGCTATAATCAATCATTTTGAAAATTAATCATAATGATAGTTTTTGGTAAGAAATATTTGCATTTAAAATTATAATTTCTATAAGAACCTGTTATTTTTTTTTATCATCATCTGGATTTTCACTGCTTCTAATACGTACCATGAGTATAAATATACAAGGCAATACAAATTGTCTATACATAGTAGACTTATATGCAGACTTTGACCAAAAAAAGAAATTAAATGTCCATAACAGATTTTTCTCGATTTACGAAAATTTGTATCCTTGCTTTTTGATCGTTATTTTGTCACACTGTATGACTGTTTAAAATCCAGATATTTTTTTTCTATCTCAATGTTCGACTTTTTTTTCTATAATTCAAAATCTATTGTATTCTAAAAACATTAATATAATACTTAAGTTGTGCTTTTAAATGTATTTGACATTTTTGTAAACATTTCATGCATTACTACTTAAAATTTGGTTTTTGTTCATGATTTTTTTTTATGTGTGTATGTCTTTTGTTATTAAGTCGATTTGAATAGATTATGGGAGCTCATGCATTATGTTTACTGAATATCGACTGTAAATAAAACTTTAAATTGAATTGGCATCCATGACAATAAATAAATCCAAATGGGTGGGAATCTTGGGTATTATCGTAAAGTGGTTTTACTAAAACTGCATGTAATATAACAAAGACGTCTAAACTGTATGAATTTGTATTGATGACTGAAGTGCAAGATAACGTCATAAGTAAACGACGTTGGATATACAATAATGCCGCGTTACGTTAACATTCTCTTCTGTGCGTGATTTCCAACATTCTCCGGCCCACGAAAAGTGAAAATTTAAAACTTGGTTAAATAATTAAAGTCTCTCTGTTAACAACATTAAATAAAAATTAAATCTTTTAACCACAGTTTGTTATAGTACGGTGTCATTTATTTCACGTTCTTTTTTTTTGTAAGTTTCTCCCTGTAATCCAATTCCTGATATAAGTTGAGCTGTTTGAACTGAGATTTTGATTTTCCCATTCCTTGTAAATCCTCGTAAAAGCGTTTGTTTTTGTTACTGTCTCTTGACCACATTAAAGCTGATTTGTCTGTTTCATTTACTTGTTGGTCCCTCGCCCCTAATGATATCATCCTCGACAATATCCCAGTATTGGTCAGCTCCAACAAGCAGTCCAATTTCAAATGATGTATCCTCAGTTACGGCGTGTGCTAATCTTACGTTTTGCAAATACGGCAACTGTTTTGCAGTTTCAATGTTTGTCTTAAATGGTGCGACGATTTTAGGTACAATCAAAACATCGACTGGTATTTCTTGGCCAGATATAGTTAGTATCTTTACTGTTGTTGTGTTTAGCTGTTCAATAGAGTTGTTCTCATTATCGTCTCCAAATTTAGATAGCGTAATTGCTTCACTTCCTGTGGTTTTTAACTCCAATTTCTCTGCTAAATGTCTTGTGATAAATGACCTTGTGGCGCCTTCGTCAAAAAGAATTTTTGCATCAATCGGTTGTTCTTTGTAGCTTAGTGGTGCTATTGCGGTCTTTAATAAAACATTTGGGCGATCACAATTTAAAGATGAATATAAAACTGTTGTCTCAGCATCCTCCGCGTTGTGTGTTTGTACTGTACATGTACTACTTGTAGTTGCAGTTGCTTTGTCGTGGTCTTTGTTGCATAGGCTTGTGTGGTGACGTCTTTTACATTTCTTGCAGTTTGATTTTGATTTACAATCTGCTACACTGTGTCGCCCTAAACAATTAAAGCATAGTCTTTCCTTTTTTACAATTGTCATGCGGTCGCTTGGATCCGTATATTTAGTACATTCTGACGAATAGTGGGGTTCCTTGCAGTATGCACAGCTTATGGTATGAGATTTCTGTGTTGAATTGGTTGAATTGTTTTTTGGCCAGATTTTACGTGATTTTGTATTTGTGAAGAACGTAGCTGTAGCGCTCGGACTCTCACCTGTTTCTGTACTTTTACCAGACTCTAAAATGGCCAGCTCCTTAAAGATAGATCTCCTAAGATCACCGAGAAACCAATTTGACGAACCGTGCTCACGTGTTAAGTTTTTTCGTATTTCACCAGGCATTTTGTTAAGTATGACTGGAACTAATAACGAGCCATACGAGTCTTGAGCTTGTCCAAGAGATTCTAGTCCACGTATGTATGTTTCTGTTCTGTCATAGTAACTTTTTAGTTGTGAAAGCGTATTCTTTGGTGCGGGTATGTCTAATAGTGCCTGCATGTTCGACTGGATTATCTTATGCTTTTGTCCGAATCTTTCATGTATGAGTTCAATAGCTTTGTTGTAGTTTGTGTGCGTAAGAGCAAATCCGGCAATTGTGTATGATGCTTCTCCCTCTAGTAACGACTTTAGGTAATTAAACTATAGAACGTCGGTTAGAGTGTTGTTATTGTGAATTGCGGAATCAAAAGAATCCCAAAAGGATAGCCATTCAAGTACGTTTCCATCAAATGTAGGTAAATTCAATTTCGGTAGTTTATGAAAGTTGCTGCTATTGACGCTTGAATTTGAACGTAAAGACGTGAAATTAAGGCCAGTAGTTTGTGAGTCATCTCTTATGTTATATACAGGGCCAACATTGTGAATGGGTTGCAGTGTCTTATTGCGCGTCGAAAAACTCCTAGCGGCTGCATTTAAATTTGATGTCTGAGCTTGAATAAATTTACGAATTTTGCGTATTTTCGTCTCTAAATTAAATTTATACTCATCTGTGTCAAGTATCGCTTGCTCTATATCCTCTTCTTGTACACCTTCTAAAATGTTCTTATCCAAATCCTTCAGAATATCTTGCTTTTCCTTTAATGTATCCAGAATTGTTTCCAGCTCGTCCTCTTCCGGTTTTTCTTCTGTTTCACTTCTCTCCTCAAATCTTCTTAAAATCCAAGAAACTGCTCTTCTGTGTCCCGCTCGTATAGATTTCAGCTTTGAAGTCATCTTCTTCTGGTCACGGTACCAATATCGTAAAGTGGTTTTACTAAAACTGCATGTAATATAACAAAGACGTCTAAACTGTATGAATTTGTATTGATGACTGAAGTGCAAGATAACGTCATAAGTAAACGACGTTGGATATACAATAATGCCGCGTTACGTTAACGTTCTCTTCTGTGAGTGATTTCCAACAGGTATATTATCCGCTTATGACTAGTTTCAATGTTGTTTATTGTTGATGTTCTTTAGTTCCGATGTTTACGCTATATACTATAGTCTGAATTCTTTATCGGTTAATATCGTTCAAAAGGAGTATACTTGTTTGATTTGAATAAAAAGCCGATATCGATTCTTCACTGCTAATAGGAGAGATTGTTATCGAATGAAGCTGTTTACAACCTCTTTGCAGAATAAACAAGAGACAGAGTAAAATTGTGAAATGCAAAATGATCACCGAACAAGATCTTTTAAAAAGTCTACGCGCCGGAATTATGGTGGACTCCTTCTACGAGGTCTTGACTTTACAAGATTCTATTACCAAATTATGTGTTTAATGCAGAATCTATTCAAGATAAATTATTCGTATTTTGCAAAAAAGGGACGAAAGATAGCAGAGGGACAGTTAAATCTGTACTATTTTCTTTGTTCATTTCACTATGTTAATTTTCTTCGGAATTTAAATAAAAGTATCCCACAATGAAATTATCAGAATTATCCATGAATATCACAACTTGCCTCTTGTGAGTGAATCTCTTTTTTTTTTGTAGTCTTGTTTTGCTTTCTTGTGAAGAACAATCTTCTTCGGTCCATATGGATAAGAGTTAGCTGAAATAAGAAAAATTAAAGTTACAGAATATGTTAGTTTGTCATGAATAACTCTTTTCCGAACACATCGTACTTTTATATGGCCTTTGAATTAAAATATTTCGTCAAACAACCCTAATAATCCTGTTATGTTTGAAATGCAGTACATGTTATTAGTGCAGAATTGTTAACATGCAATTCTTTCCACGCATTTTGCGAGAAAAATTTGGGAACACGTATTTCGTGTTCTTTTTTTTCGAAAGAAGCACTCAACTCTATTTTTCCATCTGGACCTGAATGCTCTTCAACTTCGTACTTTATTATTTACATAATTTATGACGTCACTCACGGTAATTGTGTGGTGCATACATTATCAGCCTATATATCTATGAAATTATTTCTAGTGGCTTTTCACTGATATTAGACGAGAAAATGAACGAATTAATTAAAATGTTTGTGTGACTTAACATTTTTAGTTCAGTACACTGGTATTCCATCTCGATGCCCTAAGAAGTAAAACAACAAAACACAGAAGAAAATTCAAAACGGAAAGTCCCTAATCAAATGGAAAAATCAAAGCTCATACACATCAAACTTATGGTTAACAACTATCATTTCCCCCGACTTGGTACAGCCATTTTCTCATGTATAAAAAGGTGTATTAAACCTTGCCATATAGCAAGCAAAAACTCCTACTGTATGGGGGGGAGGGGGGCCCTTGTATGACAGTCGTTTAAAAATTTCATTTTACTGACAACAATTTGTACGCAAAACAAAACAACTTAATAGGTACAAACACTGTATAAATGTCAAAATTAGGGTTACAATGTGTTAAAATCTTAATCACAATAAAAACAAACACGAAACATGTTATCAAGCATTTTTCTTAAAACTGAGTCTATGAAAGTGTTACATTTTACACCAAAGAAAAAGGCAAAAACTAAAAAACAACAGAAGATCAACACGTTATAAATTGCATGCTTGAATTAACTACCTTAGGAACGCTGGAATTAACTACCTTAGGAACGCTGAAAGCCGAATACTTGAAAGCAAAGTATGTATAAGAAATGAAACAGTTTTAAAAAGTGCTATCAGACCAAAAAGAACCTCTAAAAATAGCCAAAATCTTCTGAGGTCAACTTTGCCAGAGGGAATTGTTTTAAGAAGACGGATGAGAAAATAACGATTGTGTAGAAAAACTAAAGAAAACACATCTAAATGTTTGTGTGCAATTGCTCATGTCAAGGTTAAACCACACACCAAAGTGGGATTTTTTTCTCTTGCCAAGAATTTATTTAAGACATCATTTGGAAATGAAACTACAATTATACTTTCTTTTAGTGTTGACCGACTAGTGAAAATTGCACCGATATATTTCCAATTTTATAGCGGAAAGAAACAAAGGTTTTATGACAAGGTCCTGTCAAACATTGCACATAATATGATGCTGCGAAAAAATGTCAAACATGGTTTACTGTGTACTCGATTAAGGTGAATCAATGTAAAATATTCCTACTTTATAAATCAAATGTTCAGAGTATTTTAAATAGTTAATGAAGTGGGAAAAAAAATGTCAGAGCGATAAACTATATTTCATTTATCACATGTAATGCATTGTGTACGAGAATATTGAAAAGTTCAAACAGTTTCTTCATGCATTTCATCGTGTACATGGTAACATATGGCACAGACCATTTAGTATATAAGTTATCGATAGAGTAGTAACAGCATATCATTCAACATGGCTCAAGGAATGTATGTTTTGCTACTAGTGGTCATCGCTACAGGTAATTTTTCATTATTTTCCCTCCACATTTGGTTTCATCTAATTATCATGACTCGAAGAATATATCTTCGATACATGCAATATTTTCGTTTATCTAGCAAAATTGTACAAGTTAAAAGTTTATTTGAATGATACATTTCGTTTCCTTCAAATTATAATCAACAAACTGATTTCTAAGAATGTGTTCTTGTGTGTGTAGTAATTATTCAAAACTTCTGCATTGTTTAAACAAAATAAAAATTGGTTTTTCAATTGTTACTTGCTAAATTTTGGCTATTATGTTTGGAATACCAATACATACGTATTTAAGGTAGCACAATCCAAAGATTTTGCATCCCAATCAGACAACTTTAAACTGATGTAATTCATTTCATCCTTCTTTATATTTTATAAATGAGGTACCAAAAGATAGAAGAAAGATTAATCTTTCAAATTGTGATAATTTCATTATGACATAATTATTACACAATTAATTGTTATGTAATTAGTTGCTATTTTTTCCTGACTTAATACAAGACATTTTAAGGAAAAAAAGGTGGGTTGAATCTGGTTTTGTGGCACGCAAAACCTCCCGCTTTTATGGCAATGTTAAATATAACATTAAAATGACAACATTACATGACAAGACTACAATACAAATAAATGGGAGAACATATGACAGAAATATCCTCTTGCAATTTCAAATAGTAAACCGCGGTCTAATTTAATATTCAATACAAATTAGCTATTTCAAACTCATTGAGATACACATTCCTTTAAATTATCTGTATCAATATATGTGAGTTTCTGTTTAAGGGGCATTAGCTACGAGATATAAAAAAATAAAATATAATTTTCTTTTGTTCGATCATTACTGAAAGTGGTATAGTAAAATAATAATTCGCTTTTAAATGCCAATAAAGTTTAATTTTTTCAAAATCCTAATAAGCCAAAAAAAAAAAAAACATCGCTAATTAATTATTCATTTGAAAGAGAATAATTTTAACCTCATTGAAGCCGTATGCGTGTGACCTTAAATTCTATCTTTAAATTCATATAAGAAGATGTGGTATTTGCGCCAATTAGACAACTCTCCATCCAAGTCACAATTTGTAAAAGTAAACCATTGTAGGTCAAAGTACGAGTTTCAACACGGAGCAATGGCTCGCACTAAACAGCAAGCTATAAACGGCCCAAAAATTACTAGTTCAAAGTGTAAAACCATTCAAACAGGAAAACCAACGGCCTACTCTTGAAGTAAAACGAGAAACACTTATGAACCACATCAACAAACGCGACAATTACTGACCATCAGGTTCCTGACTTAGAACAGATGCAAACAAGTTAAAAGTTTGAGTTTTGCTACGCATGTATTCGGTAATTAAAAGGAATAATAAAATGATACAAGGATGGACCGATTGATTGACTGATTTGATCGATACAAAAATCATTTGTATATAGGTAAAATCGATGATAAAGATACTTTGTACCCACCATATGAAATTGAACAAACCTACAAATATTAAATTGCACGTGGTCGCTTTTTATATTTATATTTATATCGGGATATGTTGCCATCGGCAGTCTTCGAAGGATAATTGATGACGTTTAGACAAAAATACACATATTGTTACATATAATCGAACCATGGCATGCATTGTTAATTGTTAATTTTGCACATTTTGTAATTCAAATATACGTTTCAGTATGAAATAAATCAAATATTAGATTTGAGTCAAATCAGTGCATAGCAATTTGGCAGGTATACGCCTTTAACAGTTGTGAAATTATTTTTATTAAAAGTAACTTGTGATTGTCTTTTGTCGTTGCAAATGTGGTTTGTTATTTAGAAATTTTTGGATTTTGCATATCTGTGATAGTCCTCTTTTGATTTAGTAATCAGCTTTTTCCAGATTCATGGGGTTGGGGTTTACACGTACCGTTGAAATAAAATAAATGTATTGATAACTGTTTAATTATGCTATTGCCTCCTTGACGTGTGACTCACTGATGGTGTTTTTTGAAGTTATTTGTCGATTCCCCATGTTTTCAATCATTTACCATTATAAATGTAAGTTACATAATACTCAGTTTTAAAACGAACAAACTTTGTTTGACCAATAAACGTATTTACACTTTTGGTATTTAGCTGGATCTTGCCTCCGAATGACCTTAGATCTACTCCGAATCACCTTTTGACGTCAAGCAACAATCACTTTTAAATTGTGACGTCAAATAATTTAAATTATGATGTCAAAGTTTACAGGAATCTGTGTGATTTTACGTAATGGCGGACAAATTTGCATACAAGTGTAAATACGTCTACACCACCGGTAAGCCTGAACAGAATGATTACCGGTACTGTATTAATTTGCGAACACGAAAAAAAAATTAAACAGATAACAGCATGATGATTTTTCATTTTATTCATTTACAATTAAATTTCAATTAAACATGGCACACATCTATATTCTTCTGTCTACGATTCAGATCACCTTTTCGAGAGAATAAATATATATATAATACAAACACGGACGACAATACAAGCCATAATTCATTGTAATTAGTAATGTATTATTTTTACAGTTGCTACATGGGTATAACATCGATGTCAATTATACTAAGAAGGTTTCTAGTGAGTATATGAATATGCTTTTTTTTTAATGCTGATAATGATTTCGATTATTAGAATAATTAAAGCGAAAGAAAATGATAACAAGTTGCATGGTTTTCACAGATATTTTGTCTACTCTAATATCATTCTAGATGTTATAGGTTAGATTACCTTAGCCGTATTTGGCACAACTTTTTGAAATTTGGATCCTCAATGCTCTTCAACTTTGTACTTGTTTGGCTTTATAACTATTTTGATATGAGCGTCACTGATGAGTCATATGTAGACGAAACGCGCGTCTGGCGTACTAAATCCTGGTACTTTTGATAACTAATTATTCAATTACAGCATACGAACAACTTACAACATCGGTTTTTATCTGTGATGACAATGTATAATGCACTAAAACTTCTATATATAGGCCCTGCCATTTACAGTGGTGGAAAGTACGGACTAGTATGCTACAACAGATACCACGGATTTAAAATAAGACGGAGCATATTTCATTACAATGGAATAGGTAGGTACTATTTATTTAACTGTTTAGTCTAACTGATTACTAGATTTCTCTTGCACTAAGGCCGCGATGATTAAGCATTAATACTGTTGATTCATTAACATTCGTTGGATACCAATTTTCATTGATTTCGTGGGTACAGGAAAACCACGAATTTGCATCTTCAACGAATTAAAGAAATTCTTAAGGAATGTATGCAAACTTTTCCAAAACCAGGAAATTAAATATCCACGAATATGCAAGTTTTCCTGACACCACGAAAATTGGAACCCACGAAAAAGAATTAATCCACAGTAACTGTATCTATTGACAGAATGTGTATCGTTACTGTTTTCAACACTTGCCTTAAACATATCTAAGCAGTTTGAGGTTCTGAGAATCAAAAGGTAAAGTGCGTGCATTCTAACGCACAAAAAGAAGAACATGTTTACTATACACTCTTAAATAAATAGACTATCTAGCTCGTTATATCAACGACATTCTTCTATTTCATATGAATCATCTTCAAGTGACAAACTTGACAGCAAATATTGAAAACTGTTGCTGACCAGTTTACAGTAACGCTATCTGGTATTAACTTGAATATTATTTGTTGTCATCTAGTATTTCTTAAATGATGATTTTACAGTTATACCCAGGATATAAAATAGTCTCCTTTTGAGAGAACTATAAATGAAACATTAATTGAAACGAGACATTAGATGAACTTGGGTTCTTGCTTTGTATGCAAATCAAACAATTGCATATGTTATGATTTTGTAAAATTAGCTCCGGTGTGTGCAAGTGTATCCTTTCACCGTAAGAATAAAATAGTATTCGTATTTTTCTCGTGATTAATGTAATTATATTTATTTTTTAGGATATAAATTGACCTGTAATAAAACACGATTCTATCGACTGTGGTGCAGTTGTTATAGAAAATACCACAGCAAAAGTAGATGTTTTGAACGATTCAGAAAACAACGACTGTTTTTAAAACACAGAGGTAAATATAAATACAACAACAAGAGGAACATATACTAAAATTCAATTCTCATCCCATGCTATTTATGTAGCTATCGGGGTGTTATATGTAGCTAAATATATGTATGTTCAAAACCATGACACTCTTATAATACACCTTCTGTAGTGTTTTCTTATATACTGAGACCTTAGTTTTACAGGAATTGAATGAGATGAGATATCATATATCGTTTGTTTTGTGATTCTCACTCATTCAAATGTCTTTATGGTCACTATTGAATTATGCGTGTATCAAATACTGTTTTCCTTTTTACACAATAGTTGGATTATAGAAATAGGCCCTTGTTTAAAATATTCGATGATTTGTTTCAAGAATTATTAAAAAGAAATGTTTGTTAAGGTATTCGGCCCACAATTAGCAAATAAACAACATGCAAAATAATTTACATTTTTATCAAGGATTGTAAGTATACGGGGTCTAAGAGTTCTTACTATGAAATAAAAATCCGCAAAATATTTGATGTTAACAACAGATCTGGATTACAGTGCCCCTCTTTTTTGTCCTCAAATGCCAAATTAGGGGTTTAAATAGTATGTAATTTTAAGACACCTATATAGTATAATTTACTAATCTATCTTTAAAAAAAACCCTTACACATAACCTTATCAAATTAAAAAAAAATGAAATTGTATTTCTGCTATTCTATTTTGAGAAATTTGTTATTGTTACTAATAATAGAAAAAGGAGAAAAGTCTAAAAATTTTCAATCTTATATCTTCACCAGTTCAAAAATAAATATTTTAGCAGAGCATTCAAAATTGACACTTAAATTAACTTAACATATTGTTTCATCCCAAAATTTTAGAAACTTTTACCGTACCGATTTCGAGAAATTTTCATTATAATGTCAAGGTCATAGTTACTAAATGGAGACTTGATATCACAGGCTCTTGTCTCAGAATTCCCCCCCTTTATATACCTTAATATTACACAAGGTACTTAACCTGCATTTAAGAAAAATGGCAGGTCGTGATGAAGTTCCGTTATATGCCGCTTTATAGGCTGTCAACCTCACTAAAACTAGTTATATTGTAAATCTAAATATGTGTATAACATGCCAACATTTGCTGTCGGAATCATCCGTAGCAATCCTACCAAAGTATGTCAATCGTAATAATTTTGCAAACCGCTGAAGAATTGGCAATAAACGCGTCACGCCTCCTTGTATATCTCGGTTTCCGATTGGTCAATTCTATGGGAAAGTCTAAATGATTCTCGGAGTTATCTGATCTTGTTTCATTTCATACGTAAATTCAAGAGAGAGTCTGCATGACATTGACGTCATGGAAAAAATTTGTTACTTATTAGACATACAACAAACAACACTTGTTAGATTTTTTTCACGGTATATTATACAATTTTAATAACTGTATGATAAGTTCTACTCATACGAAAATTAACAGATTTTCTGAAACAATTTTTATAATTAATCATTTACTGCGAGACGTTTATTGCCAATTTTGTGTAGGTTGACGAAATAATTACGATTGACATACTTGGGTAGGATTGCTACGGATGATTCCGACAACAACAGTAGGCGCGTTATACATCATTGTGAAGATAAATCAATTTAGATTTACGGCATAACAAGTTTTAGTGGGGTTGACAGCCGAGACACGGCATTTCTAATGGAATTTCGTCACCGTATGACATTTTTCAAAATCGCGAGTTAAGTACCTTGTGTTATATTAAGGTATATAGGAAATTTTTTTCTGGGACAAGTGACTGTGATATCACAGTTCTGATGTTTTTTTTTGGGGGGGTATATTTCATATTAATCCTTAACAACATTCACAATAATTCATATAAACTTATACTTTAATAGAATAAACTCTGATATCTATGGCGTGTAAATGTTTTATTGGTTTCCAGTAAATAACTTGTACTGTTTATTTGGAATTGGTGATTATAAAACGTTTGAGACCCATTGCGTATTTTTAATATTTATTACAAAGGCACCGAGGTGTTGATAAAAGAAGGAGGAAATTGTGACAAACAAGATATTTAGATATAATAACTGCATAAAAGAGGGACGAAAAATGAAAAGGACAAATAGACAAACAATAGTACACATGACACAACATAGAAAACTAAAATATGAACAACACGAACCCCATCTATACACCCTAAACTGCAACTTTTATTTTTTTCTATTTCAGCTAGGTCTTATCTAGGGAGATCAAAGTTCGCCTAATAACACTGGAAGCAATGAAAACAATAAAAAAAGTTATCATTAAAAAAAGTTGTTTTTATTCAAAAATGTTTCTAATAATTTCATATACTATATAGAAATATCCTTTTACCGAAATAATGGTAAAAGTAAGGTCCCTCTAATTAAAGCAGCAAATTTGCAAAATAATTTATTATAGTATGTTTAATATTTAAAAGACAGTACAGTTGTTTGGGTGCCGACGTCATTTTCTAACTTTCTGTATACATTATAATTGATTAACGACCAATTTAAGAATTGTGCTTTTTTAAGCATTTCTGTTACGAGACACGTCTTTACTTCCGTGCTGATGACAACAATGATAAACAAGTGCCAGAAAAAGTAAAACAACACTTAATTAATTTCGTTCGTCTAAAACGATTTTCTGGGTTATCCTTCATCAGGAATGCTCTTAAAATAGAGATCAATCATGTAAATATGGAAAAAAGGGAGAAATCTATACGGGAGTCGAGAATATTAGGTAATAGCACTGGCAGCAAGCATACATGTTTTAAGTATAATGATTGTAGTGTAGTTGATTATGTGTTAGCATCAGAACAATTATTTTGTAACATTTTATATATGTGTGTATCAGATTTCAAGTTAACTTTTTCAGATGGCCACTGTAAACTATCATTTAAGTTATTAGCCTCATTTACAAACGAGAACATTTACTCAAATTTAAAAGATTTCCCAACAAGATACGAGTGGAATGAGGAAAAATTAATAAGTTTTCAAAATGCCTTTGCTCATCCTGCTATCCAAAATTAGTTAAAGAACTTTATCACAGAAGATTTAAGTTTTAATTCAGATGGTACTCACCAAGCAACTAAAACAATCCATTCACTTTTTAAAAAAATGTGGGAATCACCCTAAATAAAAAAAAAAGAAAAGAGCAAAAACTGATAAAAAATGGTTTGATCAAGAACTGACATCTTCTTCAAATTTTATAGAAACCAGATATTAATAAAAAGACTATATTCATGTAATGAATTTCATGGTACAAGAGCAGACCGATGTATTTGAAAAATTACAATGTGCAAAAATTTTTTCTTTGGAAATTGTAATTATACTTAAGGGCTTTATGGAACACTTGAAAAAACGGTGAATCGAACAATCTTTAGATTTTGTATGTGCATGATTTGTTTTAAATATTTGTTATCAATATGCAGCACAGATTTGTGTTTCTTAAATTTCAGTTTAACAAGTTTTTAATGCAATTTCTATTGATTACTATTGAACATAAAACATTGTGTATTTGCATGTATATTTTTGTTACTACAGTTTAAAAAATAATTTCTACGATATGTTCAATTTTATTTAGAAATGACGTTTGATCAGAGTCGTCATCGGCATTGTTTTATCATTGATTTTTCTCGACCAGGGCTATCAAAAGAAAAAGCTAATTTTCCTTTGTTCTTTTCACTTAATTTCCAATGATGAAATTCTAAATGTCTGAATTGTTAAATTAATATTGCGTTATGTTTTCAATCAAATTTCTTAATTCTTAAAAAACTATTAAATTATAAATTTCTAAATTTGTAAAATGTAATTTCTAGGTTAGTAAAATGTAATTTCTAGGTTTGTAAAAAAAAGTATACCCTTGCATCCAAACCCAACGCTTCAGAGACTAATGAACTGCTATTACTCGAGAATACCGTAAGCTCGATAGTTTTAGATACTGACATTATTTAAACATACTTTTCCTAAACTAATTCAGGATAAAAGATGATGTCATTAACAACATAAATTTCCAACTAACTCAGAGCATAATTGACCAAAATTTGATTTGCATGACCAATTTATTTAGGTCCCTATGTTATTTTCTTTGGAAATGTCAATTTCTTAAAATTACTTGGATGAGAGTAGAAGAGTTATTTCAAAGTATATTCTATATTGACTGTCCATTTTGGTCATTATTTCTTTTTTTTACCTATATTTGTTCATATCCTTTCATGGCATTGTAATTCCAAATTTTAACAGTGCTATTAATATAATTAGTTAGGCCTTGTGAAGAAGAGTGGCTACTGCCTCTAACAACAGGTTCCCTGCTAGAATAGAAAAAAAAATAACAATCAAGATGTGTTGATTAATTATGATGTATAAAGATTTATAATGATGTTACAGAATTCATAAACAATAATTTTGGACACATCTCAGTTTTACGGTAGTCAGTGTGTAACTATTGCAATACGGTATCTTTTTTTATTCTTTTTTATTTTTTTTTTATTTAGATTAATCAAAGTTTTATTGCACTTTTGCTGTTAACAATTTACTCAATCTACAGCTTCAATTAAGTACCCCTTAAATTAGATCTTTTAATTTTTTGGATAAATTATTTATATTTATTGATCTCCTATTAATAGAAAACCGTCGACATTGGAAACCGTCTTCAGCTTAACATGCAGCACCTGCTATCTTAAAACAGGTCATTGGGATTGAACTTATAAGGATCTTTTAGAGCTGACTGTTTTGTACGGGGTTTTCCTGATTATTGAAGATAAAATAGTGACCTATAGATGCTTTGAAAAGATTTGATTACAAAATAGAGAATAAGGAAGAAATATTATTGTTTTTATAATTATTGGTTGAAAGAAACTATGTCTTTGCCGATAAAATCTTAAAATAAAGATGATGTTAATTTTCTAATCTTACATATCAACTTCCTTCTAAAGAGCTTATGTTACTTTGCTATATAACGTAACCACATTACAAACATCTATCCTTTTGGATAATTTTAAAACTGGTGTTTTTCGTTTTTATGAAAATTTCCTTAATTAGGGCCTTAAATTTGGAGTAAAATGGCGTTTTTTTATTTTATAGATTATGATAAACGATAATTCAAGTACACTTACATTTTTTCTTAATGTTTTTAAAAACACTGTAACTCTCCCTGACACGCAAGCAAATGTTTCTTCAGATATTTACTACTTTCACCGAAAAAATGTTTTGGCTCTAATTCACTAGATCTATTTTCGTTTGGTCCGTTTTCCTTTTTATCGTTTATATTTTGTGAAATGATTGTTAGATTGCATACGATGCAAACGGCTAAGCGCGCACATGTTTTGATCATTTGTTTCAAACATATGCTTTCAAAATTTACATTAACTTTGACAAACTAGTAAACACTGATTAAACGATATTTTTGTTTCTACTTGTGTAGCGTTTAGAAATCAAAAACAAAAGCCACACAACGTTTACAAAATATTGGTAAGAAAGAAATGCACTCTTAATTGACACATCCGACAAGAATTGTCAATCCGAGCTGGACCTCAATTTCAACCAGTTCATTGGTTAATTCTTAGATTTGGTTGTAAGTCTGTTTCTCAGATAATAAATACAGTTATAAGGATACCATACAGACATTTAACTGTTTTCTCAAAACTCGCGTCTGACGTTTGATTCAAAATAGTTTAAATACAAAACTAAGAATAATTAGTAAGATTGCTGATGAGAAAACTCTCTACAAGAGACCAAACGTCATTGATGCTAGAAAATTATAGATACCAGGAATGAAATTTTATATTTACGCCAGACGCGCGTTTCGTCTACAAATGACTCAGACTTTTATGCCGAAAATAAAGCCAATTTAAGGAAATTCTACTTTAAACATTATTTTTCATTTTCTTTGCCTATCTATTTTTATATTATGCATGGTTTTATCATTAGTTGATGCAGACAATCCTCAAATTTTGTTCAGATTGAGCGGGGTTTTTTTTGCCAAAATTAAAACCCTTCCGATGAGTTAAGTCTTTTCAACTATTTTTATAGTTTGTTCTTATGTTGTACTGTTACATCACTGTCCCAGGTAAGGGGAGGGTTGGAATCCCGCTAACATGTATAACCCCGCCACATTCTGTATGCATGCGCTTGTCCCAAGTCAGGAGTCTGTAATATAAAGGTTATCATTGGTTGACGTATTAATTCGTTTTCTGTTCATTTTTTGTTTCCATTATGCCGTTAGTTTTCTCGTTTAAATTGTTTTACAATTGCCATTTAGAGACCCTTTATAGCTGACAACACGGTATGGGCTTTGATCGTTTTGAAGGCCGTACGGAGACACATGGCTGTTAATTTCTGTGTCATTTGTTTCTTTGTGGAGAGTTGGCAATCATATCACATCTTCTTTTTCTATATTCCATTCCTACCCTTTTACATACATTTTTACTTTGTTGTGGCCTTTAAAAGAATAAATATATACAGATAATTGAAGATTTTTATGCATAGATTAACGATATCATCGTTTACTCATTGTTAAATGATGAGCTATAACCGATTAACACTGATCATAAGTTTGATCATTTGCCTATACTGGATAGTCATCTCATACGCAAATATACTACTAATCAATCCATTTGCTTGGTGACGGAAAATTTGTTATGTTGTTTGATTTGAAGCCAATAAAGAAGGTAAGATTTCCGCTTTACGGTATTTGCATTGATAAAATGAAAACCAATTGAAAAAATTAACAATTGAATAAAACAGCTAACAAATAAAACCATTCATTTTGTTGGCAAATGGAACAGGAAGATGTGGGATGATTGCAAATGAGGCAACTCTCCACAAGAGACTAAATGACACAGAAATTACTAACGATAGATCACTGTACGACCTTCATTATTGAGTGAAGCCCATTTTGCATAGTCAGCTTAAAAAGGCCTTTAAATTAAAAATGTATAACAATTCAAAAGAGAAAACTAACGGCCTAATTCACTTACATAATAATGAACGAAAAACAAATACGTTTCACAGAAACAAAAGAAAACCACTTAATTACAATCACCTGACTGTGGACGTGTACAAGCATACCATCTTACCTGGGACATTGGTATAGCAGTACAACATAAGAATAAACTATAAAAGTAAGTTGAAAAAGGCAATTCATTGGATGGATACACATATAAATACATCTAACAAAAACAGAGAGTGCACTTTGACCGGTACTTATATTTTCCCAAAACAAAAAGCAAAAAACACGAGCACGGATCTGAAAGTACTCGCAGTTCTTGCTAACAGCTAGTCTAAGGCAAGTAACGTAACAGCTAATAAAAATCATGCATCTAAGACTATTTCATTAGGGGACGAAGTCCCCCATAACAGTAGAAAAATCAATTAAAAAAATTAAAACAATTATAATTTCCAATGTACTGATCAACTCAAATAAACCTACTGTTCCACGAATATCCATTCAGTTAGTGTTTTATTATATTGAAAAGACAACAGACAATAAATGATGGTGAATAATCAACTATCGTAGTATAAAAGGCAGAAATCCAACCATAACGTTAACTTCTTAAATATTCTGAAATAATAAGGCTACGTTTTGCACTGACGTCAACCATCGATACAATTGGCAAAAAGCGACGTAGTTACTCCCGCGGAATTTTCAAAATAATCTAATCCTGTAGCATTGGATATTGCGCAAATTGTAATGACCTTTGCGGTCAAATAGATTCATCAAGGTTCAATAGATGGAAACTATTGCCAGGTCCAATACTAGTAGTTTAACGTTTACAATTTGAAATAAAAAAAAACACAATATTGTGTACTTATATTATATAGAAAAATATAACTGAGGTATAATAAAGGGTTAAAATTCAAAATAGTTAGACATATATGATATAAAACATTCATCAATATAAACTGAGTTAAAAAAATTTTGACTTCTTGGTTACCGACATTTAACACATCTTTGTTTATAAGATTCAAATCTAATCCATCTAGCCTAGTATAGTCTAGTCTATTCCTTTCTTATCTATTCTAATCTAGTCTAGTATAATCTAGCTAGTCTAGTTTATTATATTTTTTTCGATTCTAATCTATTATTGTTTAATATAGTCTAGATTATAGTCTAGTTGCGTCTATATAGCTGTTTTTTTTTCTTTTCAAGAAGCAGGTTTTGGAGTAGATATAAAAAGAATAAGCATTTAAGTGAACAAGTAACCCATAACAATCTTTAATAAAAGCCAATAGGTACGATTACCAGCTAAAAGTAACAATTAGAAATAAATAGTTTTACTACTGATACAATAATACCGTTTTTATTGTTATCTGTAGTTATTGATACCTTAAAAATTTAACATAGCATGTGTGCGAGTTGTAATTTGAAATTTTGATCGTACTGTCTTCGTGGCATTGTCCCGTATATTTGAACAAAATCTATGTATAGAACCTTTTTTATTGAACATAGCAATGATAGATTGGAAACGCATTCATACATATTTGGAATATCCTTTTAATTATTTAATTTGTCATATATATATCAAAGAAACAAAAAAAGGCATATAAACAAAGCACATAGCAAAAATGAAAGACAAGCATACAAAAATGTTTTACAATCGCACAAATTGTCCGAATGCGTCAAACATTCTTATTTTATATTTCTTTATTTCTTTACGAGATAATACAAACCTTTGCGAAATACGGCAATATATAAAATGAAATTGTGTACACAATTTTCGAGATTTGGACATATAGGGTTCAACGAGATCTAAATGAATACACCTTTAAATGTAAATAAAAAATACCCTTTCCAAGGTGTTATTCACCTAATCGATATATTAATGCCTGTACCAAGTCTGGAATATGACAGTTGTTATCCATTTGTTTGATGTGTTTGAGCTTTTGATTTTGTCATTTGATTAGGGACTTTCCCTTTTGATTTTTCCTCGGAGTTCAGTATTTTTGTGATTTTATGTATTTTATTATTTAAGTTGTGTTGTGTCTTGTATCGTTCTGATGAGGTAGTCTTTTTTTAAGTTTGTAACAACACTGTCCGAGGTAAGGTTGAAAGTTGGGTGCTAAGATACAGGTTTAACATCGCAACAATCTGTATGTGTCTTAGGTCATTACATCCCAGCTCCTTTGTTCTAACAGGGGTGATCTGAGCCGGATCACTCCTGCCAGATCACCCTAGTTTGAGTTTCTTTGTTATGCATGCTTTCCTTTGTTCTGTAACATTTTGGCGGGAATGTCAAATCCACTATAAAACTTATAATTAATTTTACGGAAAAGACTATCTATCAAAATTCACGTAGAAAAAATCCAGTAGATATGCTGGGATTCGAACTCAAGACCTTTAGCATATCAAGCCACGACACATACCACTACACCAGGACGACTTGATACGAAATTATAGCAATTTGACATACTTAAAGGAAGCAAGATATTTTTATTAGTGGGGCGAGTTGTCAAACCTTTATTCAGTGGGGTTTTAACCTTTTACGTTAATTTGTGAGTTTTCAGACTGATTGTTAAATTTGATTTTACACTTTTTCAAAGTGGGGCAAGTCGGTAAACAAGATTGGGACGATATTTTTATAAAGTGGCGATATAGCGTGGGCCGATTGGCAAGTGGGGCGAGTTGACATTGTTTGATATCTACTCATCGTGTTTGGGGGTCAAAAAGGGTATACATCATATAGTAATATATAAAGTATATTGTTATGGTTGTGTGGCGTTCTAAACTAGATTTTATGAATTGTAAATGGTTTTTCGTCTAATCTAAAACAGCTGGGATGTAAAATAGTTATCCCAGTCGGACTTGGTGTGTCAGTGTTAGATCACCCTCTGGCCTCCGGCCATCGGGGTGATCTTACACTGACACACCGCGTCCTTATGGGATAACTATTAATTAGCACGTAAGTAATTGTCATTAGTTGCTGTCTGAAGTACTTGTTTTTTCGTTTATTTGTATGTTCTCAATTGAAGCAACAGCATTTAATCGATTTTTTAAATTAAAGAAATAGACGAATCAGGGAAAAAAAAAACAACTCAGGCATAAGCATTTTAGAGTGGAGAGATCCGATGCCTCGACTTTTGTAACTGTCTTCTACTGACATGCATCACCATTGTATAGAAAACAGGTCGATGTTTTTTTCGTTTGAATGATTTCATATTTTGTCTTCTAACGGTCATCTTATTTTGTACGGGTTTTCCAGATTGTTGAAGGTAAAACGGTTACCTATAGATGCTTACATAACACTATACCGAGAAAAAAAAAAGGAAACATTTTTTTTTAATTTTAGTTCAGGAAGTATTCTTTTCGTTGAATTCTTAAAAAAATGATGACTGTTTTTTTGGCAATCCTACGTATCATTTTCCTTCCCTTTGTTACCTTGCTTTATAACGTACCGACTTAAAATAAACTGTTATTATTGAGGTCTCGTTTAAATTTATAGCTAATTTCTGTAAGTGTGCAAGTCAAAATGTGGACACCGAACGATATTCAGACTTTACATAATGAACAAAGAAGTAATGACGATCGACCATTACATTTAGAGGGCAATTTTAATTCTAGTGGCGTAAATGTACATAGTGCACGTTACATAATTACTAATGATAATCAGACTGACAAAAGATACACTTTAAAAAGTTTATGTGGATTAGGCTGGGATATAAAGCACAAAATGCTTGTCATTTTAGTTATATCAACTATTATTGTCATGATAACTACTTTTTCTGTCGTTTTATCTAAATGTTCACAGGTAAGAATAACTCATTAAGATCTAATTTCATCGTTTTTCTAGCTTTGTAGTAGTAAATCGGTGTTATATAAATCCTCAAAAAGATTTTTTTTAATTTATTTTTTGACAAACAGAGTTTTGGCGGTATTGTTATTAAAAATATTGAAATCGTAGTGTCATCGTATCGTAATAACACGAAGTTCAAAGTTTAAAATCATGCACAATTTCTTTATACGAGTTAATAAACGATGGTACGTCTTTTTTCACGTTCATCTTCACGTAAACAAATGAGAAAAAAACATGCACAAAGTAAGGATAAAGATACGATGATCTTAAGACACCTAATTAGATGTCCTAAAGTTAGGACGAACAATGTGATATATCCTTAGTTAAGAGAGCTTCGAGAACACGACTTAGGACAAAGACTTGTCATAAGATGGTCTTAGGACACGTCCTAATCCTAAGATAGCTTCGAGAACACCACTCCTGTTTTTTATGTGCTGTTTTATTTTGTTGTTTTCATTACAGAATGTGTATGTTTACCCAAAGACTGACACACATAGAGGAACAATAAGGGATAAATCATGTAAATATAATTCAGTATTGTTTTGGCTGGCTTGACACGACAGAAAATTATAGTATTAATTACAACCATTGTATACGATCGGCCGTTATAAAGAAGGTTTATATTCTGTTTTCGGGTACTTAGCAATTAAGTTGTCACCTCAACAACCCTAACTTAGTAGAAATTTTATAAATATGGAATTATAGTATTATTGCCAAAAAGACTACCCACTTAAGTCAAAATGTCGTGAATATAAGCATTATAAGCAATTTGCATCCTTTAACAATTAGTGAAATTGTTATCGTAAAGTCATCTAAACAAATTAGAGACATGCACACAAATAAAACGGTGGTGTTAAACGTGTTTGTTTGCAATCACTCTGCATTAACAAGAGAAAATGTTATAATAGCACAACAAGAAAATCCAACTTTGAAAACCATTTACAATGGCTTTTTTCATCACAGATTGACAAGAACTATAGATAAAAAAACTGACATAAAACAAAAGATACAAAGCAGCAGTATTTGGTACTGAAAGTAGGTTCAAAGATTATAAATAGATAAAGTCCCAGACAAAAAATCATCTGTACTCATCCAACGAATTAAGGGAAAAGACTAAATTAAATAGCCTAAAACAATCAAAACCATGAAGAAGACAAAAAAAAATAATCATATCACATCTTCATATTGATTATGTCCATGAATAAGAATGCATGCGTATTTGTATATTACATTCATTTTACGGTTACATGTAAAATGTCGAATACATATTTTGAATGAAGAATGACTGTGAAAAGTTCCCTCGATATAAAACTCATCACTATAAACAATATTGGTTTCAAATAAAACGTACTTCTTCAAATATGCTGCATAGTGTTTAAATATATTTGTCTCGGGAAAGATTCTAATAAAAAGATATTTTTGTAAGCTTAAATATATGAACTTTAAAGGATACTAACATTTTCAATGAATTAAGAAAAGTAACATTTTCTTTTATTTAACTTTTTTTTTATTTTGCTAGAAGACAAGAGATTTGAACAAACAATATATAAACAATTCATATGTATAAAAGAATGTTATTACAAGCTTTTGATTAACGATTAAAACAAAATAAATATATGTTATTTATATTTATCTTGGTTTTTTTTATAGCAGATATCAGTACACATAAATGATACAAATATACAAACGTAATAGTGATTTTTATTTATTTTCAGTTTATTGGTCATTGTATTTTCCTTCATCAGCAACTACTGGGTCATTAATTTTAAAAACATTTCTGCCTCAGTCTGGAAATTTCACATTTGATTTCCATTCGGACCAAGAAATATCCGTCGACAAGATTTGTGATGACAGCAACTCAAACAAAGATAAGATGGCGTACCAAGTGTTTTGCAACTCAACGCATCATGCTAATAGATGTGAATTTCGCAGTTTATGTGAAGGAAATTGTAACTCTCACAACATAAGTACACCAATGCAATCCCTTGTTCAATACAACATTCACAATGTCTGCTTTGAAGCTGGAGGCTTGATTGTACTATCACAGCATTGACTTTCTGTTTTATTTCTATTTTTTTAGTTGCAAAATCGGTAATTTTTTCTTACTTAATAATTGATCAAAATTGTATTAAATATAAACAAAGAAAATTCAATTCAGTTTTCCAAATCAGGAAAGTGAAATAAAGATATCTGACTTTGTTGTAAATAATGTCTTCAAAAACGGAAGTCAAATTTATAAGAAATCTTAATTTAACAATAATAGACATTATGTTTGTCCTACAAGTTTAAATGAAATTCAATTACACAAAAAAGAAGATTGAAACTTAGTGGATATGGAGCATGATTTGTAATAGTGTATGATAGTTTATACATAAAAATCATCAACAAAGAACTTGTACGTGTATCAAAATTAAAAAAAAGGCAATTTATTAGCAATCTCGAAAATATATAACAGCACTGCCGACTTTCATATAACCCGATATAGTATAATAAATAGCGAGCACATGCAATTTCATTTATCTATGTCTGTTTGATTTCATATCATAGTTTAAAAATATGCAAGCATTGTTTTTACCTGTAAACTAATGATTTTGTTGTGGACCGAATCAGTTACCAAAATGGTTCTCACTTGTTTTACTTTCAATATTGACATTTTTTTCACTAACACGCCTTTTATAAAAATGATGTTCTTTCAATATATAATTCAAACTTTTGTGACTATATTGAACGCATCTATCCAATCGAACTAAAGAAGAAGGATACAACAGATACAGTTAAATCGGCCTCATATCGTGACTGACATCTAGAAATTGACAATTCGGGTCGGTTGAAAACAAAACTTTTCGACAAAAGAAATGATTTCAGCTTCTCAATTGTGAACGTTCCATTTCTAAGTAGCAACATATCAGCAGCGTCTGCATACCGAGTATTTATCTCCTAATTAATTCGATATTACCGTGCTTACCAGAGGGGACGCCAAACTCATAAATCGAAAATAAACTGACAACGCCATGGCTAAAAATGAAAAAGACAAAGAATTGTACACATGACACAAGAAAGAAAACAAAAGAATAAGCAACACGAACCCCACCAAAACAAGGGCTGATCTCAGGTGCTCCGGAAGGGTAAGCAGATCCTGCTCCACATGTGACAGCCGTCGTGTTGCTCGTGTTTAACAAATCCGGTAAATAGTCTAATTTGGTAGGTCACATTCACGAAAGGGAAGGTCAACAATATAAAGATTGACTATCAGGTTTGTCACTTGAAGAATGAATGATAACATAATCAAGAATTTTGACGCTGGTAAAAAAAACCCGCTGTAAACATAAGAGACATGGCCTGAACAATATGCAACCTTGTTTAAAAGAGATATTTTTCACATGGACATGGACTGTATTCATTTTATATCGTTTTTTTATGGCGCTTTAAAATGCATTTTTATACTCAAAACTTTATAAAATTATTTGTTAATTTTCTTAAGACTGATAAAAAAGAATTTGATTGCAGGGTTTTGAATAGACATGTTCCTTTATTTTTATGAGGCTGATTTCATTCAAGAACTTCTTAGGAAGAAACAAAAAATGTAAGCAATATTATTCAACTTTACTTTCCGCTATATAGAGGATGTTATCGCACTAAATAATACAAAATTTGGTGACGAATCTATCCCACCAAACCAGAGTTAAAGGATACAACCGATACAGTTGAATGTGCCTTATATTTTGACTTCCATCTAGAAATTTACAATGATGGTCGGTTTAAAACAAAATTTTGCGACAAAAGAGATGATTTAAGCTTTTTAATTGTGAACTTTCCATATCCATATAGCAACATTCTAGCAGCGCCTGTATAAGGAGTATACATCTCCAATTTGATACGATATTCCAGGCTTGTATTTCCTATCATGATTTCTTGATAGAGGGATGCTGCTGATGGAGTTGATTTTAAAAACCAGATAAAAAAATATCAAATGTAAGGTAAAATTATATAAGAAATATCTAGATGTTGTGTGTAGTTTCTCATGTTGAAGACAAACAACACACCAAATTGTTTCCTATTCTTACGCCTATTATTTATTAAAAATGTTTCATTGGTAAGGCAACCATATTTCATATGTTCTTTTAGTGTTTACATGCTGATGTAAATGGCACCGAAATATTTTCAATTCATAGCGAAAATTAACAAGGGTTATATAACAAGGTGCTTTCAAAGATTGCATACACATATGATGCTGCGAGAAAATGTCAAACATGGTCTTCGGTGTACTAGATAAGTGTAATCAATGTAAACTTAAATCAATTTCCTACTTTAAAAATCAAATATTCTGAGTATTTTTAATAGGAAATGAAGTGGAAGAAAAAATGTCAGAGCGATAAACAATATTCCAATTTTCACATGTAAGGCATTGTGTACGGGAATATTGAAAAGTTCAAAACAGTTACTTCATGCACTTCAACGTGTACATGGTAACATATGGCTCAAACCATTTATTATATAAGTTATGGGAAGGGTGTTTACAGCAAAACATTTAAAATGGCCCAAGGAATGTTTGTTCTGCTACAGATAATTTTTCATTATTTTCTCCTAACACTCGGTTTCATATTATTTATCATAACTCAAAGAATATGATCATGACTCGAAGAATATACCTTCGGTCCAAGATCAAATTGCTACATGCAAAGTTTTCGTTTATCTAGCAGAGTTGTATATTAAGTAAAGTGTTGTTTAAAGAAATTAAAAAAATGATTTTTAATTGTTAACTGCTTAATTTTGGCTATTATGTTTGGAATACTAATAAATACGTATTCAACTGAAATATCCTCTTGCATTTTCTAATAGTAAACCACTGTCTAATTTAAAAAAACTCAATACAAATTAGCTACTTCAAACTCATTGAGATTCAAATTCCTTAATATATTATATAATCTGTATCAATATATGTAAGTATTTTTTAAGGGGGCATTAGAGATACCATTTTCTTTTGTTCAATCATTACTGAAAGGGGTATAGTGAAACAATAAATGCAAATTTGGTTTGATTTTATCAAAATACTACTAAGCTAAGAAGCATCGCAAATGATTTATTAATTTGAAAAGGAATAATTTTAACCTCATTGAAGCTGTATTCGTGTGACTTTCAATTTAGTCTTTAATTCATATCAGAAGATGTAGTATGAGTGCAAATGAGACAACTATCCATCAAAGTCACAATTTGTAAAAGTTAACCATTGTCGGTCAAAGTACAGACTTCAACACGGAGCATTTGCTCGTACCGAACAGCAAGCTATAAAGGGCCCAACAATGACTAGTGTAAAACCATCCAAACAGGAAACCAAAACGTATTATCTTAAACAAACAAAAACAACACTCACTAAGCATCAAATTCCTGAACTAGGACAGATGTAAAAAAAGTTATAAGTTTGAGTTGTGTTACGTATTCGGTAATTAATAGAAAAATTATTTAAAGTGATACAAGGATGAACCAATGATTGACTGATTTGATCGATACAAAAATCATTCGTTTAAAGGTAAAATCGATGATATAGATACTGTGTACTTATAATTTCAAGTTGAACAGACCTACAAAATTCCAATTGCACGTGGATGTTTTTTTATATTCATGTTAATATCGGGACGTGTTCCGTCAGCAGTCTTCGGAGGTCAACTCGAATGATACTTGATGACGTTTTGACAAAATTACACATATTGATACATATAATCGAACCATGGCATGCATTGTTATTTAATTTTTTTTTGACAACTGGTAATTTAAATAAAAGTTTTAGTATGTAATAAATCAAGTATTAGATTTTGATTCAAATCAGTGAATTGAATTTTGACAGGTATACCCTTTAAGCATTTGCTAAATGATTTTTTTATTAAAAATAACTAGTGATTATCTTTTGTCGTTGCAAATGTGATTTGTTATGTATATAATTTTGGGATTTTACATATCTGTGATAGTCTCTTTTGAATTCGTAATCAGCTTTTGCCATATTCATGGGGTTGACGAGTTTGATACGTACCACTTAAATAAAAACTAGATGTGTCAAACCGACACGAAGGTCCCCGTCTCAAAAACATGAAAAAATCTGAACAAAAACATGATTGTAGTCTCACATATTCAAAATATGGAGGCGTATAGAAAAAAAGTCTGTATAACTGTGATTTTCAACAATTTTCAAACCCTTAATTTTGGCAAAACGAACGAAACTTAAACTCGATCTGTATCTCATCATGGTCAACTCCCATACCAAAAAATCAGCCCAATATCTGAAAGAGATTAGAAGAAAATTCTGTATAACTGTGATTTTCAACAATTCATCAAAGTCCATAGCCCGTAATTTCGGCAAATGTTAGCCGGGCGGAACAAAACTTAAACTTGATCAGTAACTCATCTTGGTAAACTCACATGCCAATATCATCCCAATATCTAAGAGTTTAGAGAAAAGGTCTGTAAACTGTGATTTTCAACAATTTGTCAAAGTCCAAAGCCCATAATTTCGACAAAAATTAGCAGAGGGGAACGAAACTTAGACTTGATCTGTAACTCATCATGGTTAACTCACATACCAAAAGTCAGCCCAATATCTGAAAAAAGTTTAGAAAAAAGTCTGTATAACTGTGATCTTCAACAATTTATCAAAGTCCAAAGCCCGTCATTTCGGCAAACATTACCAGAGGGAAACGAAACTTAAACTTGATCATCTGAAACAAATTATGGTTAACTCACATAACAAAAATCAGGCCAATATCTCAAGGGGTTTAGAAAAAATTGTTGCGGAATGACGGAATGACGGAATTTCGGAATTTCGGAATCACGGAATTACGGAATTACGGAATTTCAGACAAGGGTAAAACTATATGACACCAACAACTTTGTTGCGGGGCCATAAAAATCTATTTATAATTGTTTAACTATGCTATTGGCTCCTTGACATGTGCCTCATTACTGATGTTTTTTTATATCATTTTTCGACTCAATCATTTACAACTATAAATGTTTTGGGATATTTGTCAGATTTTCGGAATCCTTTGGTTTATGCATTTGAATGCCTTAACAAAAATGCCGACTAACCCCCATTTTTCTTTTTAAAAATGTTTTGCATTTACAATTATAGGCCATCTGTCAAAGTCTTATAAAATCCTTGTTATTTTTAGTACTTTTTGAGACCTTAAACTTGTCACTGATAAAGCTAAGAAAAAATCAAGAGAGAACATTTTCCCACCAAATTTTCAATGGCTAATATCTCAAAATTAAGCATACGGACTGGACCTATAACTTGTTTTCGCTCTTTTGATTTCTTTATTTAACCCTTATAAATATATACCAGTGTTACCAAAAGCTTGTTATTTTGAAACTGAGTAGCAAACTTCCTTAAAAACGAAAAAACTTTGTTTGACCAATACCGCCGGTCAGCCTGAACAGAATAACCGGTACTGTATTAATTTTGGCATAGAAAAACAACAAAAAAAAATAAATAAACAGATAATAGCATTTTATCCATTAACCTCAAATTAAACATGGCACACTTCTATATTATTCTGTCTACGATTCAGTTTATCTTTTCAACAGAAAAAATATATATGATACAAACACGGACTACAATTCCAGCGATAAATCATTGTAATTAGTAATCTATTATTTTTGCAGTTGCTACATACGGGTATAACACCGATGACAATTATCCTAAGAAGGTTCCTAGTGAGTATAAGAATATGCTAATTTTTATTAAAAATTATTTTTTGGCAAACTAGGCGGTACTATGGAAAGCGGCATAACTCTTTGTTCTTATTTGGTAGAAACGCAAATACCAAGTTATTCCTTTCCCTGATCATGTTATATGATCTCAGAAGGCGCTTCAGTTGCAGTTAGAAGTGGCAGGAAAATTTTGGAACTAAAAATTATACCCACCATCCCTCCCTGGATAGCTAATTCGGATTTTGTCATTATGTTTGAACTAATTTAAATTGAAATATTTTAATTTTGTTTAATAATGAATATTGTGTATTCATGTGTTATTTGGTTAAACAATATGTCAGTGTTTATATTCGAATGTAACACCATCTCTGATGGGCGAATGTAACCCCATCTTTGATGGGATGGGTCAATAAGGTTTTGTCATTATAACCATATAATATGTTGTTTATAAATAAGATTTATTAATTTCATTATACATGTTTTTCATTGTGTTGCTTCTTCGTCATTTTAATAATAAATGACAGTTTTCAATTCTTAAATATTTGTTTGTTTGTCATTCTTCCATCCCATCAAACAGAGCAAGCCTATGTTGACAAAAATGCTTTTTTTTTAATTCTGATAATGATTTACATTATTAGAATAATTAAAGAGAAAGATAATGTTTAATAGTTGCACGGTTTTCACAGATATTTTGTCTACTCTAATATCTTTCTAGATGTTATAGGTTAGATTACCTTAGCCGTATTTGGCACAACTTTTTTGGAATTTTGGATCCGCAATGCTCTTAAACTTTGTACTTGTTTGGCTTTATAACTATTTTTATATGAGCGTCACTGATGAGTCATATGTAGAAGAAAAGCGCGTCTGGCGTACCAGATAGTAATACTGGTACGGTACCTTTGATAACTAATTATTCAATTACAGCATCAGAACAACTTACCACATCGTTTTTTATCTGTGATGAAAATGTATTAAGCACTAATACTGTTTGAAACTTCTATATATAGGCCCTGCTATTGACAGTGGTGGAAACTATGGACTAGCATACTACAACAGATACCATGGATTTAAAATTAGACGGAGCATATTTCATTACAATGGAATAGGTAGGTACTATTCATTTCACTGTTTATTCTAACTGATTAATAGCTTTCGCTTCCACTAAGGACGCAATAATTAAGCAGTTATACTGTAAATTCATTGCTATTTTTTGGACACCAATTCTCATTGATTTCGTGGGCACAGGGAACAACGAATATACATGTTTAACGAATTCATAATTTTCATAAGGAATGTAAACTTTTCCAAAACCAGGAAATTAAATATCCACGAATATGCAAGTTTTCCTCAAACCACGAAAATTGGAACCAACGGAAAAGAATTAATCCAAAGTAACTGCATCTATTGACAGAATGTGTACCGTTACTGTTATGTCGACACTTGCCTTTAAAAATATCGAAACAGTTTGAGGTTCAAAGAATTAAAAGGTAAAGTATGTGCATTCTAACGCACAATAAGAAGAACATGTTTACTGTACAGTCTGAAATAAATAGGCTATCTCGTTAAATCAACGACCTTCTTCTATTTCATATGTATCATCTTCAAGTGGCAAATATTGAAAACTATTGCTGACCAGTTTACAGTAACGCTATCTAGTATTTACTTGAATGTTATTTGTTGTCATCTAGTATTTCTTAAATGATGATTTTACTGTTATACCCAGGATATAAAAATAGTCTCCTTTTAAATGAAACATTAATTGAAACGAGACATTAGATGAACTTGGGTTCTCGCTTTGTATGCAAATTAAACAATTGCATATGTTATGATTTTGTAAAATTAGCTACGGTGTGTGCAAATGTATCCTTTCACGGTAAAAATAAAATAATATTCGTATTTTTCTCGTGATTACTGTAGTTATATTTATTTTTTAGGATATAAATTGACCTGTAATAAAACACGATTCTATCGACTTTGGTGCAGTTGTTATGGAAAATACCACAGCAAAAGTAGATGTTTTGAACGATTCAGAAAACAACGACTGTTTTTAAAACACAGGGGTAAATATAAATACAACTTCAAGAGGAACATATACTAAAATACAATTCTCATTCCATGCTATTTAAGTAGCTATCGGGGTGTTATATGTAGCTAAATATATATTCAAAACCATTACACTCCTATAATACACCTTCTGTGGTGTTTTCTTATATACTGAGACCTTCGTTTTACAGGAATTGAATGAGATGAGATATCATATATCGTTTGTTTTTTTATTCTCACTCATTCAAATGTCTTTATGGTCACTATTGAATTATGCGTGTATCAAATACTGTTTTCCTTTTTACACAACAGTTGGATTATAGAGATAGGCCCTTGTTTAAAAAAGATAAAAAAAAAAATAGTACAAGGAAAAAAAATATTCGATGATTTGTTTCAAGAATTATTAAAAAGAAATGTTTGTTGAGGTATTCGGCCCACAATTAGCAAATAAACAACATGCAAAATAATTTACTTTTTTATCAAGGATTGTAAGTACGGGGTCTAAGAGTTCTTACTATGAAATAAAAATCCACAAAGTATTTGATGTTAACAACAAATCTGGATTATTGTGCCCCTCTTTTTTGTCCTCAAATGCCAAATTAGGGGTTTAAATAGTATGTAATTTTAAGACACCTATATAGTATAATTTACTAATCTATCTTTAAAAAAACAACTTACACATAACCTTATCAAATTAAAAAAAAAATTAAATTGTATTTCTGCTATTCTATTTTGAGAAATTTGTTATTGTTACTAATAATAGAAAAAGGAGAAAAGTCTGAAATTTTTCAATCTTATATCTTCACCAGTTCAAAAATAAATATTTTACACCACTGGGTCGATGCCACTGCTGGTGGACGTTTCGTCCCCGAGGGTATCACCAGCCCAGTAGTCAACACTTCGGTGTTGACATGAATATCAATAATGTGGTCATTTTTATAAATTTCCTGTTCACAAAACTATGAATTTTTCGAAAAAACTAAGGATTTTCTTATCCCAGGCATAGATTACCTTAGCTGTATTTGGCACAACTTTTTGGAATTTTGGATCCTCAATGCTCTTCAACTTTGTACTTGTTTGACTTTATACATATTTGGATTTGAGCGTCACTGATGAGTCTTATGTAGACGAAACGCGCGTCTGGCGTACTAAGTTATAATCCTTGTACCTTTGATAACTATTAGCAGAGCATTCAAAATTGACACTTAAATTAACTTTACATATTGTTCCATCCCAAATTTTAGAAACTTTTACCGTACCGATTTCGAAAAATTTTCATTATAATGTCAATGTCATAGTTACTGAATGGAGACTTGATATCACAGGCTCTTGTCTCAGAATTCCCCTTCCTATATACCTTAATATAACACAAGGTACTTAACCTGCATTTAAGAAAAATGGCAGGTGGTGATGAAGTTCCGTTATATGCCGCTTTATAGGCTGTCAACCTTACTAAAATTAGTTATATTGTAAATCTAAATTGATTTATCTTTACAATGGTGTATAACATGCCAACATTTGCTGTCAGAATCATCCGTAGCAATCCTACCAAAGTATGTCAATCGTAATAATTTTGCAAACCGCTGAAGAATTGGCAATAAACGCGTCACGTCTCCTTGTATATCTCGGTTTCCGATTGGTCAATTCTATGGGAAAGTCTAAATGATTCCCGGAGTTATCTGATCTTGTTTCATTTCATACGTAAAGTCAAGAGAGAGTCTGCATGACATTGACTTCATGGGAAAATTTGTTACTTATTAGACATACCACAAACAACACTTGTTAGATTTTTTTCACGGTATGTTATACAATTTTAATAACTGTATGATAAGTTCTACTCATACGAAAACTAACAGATTTTCTGAAACAATTTTTATAATTAATCATTTACTTCGAGACGTGTATTGCCAATTTTGTGTAGGTTGACGAAATAATTACGATTGACATACTTGGGTAGGATTGCTACGGATGATTCCGACAACAACAGTAGGCGCGTTATACACCATTGTGAAGATAAATCAATTTAGTTTTACGGCATAACAAGTTTTAGTGGGGTTGACAGCCGAGACACGGCATTTCTAATGGAATTTCGTCACCGTATGACATTTTTCAAAAATCGCGAGTTAAGTACCTTGTGTTATATTAAGGTATATAGGAATTTTTTTTCTGGGACAAGTGCCTGTGCTTGATATCACAGTTCTGATGTTTTTTTTTGGTATAGTTCATGTATAGTTAATATTAATCTTTAACAATATTCATAAACTTCATATAAACTTATACTTAGAATAAACTCTGATATCTATGGCGTGTAAATGTTTTATTGATTTCCAGTAAATAACTTGTACTGTTTATTTGGAATTGGTGATTATAAAACGTTTGAGACCCATTGCGTATTTTTAATATTTATTACAAAGGCACCGAGGTGTTGATAAAAGAAGGAGGAAGTTGTGACAAACAAGATATTTAGATATAATAACTGCATAAAAGAGGGACGAAAAATGAAAAGGACAAATAGACAAACAATAGTACACATGACACAACATATAAAACTAAAATATAAACAACACGACCCCACCTATACACCCTAAACTGCAACTTTTATTTTTTCTATTTCAGCTAGGTCTTATCGAGGGCGATCAAAGTTCGCCTAATAACAGTGGAGGTAATGAAAACAATAATAAAAAGTTATCATTAAAAAAAAGGCAAGTTGTTTTTATTTAAGAATATTTCTAATAATTGCATATGCTATATAGAAATATCCTTTTACCGAAATAATGGTAAAAGTAAAGTCCCTCTAATTTTAAGCAGTAAATTTGTAAAATAAAGTCCTTCAACATAGTTTTTAAATTAGTGCCAGAAAACGAAAACAAAGCTTGATTAATTCGGTTCGTCTCAAGCAACTTTTTGTGGTTATCCTTCATCAGGAATGCTCTTACAAAAATAGAGATCAATCTTGTAAATGTAATTGAGATGACTTATTATCAAACAGATTTGGAACCTAAATCCCTAATAATTTACATTTTTATTAATGAAAAATATAAGAAATGTATGAAAGAAGTCATGTTCTCGAAGAAGCAATAACTAACAGGTTGATGGTGTACTCGGGGTCTAACGATTCCTCAGACTGAAATGGTATCCACCCAGTGGTAGAAAACTAAAGTTAACATTTTATAACGTTTGCTGTGTTGGAGTAAAATTAAGGAAACTGTCAAAACCGAAGTATTTGAAAGCTCTGGATGTATAATTCTTGAGTATCTCCATTTTCGTTTCTTTTCAAGCAAACATAGGATTACTTATATAGTTATCAAAGGTACCAGGATTATTTTGATAACACTTATCGTTTTATTTTTAGATAAACAGTATATTGCCTACAGTAATTATAAATGACAATTTTCAGAATGTCTTTGTCATTGTTATTTTGAACCTAAATAAAACTACGACTATATATGTTAACTCTCTCTTGTTTATAAACACAACTAAACATGATAAAAAAAATTACCTCTGAAAAAACGGTGTGATGGGTAACAGTTTCAAAAATCCACTGATACCAGATATGTAAATTTATTTTTCGTCACAGTTTCGACATAATATATGGTTTAAGATTGTCATCTTGATATTTATTTTGACTTTTTTTTTCTACCATGGAAAGAAAAATGAGTCTGTTTAAAAATTATTCGAATTAATATATGTTATACTTATTTGCTTTTCATTTTGTGTTTGGTTGTTTAAATGTCCTTACAACTGAACCGACGTGCGGGGTCACTTTCCGATTCCATCCAAATATTACGAAAAACGTTTATTTTTTATTAAAGCATAATTCGCCAATAAAGGTTTAGATGTAACCAATATTAGCAATATTAGTAAAATTCTTACTTAACTTTGTATGATGTGTGTTGTTTTCTGCCATTATCATTGTGTCATATATGTAATATATTTTTTGATTGTCCATCCGCTTGATGATATTTATCATTGATTTTGCTATTGATTAGGGACTTTACGTTTTTAATTTTCTCGGAGTTCAGTATTTTTGTGATTATACTTTTTTTTTCTACTACTTTTAATTTCTTATACTTTTGCCAAGTCTATTGCATCTAACATTTCCAACTACAATATGCGCAATCCAAACCTCCGGATTGCTTGTTCACAGTGCCACAATACACATGTGCATCCTAACAATACAATTATAGTCCAGCAGGTGATGTTATTACTGGCGAACTTGGCATTGTTAACCATGAACAACTTAGAGTTGTTAGCCAAAGGACCAATATATAGAACTCTCCAGTCCAGTACTAGAAAAAGAATTTCACTCTTCACAATGTAGTCTTAGACACCATGATTTTTTTGTATTAGTTGTAAGTGGCTTTGAACTAGCTGTCAGTAACTGCGAGTACTCTCAGATCTGTACTTAGTGTCTTTTTGTTGTTAGGATTTACAAGTACCCGGCCACGTCCGAGTGTATTTTTATTTTTTATCCATCTGATGAGTTAAGCCTTTTTCAACTGATTTTTATAGTTCGTTCTTACGTTGTACTGTTACACCACTATCCCAGGTTAGGGGATGGTTTGGGTCCGCTAACATATGTAACCCCGCCACATTCTCTGTATGTTTGTGTTTGTCTCAAGTCAGCAGCCTAAAATTCTGTGGTTGTCATGGGTTTATGTGTCACATATGTGTTTTTCGTTAATTTTTTGTATATAAATAAGTTCGTTTGTGTTCTCGTTTGAATTGTTTTATATTGTCATTTCGGGGCCTGTTATAGCTAACTATGCGGTATAGGTTTTGCTCATTGTTGAAGACCGTACGGTGACCTTTAGTTGTTAATGTGTGTGTGTCATTTGAAATCTTGTGGAGAGTTGTCTCATTGGCAATCATACCACATCTTCTTTTTTATATTCAGATAACTTATTGATGCAGTTGAGGACTATGCCAGAAAATGGGTAAAGCGCGACAATTTATCTGAATGAATCACAGCTATTCGATTATGCCTTCAGATATGACTTGGAATAAACAGCACAAATAGTTATCCTACATATTTTTTACTTTCATTTATAAAGCATGACATTTAACAAAATCGCAAATCTTTTGATATCAATTTTAAAGAAAACGAAGAAAATTTACCGTCATTATACTGGATACAAAAACTTCACAAAATCCGTATAAACAACGATATATAGCTTGATCATCAATATGTTCGACTAAACATATTTCTTAAGTACTGACTACCATTCTTTCTACTGTAAAATATGGCCTCAAAACTATTGGGATGAGATATATTCTATCAGTGGTGTTACCCAGATACGGATTCTCAAAAAATTCTACAGATCTACTTCTAAATCTTATATCATATCTCTGCAGTTTTGTAGCAACAGTACAACTTTAGATTTTACTACACTTTACACTACTATTCTCAATTGAAAGATCGACTTCACCATAGCATTAAACTGAACTCTATCTATAAACATAGGAAGCTTAAATACAATATCCTGTTCGGGTTATAATGGTTCTTATTATGTGAAGAGCCAAACTGATTCTTCCAGAAAATATACTGAAGATGATATCAAAGTACTTGACTTTTTGATCGACAATATATTTGTTGAGTTTTGGAGGATTGATATGTCAACAAACAGATAGTCGGTATTCCAATGAGTGCTACCCTACTGGCAGATTTGTGTTGTTATCGCATGAAGCAGAATTCACGACTTCAAACTCAAAACGATTAATAAACGGGACAATTTCAACTTCCCAATTATCAATTTCATATATCTCAGCAGTTACATACCCTCTGCTCCATTGTATGGTGTTTACATATCTTAGTTGATACGCTATGCTCGTACATGTTCACACTATAAAGACATCATATACGGGAATGTACTCCTTACGCAGAACTGCTCCAACAAAGTTATGAGGAGTAAAGATTAAAAATGACACTCCGTAAATGTTATGGACACCATCACGAATTGGTTAATCCATACAATGCATATGTCTGTGTCTAAACTAACGTAGGAAACATTTACCACGTCTACGATTGTGGTTAACCATTTAAGTCGTCTAGTTTTTAGTACCGAATGTTGCCTTTTCCCGAATATGACTGTTTTGCTGAGAGTGAAATCGCATTTCTATTAGACGTGTCTCAGTATTTGTTTATCCAACAACACAATTCTATACTAATATTATTGCAATTGTAATAAAATACATGAAATAACATAGTTACAAATCTCATCTCGATTTATATTCATTTTTTTTTTTAAATGTTTGAGGTGTTTATACTTTTGTGTGACGGAAAGTTCGCAAATTTTATTATTCTGTTTTAGGGTACTGTACCAAATTATTTTTTGTTTTCGTTTGTGGTTAACATGTCGAAATGTACTATATTATATATCTATGTTATCTATTTATGTATTTCTCTGTCCCAAGTGTTCTTGCATTTTTTTTGTACTGTATTCCTGTCATGTATTGTGGTTTTTAACATTTCCATAAAGTGCGAGATTTGGCGGGCCACATTGTGTTTTCCTTATGAATGATCTGGTGTCAGCTAATAATTTATTATTTTCATATAAAGAATTTGAAAAAAACTGTAACATCAATTTCAGATTTGTATTGTTTTAAGGTATTATAAGTGCAATACACCTTATCGCCATTTATCCGCCATTACTGGACATCACACAGGTTCTCGTAAAATTTTGACGTCATAATACAAAATACCCGACGCCATGTGTGCAATGTAAAAGTGATTGTTGTATGACGTCAAAAGTTCAAGCGGTACAGATTCTCGGGTCAGCCGGGAAAAGCGATAAGGTGTATTCTAGATAGATGGAAATATGTGATAAACTTGATAGAAGGTAGTTCTAAATTTGATAATATTGAAATTGAAATATATAAAGTTAAAAAGGAACCAAATCTTGTAGATTCTATCAATTATTTTTGAAGATATTAAACTGTTAGCTGTATCTTCCTCATTACTGGTTAACAGATTTAAATAATCAGATTGAACACTATTTATTCCATGCCTTGTATTATAACTAGAAATTAATTTTTTCAAAACTTCAATTTGAGTTTGTTAATAGGATTCTACAATGTCGGTCATTTTTATTGAACTGTAGATTAAAAGAAACCGGACTATGTACATTTTGTTCATAAATCAGTGAAAATATGTTAAACATATATATGGAAATGTAATGATTCACAAAACTATAGACTGAATTAGAACTAATGGCATTCTCTTACTCTAACTGGAACAATCACACATTCTCCATTACATTCAATTAGTTGCAAATTTTGTTGACAATATTGCATAATGATCATAACAGTCAAAGCATGAAGATGAGTGTTGCTTCTAAATGTTGTGAACGTTAATGTGAAATGTATTTTTGTGTCCGCATTGTATGGGTTTTCCGTTTAATGTCGATGATTTATAAATAACAAGATATCACGCACAAACATATCTATGTATAATAATTGCATTTTAAATTTCAACTTTTTAAAATTGTTTTGACCGTTGTTCAGACATTTTTAGCTCACCTGGCCCAAAGGGCCAAGTGAGCTTTTCTCATCACTTAGCGTCCGGCGTCCGTCGTCGTCCGTCGTCCGTCGTCGTCCGTCGTCCGTCGTCGTCCGTCGTCCGTCGTCGTCCGTCGTCGTCCGTCGTCCGTCGTCGTCGTCGTCGTCGTCGTCGTCGTCGTTGTCGTCGTCGTCATCCGTCGTCGTTAACTTTTACAAAAATCTTCTCCTCTGAAACTACTGGGACAAATTTAACCAAACTTGGCCAAAATCATCATTGGGGTATCTAGTTTAAAAAATGTGTGGCGTGACCCAGTCAACCAATCAAGATGGCCGCCACGGATAAAAATAGAACATAGGGGTAAAATGCAGTTTTTGGCTTATAACTCAAAAACCAAAGCATTTAGAGCAAATCTGACATGTGGGTGAAAATGTTTATTAGGTTAATTTCTATCTGCCCTGAAATTTTCAGATGAATCGGTCAATCGGTTGTTGGGTTGCTGCCCCTGAATTGGTAATTTTGAGGAAATTTTGCTGTTTTTGGTTATTATCTTGAATATTATTATAGATAGAGATAAACTGTAAACAGCAATAATGTTCAGCAAAGTAAGATCTACAAATAAATTTACTTGACCAAAATGGTCAGTTGACCCGTTTAGGAGTTATTGCCCTTTATAGTCAATTTTTAACCATTTTTCTTAAATTAAAGTAATCTTTTACAAAAATCTTCTCCTCTGAAACTACTGTGCCAAATTAATCCAAACTTAACCACAATCATCTTTGGGGTACCTAGTTTAAAAAATGTGTGGCGTGACCTGGTCAACCAACCAAGATGGCCGCCACGGCTAAAAATAGAACATAGGGGTAAAATGCAGTTTTTGGCTTATAACTCAAAAACCAAAGCATTTTGAGGAAATCTGACATGGGATAAAAATGTTTATCAGGTCCAGATCTATCTGCCCTGAAATTTTTAGTTGAATCGGTCAACCCGTTGTTGGGTTGCTGCCCCTGAATTGGTATTTTTGAGGAAATTTTGCTGTTTTTGGTTATTATCTTGAATATTATTATAGATAGAGATAAACTGTAAACATCAATATGTTCAGCAAAGTTAGATTTACAAATAAGTCAACATGACCGAAATGGTCAGTTGACCCCTTTAGGAGTTGTTGCCCTTTATAGTAAATTTTTAACCATTTTTCATAAATCTAAGTAATCTTTTACAAAAATCTCCACTGAAACTACTAGGCCACAATCATCTTTGGGGTATGTAGTTTGAAAAATGTGTCCGATGACCTGGCCATTCAACCAAGATGGCCGCCACGGCTAAAAATAGAACATAGGGGTAAAATGCAGTTTTTGGCTTATAACTATGAAACCAACGCATTTAGAGCAAATCTGACAAGGAGTTAAATTGTTAATCAAGTCAATATCTATCTGCCCCGAATATGTCAGATGAATTCGACAACTGGTTGTTGGGTTGCTGCCCTCCAATTGGTAATTTTTAAAGAAATTTTGCCGTTTTTGGTTATCTTGAATACTATTATAGATAGCGATAAACTGTAAACAGCAATAATGTTCAGCAAAGTAAGATCTACAAAAAAGTCAACATGACCTAAATGGTCAATTGATCCCTTAAGGAGTTATTGCCCTTTATAGTCAATTTTTAACAATTTTCATTAATTTGGAAAATTTATGTAAATTTTTACCAAATATAGTTCTCTGTTACTAAAGGGCAAAGTTCATAATAGATATAATTGTAAGAAGCAAAATCGTTCAATAAAGTAAGAACTTCAAACACATCACCATCACCAAAATACAATTTTGTCATGAATCCATTTGTGTCCTTTGTTTAATATGCACATAGACCAAGGTGAGCGACACCGGCTCTTTAGAGCCTCTAGTTTGATTGCAGAGTTTGTCGATCTAGTCAACATCTGCGTGAATAATTTTAAGCTATCATTACTACTTCTAGAATAAAGTTTTGTAGACGAAATGATCCAATTTAATTGTGCAATGATTTTCATAAGCATACAGTGAGTAATTATACCACGGTGTATAAATAATATTATCGACCGGTTATTTCCTGACGAACATCAGTTAAATGCCAACACAATGATACTATGTTTAGATAGCACATACATACTTTAAATTCTTTAAATGTTTGTCATAACTAAATCATTAAGTATTCGGGTTATGCAACCCTTTCTTAATCGTGAATCTTTGTGTTTTTGTGTAGTTGAAGCTGCCTATGCATATTTTATTAAGCCATTTAAATGTTGTAGAAATTTATTGAGTATTTGAGTGAAAAAAAACTATATAATGAATATATTGTTTGTTTTAAAAGATCTTTTACCACAAGACTACTTCATTTTACAAAAATTAGAAAAAAGGTTCTACGAAACCTCTATTTGATACTCTTGTATAAAATAATTGTGAAATTGAAATCTAATCTCTTAGTGTAAATAATAAAGTATTGCACTTAAAAACTAATACTCTTTATACATGAAGACATTGGTTTACAAGTCTTCATTTGCCCATTGTACTCTATTTAAAAAACACTTGACATACACTTTTGTTCCTTTATCATGTTTATATTCATGAAAAATCTAAAGGCTGGTTTTGATACTTCCGACTACTGACAGTATTTGTTGCTATTGATGAGAACGAATTTGTATTACAAAAACCAAAAACTGATAAATTGTGTCATAAAATATTTGGTTTTTATTCTATGAACATAATAACTATGTATAAAACATTGCCTCTGAATTTACACGACATAAGTAATGCTTAAAATAGACGTGGTAAATCCCTTTGGAATTTAATACTTTTCTTTTATTCCCGATATCAACTACTTTGTTATTAAAGGTATAGTTACGTTGACTGAATTATTTTATGTATACATTTAAAACATTTTTTTTTAAATTTTGTACTTTACAACTTCTAAATATAGAAAAGAAAATTCTACAATGAGGATTTTGAACATGAATATATAAATTTACGTTATATAGGCACACAAGATAATAAAGATTTATCATATGAGATGAAATAGCTTTATTCAATACATTGTAAGTGGCTTTATTATGGAATCACAAAATATGATACTGTCGAATCATGGAAATCTACCTCCTACTTCGGGATCACGTTCGTGTCGTTTCTACTTATCAAACGTAAAATTCTTGCAGACACTTTCAGTTGCTCTATTCATACTGCTGATTGTTTTAGTAATATCATTGATTACTATTAGTGTAAAGGTACGTATAAAAAATTTATTACTATAAATAAAGGTTACAGTAGTATACCGCTGTTCAAACTCATAAATCCATGGACAAAAAACAAAATCGTGGTAACAAACTAAAACTGAGGAAAACGTATTAAATATAAGAGGAGAACAACGACACAACACTACAATGTAAATATTGGTTTTTGACGAACACGATGAAGACTGAAGGGTAAAAAATTTGCTAATACTGGATTGTAAGATACTGTTGGAACAAAATTACAACAATCATAACGGTACAGAACATCCACGATATTTGCAAAATTATATAAAAACATTTTGATAATGAAAATTGCATTGCCGCTACAGTCAGAAATAAAATGTTGTTATGTTTCTTATGGTGGTATGACTTTTGACGTGACTCATTATCTATGCATCCCGGTTCGGGTTTTTATGACTTTTTACTTACTTATGGCATTCATGGTGCAGATTGGTCATTTAGTGTTGTTTCTATTTTAAATTTGCTTAACTAACGCTTTGGTGATAAATTAAACAAATAACCCATTTGAATTATATTGTCAATGATAAAACAGAATAAAACAAAAAGACAAATACCAAAACGAAGACATGTATATGAGAAGGAGATGATTGTCAATGAGACAGATATTGATTAGAGACTTAAAATGACATGAAAGTAAGCAAAATATGTAACTATACGGGTTTCAACAAAAAGCAAATCATGTACCGTATACTCAGATATGAAAGCCAAACTGACATAAGGCGAAAAATTTAAAACGAAAAAAACTGACTGGACAATTTATGACAAAACCAGTCAACGGAAAACACATTCAACAGACAGCAACCCACAACAGCCACTAAATAAAATTGAGAATGGAAATGAGGAATGTGTAAAAGAGGCAACAACCCGTCCACAGAGCAGAAAAAAACAAACCAAGTCCAACAATGGGTCTTCAATATAGCAGTAAAATTCCGCAGCCGGATGCGAGCTACAGTTGGCCCCTAAATAAAAAATATGCACTAATTCAGTGATATGTATACACTGTACCCTATCATATTGATAGTGATAAACAGTGTATATATAATATAATTGGTAGACAAGATATTTTGTCGATATGTCCATGAATAGGGACACTTTATATATTTGATTAGCATGACTTCAATCACCTCTAATGAAATTTTCGTCATATTGTAATGCTTAGAAACTACAAGACAGTGTTAACGAGACCATAATTATGATTTTTTTGTATGGTAGTAAACATGTAAATCTTAAATTTGATCTTGACAACACTGACTAGAATATTGTTGATGAGTTTAATTATTTTTGAGTTAATTTGTCTAAAAATGTATCATTCAAAAATTGATCAAAAGCATGTAGCAAAACAGCTTTGAGAGCCTTGTTTGAAATTAAAATAGAAAAACTCCGTAGTTTATAAATAAATTTTAAATAAGATTTATCTAATAAATCAGTTAAAATGGTTTAATTCGTTTGATGTGTTTGATCTTTTGATTTTGCCATTTGATTAGGGACTTTCCGTTTGAATTTTCCCCGGAGTTCAGTATTTTGGAGATCTTACTTTTTATTTTACAATTGTTGGGATATGGATATACTGAAAATATTATAAACCTTTTCTTCATTAAGAATTTGAACTTTCCTGAAAGGATTCCATTAATATATCCGCCAGAACTAGAAATCAAAAAACCAAAATACATGATATCATCCGCCTCATTTTTAGATTTATATCGCAATTTGACATGAACGGTCATCTGAATATCACAAACTATGACAAGCGAGACGATTTTAAATTTGAAATTATAAATTAACCCCACCTTATAATTAGTGGCAATATAAGAATTTCACCTACATATAGGAAATACATTTCCCAACTCATACCATATTCCTTGGGTTGAAGCTGCTACTCAGATGTTATGAAAAGTGAGCGGTGTATGAAGCCGGGTTATGCCAAAGAAAAATTCATTGAAAAATTTAAAGACCTTGCTGAAATTCCAAACCAAATTCAAACTTCACATATAATCATGAAGGTCTTGAAATACAGTAGTTTCTATTTACTTACGTTTTATTTGTCTTTTTAAATTGTTACTGTTTAGTCCATTTGATATCCATGATATCCTTTTGGCATGGCTCAGTACTTATTCATTCCTCTAGTGTGGTATGGTGCTGTGGTTTTTTTTTTGTAGTCCTGTCTTTCATTTTTGCTTATGTGCTTTGTCTATTGCCAGTTTGCTTGGGTTTTTTTTAATATTTGTTTGTTTTACAGTGATTAAGGTTATAACACAATTTTAACTGCTGTACCCTTATTTTTGAAAAACTTACCTATTATGTATTTTTGATTAATGTACACAACATTGTAAAGATAATGGCATTTTATGTGACCATAAAAATAAGAGAGAGGTTAAGAAGCCATACAAAGATATCAAAGGTACCAGAGCTGCGTTCAATATCGTAGCGACTACATAGAGCTACGTAGATTTACGGCTATTGAACGAGTACCTAGCCTAGCTGCTATAAATATCTATGTAGCAGCTAGGCTAGCTACACGTTCAATAGTCATAAATCTACGAAGCCCTATGTAGCCGCTACGATATTGAATGCAGGCCTGGCTTACAATTTGATACGCAATACACACGTTTCTTGTTCATTAGACTAATCAGTAACGCACAGATCAAAATAGTTAAAAAGCAATACAAGTACAAAGTTGAAGAACAGTGAGGACCAAAAATTCCAAAAAGTTGTGCCAATTACGGCTATGTTAATCTATAACTGTGATAATAAAAACCTTATTATTTCGAATAATTCACACTTTTGTAAACAGATTTTTTTTTAAATGACCATGTAATTTAATATTCATGTCAACACCGAAGTGCTGACGAGTGGGCTGGTGTTACACTTGGGGACGATACGTCAATCAGCTGTGGCATCGACCCGGTGATACAAATAGTTATCAAAGGTACTAGGCTTATAATTTAATACGTCTCGTCTACATTAGACTCATCATTGACGCTCAGATCAAATTAGTTAGAAAATCAAAGTGCAGAGTTGAAGAACATTCAGAACCCAAAATTTCATAAAACTTTTTCATTCTTCAGATACACTCCAAACTATTTAAAAGAGGGACAGTCAGACTCATAAATCGAAAATAAAGAGATAACGCCATGGCAAAAAATGAAAAATACATACAGATGGCACAACATATAAAACTAAAAAAAAAGCAACACGAACCCCACCGAAAACTGGGGGTGATCTCAGGTGCTCTTGAAGAGTAAGCAGATCATGCTCTTCATGTGACACTCGTCGTGTTGCTCATGTTATAACAAATCCGGTAACTAGTATAATTCGGTAGGTCACATTAATGAAAGGGAAGGGGATTGTAGTTACGACGTAAGGAACATATCCGATATCATCTTTGAAACGTGATGGCGTCAGTTAAATTTACGAAGGGATGTTTTCAACTTCACCATTTGGAGCTCTTGGTTTAAAAGCTTCCTTGTAAGCAGCAACCATCTATCAAGAAAATCATGACAGGAAATACAAGCACGGGATTATCGTAACAATTGGGATACATAAATCCCGTATGCAGGTGTTGCTGGAACGTTGCTACTGAGAAGTGAAAAGTTCACAATTGGAAAGCTGAAATCGTCTGCTTTGTCGTAAAGTTTTGTTTTCAACCGACTCTCATTGTCAATTTCTAAATGTATGTCAAGATATGAGGCCGACTTAACTGTATATGCTGTACTCGTTGTCTCTAGTTCGATTAGATAGATGCGTTCAACATAGTCACCAAATGTTGAATTATTTAGTGACAGAACATCCTCTATGTAGCGGAAAGTAAAGTTAAAGGATATTACTAACTTCTTATCTGTCTTCCTAATAAGTTCCTGTATGATGTCAGCCTCATAATAATAAAGAAACAAGTTGGCAAGAAGAGGGGCACAATTGGTTCTCATTTGAATGCGGACAGTCTGTTGAAAAACACGTCCTCAGAACGTAATAAATATGTTGTCAAACAAGCAATCAAGCATCTTGATAATGTCAGATTCAGAGAATTTTTGTTTGAATCAGAGTGATCCTTTACAAAGTAGGATGTATCCCTCCCTAAGACAAGATACTTGTATCTACGTTGGCCATTCTTTTTTATGAAACAAAGCAATTCCAACTCTTTCAATTTGTCTTTTCGTTTGGAATGTGGAATACTTGTGTTAAGTATTGAAAAGTGAATAGATTAAGTTTGAATGTACTCTAAAAGATCTTTGTGTCCACATCTTATTCACGCCACCTCTAGAATAGGCAGTTTCAGAATAACTTTTATGCCCGGCTATGATTGCTGATAAATAGATGTTAATAATTTAGAAAGAGGTTTCGTGGGAGCACTTGGAAGAACCAGCAATATACCGTTGTTTGTAAGGACACTTATGTAGTTTACAAATGTAGGTATCCAATACAGTGATGGAACATCCAGTTCTTCATCTTTGGTTGAAATTCCAAATGAACATAGAACAGACCTATAATTATCCAGGATTTCCTCTTTGGTAAGTGTCGTGAGGGTAACATATTGTAACGGTGTAACATATATGGCGAACTAGGAAGTTTTCCAATTAGCTTTTATTTCGAAGTTTGCATGAAAACCAAAATCAGACAGATAAAAGAATATGCGAATATTGTGAGTTAGAAAGATCTTGGAAATGAATGTCATTTTGCAATGAAAAGAAAATGTATGACTATAGAGTAAACAAAATATGCTGATAAAAAGGACTTGTTTATTTATAAAACAATTAAATTGAATAAAGTTTGAAAATTACAAAAAACATTTAAAAAAAAAGCTATGAACATATAAACGGCATATTAATTCATGTGTGTGTTTTCCTTGCTGAATCATTCAATCTATATCTGTATTTATAACTGTGCTAGTTATTACATCAACTTATGTGGACATCAGTTTTTCAGAAATATATATATATATAATTCTTGTAAAATAGAATCTGAATAAGATTACTGATTGTTAAATTGTATTTGTTGCATAAATGTTTTATATGCTTTTAATTTGAATTGTGTTAGTCACAAGCTGTAATCTATATGCGTTTCGAAAATAAAGAAGGATGAGATTTTAACTTCACTGATTTTCATGCTATTTCAAGTCTCTAGTGGAAAATTTGTTCTCAGCAAATGATTGGTTGAAATTTAATTGTGACGTCAAATTTTCTTGTTTTCTTCAGAATTTTCTTATTGTGACATCAAAAGTACACAGCTTTCCTCAAATCGTTGGAAAGGAACTATAAAAATCATATGAGAAACAGATTCAACCACTGTAATACGATATTTCTCCACTCTCAACAGTTCAATTTTAATTTTTTAAAAAGCTCGGCGCTTTAAATATTAAAATTTAACTGTCTGGAGTAGAGAAATATCGTAATACACTTGCTGCAATTGTGGAATCTATATCACTATCATAGGAAAAAATTATGCTAACAAAAATATATGATTGATGACATTATTCAAATATATTTGAAACACGTTTGGAGTAGAAAATAAAACCACGGATGCCATCACAGCTATCTGCACAAGTTGTCTGTTATATGTGGCCATCTTTGGTATACAGCATGTTATCAATAAATATACACAAAAACAATTGATTGCATTCAGTTTTCGCCCAGTTTTTATCTGGAGTCGGGACAAAATATGAAAAGCCATTTATAAAAAAAAGTCTGTCTGTCATAGGGTGTTTCGTTCTTATTCCATTCATAGGGTGTGGTTCATCTTATTGCTGACAGTTTTATAAAATGAAACAATAATGTATATTTTTTTTCAGAATGATAATCGCCATCTGACATCAAGTGCCAGCAATATGTCATGTTTACAGGGTGGAGAAGTGTGTGAGATTTTTTCGAATACATCACCATTAAACGATCGTTAGTAGGACTTATTAATTGACATTGATTTGTATAACACGAATTATGATTTTCCATTTAATCGTACATACTGATCATTATAATTGAATCCAATCGGATTTTTTATTCCTTTTTTTAATTAAATTTACAGAAAAAAGACATGTTTAACGTAGAATGGGATAAACAAAGTGAATAAAAAATAATAAAATATTTCAGATTTTATAATAAGAAAAAATGAGTACTAATTAATGTCAAAATAAAATGTTAAAAATTTCAAAATAGATGTTTTAGATAGTTCAAGCATTTGGTCCAAGAATTATTTAAACAATTGTTAAAAGTCGGACATCAACCGTTATTTTAATTTGTCCTTTAAAACTTTTTTTTTAGATTCGAGCATCATTGAAAAATCTTTGATAGACTAAACGCGCATCTGGCGCAAATACTGAATTTCAATCCTGGTATCTATGATGCGTTAAATCACATGTCAAAAAGGTATCTGCATAAACCTTTGTTTGCATTAACTATTTAGAAATACCTTCTTCAATTAGCCAACATGTAAAATAATTATTAACTATAAGATCGTGTATGATATCATTCTTGTTATACATTTACAGCTTTTTGCCAATTTCCTTTTCCTTGCCAAAACCTGAGCTACATGAAATGTTTTCTTCCCTACATGGGGGAATATACTATACACTGCGTTTTTGAAACACATGGAAAAGGGGAAGTTACGAGAATTTGTTCGATTAATGATTCTGATTACCATTATAAACTTGATTGTGCTGCATCATTTGAGAAAGATTGCAATCACGTTTGCTCAGGAAATTGCACTTTAGTTTGTAAAGATGATTGTTCACAATATTCATTGAAAATACCTAAATCTGGTATTCTTCTAATTGAGATGGGGGATAGCTGTTTACAAATTGATGGACGGATTGAAATAAAGAATGCAACAATTCACAGATGGGAGAAAGGGGGAAACTGAGAGTCGGGAACAAAGAAACATCGAACAATAACACAAAACAGTAAAATAATGACCTAATTATTTTCGTTTTGCGATGTGCAATCAATTAAAAAAACGGTATAAAATACTAAAACACATGCTGCAAAGCAAACCTAAGAATAATGCGATAAAAGATAAAAATGTAACGAAAAATCAAAAAGAAAACAGAAATAACCCTAAGTGAATCTTTCAGCAAGACACACTCTCGAATGACCTAAACAGGAATCAAGTGATCTAAAAGGCATTGTATTCCAAACGTGTAGTGCCCAGCAGTATAGATTGGTAAAAACAGATGATTTAAATCAGTCAGCATACATTTAGTGCAAATAAAATATGGAAAATGTTTAGATATTCTTCTTTTTCAAACGTTTGCTTTTTATGGGTTTTGATAATTTCAATAGTATTTTATAAAAAAAAATGAATGAGAAAAACATCCTCATGCAACACCACAATGTTAATGGATGTTAAGCTATGTAAAATAATCATAATATTTTCAACAATGTAGCACAGTTATTCAAACAAACATTCAGCATGGAATAGCAATTTATGAATGTGATATGGATGTATATCAAATAGTTGGAAATCTCCTCAACATTAAGATAATAATGAAACCATTTACTATAAAAAAAAAATAAAAAAAAAAAATCCATTACTATTTTAAAAAAAATTACATACTCAAACAGTAGCCAATTAGTTGTTAACGTATTTATTTATATTGGATTGGGAATAATTGTGAGTTAGAAAGATCTTGGAAATAAATAATGGTCCTCAATCCTCTTCAACTTCGAAATGTACTTGGCTTTTAAAAAAAATTATGATTCGAACGTCACTTATGAGATTTTTGCATACGAAACGCGTGTCTTATTATGTACATAATGTCTATCATGGAATCTTTGATGCGTTTTTCGTGTAAAAAAAAAACGCGAATACAGTATTATTATGCAAATTGACTTAGGAGAGTATAGTTTCTAAATGAAATTATTTGCGCAAACATTGTGTTATTCAACATCGTAGTAAAGGTAGTAAATTCTAGGTCAAAACCTAATAGACGACTAAGGCTCGAGGTGTTTGACTGAAGCAAACTAATAACTTGAGAGGAAAAACATGTTTGTGCAAAAAACTTGCCGGAAGTTAAAATAGTTACTGATGATACAGTTCAGCTATATTAAAGTATAGTGATTTAAATCATAAAATGAATATAACAATTGTTTGTGTCCTAATTCATTTCTGGGTTCACCTTCATAAGTAATACTAAAATTAAAAAGCAAATAATGTATTCGTACTCATACATGACCAAACGGAACCTACAAAAATATAGTCATCAATGCTCAACCTTGAATTAAGTTAACTTACAAACCTGGTAACTTTTGTTATCTATTATTCGTGTGTTTCTCTGTCCTATATGTTCTCCCATTTATTTGTATTGTAGTCCTATCATGTAATGTTGTCATATTTCAAAATATAACAAAGGGACATTCAAATCGTAAATCGAACATAAACTGACAACACCATCGTTAAAAAAAAGAAACTAAAGACAAACAGAAGTACGAAAGATACATAGAAAACATGTGACTGAGCAACAGTTACTCCATCAACAAAACTAGGTGTGATCCCAAGTGCTCTGGAAGTTAGTTAAATGAGGAACCATTATAAGCCTTAACTAAACAATAATGTTGTATTTAGCATCTGGGCGAAAAAGATGGATATATTAGACCTACTAAGCATTGCAAATGTTGATAGCTATTATTTGTGTGTTTTTCTGGTCTATATGTTATCTGTATTGCAGTCCTGTCATGTAATGTTGTCATTTTAATGTTATATTTAACATTACAAAAAAAGCGGGGGGATAGGCTAGCCACAAACTAGGTTCAATCCACCATTTTTCATAAAATGTGCTGTAACAAGTCAGGAAAATGGCCATTATTATATTATAGTTCGTTTCAGTGTGTGTTACATTTTAATGTTGTATTTCTGTTGTGTCGTAGTTCTCTTATATTTGATGTGTTTCCCTCAGTTTTAGTTTGTAACCCGGATTTCTTATTTTCTCTATCGATTGATGAATTTTTAACAGCAGTATACTACTGTTGCCTTTATTTATTGGCTAGCAGTTATTTTAAATCATGCATTTTTGATTCAGTGTTTCGTTGCCTCAACTTTTCTTGTTATAATGAATATACAATTCAAAACTCTCAATATCACAAAAAAATGTGGTATTATTGACAATAAGACAACTGTTACTCATAGACCAAATGATGTAGATGACAACAACTGTTAACTCTTTGTTAAATAAAGGCAACAGTAGTATCCCGCAATAAGCTTTTGTACTGAAAACCAATCTTTTTAGAAAGTTGCAAATTTCATTTTCAAAGGGGATACAAAACTCCTAAAGGAGTTTAGGTATTAAAAAAGCATCCGAATGTTTAAAAATCACATACTATAAGTTAAAAGACATCAAGCTTTGAACAAAATCAGTGTTTGGCAAACAGCTATATATTTAGAGAAATTATTCCTGAAAATTGTGTGGTTCCAATTTCTGGAAATTCTGATTTTTTGCCAACTAGTCACTGTAAATATCATATATGTACAAATGTTTGGAAAAATAAACGCGGCAAATATGTTTTAGTCAAAGTGTTGGGTACCTCCATAAAGTGAAAGTAATACCAATATTTCGTTAGCTGTCTACATCTATCAATTTCGTTAAAGTGTATTACTGTATTACTCATTATTGGTTACGTCACATTTTTTATTGTTATTTCTGGTATTATTACAGAGATTTAGAAGGAAAAGAGGATCAAAAACCATATTCTTCTGTTTTGTACGTACATGGCTATTTTCAAGTTATTCGTATTTTTATTTATTATTTCTGTAAGATGATAAGAAGTAGCTTGTCGCGTTTGACCTTTCACCAAATGCATATTGTCTTTTCGTTAAAAAAATGACTTCCACTGAAACCATTTCGATAAAAGCCAAGATATTTGTTTTTTGGATAAAAGTATATATTTAAAGATATAAATTCTGTGATCTTGGAATTTCATGACAGTTCCCATTCTCAGAAAAATAGACAAACTGTACACTCGTAGACTCAGCCTTTAGACCTTACTAATTATTATATTAATAGGTTTTCTTCGACAGTGGGGACGAATGCATCAAAAAGTTCTTGACATAGACAATACAATATACTGATGATGACTTTAATCTCAATGCTTCAACATACGAGTAGTACAATTTTTACAAAAGTGTTCATTTATCCTACTACACCTTGGCCCGAAATTGACTGACTGAAAAATAAATATGCGTGTTAAAGTTTATGCAAATATATAAAACATGAAATTCAATATTCAAAACAGAATGTTTATGGACATTCGAGTGCTTGTGTTTGTAAACCGTGTGTTGATTTTTTTATATTTAATACCCCTTATAGTCGTTGTTTTTTTTGTTTTTTTTAAACATTATTGATTATTCAAGAATACACATTGTACTGAATCAAACGAAAGTCATCAAGGTAAATCTGCTCTTTTGCTCATACGTCTTCAGAAATCTTAGTAATATAATCCATATATTGACCAATTGCCACTGCTGGTTGACGTTTCGTCCCCGAGGGTATCATCAGCCCAGTAGTAAAAAAACGAAGGATTTTCTTATCCCAGGAATAGATTACCTAAGCCATATTTCGCACAACTTTTTGGAATTTTGGGTCCTCAATTCTCTTAAACTTTGTACTTGTTTTGGTTTTATAACTTTTTTGATCTGAGCGTCACTGATGAGTCTTATGTAGATGAAACGCGCGTCTGGCGTATTAAAGTATAATCCTTGTATTTTTGATAACTATTGTAATGAAATGAAAATCTTGACGTTGCTGTGTTACTTTGTCTGTAAATTTATTGTTTATGAAATAAAGATTTTTTTCCTTTTCTTAGGTATAGTTTACCTTATCCTTCTTTGGCAAAACATTTTATTCGATCTTTCGGGTTGTAATGCTTTTCAGCTGCGAATTTGAATTGCAAGGCCTTCCAACTGTTTTGATTCGAAAATATGTAGACGAAACGCGCGTCTGGCGTACTTAATTATAATCCTGTTACCTTTGATAACTTTTATGTAGACGAAACGGTCGTTTGGTATACATACTCAGTGGCCTGTGATCATTGTTGATTTGTTTTTTTACAGCTTCATAGATGTTGCTTAATTTTCTTGTACCGATTGTCTCGTTGGGTTTAAAATTGAAATTAAAAAGAATGAATCTCACCTCTTCTCGCAAATAAAATACTCATGCCGTGTGCACGTATAATCATTCCATTTGAATCCTTCATTCGAATTTATATGCATGCAATTTTCTCCTCTATTATTTGGTTCACCAGGGGACCAGTCAGTAAACGTGAACTTTTGTCCACTACCACCCCAATACCAATATCTATGTGTCAGGTCTTCTTTGCCTCCGGTCCAGTATCCTTAAATGGAAGACCAATTAATTTTACAGTTATATTTTCAGATTTTCACAGTGCTTCATTTTTTTAAAGCATTATTTGATTATAAAATATTTAGACTTTAGCATCACTGTAAAACCATTTATTTTTGACATGCGCATCTGTGCGAATTAAAACCTCAAAAGGTAAGAAAATAAGCTTACTATACGGTATTTGTTTATTTTTATTGTTGAACACCGTTCGGTTGCCATAATTGCTTAAATCCACTTTAGTTGAACTTTATCCTTAATATCACATCTCCTCATTTTTATACTTGTATATCAACTTCATTAATTGAAATAAAACAACCATAGTTTTATATTACTATAACCATTACGGTAGCAAGGTAAGGACAATATTCGTTCTCAATGTTCTCATTTCAAAACATGCACATATGTAAAAGAATGTTTACCATATAGGTATTCCCCGTCCGCTGTACGGTTTGGGTGATAGTTCTGTTTTGACGTTTGTTCAATGAAACTGTTTTCCTCTCTCGTTGTTATTTCAGTCAAGTAACCTCCGAATTCTTGGCAATAATCCTAAATACAATATCCGATATAGTATCGAAGTGTACCATTTTTCAATGAGTTAATGTATTACCAATGCTATTTTCAAAAAGCATATACTTCGTATTTCTCATGTGATGTAATGGATATGCGTAAAATCATTATGAAAGTATAATTACTCTTCAAAGTTGAAATTCAAGTAAACAATATGAATAAAAAAGGTATACGACAACCATACAAGAACTTAAAAGACAAACAATAATCTAGAAGTAAACATGCAGTCACAACATATAAAACAATACAGAGATGTCCGGTTCTAAATCGCCAAAAGACAAAGAGAAATTATGAGATAATCAAACACAATAGAATACCAGTATCTCCTAATTAAACAAAACTTAAAGTTGAAACATCAGATAACCATATACGAGGCTCAATTGCCTTTGTTATGTTTAGTTAGTTTTTATATTACCAAATCAGCTTCAACTATGTAAAGTTGCAAAATTGATTTGTAAACCAGTAGTTATGAGATTCATCAAAGATAACGATGGCAAAAGTTTTTTTTTATGAATGAGTCCTTATACTATTTAGTATCTCTGACGTTTTCAATTTCATGAGTTTTCTTAAAATCCAGTTCAGAAAGAGATGCATTTTAATATAATGCTACATGTGGACCAGGATTTGCTTACACATTTTATATAGGCCTTACATATATACACACATTGTTTGGTACTATTATTTAGTATTATTGAAACAGTTATAGCTATCCGTAAGACTAAATGTTGCTTCCTAATGAACAGATAAAATTATTTTAGTCTTACCTGTGCGCCATCCCATGAAAGGACTTCTTTGCTAAATAAATAACATTTGCTGTTGTGTGTGTGCCATTCTGGAGGGCAAATCGAACAAACTACGCCTGTCAGTAAAAACAAATAACGAAACATTATACCATCTTTTGTAAACAAATAGAAAAAAAAAAATCACAAACAACCGCAATAGCATTATAAATCCAAATCAACAATCACAAAAAATAACAAGAAAACAAGAAGCCTTTTTGATTGTAAATATTGACGTATAAATAAAACAAAATATAACAGAAAATTACAAAAAAATATTACATTGGACAGTACAACCCTTCTCAAAATACAAAACAAAAGACAACAACACCGAAAGACAAATAGTCGAGAAAGCCTGAATTTGTACGGGCGCAAAATAAGGGAGATTAATTCAGAGACGATTAACACCGTCAGTTCCTAGAATCTATACTTCAAGACCATCAAGTATTATTGTTGAAGTTGATATTGAATATTTATCAACAAGGTTTTGGTATCTTCCATTAACTTTATTTATAGAAAAAGGAAGAGACATTCTTTGACATAATCCTAGTTTATCCATTTTGTGCCTGGACACTAGTGACTTTTATTTTTATAAAGTCTGAGAAGCAACTGCAAGCTCTTGAATACTGAATGCACTCGAAAAAGTATTTCACAAATGCAGGCGAAGTTGGTATATTGCTACGTACGTATGTGGAAACTTGAAAATTAAAATCGTCTAGCTTGTCATAGATTCTGGTATCAAGTTGACCATTTATGACAAAATTAAGGTACAATACCACCCGGATAAACAATAATTGAACGTCAGCCTCATTAGAACATATCAAATAATTTATAAAAAATAATATTTCAGAAATATTGAATAACAGAAAATAGAACCAAAAAAAAAAAAAAAAACTGTTCCTTTCTTACGTTGAACACACTTTTTTCTAGTGAAAACAGTTGTAGAACAACAATATAAATATGTTACTTATATAACGATCCGGGTTCATTTGTCAAAACCACAGCTATAACCGTAAGTATGTCATACATGATCATGACTTATTCTACTTTAATTTATGTTATAGAATAAAAACAAACTAACCTAATGTAATGCAAAGTAATGCAACAATCCACATGTCAATAGCTTGTTGTCTAAGTTGCTTATCTATATTTGTACAATGCTTATCTCATATGGACAGGCAAATTTAATACGTTCGATCATATCAACAAAAACCGACAAATGTTTGATAGAATGTCACTGTGTCCAAACTACTCCGCCAAACAATATTTCGAGTGTTAAATATCGAACTTCGATTAACGGACCACTAAAGCATAACTGATGAGAGTTTCATGTTTTGACGGTTTTCAGAAATATCTCCTGTTTATACATTTATACATGCTATTTATACGTCGTTATGACTTCGGAGATACAAACTGAACAGCCAGTTAACAATATAAAATATAAATGAAGACCTTGTACAATGCCGAAATAAACAAACCCCATCACATAGTCATGTTCACAATGTTACTGGAGTTGTATAAGTTAAAATCACCATACGGGATAAAATAAAATGTAAAATTGATGCTTAGGGTGATGAACATGGATACAATCAGATTATATTTTGAATATTCACCATAATTTGATATACCGATGAGAAACAGGTTGATTATAAATAGTTGACTTGATATAATAACACAATATCATAAACTACATTGGTTTCTTTTAGAACCTTCTTATTTTTCAAATATGCTAAATAGAATGTATATATAACATATTTCATTTGAATAGTATTCGTTGCAAAACATATACAGGATAAATACACATTGTACAAACTAAACAAATATATATCATTTATATTTTTCCATTTGTAGCAGATATCAGTTCACATAAATGGTGTAAGTATACAAAAGTGATTCAATTAAAAGACTACCACTGGGTCACTTTTCTGCCTTATCTAGAAATTTCACATTTCATTTTCATCCAGAAATTTCCGTCGACCAGATTTGGGGTGAGAGCAGCCCAAATACTGATATGATGGTGTACCGAGTATTTTGCAACTCAACTCATCAGGACATCCAATGTTCATCTTGAAGAGAGGAGAAGATAAACTTTAAATATCTGAGCTGAGTCACTATGTTGCAATCAATTTATTATACAAAATAATGAAGTCAAATGAATAAGTAATCATAGATTATATAACTAAGTAAGGACACTATATACATATTGCAAGTGTAAAGTTAATGCCATTTGAAAAAATAAATAAACATTTCTCAGTGTTGATGAAACTTCTACCCAAACTAGTAAGTTAAACATAAATAGTTATAAATACTGTATTTGTACATGTTTGGTAGAGTCATTCTGTCAGACTTTCGAGTACCGAGATACCTTATATCAATGAATGTTACATTGATTAACACGTCAAAAATCGCACTGAACAATACAGTGGGAGGTTTAGGCATACACAATCTAGTTTTACCTCACTCTTTATTCAGATGGTTGTTGTGAGTTGTTTCCTAATGTTACGGAATTGGTTGTCATTTTGGATTATGGAGAAATTGATGATTATCTCTGATATTGTATTATTTCGTTGTAATTTCTTTTTACTAGTTAGATAGAAGATGTTTTATGAGGGCCAATGAGACAACTCTCTATCCAAGTCAAAATTTGTAAAAGTAAACCATTTTAGGTCATAGTACGGTCTTCAACACGAAGCCTTGCCTCAACCCGAACAGCAAGCTATAAAGGGCCCCAAAATTACTATTGTAAAACCAATCAAACGTGAAAACCAACGGTCAACTCTATATAAAAAAAGAGAAACGACAAACACTGATGAACCACATCAACAAACGACAACTTCTTAACATACTAGACATATAGAGAACTTGTCGCATTATAAAACAATTTCAGATGTCATTGGGTTTTTTAATTTTAATATTCAACAGTTTGACTCTGCTAATTCTCTCGTATTTAGTGTGGTGGTTTGCGTTCTTCTTGTCTTTTAGTCTTTTAGTCTATTTTAGTTTTTGATCATGTTGTTGCCTTTCGTCCATCGAGTTTTGTGACTTTGTCTATTAGTAATTGATAATTCTTTTTATTTTAATAACTTCAACTAACGAATCTGTGCTGCGAAGAGTTAATTAAAATTTTCAGTAATCGTAGTTCAAATACTTCTAACTTTTTGTTATCTGCATCGGGGTAGGTATTTAATAGGTGAACAATAACAGGAAATCAACACTAAAGGGGATGATTCAGAACTTCTTTTTTTTTTTTTTAGTTTCAACAATATCTTAATCTATGTTGTTTTGTGTGTGTGTGTGTGTTTGGGGGGGGGGGTTGCATTATTGTTTCATTAACGTTTTCTACATGTTTGAATTCATTCTTACATAAACTCAACATAAAATTCAGGGTTAAAATTGTGTACGCTAGACTCACGTTTCGTCTACAAAAGACTTACCAGTGACAATGGAATCGCACAAATATGAAAAGTCAAGTAAATTAAAAAGTTGAAGTAACGGGAGAGGTTTTCAGTAGTTTACAAAGTAATGTTCACATGCTCTACGTTTTGTAAACGTTGAACAATCTCGAATTAATCAAAAAATATAACTTCCTAGTTTAAATGATAACGAATTAAATAAGTATATAATTAGATATTGGAAAAGGAAATTTTTGTTGGTTATATTCCGGATTACCTGTATCTAAAAATAGTCGGAATCCTCTATAATGTATATATATATGAAGACAAGTAATATTTCCTTTCTAGATCATTATACACAGAAATGGAAGTACACATTCACGTTTGTTTCTTAAATTGCAGGATACCTTAATATGGTAAGAAAGGGTAAAAAAACACAAAAACGAGATAATTCAAAGGACAATAGTGATACACTTATCACTGACGAAACGTCGACTAAAAATGAAAAGTCAGACGGTTCAACATGTTTAAGAGATATATTCAATGGCACAAACGACTTGCAGAAAAAACAGACATGCTGTTGTTTTACATGTGGGTGTTTAGTTGCTATACTTTTAGTGTCTCTCATCATAAGCATTGCATATCCAGTAAACTGTGATGCTAAGGTAAGAAACATACATTATACATATAATAACTTTTATAAATCTTTAAATCAATATTATGAAGGGAAAATACGAGGATTTTTTTTCTGATAAAAAGAAACGGCATAGATCTATCAGGGTTATTTCAAATTTTCAAAAGAGAGTCGAAAGATACCATAGGAAAATTTAAATGCATAAGTCGAAAATAAACTGACAACTGTTAGAATAGGAAAAAAAACAATAGTTCCTAAAAATCCAACAAAGAAAACAAAAGACGGAGTATCACGAACCTACCCCAAAACCGGGTACGATCTGAGGTGGTCCTGAAAAAAAGCAGATAGTGTTGCTCGTATAAGTACCTAACCGGTAATGCGTAAAATTCAAATTTGTCACATTCGCGAAAATGTGACGGGATTGAAGTTAAAGTGTGTAATAGCTTCGTTATAATTTTTATCCTTAGAAAAATATTTGTACAATTTTCAACTTTAAACGATTCAATAAAGTATGACTGATTAGTTTTATCGGCATGCTACTCAAGGTATACATGTATATTTGGTTCTATTATGAGTATAATCTAATGTCATCAAGTTATAACAGTTTGGCTTCATGAAATTCTTTAAATGTAAACTATATTCTTGTAGGATACTAATTGCAATGCTAATGCTACCAGTGCCAACAATACACCCCATTATTCCAATCGTGCAGAAAACTCAAAGATGCAGGAGTACAATGCATTACATCGAGAACGTAAGTGTTTCGAACGGCATCTGTTTACTATCTGTTGAAGCACAATTTCACTGCATTTTCATTTATTGTAAGTCAAAGCTAACTCAGGTAGGGGGCAATATTATTTGGTCATACATTATCAACACTAAAGTCATATTGATATAAGGCTATTTCTTAATCAAATTACTCATTCCAATCGTTTGCTGTGCTTTTGATTTTGCCATTTAATTAGGGACTTATCGTTTTGAATTTTCCTCGGAGTTCGGTCTTTTTTTTTATTTTGATTTTTACAAAAGAATTAGATAAGTTGATATCAGAATCAGGTTTGATAGTTTACAAAAATGGCGGTTCACACTAAAGGGATATTCAAACTTGTCAAACAGACAATGCAAAAAAAAAAAAAAACCCAAAAAAACCAAAAAACAACAACAATATACAAAACACAACATCAAAAACTATAGACTGAGCAAGATTAACCCTACAAAAAACAGGAAATGATTTCATGTGCTCCGGAAGGCCTGGCAGATTCTGCTCAACATGTGACATAATTACCAAAACTAGGTGATAAGTATTCGGTAGGTCACATTTTAGGAAAAGAGGAGTGGATCTTAGTTTTTTTTTTATTGACAATTGGAACATGCCTGGTGAATTAACGAAATATATTTTCTAAATGCACTTGAGGAAATAGTTATGATAAAAACATATACAGTAGATATTGAAAAACAAAATTAGATTTACAACACACAAAATGGTGCTATCCTTTGGTGCCTTTTTTGTTTAATGGAAACTATAAGCTCTAGAGTATTTGTTTTTCGACAAGTCTAAAATGATACTCTTTTTCTTTTATAGCTTTTTGCCAGTTTCCGTTTCCACGAAGTCAAGTGAGCTTCATGAAGTGTTTTCTTCCCTTTAAAGGGGAATACACTTTAAAATGTGATTTTCACGAAGTCAAACGAGTTTGCTCCTTAAATGAAACTGAATACCACTTTAAGTTTGATTGTGCAGGAACTGATGGAAATTATTCCCCTGTCTGCTTTGAGAACTGTACACAATATTCCATTACAATACCTACGCCTAGCATCTTGTTACTAGAAATAAGTGATAGTTGTATAGAAGAAGATGGTCACATTGCAATTTGGAATGCCTCGATTCTTAAAATAGGTTCGAGTTATAATTAACCATTTTGAAAATGGATCATAGTGATAGTTTTTGGTTAGAAATATTTGCATTCAAAATCATAATTTCTATAAGAACCTGTTTTTTTTCTGGATTCTCACTACTACTAATACGAACCAGGAGTATAAATATACAAGGCGGTACAAATTGTCTATACATAGTAGACTTATATGCAGACTTTGACCAAAAAAAGAAATTAAATGTCTATAACAGATTTTTCTCGATTTACGAAAATTTGTATCCTTGCTTTTTGATCGTTATTTTGTCACACTGTATGACTGTTTAAAATACAGATTTTTTTTTCTATCTCAATGTTCTCCTTTTTTTCTATAATTCAAAATCTATTGTATTCTAATAACATTAATATAATACTTAAGTTGTGCTTTTAAATGTATTTGACATTTTTGTAAACATTTCATGCATTTCTACTTAAAATTTGGTTTTTGTTCATGATTTTTTTTTATGTGTGTATGTCTTTTGTTATTAAGTCGATTTGAATAGATTATGGGAGCTCATGCATTATCACTGGGGTAAAGCTGATGACCGTAACTGCATTCACGGTCATCCCAAGATGTCGGATGAAAAATTAGGTCAGTTTCTGTATTGTCTGTTAAAGTGTTTCTATATCATTTTCTTTACAAATCATACATTGAAACGATGAAAAATAATAAAAGAATCACTCGGAAATCACTAATTACTTCCGAGAAATGTGCATGAAACGGGAAATTCGATTTGAAAAAATCGTGAAGATGACCGTAAATCACAATCAAAATATTTTCAAGATGACCGTAACATATAACAAGGATGTCCGTGATTGGTAAAAAGATGACCGTAACTTGTAAAGGATGACCGTAATTTGTAAAGACTGACTGTAATTTATATAGGACGACCGTAACTTTTATAGGATGACCGTCAATTCTATGAAATATCCGTATTTGTATTGAAAGCTTTTTGTTGAGTTTGTCGATCTCAATAGGGGCTCGGTTGGCGGATATAAATATGTTTAATAAATTTCTTTTATTAAACTGTAATATAATTGGCCGTATTTAGGATTTATGACAATGATAGTAAATTGCATATTTCTCGTAAACAATGAAATATTTATTGATAACGACGTTAAAATTTTAACACAAATTGACAGCGATACAACGAAAATTTGAAGAAACATGAATATGTCCCTGGTACACGAATGCCTCATCTACACTATCATTTTCTATGTATAGTGGACTATGAAAATGGGATAAAACTGTTGTTTGGCATTAGAATTAAAAAGATCATACCATAGGGAAAATGTGTACTAAGTTTCAAGTTGATTTAACTTGAAGCTGGACAAACGGACAAACAAATAGACGAACGGACGAACGAACGCACAGACCAGAAAAACATAATGCCAATTAATGGAGCATACAAAACATTAATAATACATATGGATATTGGGTAATCGAGCCAATGTGTATGGTTCCAGAGCAAGCAGATTAAAATCTTAATTTGTCTTGATATATGCAGGCGGAAACACTCTTGAAATAGAACAAAAGAATCGAAGCTCTTTGTTAGAGAAGGCGATAAATGTTTACTGTAACGTTAACTGTAGTGACAAAATTTTTAAAAGTTAATAGAAACAAATACAACGACAATTTTCTTCTCAATTACGAAGTGTTTTATTTTAAAAACACCATTTGCATAAGTTTTCAATTTATCTATTACATAGTAATGCAAAACAATAAGATATCAAGTCGACGACATGGGTATCTATAAGTGGGATGTAGAAAATGCTTAACCTCCGATTTATTTATTTTTTAACGAGGGACGGAGAACATATAAATCTTTTAGTTCAGAAATTATCGTGTCTGCCCTTCCATTATGTGAATCAAGAAAATATTCCCAAAAATAGGTAACGATTGTATCGAAAAGAGAAAATCGAGTGCACCTTTTTATGTTGGGGCATGTTTGAGGTGTATATTTTGTCTTTAAAACGTAAAAAGCAAGAGTATTTGATATAGCATCTCGCTTCAGATTCTATCATTTTTATATATCAAAGCTACAGGTTGACTTTATAACGTAAAAAAATGACAAAAGATGAAAATTGAATATATGGGTCAAGTGAAATACCTATCTAATGAATCACAAAAACAGTAGGTGTGTTCGAATAGCTATTTTTTTTTCTAAAAGTTCTTGACGACAGTCTTTTAATTTGGATGATGAAAATGAATATCTTCGAAAAAATATGATTTTCTTGTGTGTGATAACTAGGGTTTATAATCTTCAACCACTGAAAATATTTAGTCTGCCCTTCCACGAAATATTTAATTAGATTTTTTTTTAAAATGCTTCAGAATTTTCGAAAATTCCACCTGACATCCGATCAAACAATATTTTTAAGTACAGACAAGATCATTAACTAATGCTTAATTGCTAGTAGATATATTTGTCTTTTAAAATACAACTGACATATAACGGATCATAATGGTGCTATGTGGATAAATTTGTCAGTTTTCAAGAGCAAAATTGGCAGAGCGTCATCCCTACAATGTCTTCAATTTCTACGATTGTTATGAGCATGAACTGGCGTAATGGGGAGATAATTTTGACGAAGTATGATCCTGACTGTATGGATAACATTTCTGTACATATACAAATTGACAACGTTCCGCCTTGTGATACGCTATTCGTACAAAACTATTTTAAGGATCTACTTTGCTGGAGCTCACCTTCACTAGTCGTATGATATTTTCAGAATATTTTCTGTGATTTTATTTGCACAAAATGGAAGACGATATAATATCAATGGGTGTACATGCATTGGCATTTTTAAAAATGTGTATCTATTATAATGCATTAAAAGGAATCCTAGAAATAAAAAAAAATCTTTGTAGTTGGAGGCTGTGCACCGCATTTTTTTCATTATACTTGTAAGGTGTCATTTTATCGCGCTTTTGTAGCATGTTTTCCCTACCTGTTTATTTGCATGTCTTTTTGCAAATTCATTTTAAAAATTAAACCCTCTACCGTAAAAAAGATACATATGGTAAACTTTGCAATTTGAAGCACGTCTTATTTTCTTCTACCTATAGGATAATACTCTCATATTAATATGTTTATACCAACACGATTTATCATTTGATTCAAAAAGGTAGTTATATAAATACGGATATTTCTTAGAATTGAGGGTCATCCTTTAAAAGTTACGGTCATCATTTACAAATTACGGTCATCTTAAAACCAATTACGGTCACCCTTGTTATGAATCGCTGTTTCTGTTACGGTCATCTCGATTGTGATTTACGGTCATCTTCACGATTTTTTCAAATCGAAATTCCCGTTTCATGCACATTTCTCGGAAGTAATTAGTGATTTCCGAGTGATTCTTTTATTAATTTTCATCGTTTCAATGTATGATTTGTAAAGAAAATGATCTAGAAACACTTAAACAGACAATACAGAAACTGACCTAATTTTTCATCCGACATCTTGGGATGACCGTGAATGCAGTTACGGTCATCAGCTTTACCCCAGTGATTATGTTTACTGAATATCGACTGTAAATAAAACTTTAAATTGAATTGGCATCCATAACAATAAATAAATCCAAATGGGTTGGAATCTTGGGTATATTATCCGCTTATGACTAGTTTAAATGTTGTTTATTGTTGATGTTCTTTAGTTCCGATGTTTACGCTATATACTATAGTCTGAATTTTTTATCGGTTAATATCGTTCAAAAGGGGTATACTTGTTTGATTTGAATAAAAAGCCGATATCGATTCTTCACTGCTAATAGGAGAGATTGCTTTCGAATGAAGCTGTTTACAACCTCTTTGCAGAATAAACAATAGACAGTGTAAAATTGTGAATAGCAAAATGATCACCCGAACAAGATCGTTCAAAAAGTCTACGCGCCGGAATTATAGTGGACTCCTTCTACGAGGTCTTGATTTTATAAGATTCTATTACCACTGTAAAAACAATTTAAGAATTCATTCAATTTAAAGCATTTCCACTCATTTGATGAGGGTGCCGCTTAAGAAATGATTTTCTGATATATAATTCTTTAAATTATTAGGCCGATAAGTACAAAATTAATACAAGATTTTGTGTAATACTCCAAAACTTGTCACTTAGTACCTGAAAATTTCGAGGTCAATCGTCCTCTGTCGCCCCATTCTCAAGATATTTAACTGTTTGTCATTGTTTTTCCAGACACGTTTTTAGATTATTATAGTGTGGCATCATATTTACTGAAATTTGTTTTCAAAAACATGTTTTTTAAAGAATATGGACAAAAACATTGTTTGTTTGTTGTACGGCAAATTGCAGAACGTTGTACGGCGAATTGCAAAATAACAACTTTTGTCTGTACGGCGTCTTGCAATATATTATAATTTTAAGAGGAAATTAATCACTGTTTAGATAATATCAAGTGATGATATTTTGTTGATATCAAAGCTTTATAGGCTTACAAATATACAAAATGTCTTGCTTATCAACTATTATTAAATATATTCCGTTAATTCAGTTCAGAAGGCCTCTTTGCCTTTCGATTTTGTACAAAAAGTTTTTTTTCAACCATATTATCCTAAATACATCCATAGATCGTTATACTACTAACGACTGTTGTCTTTTTTGTTGTTAGGGTGAAATTTTGTAAGTTCAATAAAATAAACCGTCCATTCATCTTTTGTTGGTGCTAGCTGTTTTTAGATAAAAACAGTGGAGATGTGGTATGATAGCAAATAAGATAACTATCCATCAGGATCAAATAAAGTGCATGTAAGCAATTATATGCTATCGTACGGCCTTCAACAACGAAAACTCGTACCTTATAGTCGGCTATAAAAAGCATCGACCGAAAAATGTGAAAGGACTCAAGAAAACTAACGGCCTAACTCATAACAAAACAATTTATGAAAACAACAAATAAGATAGAGATGAAGCAACGTCAACCACAGAATTCGGACAGACACATAAAATTGTTTAATTATTTAATTTCTGAAATGATTCGTTTGTAAAAAGAAAAATTAAGAAAATACTTTGTTTCGCCGAAAGTTAGGAGAAACAAATCGTTAATTGCATTTTGAATTATTTTTTTTGTTAGTTTCTTTTTGAAAATATATAATTTGTATACATCTTAAACGCTGTCAAGCAAATGGTATTTTTATCTAATGCATTTTATCTAATGCATAATTAGAAGGGGTAGGGGGTCCGCGTTAACATGTTAACAACACCTCGATTTTGGCAAAAACAGTTAACAACAAATTTTAAATGCTGATAAGAGTTAACTGCAACTTTAATTTACCCTTTTTTCCAAACGAACCCGAAAGCAATAAAAAAGGGGAAGTGCATATCTTCAATGTATTAAAAAATTTGAAAACCACTGTACAAAGTCGAAGAAATGCCAAGCTCCATAAGGAATCTTTTATAAAGCTGACTAATTTTCAGAATACACACGCAAGTACCATATTTTTTTATTGACACATGGACAGACAATTGAACGGATGGAAAATCAGACAGAGAGATTGACTCCAAGAAAAAGGACTATGTCATGAATAATCGAAAATGCTTCTTCTGGTTATGTATATTGTTGAGTAAATGTTTTATGTCAATCAGTCGTAGCAAACTTGGGTTATCGTCATGACGTAGGAAAGTGTAACAAACAGATATAGAATGAGTGAATACTATAGGGCGCGAACATTATTTTTTTTATGGCGGTGGCTCTTATAAATTATGGTTACACTCAGTCAGGGTATTCATACGACTCATTGCTTACATGATTTTATTAAAAGGAATTACGAAGGTTTACTAAAAAAAAAATTAAATCATCAAAACCAGTGTATAAATCAGAAAGTAACATGTAAGGTGTCACAAGTTGAAGCACTCTTTCATCTCCAAGTCCCAATTAAGAACTCTGAGCTGATATAAAAAAAAGCCTTGGTCCATCTTTACATTTCTGAAGTCTTAGATTAGCAAATTTGACATCAATTTGAGAACCAAGTTCTCATTTGTCTACCTCTTCTACCAGGCCACACTGTTCAGTTATTTTACGCATTGCAAATTGAAAAGGTACTTTATTTTTGAAAATTCCGTCCAGGTACTTTTGGTCAATATAACTTATCAAACATTCCATATACATCTGAATTATTTTCATCATAGGACTGACCAGGGTTTTAGCTGGATAAGAAGTGGCCTTTCCTTTTCACGTTTTGGATACATTACAAATAGAAGCCAGAAATACCTACATTGGTTAGACGTATAAAGAGGGGCATGAGATATCCCTTAACATGTTTAACACTGTCGCATTTGTTGCACCTGCATGACCCAACTTGAGTCCGTAACCTTATAGTCTTGTATTTATTTCATTTTAAAAATTTTGGTTCATTTATATATTTCAAGAAACAAACATTGAACTTCTACCCCCTTTTTGTAGTTAAATGATTGCTCACTTAGGAGACAGTTTCAGGTATACCAATACACAGTTACAAGTTTAGTTTCACATTATAGCCATGGTGAATTTTCTAAATAAATTTTGTACAATTGAATTGATTTGTAGATAGTTGAATAATAATATAGCCTTCCTAGTGGGTTTATATGAACATTTAGATTGTTTTTAGCGTGTTTTATAAGCCATTTTTCAGTTTGACTGTCCATACGTTCCTATCCGTACCGCCATAGATTTAGAAATTTTGTATTGTTTTTCAACAAAGATATGAGGCTCGATCTTTTCAATTCAATTTTATGGAAAAACAGCAGAAATGCATATGATTTTTTTTTTACCTTTTGATAGATATATGTCTATGGTTTCAGCAAAGGTATAACTCTTATTGATTGAAATTTTCCTTTGAACCAAATTTTTGAGATCTTTGTGACATGTTCAACCCCCTATTTTGCAATATATGGTATCAAATAAATGCTGATTGTTGCCATGGTCACACAAAAAAAGAGATTATATTTCACCATTATTACTATTGGAAATCAAATCTATGGACGATTCTCTTTCCATAAATATATACACATGCATAACTCAAATATTAAGCCTTATTTATTAGGAAGGACGGGAAAGAGGGTGTTTAAAAATTATGAGTGTCAGTTCTAAGTTTTTTCCTATCTGTGAATTGACATCCCACCCTAGTGCATGATGTTCTCGCTGCGTTGTGCTGTTTCTTCTATTTGGTCGGCCTTCTGTATCTTTGACATCTTCCTCATTTCCATTCTCAATTTTATCAAGGATTTACTATACTCAACGATTTTTTAAAGACATGTACAGTTACATATATGCTGTTTATGTCCCTCCTTTGCGGAAGCAACGTAAAGAAAGAGATGGACAGCAAATTGTAATGTTATTCTTGTAAAACTGTTAAGATCAGTTAACAGAGAAAATAATGTCAAAAACAGTGAACACTTTAAGTATTAAGTAACAGATAACAGGAATCTCAATTTCAAATAAAAAGTTAACAACATTGCAAATTTTAACAAAACAGATTACAGACAATGGGTCGAAAACAGTTAATAGTTTTTAAAATTTATCAGTCAAATAACAATTTTAAACAAATTTAAACCTTGAAAAGGACAAAAACAGTTTAACATAAAAAGGTACCCCACCAAAAAAACACCTTAGCTATTTTAACTTAATACTGTATTTTCTTTAAAAGGACGGTAAATAACTATTCTAAAATTCTAAAAAAAAGTTGCCATACAGTTGAAAACAAGTTGCCATACAGTAAATTTGTCAACACTAGCAAGTTGCCGTACCCTAGACTTTATTTCTTATGGTCTATATTCTTTAAAATACATCTTTTTGACAACAAATTTCAGTAAATATGATGTCACACTATAATAATCTAAAAACGTGTCTGGAAAAATAATGAAAAACAGTTAAATATCTTGAGAATGGGGCGACAGAAGACGATCGACCTCAAAATTCCCGGTACTAAGTGGCAAGTTTTGGAGTATTACGCAAAATCTTGTATTAATTTTGTACTTATCGGCCTGATAATTTAAAGAATTATATATCAGAAAATCATTTTTAAAGCGGCACCCTCATCAAATGAGTGGAAATGCTTTAAATTGAATGAATTCTTAACTTGTTTACTTTTTTTTCTATTTCTCTCCGCTTTGTTAGTACCCAATTTCCGGTGGCGATGATACACAGTGATTACCCAATTATGTGTTTAATGCAGAATCTGTTCAAGATAAATCATTCGTGTTTTGCAAAAAAGGGACGAAAGATAGCAGACGGACAGTCAAATCTGTATGGACGTCAAGTTGGTTACCTATTCCCTATTCCCTATTCGTTACCTATTCCCTATTCCCTATTCGTTACCTATTCCCTATTCCCTATTCGTTACCTATTCGTTACCTATTCCCTATTCCCTATTCGTTACCTATTCCCTATTCGTTACCTATTCCCTATTCCCTATTCGTTACCTATTCCCTAGCTATTCCCTTTGGAACTTAAAAATGGCTGCCATCACCATGGAAACAGAAAAATGGTGAAAAAATATAATTTTGGAGTTTTGTTTGAGATTGCTTAAGCTTAAAATCTTTAGATTTTAATACAGTGTAGGTGCCCACTATATACTGCTTTGAGATGATTTTGGGAATCATTGGAACTGCTATGTTGCCACGGATACTACACCAAAAATTTCCAAAATATGGAAATGCTCCAAATTTTTTGAAACTTCACAGTAACGATGAGCAACATTAGTAGATAGGGAATTTGGCGTTGGAATTTCCAAAATGTCTGCCGTTACCATGGAAACAATGCAAAACACGTCAAAATGCTCCAAAAACTTCAGGGTTTGGTGAATAATTTTGGTATGCCTTAATTTAGAATCATCTAATTTTTATACAATATAGTTTTTAACTATTTACAGCTTTTGAATGATTTTGACAATCATTGGAACTATAATGTTACCATGGATACAGCAGCAAAAATTTCAAATAATTTCAAAATGCTTTAAACTTAATGAAACTTCACAATAATGTTGACTGTCATGTGTTGAAGCAGAATTTGGCGTTGGAATTTCCAAAATGGCTGCTGTTGCCATGGAAACATAAAAAATTTCGAAAATTTCAAAATGCTTCAAATGTTCTGAAAATTTGTAGAAAAATGAATTGCCATGCATATATGTAAAATCACTGTTTAAAATTTTTGAAATGGCTGCCACTTAGTGGCAATGGGGGAAGGGTGACATCCGCTATTGCTTGCAATGGCAAATCTAGTTATTCTTCTTCTTCCTCTTCTTCCTCTTCTTCTTCCGCCACTTTAAAAATGAACTTGTCCGCAGCATTTCTCCAAAACTACTTGTCAGATTTACTTAGGGTTTCATAAAATGTTAGACTAATATGTCTAGGTGAGCCATCAATCGTTCATTTGTGCATTGAGGTCTATTAAGGGGTATTTTGGGGGACAGAAAGAAGGGAGGGATTTACTATAGAACCCTATGGGATTTTATTTTCTAAAATTTTCAAATGAATATAACTTGAAAACTGTAAGTCATAGATACATGCAGTCTTCAGAAATGACTAAAGGACAATAAAACAAATCACATGAAATATAGGGGAGTCCCTGGGGGGGGGGGGGTCATCCCTACCCCCTTCAATTCGAGAATATGCTTTTAACTTGTAAACGGTCCAGATCCCCACCCCTAAACCACATATATTCTTGTATGGGACAATAAAACTAATCAAATGAAATTAAATAAAAGTTCCTAAGGGTCACCCCCACCCCGTTCAATTTGAGAATGTACTATTATCTTGTAAACGGTCCAGATCCCCACCCCTAAACCATATATATTCTTGAATAGGACCATAAAAAATTTCAAATGAAATTAAATGGAAGTCCCCGGGGGTCATCCCCACCCCGATCAATTTTAGAATGTACTATTATCTTGTAAACGGTCCAGATCCCCATCCCTAAACCATATATATTCTTGTAGGGGACAATAAAACTAATCAAATGAAATTAAATGGAAGTTCCTGGGGGTCACCCCCACCCCCTTCAATTTGAGAATGTACTATTATCTTGTAAATGGTCCAGATCCCCACCCCTAAACCATATATTTTCTTGTAGGGGACAATAAAACAAATGAAATAAAATAAAAGGAAAGTCCCTAGGGGGTCAGCCCACCCCCTCTTGTTTGAAAACTTGTAAACGGTCAACATCCCCACCCCTAAACTATATATATTCTTGTAAGGGACAATAAAACTAATCAAATGAAATTAAATGGAAGTTACTTGGGGTCACCCCCACCCCGTTCAATTTGAGAATGTACTATTATCTTGTAAATGGTCCAGATCCCCACCCCTAAACCATATATGTTCTTGTAGGGGACAATAAAAAAAATCAAATGAGATAAAAGGGAAGTCCTGAGGGGGTCATCCCACCCCCTCTTGTTTGAAACCGATCCTTTTACTTTATGTTCGATACTCATTTGTTCCTTATTTGATTTTTATACGTTCTACTTTTTAACTGCTTTATGTCCGTATGTTTGAAGATGGATCTTGGTTCGAAGGGATGAAATCACCGTGTTAGCGCTTGCATAAAAAAAAAAGATGTGGTATGATTGCCAATGAGACAACAACCCACAATAGACCAAAATGACACAGAAATTATCAACTATAGGTCAATGTACGGCCTTCAACAATGAGCATAGCCCAAACCGTGTAGTCACCTATAAAAGGCCCAGATATGACAATTTCAAACAATTCAAACAACAAAACTAACGGCCGTATTTCATATACGAAAAAAAATAAACGGACTACAAATATGTAACACAAAAACAAACGATAACTACTTAATTTCAGGCTCTTGTCTAGGGACAGGCACATACTAACATAATGTGTTGGGGTTAAACATGTTAGCAGGGTGTATATCGTTTCGGAGCATGCTATTACCTTGTTTAATTCGTTCCATCACTCGCTTATAATTCGCTTATAATACGTGTATCATACGTTGCACCTTTTAAAACATGATTTTCAATTGTTTTGTTGTCTCTGGTGGTAGATTTGGGTTCTTAGAGGTGATATAACTCTATAAGCGCATATGTACCCGTTCCAGCGCTCGGATAATACCCTGTTAAATATTCGTTACTTATTCGCTTTTAATACGTTTGTTGTACGTTGCACCTTTTAGAAAAGGACTTTCAATTGTGTTCATATCTCTGGTTGTAATAATGTGTTCTTATAGATGAAATATCCCTATTAGCGCGTATGTACCCGTTCCAGCGTTCGGATAATACCCTGTTACTTATTCGTTCCTTATTCGCTTTTAATGCGCGGGGTAAGTATACGTTGCACCTAAAATAAATCGTTTTTTAATTGTGTTCATGTCTCTAGTGGTAACAATGTTTTCTTAGAGACGAAATGACCCTATTAGGGCGCATGTACCCGTTCCAGCGCTCGGTTAATACCCTGTTACCTATTCGTTACCTATTCACTTATAATACGTTTGTTGTACGTTGCACCTTTTAGAAAAGGATTTTCACTTGTGTTCATGTCTCTGGTGGTAACAATGTGTAATTAGAGATGAAATGACTCTATTAGCGTGCATGTACCCGTTCCAGCGCTCGGTTAAAACCCTGTTACCTATTCGTTACTAATTCGCTTTTAATACGTTTGTTGTACGTTGCACCTTTAAGAAAAGGATTTTCAATTGTGTTCATATCTCTTGTGGTAATAATGTGTTCTTATAAATGAAATACCCCTATTAGCGCATATTACCCGTTCCAGCGCTCGGATAATACCCGCTTACTTATTCGTTCCTTATTCGCTTTTAATGCGCAGGGTATACGTTGCACCTTGAAATAAATCGTTTTTAATTGTGTTCGTGTCTCTGGTGGTAACAATGTCTTCTTAGAGATGAAATGACCCTATTAGTGCGCATGTACCCATTCCAGCGCTCGGTTAATACCCTGTTACCTATTCGTTACCTATTCACTTATAATACGTTTGTTGTACGTTGTACCTTTTAGAAAAGGATTTTCAATTGTGTTCATGTCTCTGGTGGTAACAATGTGTTCTTAGTGATGAAATGACCCTATTAGCGCATATGTACCCGTTCCAACGCTCGGTTAATACCCTGTTACCTATTCGTTACTTATTCGCTTTAAATACGTTTGTTGTACGTTGCACCTTTTAGAAAAGGATTTTCACTTGTGTTCATGTCTCTGGTGGTAACAATGTGTAATTAGAGATGAAATGACCCTATAAGCGTGCATGTACCCGTCCCAGCGCTCGGTTAATACCCTGTTACCTATTCGTTACCTATTCGTTACCTATTCACTTATAATACGTTTGTTGTACGTTGCACCTTTTAGAAAAGGATTTTCAATTGTGTCCATGTCTCTGGTGGTAACAATGTGTTCTTAGAGATGAAATTACCCTATTAGCACGCATGTACCCGTTCCAGCGCTCGGTTAATATCCTGTTACCTATTCGTTACCTATTCGTTACCTATTCATTTATAATACGTTTGTTGTACGTTGCACCTTTTAGAAAAAGGATTTCCAATTTTGTCCATGTCTCTGGTGGTAACAATGTCATCTTAGAGATGAAATGACTCTATTAGCGTGCATGTACCCGTTCCAGCGCTCGGTTGATACACTGTTACCTATTCGTTACCTATTCGTTACTTATTCGCTTTAAATACGTTTGTTGTACGTTGCACCTTTTAGAAAAGGATTTTCACTTGTGTTCATGTCTCTGGTGGTAACAATGTGTAATTAGAGATGAAATGACCCTATTAGCGCGCATGTACCCGTTCCAGCGCTCGGTTAATACCCTGTTACCTATTCGTTACCTATTCGTTACCTATTCGTTACCTATTCACTTATAATATGTTTGTTGTACGTTGCACCTTTTAGAAAAGGATTTTCACTTGTGTTCATGTCTCTGGTGGTAACATTGTGTAATTAGAGATGGAATTACCCTATTAGCGTGCATATACATGTTCCAGCGCTCGGTTAATACCCTGTTACCTATTCGTTACCTATTCGTTACTTATTCGCTTTTAATACGTTTGTTGTACGTTGCACCTTTAAGAAACGGATTTTCAATTGTGTTCATATCTCTTGTGGTAATAATGTGTTCTTATAGATGAAATACCCCTATTAGCGCATATTACCCGTTCCAGCGCTCGGATAATACCCGGTTACTTATTCGTTCCTTATTCGCTTTTAATGCGCAGGGTATACGTTGCACCTTGAAATTAATCGTTTTTTAATTGTGTTCGTGTCTCTGGTGGTAACAATGTGTTTTTAGAGATAAAATGACCCTATTAGCGCATATGTACCCGTTCCAGCGCTCGGTTAATACCCTGTTACCTATTCGTTACTTATTTGCTTTAAATACGTTTGTTGTACGTTGCACTTTTAGAAAAGGATTTTCACTTGTGTTCATGTCTCTGGTGGTAACAATGTGTAATTAGAGATGAAATGACCCTATAAGCGTGCATGTACCCGTTCCAGCGCTCGGTTAATACCCTGTTACCTATTCGTTACTTATTCGTTACCTATTCACTTATAATACGTTTGTTGTACGTTGCACCTTTTAGAAAAGGATTTTCAATTGTGTCCATGTCTCTGGTGGTAACAATATGTTCTTAGAGATGAAATGACCCTATCAGCACGCATGTACCCGTTCCAGCGCTCGGTTAATATCCTGTTACCTATTCGTTACCTATTCATTTATAATACGTTTGTTGTACGTTGCACCTTTTAGAAAAAGGATTTTCAATTTTGTCCATGTCTCTGGTGGTAACAATGTCATCTTAGAGATGAAATGACTCTATTAGCGTGCATGTACCCGTTCCAGCGCTCGGTTAATACACTGTTACCTATTCGTTACCTATTCGTTACTTATTCGCTTTAAATACGTTTGTTGTACGTTGCACCTTTTAGAAAAGGATTTTCACTTGTGTTCATGTCTCTGGTGGTAACAATGTGTAATTAGAGATGAAATGACCCTATTAGCGCGCATGTACCCGTTCCAGCGCTTGGTTAATACCCTGTTACCTATTACCTATTCGTTACCTATTCACTTATAATATGTTTGTTGTACGTTGCACCTTTTAGAAAAAGATTTTCAATTGTGTTCATATCTCTGGTGGTAACAATGTAGTCTTAGAGATGAAGTGACCCTATTAGCGCGCATGTACCCGTTCCACAATTGAAAATCCTTTTCTAAAAGGTGCAACGTACAACAAACGTATGAAAAGCGAATAACTAACGAATAGGTAACGAATAGGTAACAGGGTATTAATCGAGCGCTGGATCGGGTACATGCGCGCTAATAGGGTCATTTAATCTCTAAGAACACATTGTTACCACCAGAGACATGAACACAATTGAAAATCCTTTTCTAAAAGGTGCAACGTACAACAAACGTATTTAAAGCGAATAAGTAACGAATAGGTAACGAATAGGTAACAGGGTATTAACCGAGCGCTGGAACGGGTACATATGCGCTAATAGAGTCATTTCATCTCAAAGAACACATGGTAACCACCAGAGACATGAACACAAGTGAAAATCCTTTTCTAAAAGGTGCAACGTACAACAAACGTATTATAAATGAATAGGTAACAGGGTATTAACCGAGCGCTGGAACGGGTACATGCGCTGTAATAGGGTCATTTCGTCTCTAAGAACATATTGTTACCACCAGAGACATGAACACAATTAAAAAACGATTTATTTCAAGGTGCAACGTATACTTATCCCTTGCATTAAAAGCGAATAAGGAACGAATAAGTAACAGGGTATTATCCGCACGCTGGAACGGGTACATGCACGCTAATAGAGTCATTTTATCTCAGAGAAGACATTGTTACCACCAGAGACATGGACACAATTGAAAATCCTTTTCTAAAAGGTGCAACGTACAACAAACGTATTATAAATGAATAGGTAACGAATAGGTAACGAATAGGTAACAGGGTATTAACCGAGCGCTGGAACGGATACATGCATGCTAATAGGGTCATTTCATCCCTTATTACACATTGTTACCACCAGAAACATGAACACAAGTGAAAATCCCTTTTTTAAAGGTCCAACGTACAACAAACGTATTTAAAGCGAATACGTAACGAATAGGTAACGAATAGATAACAGGGTATTAACCGAGCGCTGGAACGGGTACATATGGGCTAATAGGGTCATTTCATCTCTAAGAACATATTGTTACCACCAGAGACATGAACACTATTGAAAATCCTTTTCTAAAAGGTGCAACGTACAACAAACGTATTATAAGTGAATAGGTAACGAATAGGTAACGAATAGGTAACAGGGTATTAACCGAGAGCTGGAACGGATACATGCACGCTAATAGGGTCATTTCATCTCTAATTACATATTGTTACTACCAGAGACATGAACACAAGTGAAAATCCTTTTCTAAAAGGTGCAACGTACAACAAACGTATTTAAAGCGAATAAGTAACGAATAGGTAACAGGGTATTAACCGAGCGCTGGAGCGGGTACATGCACGCTAATAGGGTCATTTCATCTCTAATTACACATTGTTACCACCAGAGACATGAACACAATTGAAAATCCTTTTCTAAAAGGTGCAACGTACAACAAACGTTTTATAAGTGACTGGTAACGAATAGGTAACGAATAGGTAACGAATAGGTAACAGGGTATTAACCGAGCGCTGGAACGGGTACATGCACGCTAATAGGGTCATTTCATCTCTAATTACACATGGTTACCACCAGAGACATGAACACAAGTGAAAATCCTTTTCTTAAAGGTGCAACGTTCAACAAACGTATTTAAATCGAATAAGTAACGAATAGGTAACGAATAGGTAACAGGGTATTAACCGAGCGCTGGAACGGGTACATATGCGCTAATAGGGTCATTTCATCTCTAAGAACACATTGTTACCACCAGAGACATGAACACAATTGAAAATCCTTTTCTAAAAGGTGCAACGTACAACAAATGTATTATAAGTGAATAGGTAACGAATAGGTAACAGGGTATTAACCGAGCGCTGGAACGGGTGCATGCGCGCTAATAGGGTCATTTTATCTCTAAGAACACATTGTTACCACCAGAGACATGAACACAATTGAAAATCCTTTCCTAAAAGGTGCAACGTACACCAAATGTATTATAAGTGAATAGGTAACGAATAGGTAACGAATAGGTAACAGGGTATTAACCGAGCGCTGGAACGGGTACATGCGCGCTAATAGGGTCATTTTTTCTCTAAGAACACATTGTTACCACCAGAGATGCGAACACAATTAAAAAACGATTTATTTCAAGGTGCAACGTATACCCTGCGCTTTAAAAGCGAATAAGGAACGAATAAGTAACCGGGTATTATCCGAGCGCTTGAACGGGTAATATGCGCTAATAGGGGTATTTCATCTATAAGAACAAATTGTTACCACCAGAGACATGGACACAATTGAAAATCCTTTTCTAAAAGGTGCAACGTACAACAAACGTATTATAAGAAAATAGGTAACGAATAGGTAACGAATAAGTAACAGGGTATTAACCGAGCGCTGGAACGAGTACATGCGCGATAATAGGGTCATTTCATCTCTAATTACACATTGTTACCACCAGAGACATGAACACAAGTGAAAATCCTTTTCTTAAAGGTGCAACGGACAACAAACGTATTTAAAGCGAATAAGTAACGAATAGGTAACGAATAGGTTACGAATAGGTAACAGGGTATTAACCGAGCGCTGGAAATGGTACATATGCGCTAATAGGATCATTTCATCTCTAAGAACACATTGTTACCACCAGAGACATGAACACAATTGAAAATCCTATTTCTAAAAGGTGCAACGTACAACAAACGTATTATAAGTGAATAGGTAACGAATAGGTAACGAATAGGTAACAGGGCATTAATCGAGCGCTGGAACGGGTACATGCGCGCTAATAGGGTCATTTCATCTCTAAGAACAAATTGTTACCACCAGAGACATGGACACAATTGAAAATCCTTTTCTAAATGGTGCAACGTACAACAAACGTATTATAAGTGAATAGGTAACGAATAGGTAACGAATAGGTAACAGGGTATTAACCGAGCGCTGGAACGGGTACATGCACGCTAATATGGTCATTTCATCCTTAATTACACATTGTTACCACCAGAGACATGAACACAAGTGAAAATCCTTTTCTTAAAGGTGCAACGTACATCAAACGTATTTAAATCGAATAAGTAACGAATAGGTAACAAATAGGTAACAGGGTATTAACCGAGCGCTGGAACGGGTACATATGCGCTAATAGGGTCATTTCATCTCTAAGAACACATTGTTACCACCTGAGACATGAACACAATTGAAAATCCTTTTCTAAAAGGTGCAACGTACAACAAATGTATTATAAGTGAATAGGTAACGAATAGGTAACAGGGTATTAACCGAGCGCTGGAACGGGTGCATGCGCGCTAATAGGGTCATTTTATCTCTAAGAACACATTGTAACCACCAGAGACACGAACACAATTAAAAAACGATTTTTTTCAAGGTGCAATGTATACCCTGCGCTTTAAAAGCGAATAAGGAACGAATAAGTAACCGGGTATTTTCCGAGCGCTGGAACGGGTAATATGCGCTAATAGGGGTATTTCATCTATAAGAACACATTATTACTACAAGAGATATGAACACAATTGAAAATCCGTTTCTTAAAGGTGCAACGTACAACAAACGTATTAAAAGCGAAGTAACTAATAGGTAACGAATAGGTAACGAATAGGTAACAGGGTATTAACCGAGCGCTGGAACGGGTACATGCACGCTAATAGGGTCATTTCATCTCTAATTACACATTGTTACCACCAGAGACATGAACACAAGTGAAAATCCTTTTCTAAAAGGTGCAACGTACAACATACGTATTATAAGTGAATAGGTAACGAATAGGTAACACTGTATTAACCGAGCGCTGGAACGGGTACATGCGCTCTAATAGGGTCATTTCGTCTCTAATTACACATTGTTACCACCAGAGACATTAACACAATTAAAAAACGATTTATTTCAAGGTGCAACGTATACTTACCCCGCGCATTAAAAGCGAATAAGGAACGAATAAGTAACAGGGTATTATCCGAGCGCTGGAACGGGTACATACGCGCTAATAGGGATATTTCATCTATAAGAACACATTATTACCACCAGAGATATGAACACAGTTGAAAATCCTTTTCTAAAAGGTGCAACGTACAACAAACGTGTTAAAAGCGAATAAGTAACGAATATTTAACAGGGTATTATCCGAGCGCTGGAACGGGTATATATGCGCTTATATAGTTATATCACCTCTAAGAACCCAAATCTACCACCAGAGACAACAAAACAATTGAAAATCATGTTTTAAAAGGTGCAACGTATGATACACGTATTATAAGCGAATTATAAGCGAGTGATGGAACGAATTGAACAAGGTAATAGCATGCTCCGAAACGATGAACACCCTGCTAACATGTTTAACCCCAACACATTATGTTAGTATGTGCCTGTCCCTAGACAAGAGCCTGAAATTAAGTAGTTATCGTTTGTTTTTGTGTTACATATTTGTTTTCCGTTAATTTTTTTTGTATATGAAATACGGCCGTTAGTTTTGTTGTTTGAATTGTTTGAAATTGTCATATCTGGGCCTTTTATAGGTGACTACATGGTTTGGTCGATGCTCATTGTTGAAGGCCGTACATTGACCTATAGTTGATAGTTTCTGTGTCATTTTGGTCTATTGTGGGTTGTTGTCTCATTGGCAATCATACCACATCTTTTTTTTTATGAAAGCACTAACACGGTGATTTCATCCCTTCGAACCAAGATCCATCTTCAAACATACGGACATAAAGCAGTTAAAAGGTAGAACGTATAAAAATCAAATAAGGAACAAATGAGTATCGAACATAAAGTAAAAGGATCGGTTCAGCACAAACACATATAAATAGGTCATAAAAAGATCATTTTACCTCAACAAATTTAGAACTATTACCAGATATAAGAGTATAAACAACAAGAAGTAATTGTAACAAGATGCTGTTACGAAGTCTCCTCAACAAAGCTCCCATAACTCGCAATTCATATGGTTCCATGTTAATTTGATTTGATTTTTTGTCCCATACAAGAATATATATGGCTTACTGGTGGGGATCTCCACCATTTACAAGTATTCAAACAGGAGGGGGTGGTGGTGACCCCGAGGGACTTTACCTACATTTCATTTTATTTGTTTTATTGTCCCCTACAAGAATATATATGGTTTAGGGGTGGGGATGTTGACCGTTTACAAGTTTTCAAACAAGAGGGGGTGGGATGACCCCCTCAGGACTTCCCTTTTATCTCATTTTATTTGTTTTATTGTCCCCTACAAGAACATATATGGTTTAGAGGTGGGGATCTGGACCATTTACAAGATAAGAGTACATTCTCAAATTGAACGGGGTGGGGTGACCCCAAGGAACTTCCATTTAATTTCATTTGATTCGTTTTATTGTCCCCTACAAGAATATATATGGTTTAGGGGTGGGGATCTGGACCGTTTACAAGATAATAGCACATTCTAAAATTGAACAGGGTGGGGATGACCCCCGGGGACTTCCATTTAATTTAATTTGATTTGTTTTATCGTCCTATTCAAGAATATATATGGTTTAGGGGTGGGGATCTGAACCGTTTACAAGATAATAGTACATTCTCAAATTGAACGGGGTGGGGGTGACCCCCAGGAACTTCTATTTAATTTCATTTGATTAGTTTTATTGTTCCATACAAGAATATATATGGTTTAGGGGTGGGGATCTGGACCGTTTACAAGTTAAAAGCATATTCTCGAATTGAAGGGGGTAGGGATGACCCCCCAGGAACTCCCCTATATTTCATGTGATTTGTTTTATTGTCCTTTAATCATTTCTGAAGACTGCATGTATCTATCACTTACAGTTTTCAAGTTATATTCATTTGAAAATTTTAGAAAATAAAATCCCATAAGGTTCTATAGTAAACCCCTCCCTTCTTTCTGCCCCCCCCTCTCCCCAAAAAAATACCCCTTAATAGACCCCAATGCACAAATGAACGATTGATGGCTCACCTAGACATATTAGTCTAACATTTTATGAAACCCTAAGTAAATCTGACAAGTAGTTTTGGAGAAATGCTGCGGACAAGTTCATTTTTAAAGTGGCGGAAGAAGAAGAGGAAGAAGAAGAATAACTAGATTTGCCATTGCAAGCAATAGCGGATGGCACCCTTTCCCCATTGCCAGGCCAGCGGCAGCCATTTAGAAAATTTTTGCTGTTTCCATGGCAACGACGGCCATTTTGAAAATTCGAAACTCAAAAGTTAAGTCTACATAAGCTAGGCAAAATTTGTTATAAGTTTCATTAAATTTAAAGCATTTTGAAGTTTTTCATAATTTTGCTGTTCCCATGATAACGGCGGCCATTTTGATTATTCCAAAGTCAAACCCCCGCTGCAATTTTTCCCCTCCATAATCATATATATACCATTTATTTCTCTAGAGTAAATTTAACATTGATGTTCTGGAATGTTCTGTGAAAATTCAAAGTTTTGACCTTTTTTGCATTGTTTCCATGGTAACTACAGATATTTTGGAAATTCCAACGCCAAATTCCACATCTTCCAATGTTGCTCATCGTTACTGTGAAGTTTCATTAAGTTTTGAGCATTTTGATATTTTTGAAATTTTTGGTGTAGTTTCCATGGCAACATAGTAGTTCCAATGAGTGTCAAAATCATACCAAAATCAGTATATATCGGGCACCTACATTGTATTAAAATATAATGTTTCTGAGTTCAAGTCTATCCAAACAGTTCGAGAAAACAAAAAACTGGATTTTTTCACATTTCTTTCGTTTCTATGGCAACGGCACCCATCTTGATGGTGCCATACCCCACTGCACTGTAGAATGTGGTGGTCTACATTATGGTATAGTTCCATCAATATTGTTCAAGCCAATTCTGAGAAATAGTATGGACAAAAAAGTGTGGAAGAATAAATATAACTAGATTTGCCATTGCAAGCAATAGCGGATGTCACCCTTCCCCCCATTGCCACTAAGCGGCAGCCATTTCAAAAACTTTTAACAGTGAATGCACATATTTGCATGGCTATACATTTTTCTGTAAATTTTCAGTACATTTAGATCATTTTTCAAAATATGACATTTTTGCCTTGTTTCCATGGCAACGGCAGCCATTTTGAAAGTTTCAAAGTCAAAAGTCTCATCTCTACTTGTCAGGTAACAATAAAATCAAGTTTCATTAAGTTCAAAGCATTTTGCGAATTTTTGACATTTTTCCAGTTTCCATGGCAACGGTAGCCATTTTGGAAATTCCAACTTCAAAAGTCTCATGCAGACTTGACAGTCTACAATCATATGAAGTTTCATCAATTTTGAAGCATTTTGAAATTTTTGAAATTTTTGACATTTTTGATGGTTCCTATGGCAACAGAGACCATTCCCAAAATTTAATGGCATATACCACATTGGTACATGGGAGGGACCATACCATCAAAGTTTCAATGGATTTGACCTACCCTTTTAAGAAAGTAAATGCCACTTTTAGGTGTTTTTGGTGCAATTTGACCATTTTTGCATTGTTTCCATGGTAACGGGAGACATTGTCGATCGGGTGACATAACTAGAATTGCCATTGCAAGCAATAGCGGATGTCACCCTTCCCCCCATTGCCACTAAGTTGCAGCCATTTGAGAATCGTTTAACAGTGAATGCACATATAATATGCATGGCAATACATCTTTCTGTAAATTTTCAGTACATTCACAGCATTTTAAAAAATTCTCATTTCTGCCGTTTCCATGGCAACGGCAGCCATTTTAAAAATTTCAAAGTCAAAAGCCTCATCATTACTTGTCAGTTAACAATAATATCAAGTTTTATTAAGTTCAAAGCATTTTGAGAATTTTTTACTTTTTTGCAGTTTCCATGGCAACGGTGGCCATTTTGGAAATTCCAAAGTCAAAAGTCTCATCCAGACTTGGCAGTCAACAATAATATTAAGTTTCATCAATTTTGGAGCATTTTGAAATTTTTGAAATATTTGATCCTGTATCCATGGTAACAGAAGAGTTCCAATGATTGTCAAAATCATTCAAAAGCTGTATATAGTGGACAACTATATGGTGTAAAAATTTGATGATTTCAAGTTCTAGCATACCAAAATTATTTACCAAACCCTGAGGTTTTTAGAGCATTTTGACACTTATGCACTGTTTCCATGGTAACGGCTGACATTTTGGAAATTCCAACGCCAAATTACGCATCTACCAAAGTTGCTCATCGTTACTATGAAGTTTGAAAAAATTTGGAGCATTTTGAAATTTTTGAAAGTTTTGGGGTAGTTTCCATGGCAACATAGTGGTTCCAATGATTGCCAATATCATCCAAAACCAATATATGGCTGGCACCTACATTGTGATAAAATATGATGATTCTGAGTTTAAGCATCTCTAAATAATTCACAAAACCAAAAACTGGAATTTTTCATTTTTAATAATAATAACAAAGAAACATAAGAAAAGCAATATGTCACCCGACATTGTCGATCGGGTGACATAACTAGATTTGTAATTGCTAGCAATAACGGATGGCACCCTTCCCCCATTGCCAGGCCAGTGGCAGCCATTTTGAAAATTTCAAAGTCAAAGAGCGCTTTTACACATGTTTATTAACATTGTTGTAAAATTTCATCTCGTTTGGAGCATTTTGAAATTTTTGAAAAGTTTGCTGTTTCCATGGTAACAGTTACCATTTCCAAAATTCCAAAGACAAGTGCCACATTGGTACATGCAATGTTACATATCTATAAAGTTTCATTGGAATTGATGCTATATTCTTCAAGAAAATGTAGCTTTTATGTGTTTTCCCATATGGTCAATGTTAAACTTTCGCCCTGTTTCCATGACAATGGCGGCCATTTTGGAACCTCTTGATATTGCATGCACATCTAGGCATATCAGGTAACACTTCCACAAAGTTTCATCCACTTGGGTCTTATAATGAAGAATTTAGAATTTTGAAAATTTTTCACATTTTTGCAGTTTCCATGGCAACGGCAGCCATCTTGAACCCTTCCATGGTGCCTGCAACTCCTAACCTAAGGGTCCTTAATATAATAGAGTTCCATCAACTTTGGTCCATTGGATATCGAGAAATCTCCTGGACAAAATGGGTGGAAGAAAAATAAGAAAAACTAGATTTGTAATTGCTAGCAATAACGGATGGCACCCTTCCCCTATTGCCAGGTGAGCAGCAGCCATTTTGAAAATTCAAAAGTCAAAGAGCGTATCTACAAATGTTTATCAACATTGTTGTAAAATTTCATAAAGTTTGGAGCAATTTGAAACTTTTGAAATTTTTGCTGTTTCCATGGTAACGGTTACCTATTCCAAAATTCCAAAGACAGGTGCCACTTTGAAACATGCCATGTTACATATCCATGTAGTTTTATTGAGTTTGACCTTCCTTGTTAACGGAGTATATGCTACTTTAAGGTTTTCCCATAGGGTTTAATGCTAAATGTATTTAGTTTCCATGGCAATATAGTAGTTCCAAAGATTCTCAAAATCATCTCAAACCTGTATATGGTGGACACCAACAATATATAAAAATTAGATGATTCTATGTTCATGCATACTCAAATTATTCACCAAAAACAAAAATTTTATTTTTCACATTTGTTCTGTTTCCATGGTAACGGTGGCCATCTTGAAAATGCCATACCCCGATTGCAAATCTGCACATGCTGGTTAACATTATGGTATAGTTCCATAACATTTGGTTCATCCAATTCCAAGATATAAGCTGGACAAAAAAAATGGAAGAAAAATAATAAGAAAAAAAGAAACGTAGAATAACAATATGTCACCCAAACTCCGTTTAGGGTGCCATAATAACTAGAATTGCCATTGCAAGCAATAGCGGATGTCACCCTTCCCCCAATGGCCACTAAGCGGCAGCCATTTCAAAATTGTTTAACAGTGAATGCACATATATGCATTGCAGTACATCTTTCTGTAAATTTTCAGTACATTGAGAGCATTTTAGAAAATTTCACATTTTTGCTGTTTCCATGGCAACGGCAGCCATTTTGAAAATTCCGAAGTCAAAAGTCTCATCTATACATGCAGGTTAACAATAATATTAAGTTTCATAAAGTTTGGAGCATTTTGAAAATATTTGACATTTCCGCAGTTTCCATGGCAACGGTGGCCATTTTGGAAATTCCAACTTCAAAAGTCTTATTCAGACTTGTCAGTGTACCATCATATTAAGTTTCATCAATTTTGGAGCATTTTGAATTTTTTGAAATTTTTTACATTTGGGATGGTTCCTATGGCAACAGAGACCGTTTCCAAAATTGAATGGCATATACCACATTGGTACATGGGAGGGACCATACCATCAAAGTTTCAATCAATTTGACCTACCATTTTAAGAAAGTAAATGCCACTTAAAGGTTTTTGGACCATTTTGACCTGTTTTGCATTGTTTCCATGGTAACGGCAGACATTTTCGATATTGCAACACCAAATTCCACATCTACCAATGTTGCTCATCATTACTGTGAAGTTTTATAAAATTTGGAGCATTTCCATATTTTTGAAATTTTTGGTGTAGTATCCATGGCAACATAGCAGTTCCAATGATTGTCAAAATCATCCAAAACCAGTATATGCCGGGCACCTACATTGTATCAAAATATAATGATTCTAAGTTAAAGCATTTCCAAATAATTCATCAAAACCAAAAACTGGAATTTTCCATTATTTTTCGGTTTCCATGGTGATGGCAACCATTTTTTAGTTCCAAAGTTGCACTGCAACTAGAAAGTCAGGGTTCCTTGTTATAGTGCACCATCATTCAGATTGGTTCCTTTGGCTCTGAGAAAACTGCCGGACAAAACTAGGTGGAAGAAAAATAATAATAATAATAATAGTGAAAAAGAAACAGAGGAATAGCAATATGTCACCCGACATTGTCGATCGGGTGACATAATAATAAGAAAAAAAAAAGAAACGTAGAATAACAATACGTCACCCCAACTCCGTTGAGGGTGCCATAATAATACGGAAAAAGAAACAGAGGAAAAGCAATATGTCACCCGACATTGTCGATCGGGTGACATAATAATAAGACAAAAAGAAACGAACAATAACAATATGTCACCCCAACTCCGTTGAGGGTGCCATAATAACTAGAATTGCCATTGCAAGCAATAGCGGATGTCACCCTTCCCCCTATTGCTACTAAGCGGCAGCCATTTAAAAAAAATGTTTAAAATTGAATGCACAAATATACATGACTATACATCTTTCTGTAATTTTTTTTAGTTCATTTAGATCATTTTAAAACAAATTTCATTTCTGTCGTTTCCATGAGTCATAAGTCTCATCTATACATGCCAGTTAATCAAAATATCAAGTTTCATTAAGTTCAAAGCATTTTGATTTTTTTTTTACATTTTTGCAGTTTCCATGGCAACGGTGGCCTTTTTGGAAATTCCATCATCAAAAGTCTCATCCAGACTTGCCAGTCTACAATTATATAAAGTTTCATAAAATTTTGAGCATTTTGAAATTTTTGAAATTTTTGACACTTTTGATGGTTCCTATGGCAACAGAGACCATTCCCAAAAGTTAATGGCATATACCACATTGGTACATGGGAGGGACCATACCATCAAAGTTTCGATCAATTTGACCTACCATTTTAAGAAAGTAAATGCCACTTTAAGGTTTTTGAACCATTTTGACCTGTTTTGCATTGTTTCCATGGTAACGGCAGACATTTTTGAAATTCTAACGCCAAATTCCACATCTACCAATGTTGCTCATCGTTACTGTAAAGTTTTCGTTAATTTTGGAGCATTTTGATATTTTTGAAAATTTTGGTGTAGTTTCCATGGCAACATAGTAGTTCCAATGATTGCCAAAATCCTCTAAAACCAGTATATAGTGGGCACCTACATTGTATCAAAATATAATGATTCTGAGTTTAAGCATATCCAAATAATTCATTAAAACCAAAAACTGATTTTTTCACATTTGTTCTGTTTCCATGGTAACGGCAGCAATTTGTTAGTTCCAAAGTTGCACTGGTTCCGAGAAAGCGGGCGGACAAAATTAGGTGGAAGAAAAATAATAATAGGGAAAAAAAAACAGAGGAAAAGCAATATGTCACCCGACATTGTCGATCGGGTGACATAAAAATAATAAGAACTGAGCAAAAACAATAAGACTCCAAACTTTGTTTGGGAGACTTAATTAAAAAGGGGGAAGGATATTAAGAATCGAATAAGTAACGAATAAGGAATAGGGAATAAGTAACGAATAGGTAACGATAGGGAATAGGGAATAAGTAACGAATAGGTAACGAATAGGGAATAGGGAATTAGTAACGAATAGGGAATAGGGAATAGGTAACGAATAGGTAACGAATAGGGAATAGGGAATAGGTAACGAATAGGGAATAGGGAATAGGTAACGAATAGGTAACGAATAGGGAATAGGGAATAGGTAACGAATAGGTAACGAATAGGGAATAGGGAATAGGTAACGAATAGGTAACGAATAGGGAATAGGGAATAGGTAACGAATAGGTAACGAATAGGGAATAGGGAATAGGTAACGAATAGGGAATAGGGAATAGGTAACCAACTTGACGTCCATCAAATATGTACTATTTTCATTGTTCATTTCACTGTGTTAATTTTCTTCGGAATTTAAATAAAAGTATCCCACGATGAAATTATCAGAATTATCCATGAATATCACAACTTGCCTCTTGTGAGTGAATCTCTTTTTTTGTAGTATTGTTTTGCTTTCTTGTTAAGAACAATTTTCTTCGGTCCAAGAGTTAAGACCGAAGAATAAGAGTTAGCTGAAATAAGAAAATGGATAAGAGTTAGCTGAAATAAGAAAAATTAAAGTTACAGAATATGTTAGTTTGTCATGAATAACTCTTTTCCGAACACATCGTACTTTTATATGGCCTTTCAATTAAAATATTTCGTCAAACAACCATAATTATCATGTTATGTTTTAAATACAGTACATGTTATTAGTGCAGAATTGTTAACATGCAATTCTTTCCACGCATTTTGCGAGAAAAATTTGGGAACACGTATTTCGTGTAATTTTTTTTCCAAAGAAGCACTAAACTCTATTTTTCCATCTGTACCTGAATGCTCTTCAACTTCGTACTTTATTATTTACATAATTTATGATTCAAGTCACTCACGGGAATTGTGTGGTGCATTACATTATCAGCCTTATATCTATGAGATTATTTCTGGTAGTTTTTCACTGATATTAGACGAGAAAATGAACGAATTAATTAATGTGTTTGTGTGACTTTTAAAGTACTGTTCCAGCTAAGGGTCAGGCAGAGCATGGTACATTGATAACACAAAATTGGATCTTAAGTTATCTTTTTATAACACCTTACCCATATCATTATTTTTCATTGTTCAAATCTTTTTTATTTTTCACCGTTTCCATGGTAACGCAATATAAGGTAATACTGCTTGAAAGGTCATTAAAAACATAAAAATACACTAATTTTACCATATTTTTAATGCAATATAATCAAATACAGTTAAGAAATGGCAAAAACAACTTAATTATATGTTAAATAGTTACATTTAAGAATGCATTTCTGTACATGAACCTCTCCTATCTTACTTTCTATGTTAATACCAACGTTTTCTATTGAACATATAATCAGAGAAAGCGAAATTGTCCAAAAAGGCTGTTTTTTGACATTTTTGAGCAACAATTTCAAGAAAAAACACATTCACAGGAACATTTCATTTATTGTTATTAAAAAAAATGCTGTTTCTGAATATTTTGATGGGAAAAAAAAATCGTGTTTTTTTTATTTTTTACGGGAAAAAAGTTTATCAAAATAACATAAAATTTCGCTGTACACCAAATAACCATTTTGACCCTTGAAATTGACAATTAAAAAAAATATTTACTTTAGTAAACTGAATCAAAACATTTGTCAATTAAATACTTCAGTTATCAATTCTGTTAATTGTTTTCAACTTTTGATGACCTTGACCTTAATATAATGACCTTCAACATATTGCCTAACTGCTAAAATTTCGGAAAAAATGGAATCATCGGAACTTTTTTTTTGCTATTTTACAATACAATGCTTCATTCAATGAAGACCAGCAAAAGAACATGAACTTGGTTAGTTAATGGCAACACAAAAAAATCAGTTGTTTTCTAGGGTGTGAGTATTTAAAAGATTAAAAACTGGAGGCCCACAGCCTAAATAGCTCAACTGGAGGCAAAAAAAAATCAAAATTCACTTTTTTTAAAATTCACATTTCATATACCATAATTCAAAAGATAGTTAGATTGTTATGATATCTTGAGAGTGTGTAGTTTCCATCCTTCTTATTTATTTAATCTTACTACACCTTGCATCAAGATACTATATACATTGTATTTATCTATAATAGCTTAAGAGGAAAAGTAAAATTTGAAAAAATCACAAAACATTGACATTTAAAAAAAACAACAAAAAACTGAACACTTGTTGAATTTGAGATATTAATTAAAGGTAACCATCTTTGATGTTTTGTCCTAAAATATTCTGAGACAAAGACAGTTGAAGGTCTTGAAATATGCTACAATTTAAAACAAAGACATAAGTCTGCAATGTGACTGTATTTGACTTCCTATCAGAGCAAAAAAGAATGTGTCCAATAGTACACGGATGCCCACTCACACTATAATTTTCTATGTTCATTGGACTGTGAAATTTGGGTCAAAATATAATTTGGCATTTAAATTAGAAAGATCATATAATACATGTAATAGGAAACATGTGTTCTAAGTTTCAAATTGATTGTAATTCAACTCCATCAAAATCTACCTTGACCAAAAACTTTAACTTGAAGTGGAGCAGAGGACCAAATGAAAGCACAGACCAGAAAACACAATGCCACTCTGCTATAACAGGTGGGGCATATAAACATGAATTTAATAGATGACCTTTCAATAAAGTTTCTTACAAAATGTTATGTTTAGACGACTGAGGTACTAACAATGAAAGCCAAATGAAAGATATCCCCCACAATGAAATTTTGTCACAGTGATACTTTAAGATTTAGTTACAAACAGACAACATTGTGAATGACTATAAATGTAAGTTTTCATGGATTTCTTGATTCTCTATTTCATTCAGCACAGCCAATAAATCATTGTCACCAGCGTCTAAATCAACACTGTCTATACACATTATTGTCCTCCCTGCATTCATAGCAAGTCTTGAAAAAAATGATGCAATTTGGCTAGGTTGTAACCATTCATTGGGGGAAAACTTTCGTCTTCCATTTTCTGACATGTTACGCATGTTCATAGCAACAGCTGCTGGGTTTTCTTTCTTGCCACTAGCCTCTCCAATCTTAAATAATTCTGTAAGATATGATTTCACATTCTGTGAAAATCTGACGTATTTTTTCTCTTTCTTTAATGCCCAACCCATTGGAGGTATATTCAAATTGTTGCTGCTAGAGGTTCCAGGATCAGATCCAATAGTGACATGAGTAGAAGCATGAAGATTTTCACATTTTTCCGCCCATATCTTTTTAGCTCTGTCATAAGTTGAATCATTTAATAGTTGTTTTGTGTGTTTTCCAATGAGAATGTGATCTTGCATTTTTTCAAATGACTGGTATGCCTTGGTGCAACCATACTCTGGACAATAGAATACGTTGTCAACATTATTGCCTTCATGTTCTTGTAATGAAGTGTCTAATTCCTCTAAGACTGCAGTACAACTTGATGATTCAGGAATGTGTTGTTCTATTGATTGATTTGATGATGACGAACTTTGTTCATTAGCATGATTTGATGATGACGAACTTTGTTCATTAGCATGGTTTGATGATGATGAACTTTGTTCATTAGCATGGTTTGATGATGAGGAACTTTGTTCATTAGCATGGTTTGATGATGAGGAACTTTGTTCATTAGCATGGTTTGATGATGAGGAACTTTGTTCATTAGCATGGTTTGATGATGAGGAATTTTGTTCATTAGCATGGTTTGATGATGAGGAACTTTGTTCATTAGCATGGTTTGATGATAAGGAACTTTGTGCATTTGCAAAGGCAGTTTGATTGGATAATAAATGGTGTTCTTGAACTTCTGCTGATGTTCCTTGTTTAAGATTGATGTGCCCTGATGACTCATGATCTTGAAAGTCATCACTGATGATCTGTAAACAAGTAGCTGGTTGTTCATCGCGAAACATTTGCTGTACCTTGTTGTTTTCAATCAAGCAACCATCTCCTATTCTGTATGCTTTCCATGTTTTTATTCCAGAAGTTGTGTACTCTAAATTTGTAATAAAGCTTACACCTTTCCAAGAATGTGTTTTAAGCTGATGCTTTGTTGTATCAACATCAACAACTGATGTATAAACTCCTTTTACTCCAGCTCCACTATCAATCGCTTCTTTCATCTGCATAGCTGTAATGATGTTGTGGCCTTCTGCAGAGAAGATTCTCATTTTTTGCCTCATGTGGGCTATTTTAGCATCACAGTAGCTTTTACCACTCTGGGCCTCACTATAATCATAACGTTTGATTTGTATACCTAAAAATATAAAAATATAAATAATGCTTTTGATTTTTCATATTTATAAAGATACAACCTACGAACATTGCGAGCAAACAAATATAGAGAAATAATTCTTATATGATTTGTATATCAAGAAAAAAGTTAATATAATTGGTCGAGAGGGCTTCTGGTAGTGTCTTTTAACTTTAATTTATTTTTTTAAGATAGATGATCCTGACAAACTTATTTTTTGTAACAAGTGTGAACAAGATCTTGGTGATACTAACACAATCTGCCTTAAATTAAAATGGTTTTTTTTTACCTTGCATTAATCTTTAAATGTAAGTGAATTGGTCCAGCAAATACAACAAGTTTAAAATTCCTTTAAAAAGGTTAATTTACGTTTTTTGATTGAGTTTTAAGCCTTCCAATTGATATTTTATCGTGTGTTTTTCTATGTTGTGATGTTATACTATATATTGTTTCAGAAAAAGGGAGAAGGTTTGGTACCATTAAAACGTTTAATCCCGCTGCAAATGTTTGCACTTGTCCTAAGCTAGGAATCTGATGTACAGTAGCTGTCATTTATACGCGTTTCTCGTTTCTCCTTGTATTTAAATTAGACCGTTGCTTTTCTCGTTGGAATGGTTTTACACTAGTAATTTGAGGGCCCTTTATAGCTTGTTATTCAGTGTGAGCCAAGGCTCTGTGTTTAAGGCCGTACCTTGACCTATAATGGTTTACTTTTATAAATTGTTATTTGGATGGAGAGTTGTCTCATTGGCACTCATGCCACATGTTCCCATATCTCTATATTATTATACAGTACGTTTCACTTGTTCCTTAATTTATCTTTATGTTGGAGATGGATTGAAATTAACAAATGTTGAGCAGGATATGCCAAACCTTCGAGAAAATCCCAGAAATTGCTCATTCTTGAATAAGCATTTGACAATGTTTGATACAAGTTTCATAAAAATCTAGCAATAATGGTATATGTGGGAGCCCTTAGAAATCAATTTATGTTATTAACATTTCCAAGGGGCATAACTTATTGTTACTACTATGCCCTCCCCCTCCTATTGTGTTGGGCATGGTAATAAAACAAAATCCTTAACAAAATCTATATTTTTATTTTTGTCAAAGTGTTATAATGTTACCTGTTCTTTCTGACAAACTTGGTATTGCTAGCCACAGCTGACCACAATGGTAACAACCAGCGTTGTCAGATCTAAGGTATGCCTCTGTGATTTGTGGTAACTGTTTCTTAATAGAAAATAGTGTATGCTCCAACAGGGATAAAACAGCAAAGAAGTCCTGCTTCACATGGTCCATTATATGAGTAAAGGTTTTGTGCTAAAATAAAAATCAGTTCTTGTTTTATACCATCAAAGTTGGGATGGTGTTTATATATGACTTTCAACAAATAAATAAAAATAGAATACACCGCGAAATAGCTGTCATTCAAAAAATCGAGCTGTAGGATCAATAATAATTTGTGTAATGTAATGTTTTTGAGTTTTTAAATTTTTTTGTTGCATATATAAAAAAAGAAGATGTGGTATGATTGCCAATGAGACAACTCTCCACAAGAGACCAAAACGACACAGAAATTAAAACTATAGGTCACCATACTGTCCTCAACAATGAGCAGAGCCCATACCGCATAGACAGCTATAAAAGGCCCCGTAAATGACAATGTAAAACAATTCAAACGAGAAAACTTACGGCCTTATTTATATAAAAAAAAATGAAAGAAACACAAATATATGTATCACATAAACAAACGACAAACACTAAATTACAGGTTCCTGACTTGGGACAGGCACATATTTCATATTTTCAGTAATAATGGCTTCCATGTTTGATGACATTTAGGTTCATTAACTTTAATGGTATATACAGAAATAGGATTATCATTTAGATAATAGTACTCTTACCTTTAAACTGTTGTCTTCATCTTTTATAATGGCAACACACACATGCCAGTGCATCCCTTTTTGACCAAAGAAATCTTTCATTCTTTCCCTAAACATCTGTGGAAGGTATTTCATTGCCCAATCCATGATTATAATTACTTCATTGCCTTTTATGCTGTTCAGAAGATCAAACCTGGCATCATCTTGGTTGATTGTTCTCAAGATGTGAGATCTCCAGTCCTCAATCTGCCTTGTTGATATTTCCAGGTCTTGGAGGAAGGCTTCTTGATCATCTGGACAGCTGGATAAAATGGCCAACCGAACTTCTTCTACAATATCTCCAAGCAGCAGACATCTTTCACATTCCTTTTGATGCAAATGTTCACATCTAACACTAAGGGCACCAACTTTTGGATCACTTAATGAATACTGCAGGCAATGGAAGGCACATTCATCTTCTCTTTTTATGTGCAATTTGTATTCTGTTTTTAAGTACAGTCTGCTATTTAAAAGTTTGCTCTTAACTTTACTCTTCCAGTCTTCTGTTTTGTTCAGCTTGGATATTAAGGACAAAATGTTGTCAAATGCTGTGGTGCCATCTACAGCAATGTTGTCTAAACCCTTAAGGCACTTCCTTTTGGATGCTTCACATGATTTTAAAATTTGATACAGTTTTGAGTCACTTAGAGGAGTGAAATCATTGTCGGCACAGTATAGTTTGTACAGTTTAATCAAGTTTGAATGAATGACTGTTCTAACAACATCTGGGATAACAAGAATATCTCCCGAGTCTAATTTCAGGTCATGGGTTGTGTACGAGGATATTTGGTTGAAGGATGGGTCACTAAAGAATTCAACAGCATGCTGCAACATGGCATAGTTAATTCTCTGCCTATGTTGTGTCTTTGAAGACTGTATATATGAGCCCGGACCATTAACAAATGCATGTTTTCTGGCTTTATCTATTTGGTATTTCGTTATAGCAGGAATCCAGGTCAATAAATCAGTCTTTGAAAACTGGTTTACAACAAGAGACAAAAGTTGACACTTAACATCTGCATCCTTTATATTTTTGCACATCTGGGAAACAACATGAAGAAGGTCATCATCACTTTTTATTACTGGAACTGGATCAGAAATTCTTCTTAGTTTAGTTCCTTGTTTAGGTGCAATAGCGTTATATAGAGCTTCAGAAGTTTCCTCTGCCTTTCTTTTGTAGTATCGAATGGTTCTGTCTTTTGCTTCATCTATATTTGTGTTCAGCTTCGATCTAAGTGGACTGATACAACCTTGACCTAGAACATAAATAGCCTTGTTGATATCAGCAATTTGGATTTCTTTAAGAGGCAATGCTTCGTCCCCTTGGCTCCAACTTGAATCTTGACTGCTGCTCACTGTACTAACTTGCCCCTCACTGTCTTGCGAATATGTGTATAAGTTCTGTAAATAGAAAATTATGCAGGTAACAATTGCCATTCAAATAGAACTAAACAATATCATATGTAAGGATGTTCAATATTTTCTTAATATACAAGGTTAGAATTCAGCATATCAAATTAAAGACCAACATCAACTAGATATCATTGAGATGGGAGACATCTCTGTGGGCCCCGCTGTGAATAATGTGCATTAAAAAATTGTATCTTTACCATAGGACATGGGTTTGTCAACTGAAATCAAAGTTTTTGAACTTGACCTTTGACCTAGGAAGTTGTACATAAATTATGACATACCAACTGATATTGGTTTATATACATTTCAGGTATAAACTTTAAAATGATAACAGTTCTCAAGATATAGAGCGGACACGATCTTTATCATAGGACATGGGGTTGTCAACTGAAACCAAAATTTTTGACCTGGACCTTTGACCTAGGAAGTTGCACATAAATTATGACACACCCTTTGGTGTTGGTTTATATACATGTCAAGTATAAACTTTGAAATGATAACGGTTCTCAAGATATAGAGCGGACACGATCTTTACCATAGGACATGAGGTTGTCAACTGAAACCAAAGTTTTTGACCTTGACCTTTGACCTAGGAAGTTGTACATAAATTATGACATACCAACTGTCATTGGTAGGGCATAAAAAAGTTTAATTTTGGACACTTTTGACCTCAATGTTGACTAATTTGACAACAGGGCCCAAAATCCAAACACAGATAGATTCGGCATATCAAAGAACCCCAATAGTTCAATTTTTTATGAAATAAAATAATTAAAGTTTAATATGGTACCCTGATTCGGACCAACCTGAAAACTGGGCCTATAATAAAAATTTTAAATTTTAATTTTGTATCCTTTTTATCTAAATAAAGACCAATTTGAAAACAGGACCAAAAATCTAAATACACATTCAGATTTGTCATATCAAAGAACCCCAATAATTCATTTTTTTTTATTTCACGCAAAGTTTAATTTTGGACCCCAATTTGGACCAACTTGAAAAAAGTGAATATACATTGTATATTGTATAAAACAATGATTTAAGTTGATTCAACTACTGTTCTGGACAAAGAAAGATAACTCCTATCAATTGAAAATTTCTTGCTATTGCACAATATTGTGCAATTAGATATTTCTTGCTATTGCACAATACTGTGCAATTGAAAATATTTTCTATTGCACAATACTGTGCAATTGAAGATTTCTTGCTATTGCGCAATACTGTGCAATTGAATATTTCTTGCTATTGCACAATACTGTGCAATTGAAGATTTCTTGCTATTGCTGAATACTGTGCAATTGAAAAATTTCTTGCTATTGCACAATACTTAATATAATAATTTTGGATCCTGATTTGAACCAACTTGAAAATTGGGCCCATAATAAAAAATCTAAGTACATGATCAAAAAAGCCCAAGACTTCAATTTTTGTTAAAATCAAACTTAGTTCAATTTTGGACCCTTTGGATTTTAATGTAGACCAATTTGAAAACGGGACTAAAAATTAAGAATCTACATACACAGTTAGATTTGGCATATCAAAGAACCCCAATTAATCAATTTTTGATGAAATCAAACAAGTTTAATTTTGGACCCCGATTTGGACCAACTTAAAATCTGGGCCAATAATAAAAAATCTAAGTACATTTTTAGATTCAGCATATCAAAGAACCCCAAGGATTCAATTTATGTTAAAATTAAACTAAGTTTAATTTTGGACCCTTTGGACCCTAATGTAGACCAATTTGAAAATGGGAACAAAAATTAAGAATCTACATACACAGTTAGATTCGGCATATCAAAGAACCCGAATTATTCAATTTTTGATGAAATCAAACAAAGTTCAATTTTGGACCCTTTGGGGCCCTTATTCCTAAAATGTTGGGACCAAAACTCCCAAAATCAAACCCAACCTTCCTTTAATGGTCATAAATCTTGTGTTTAAATTTCATAGATTTCTATTTACTTATACTAAAGTTATTGTGTGAAAACCAAGAATAATGCTTATTTGGGCCCTTTTTTTGCCCCTAATTCCTAAACCGTTTGAACTCAAACTCCCAAAATCAATCCCAACCTTCCTTTTGTGGTCATAAACCTTGTGTCAAAATTTCATAGATTTCTATTTACTTAAACTAAAGTTATAGTGCGAAAACAAAGAAAATGCTTATTTGGGCACTTTTTGGCCCCTTATTCCTAAAATGTTGGGACCAAAACTCCCAAAATCAATCCCAACCTTCCTTTTGTAGTCATAAACCTTGTATTAAAATTTCATAGATTTCTATTCAATTTTACTAAAGTTAGAGTGCGAAAACTAAAAGTATTTGAACGACGACGACGCAGACGACCACGCCAACATGATACCAATATACGATCAAAAAATTTTCAATGTTTGCGGTGGTATAAAAACTAAATACACAGAGAGATTTGGCATATCAAAGAATTTTTATAATTCAATTTTTGATAAAATCAAACAAATTTTTATTTTGGACCCTTTGGTTCTCAATGTGGACCAATTTAAAAACGGGGCTCAAAATCAAAAACATTGTACTCGGTTAGATTCAGCATATTGAAGAACCTAAAAAATTCAAGAATAAAACCCCATTGAAATTGGTCAAGAAATAAACAATTTAGACCCTTTTGACCTCAATATATATAGATCAGTTTGAAATCTGGGCCTAAATTAAAGTTAAATTCAGTGTATTAAAGAACCCCAAAGAAGTATAAAGTCTTGATTTAAACCTTATTAAATTGATCTGGAAACAAGCATTTCATATATAGAAGTATTAGAAAAGTACTACCGGTAATGATTTTTTCCTAAAAAGTTAGGGTCATTACCCCCAAAATCAATCCCAACATTCCTTATTTTCAGGAGACAGCATGCTGAGGTCTTCCTTTTTCAACTTCATTGAAGTGAAACGGAAATTTTAAAATAAAAACAGGACACAGATGAGGTGACTCTCATTTATATATTACATTTGTACTTACCGTAATACAATGTTGTAAGATGTCAAAGCTTATGATGCATTTACAGTACTAATATTGTGATAACTATAGTACCGCAATAAAATTTGTGTTTGATGCTGCCCTACATGACAGGGACCATACATGGAACAAGTAATGCTGACTAGTAAGGAGCATCTGATCTTACTTTTTGTTTGATATGAGAGGTCGTATTAATATTGTAATAGAGCTTTTTTTTTTAAATAATTGAAATAGGTTTTTTTTATCTTGTGTTCAACTGTTGGATGCTTCTTCTCATGTGGGTTCTTTCTGTTTGTCATGGCCAAATGACACATCGTTTGTAAGAGAACTTTTTTTTATAAATGTAAGCCATAATTATTTGAAGATATACAGATAAATAAGTGCATTCATTTTCTAATGCTACAATGTATATGTTTGATAATACTAATTTCCATGAATATGAAGTTATCTGGATGCCAGGATACAATTCTTCTGAAAAAAGTTTTTAACCTTTTTTATTTGGTTATATTGTTCTTAAATGTGTTATGATTACAGTGACTAACTTACCTTATCAAATGTAGATAAATTTGTCTTTCTCGTGCGAAGTGTATAGTTACACTGCTCATCTTCCTCATCTGTCATGTCTGTTGTAACCACCAATTTTGACTACAATATAGAGAAGGCAAGTTTGTTGACTTAAATATGATTTTTGTAACAACAATGTATTTTTCTTATACAAATCTACTCCGACATGTCCTAAAAAACAAGGTGCACCTACTAAAATTTCTCACCTATTTAATTCCTTACATATACAATGACATATACTGAAAAAAATAAAACTTAGCATTGGCAAACGAACAAAAAAAAATAGGCCACAATCAGATAAACATTTCAGACTGAAAAGCACACTGAAGGAATAGAGAGTTGACACCATCAATTGTCAATTTGACTGTCGCAAATGCAGTTTAACTGGCAGTTTTACTGGCGACACTTGATACATGTCTGAATTTGGATTGTAATTAAATATTTTACACATGATAGGTTTCTGACACAGAATAACTGTAATCGAAGAACTTAGGATTGGTTATATGATTTGAATTTATATTTATATATTAATTTTTTTGCTTTTGTGCAATACACTTTATATGCTGTTGCGAATTGAACCCCCCCTTTTTTTTTGCTTTTAAACAATACACTATGCATTGCGTATTGACCCCCTCTTCTAAAAAAAAAGTTCTTTCCCACATGATATGTTTGTTTTCAATTTATGAGTTTGAATATTCCTTTTGTAAATGTCTTTCACCAACTTTTTTATAACTGTATACACATGTATCATCATTTGGCTATTATTTGATTTTATTGTAGAAATTATCTACCCTTGTCACCCCACCCACCTGCTTACTACTTCACCATACTGAACAATATATGTATGTGTGCCACCCTAAAATATACTTACAAATTTATTAACATTAGGGTTGTCTTCATTTGGATCCTCAATCTCTATATCCATGCCATTTCCATTGATATCCTACATAAAAAATACAATGCTTATCATTGATACAATTTACAAAGTGAAGACAATAAATCATATGAAAAAAGGCAATCAATTCTTACTAACATTTAATATTATGTCATATTATATTTTAAGGCTAATTTGTAAGGTGCAGATGTTGGTATTCTATTGTATACTATGTTATAAACAATAAGCCGGCATACATCTGCGTCTTCTTATTGTATTTCATGATCATATACAAATGTACCGTACTATATACATATACATGCACATACAAAAACTAATGAGATATGGTATACAGGTACATGTAATTGTTAATGAGACAAATATCAAACAAAGTTTTTAAAAATGAATTGGATAAAAACAATAACAGGGAACTGTATGGCCTTCAACCAACCCATACCATAAAACATTTTAGTTCAGTACACTGGCATTCCATCTCAATGCCCTAAGAAGTAAAACAACAAAACACAGAGGAAAATTCAAAACGGAAAGTCCCTAATCAAATGGCAAAATCAAAGCTCATACACATCAAACTTATGGTTAACAACTATCATTTTCCCCGACTTGGTACAGCCATTTTCTCATGTATAAAATGGTGTATTAAACCTTGCCATATAGCCAGCAAAAACTCCTACTGTGTGGGGGCCCCTTGTATGACAGTCGTTTAAAAATTTCATTTTACTGACAACAATGTGTACGCAAAACAAAACAACATCATAGGTACAAAAACTGTATTAATGTCAAAATTAGGGGTACAATGTGTTAAAATCTTAATCACAATAAAAAACCAAAAATAACACGAAACATGTTAACAAGCATTTTTCTTGAAACTGAATCTATGAAAGTGTTACATTTTACACCAAAGACTGAAGGCAAAAACAAAAAAAACAACAGAAGATCAACACGTTATAAATTGCATGCTGGAATTAACTACCTTAGGAACTCTGAAAGCCGAATACTTGAAAGCAAAGTACAAAAAAATGTATGTATAAGAAATGAAACAGTTAAAGTGCTATCAGACCAATAAGAACCTATAAAAATAGCCAAATTCTTCTGAGGTCAACTTTGCCAGAGGGAATTGTTTTAAGAAGACGGATGAGAAAATAACGATTGTGTAGAAAAACTAAAGAAAACACATCTAAATGTTTGTGTGCAATTGCTCATGTCAAGGTTAAACCACACACCAAAGTGGGATTTTTTTTCTCTTGCCAATAATTTATTAAAGACATATCATTTGGAAATGAAACTGCCATTATATTTTCTTTTAGTGTTGACGGACTAAACGGTTGAAAATTGCAACGATATATTTCCAATTTTATATAGGAAAGAAACAAAAGCTTTATGACAAAGTCCTGTCAAACATTACACATACATATGATGCTGCGAACAAATGTCAAACATGGTTTACTGTGTACTCGATTAAGGTGAATCAATGTAAACACTTCCTACTGTATAAATCAAATGTTCTGAGTATTTTAAATTGTTAATGAAGTAGAAGAAAAAATGTCAGAGCGATACACTATATTCCATTTATTACATGTAATGCATTGTGTACGAGAATATTGAAAAGTTCAAACAGTTACTTCATTCATTTCATCGTGTACATAGTAGCATATGGCACAGACCATTTATTATATAAGTTATCGATAGAGTAGTAACATCATATCATTCAACATGGCTCAAGGAATGTATGTTCTGCTACTAGTGGTCATCGCTACAGGTAATTTTTCATTATTTTCCCTCCACATTTGGTTTCATATTATTTATCATGACTCGAAGAATAAATCTTTCGAAGCATGCAATATTTTCGTTTATCTAGCAAAATTGTACAAGTTTATATGAATGATACATTTCGTTTCCTTCAAATTATAATGAACAAACTGATTTTTAAGAATGTGTTCTTGTGTGTTTAGTAATTATTCAAAACTTCTGCATTGTTTAAATAAAATAAAAATTGTTTTTTTCAATTGTTACTTGCTAAATTTTGGCTATTATGTTTAGAATACCAATACATACGTATTTAAGGTAGCACAATCCAAAGATTTTTCATCCCTAATAGACATCTTTAACTGATGTAATTCATTTCATCCTTCTTTATATTTTATAAATGAGGTACCAAAAAGATTAATCTTTCAAATTGTGATAATTTCATTATGACATAATTATTACATAATTAATTGTTATGTAATTAGTTGCTATTTTTTTCCTGACTTGGTACAAGTCATTTTAAGGAAAAATGGTGGGTTGAACCTGGTTTTGTGGCACGCAAAACCTGCCGCTTTTATGGCAATGTTAAATAGAACATTAAGATGACAACATTACTTGACAAGACTACTATACAAATAAATGGGAGAACATATGACAGAAATATCCTCTTGCAATTTCAAATAGTAAACTGCGGTCTAATTTAATATTCAATACAAATTAGAATATAATTTTCCTTTGTTTGATCATTACTGAAAGTGGTATAAGGAAATAATAATTCGCTTTTAAATGCCAATAAACTTTAATTTTTAAAAATTTTAAAAGCCAAAAAAAAACATCGCTAATTATTTATTCATTTGAAAGAGAATAATTTTAACCTCATTAAAGCCGAATGCGTGTGACCTTAAATTCAATCTTTAATTTCATATAAGAAGATGCGGTATTTGCGCCAATGAGACAACTCTCCATCCAAGTCACAATTTATAAAAGTAAATCATTGTAGGTCAAAGTACGAGTTTCAACACGGAGCAATGGCTCGCACTGAACAGCAAGCTATAAACGGCCCAAAAATTACTAGTTTAAAGTGTAAAACCATTCAAACAGGAAAACCAACGGCCTACTCTTCAAGTAAAACGAGAAACACTTATGAACCACATCAACAAACGCGACAAATCCTTAACACCAGGTTCCTGACTTAGAACATATGCAAACAAGTTAAAAGTTTGAGTTGTGTTACACATGTATTCGGTAATTAAAAGGAAAAGAATTTAAAGTGATGCAAGGATGGACCTATTTATTGACTGATTTGATCGATACAAAAATCATTTGTATATAGGTAAAATTGATGATAAAGATACTCTGTACCCACCATATGAAATTAAACATACCTACAAATATTAAATTGCACATGGCCGCTATTTATATTTATGTTTATATCGGGATATGTTGCCATCGGCAGTCTTTGAAGGATAATTGATGACGTTTAGACAAAAATACACATATTGTTACATATAATTGAACCATGACATGCATTGTTTATTGTTAATTTTGCACATTTTGTAATTCAAATATACGTTTTAGTATGAAATAAATCAAATATTAGATTTTGAGTCAAATCAGTGCATAGCAATTTTACAGGTATACCCCTTTAACAGTTGAAATTATTTTTTATTAAAAATAACTTGTGCTTGTCTTTTGTCGTTGCAAATGTGGTTTGTTATTTAGAAATTTTTGGATTGTGCATATATGTGATAGTCCTCTTTTGATTTCGTAATCAGCTTTTTCCAGATTCAGGGGGTTGGGGTTGACACGTACCATTGAAATAAAATAAATGTATTGATAACTGTTTAATTATGCTATTGCCTCCTTGACGTGTGACTCACTGATGTTGTTTTTGAAGTTATTTGTCGATTCCCCATGTTTTCAATCATTAACCATTATAAATGTAAGTTACGTAATACTCAGTTTTAAAACGAACAAACTTTGTTTGACCAATACCGCCGGTCAGCCTGAACAGAATGATTACCGCTACTGTATTAATTTGCGAACACGAACACAAAAATTAAACAGATAACAGCATGATGATTTTTTTTATTTTATTCATTTACCTCTAATTAAACATGGCACACATCATTCAGTTCATCTTTTCAACAGAATAAATATATATATAATACAAACACGGACAACAATACAGGCGATAATTCATTGTAATTAGTAATGTATTATTTTTACAGTTGCTACATATGGATATAACATCGATGTCAATTATTCTAAGAAGGTACCTAGTGAGTACAAGAATATGTTTTTTTAATGCTGATAATGATTTAGATTATTAGAATAATTAAAGAGAAAGAAAATGTTTACAAGTTGCATGGTTTTCACAGATATTTTGTCTACTCTAATATCATTCTAGATGTTATAGGTTAGATTACCTTCTCCGTATTTGGCACAACTTTTTGGAATTTTTGATCCTCAATGCTCTTCAACTTTGTACTTGTTTGGCTTTATAACTATTTTGATATGAGCGTCACTGATGAGTCATATGTAGACGAAAAGCGCGTCTGGCGTACTAGATGATAATCCTGGTACCTTTGATAACTTATTATTCAATTACAGCATTAGAACAACTTACAACATCGTTTTTTATCTGTGATGACAATGTATAATGCACTAAAACTGTTTGAAACTTCTATATATAGGCCCTGCCATTTACAGTGTTGGATACTACGGACTAGCATACTACAACAGATACCACGGATTTAAAATTAGACGGAGCATATTTCATTACAATGGAATAGGTAGGTACTATTCATTTCACTGTTTATTCTAACTGATTAATAGCTTTCGCTTCCACTAAGGACGCAATCATTAAGCAGTAATAAAAACACGGACCTGTTGGTGACCTTCTGCTGTTGTTTTTTTTCTATGGTCGGGTTGTTGTCTCTTAGGCACATTCCCCATTTCCATTCTCAATTTTATACTGTAAATTCATTGCTATTTTTTGGACACCAATTCTCATTGATTTCGTGGGCACAGGGAACAACGAATTGACATGTTTAACGAATTAAAAATTTTTGCAAACTTTTCCAAAACCAGGAAATTAAATATCCACGAATATGCAAGTTTTCCTCAAACCACGAAAATTGGAACCCACGGAAAAGAATTAATCCACAGTAACTGCATCTATTGACAGAATGTATATCGTTACTGTTATGTCAACACTTGCCTTTAAAATATCTAAACAGTTTGAGGTTTTGAGAATTAAAAGGTAAAGTACGTGCATTCTAACGCACAATAAAAAGAATATGTTTTCTGTACACTCTGAAATAAATAGGCTATCTCGTTAAATCAAAGGCATTCTTCTATTTCATATGTATCATCTTCAAGTGACAAACTTGACAGCAAATATTGAAAACTATTGCTGACCAGTTACAGTAACGCTATCTGGTATTAACTTGAATGTTATTTGTTGTCATCTAGTATTTTTTAAATGATGATTTTACTGTTATACCCAGGATATAAAAATAGTCTCCTTTTGAGAGAACTATAAATGAAACATTAATTGAAACGAGACATTTAGATGAACTTGGGTTCTCGCTTTGTATGCATATTAAACAATTGCATATGTTAGGATTTTGTAAAATTAGCTCCGGTGTTCGAAATGAATCCTTTCAAGGTAAAAATGAAATAATATTCGTCTTTTTCCCGTGATTAATGTAGTTATATTTATTTTTTAGGATATAAATTGACCTGTAATAAAACACGATTCTATCGACTTTGGTGCAGTTGTTATGGAAAATACCACAGCAAAAGTAGATGTTTTGAACGATTCAGAAAACAACGACTGTTTTTAAAACACAGAGGTAGATATAAATACAACAACAAGAGGAACATATACTAAAATTCAATTCTCATTCCATGCTATTTATGTAGCTATCGGGGTGTTATATGTAGTTAAATATATGTTCAAAACCATTACACTTCTATAATACACCTTCTATGGTGTTTTCGTATATACTGAGACCTTCGTTTTACAGGAATTGAAGAGATGAGATATCATATATCGTTTGTTTTGTGATTCTCACTCATTCAAATGTCTTTATGGTCACTATTGAATTATGCGTGTATCAAATACTGTTTTCCTTTTTACACGATAGTTGGATTATAGATAGAGATAGGCCCTAGTTTAAAAAATATATAAAAATAGTACAAGGAAAATAAATATTCGATGATTTGTTTCAAGAATTATTGAAAAGAAATGATTGTTAAGGTATTCGGCCCATAACTAGCAAATAAACAACATGCAAAATAATTTTTATCAAGGATTGTAAGTACGGGGTCAAAGAGTTCTTACTATGAAATAAAAATCCGCAAATATTTGATGTTAACAACAGATCTGGATTACAGTGCCCCTCTTTTTTGTCCTCAAATGCCAAATTAGTGGTTTAAATAGTATGTAATTTTAAGAAGCCTATATGGTATAATCTATCTTTCAGAATGAACCTTACACATAACCTTGTCAAATTAAAAAAAAATTAAATTGTATTTCTGCTATTCTATTTTGAGAAATGTGTTATTGTTACTAATAATAGAAAAAGGAGAAAAGTCTAAAATTTTTCAATCTTATATCTTCACCAGTTCAAAAATAAATATTTTAGCGGAGCATTCAAAATTGACACTTAAATTAACTTTACATATTGTTCCATCAAATTTAGAAACTTTTACCGTACCGAATTCGAGAAATTTTTATTATAATGTCAAGGTCATAGTTACTAAATGGAGACTTGATATCACAGTTCTGATGTTGTTTTTTTGGTATAGTTCATGTAAATCTTTAACAAAATTCACAATACTTCATATAAACTTATAATTAGAATAAACTCTGATATCTATGGCGTGTAAATGTTTTATTGATTTCCAGTAAATAACTGTATATTTGGAATTGGTTATAAAACGTTTGAGACACATTGTGTATTTTTAATATTTATTACAAAGGCAACGAGGTGTTGAAAAAAGAAGGAGGAAATTGTGACAAACAAGATGTTTAGATATAATAACTTCATAAAAGAGGGACGAAAGATACCAGAGGAACAGTCAAACTCATAAATCGGAAATAAACTGACAACGCCATGGCTAAAAATTGAAAAGGACAAATAGACAAACAATAGTACACATGACACAACATAGAAAACTAAAGAATAAACAACACGAACACCACCTATACACCATAATCTGCAACTTTTATTTTTTTCTATTTCTATTTCAACTACGTCTTATCGAAGACGATCAAAGATCGCCTAATAACACTGGAGGCAATGAAAACAATAAAAAAAATATAAGTTATCGCTATAAAAAAAGGCAAGTTGTTCTTATTCAAGAATGTTTCTAATAATTTCCTTATAATATATAGAAATATCCTTTTACCGAAATAATGGTTAAAGTAAAGTCCCTCTAATTAAAGCACTAAATTCATAAAATTAATCAATAAAGTATGTTAGATATTAAAACAAACAGGACAGTTGTTTGGTTGTTGGAGTCATTTTCTAACTTTCTGCATACTTTTTTTTATTGATAAACGACCAATTTTTATCTTTTTTCTTTTACTTTTTATTAAAAAAAATTAAAGGTATTTTATAAGATGAAACGTTGATGTAATTTGTTTAATTATTTTTTAGGATGATCAGTATCCTGAGTGTATCATGTGTAAACGACGCTGTCAACATTACTTTTTATTTGTATTGTAATTTTGAACCAAAATAAAACTACGGCTAATTATGTTAACTTTTTTTGTTTATGAACTCACCTGAAAATTTACCCTACACAATTACCTCTGAAAACAAAGGATGTGATTTGAAACCCTTGCGAAAATCCAGTAAATGTGTCGATGGGAAGAACTTGCCTGATTTGAACTGAAAATTAATTTTCTGTGTACAATCTCTCGATATTGACTTGAAGTTTGTTCAAAGAGTTGATGTAGATATCTAGCGGGTTTACATCATTTTTTGTCATCTCAAATATACACAAGCTTAACGTATGTAATGCAATATGGCTAATTTTTTTCATTCATGACGAATTTTTACATAAAGAAAATTAGTTTGTTAACCGTTCTGGTTTCATATGTCTAATCTAGAATTGTACTGTTAACCATTTTTATCGTTAACACATTTCTCAAAAAGTTTTTTTTTTTTTTTGGTTCCTGCATATCTGCAATTTTAGTATTTAGATTGCGATTCAGGAAAAAAACCTACATGTATTGAATAAACAGTTTCATTAAACAGAAGCAAACACAAAACAAAACACACATCGAGAGGGCACCATGTATGTCCAGTCTTCAAAAACATGCATAGGTATATACATATGGTGACCTTCTGCTGTTGTCTGCTCTATGGTCGGGTTGTTGTCTCTTTGACACATTCCCCATTTCCATTCTCAATTTTACACATTATATTGAAATTATCCGAAGTACTACACTAGAAATATTTTCAATTATCCTTCAGAAATTATGATATGGGCCATCACTGATGATGTGAATGAAAAATAAGTCAGTAAATGTAAACGGTCAGTGCTTTCAAATCTCATTTTCTTTATGTTTTCGTTTTTATACATTCAACTGACGGTTTATCTGATGATGGGTATAAGTGATGGACTTGTATTGCAAATTACGAAACCCGCAAAACTGTACAATAGTATACGAGATCTTCAACAATACTGTAGTACAACAGATTACATTGACCACCAAAACCCGACATTTCCGAAAAATTTCCAGCCGGAAAAAAAAACAAGCAGTACAACACACTGTTCGCAAAAGCCCAAAAAACTTAGTAAAATTGCACATGGGGGTCGATGTTAAAAATATTATTCATTTGAAATATTAGCTATTTAAATGGCTTTATTTGATACATATACACTATCATGGTTAAAAATAGCTAGGATAAAAATATACTGGAAATTACCTCATCAATTATATGTTTTAAATCTCCTTGATATGAACGATTATTGTAAAGTCTCAATTTTCTGCCGTGACATTCAAAGCATATTAAGCTTTTGTACTTTTATCCATTCGGCTGATGATTTATATGTTGATGGGTATTACGGTAGAACTTATATGACTTTGAGAAACATGAAAAACAGAACAAAAATACATAAAACGCCAACAAAACTTGAGAGTACAATAGTCTACACTAACCACCAACACCCGACACATCCGAAAATATTGCAACATTTACGATTTACAAAGTCTAACTTGGTACAATTACATATTTTGGTTGATGTCAAAAGTATTATTCATTCCAAATGTTTGCTATTTAAATGTATTTTCTTGATACATATGCACTATCATGGTAAAAAATAGATATGATAAAAATATATTGGAAATTCCCTCATTTAAATCTCTTTTATTGTAAAGTCTCAATTTTCTTAGAGACTTTACAGCTGCTCAAAATAATAGAATTAAACAAAACTTGAAAATTTTTAACATGGATATAAACATATATAAGGTAGTAAAAAGAAAGTACTATTGTGTTTGCTATGCAATGAATTAGATGTACTGTACCATATTTGATTTCAAAGTAACATGATGGACTATTGTCCAGCCGACACCGATGATAATTCTCACCAAGCTGGAAGGCCACGCTCATGTCGGGATGTTTTCTCAAACATTAAGTTTTTATGGACAGTTATCATTGTATTGCTGATTGTTTTAGTGGTAGTAATAAGTGTTTTCACAGGCAAGGTAACTATAAAATAATGAATAGTGAACACTATGTATACCCCCACCTCTTATTTGACGGAATATATTTTAAACGTACAAATTCAAGTCCAATATTTTGATAAGTTGGTCGTATATTACAATGAGACAAATTGAAAACAATGACTGGATGAACATCAAATACATTGCTTTAGCTTATCTAGTCAGTTTTCTTCTTATAAAGTCAACATTAAAAATTTCTAAAAGTTCCTAAAACATCTTATAACAATAGGCTAGTTTCAACTGGTTTTACAATCGTGTTCATATTGCCAGTGCGTGTACACAAATTGTATTGTAAATCGCAATGGATATTATCAACTGTCACCAAAATCTATTTTTTTTTTACTTAATTCGAGTGGAAAGTTCAACGGTTTTCATTGAACTCTCTTTGAAATTCTTTTTATTTTGAGCGTTTGGACTAAAAACGGGGTAGAATAAAGCACTTATCGTACTCTATAACTCAAGGTATATTTTGTTTATCGTTTAAACATCGTATTCTTTTAAGCATAGCATACCAGTTTTTAATTCAGATTAGAAATTAGCTGAATTTAACAGAGGTATCAAATATAAAGTCTTATGATCAAGTGGCAGTAAATGGGCTTTGTCAAAAATGTTGGTAACATATTATATACATTTTTGACGAATTGCACTTTTTTTAATGTTTTGTTGTATTTCTTATCCTAGATAACCACTATGAATTATGTATAACGTACACACGAAGTAGGTGATCCTTTTTTATTTTTATTTCATCTTTGATTATTTCGAAACGTCAGCTATAGAGAAGACAGCTATAGCAAAAGAAATGAACACATATCCTATGTAGAAATAGAAGGGCATTGAGAACCCCTGCTTTGTTTAGTGTTCAATGTATATCTGGTATCTGATTATTTAATAGTGTCCTATTTTGGCTGGTATTTATAAATAAACCATTCATTGATATCTTTTTAGAACGATACCTGCAAACAGAAACCAAATGACAATGCATCTAATAGTTTTCAACCTATACGTGACTCTGAAAGGATCACACCACTGGATAATGATCGTAAATATAACTTATAAAATGTGAATTCACAGATATATGTTTTTTTTTAATTTTCAGACTTAAATATGAATTTACATTGCGTACATTTTATTTAAAGCCCAGTTATTACTCCTGTATTGCCTCAAAAATTGCAGTCCGCAGTTTATAGGTTATATTTTAGTCTAAACAATTTCAATTAGGAAAGTCTACTGATTCTTAAATAATTAACCAAAATATTTAATTCGGAAGGTTTTAATTGTTTTGTTTTAACACAAACATCTCAGAAGATACCAAGCTTGAAACGGTGAACGCCAGACGTACTACTAGTCTACAAATAATTATCAGTGACGCTCGAATAAAAAAGATTTAACAATCAAATAAAGTGCGCTAGAGATCTAAAATTCAAAACGTTTTTATCAAACACAGATAAGTAATATTGAAATCCTTTTGCTTTCATGCTTTGTGTGTTTGGCTTACCATACTTTTGGTACCGAATGAATTAGAGAAAATGTATCCATGAAAATCAGAACGTATTTTCATATATAAATGTTAAAAAAAATGTATGAATTTTCTTGCATTTGCAAATCGAAAGAAAAACAGTTGCTTTATGGTATTCTCGTGCAATATAAGAAGTATAGATTATATATGAAGCCCAGGTGGTCGTGTGGTCTAGCAGGACGGCTACAGTGGGTTTGAATCCCGGCGAGGGAAGAACAAAAACATTTGCGAAAGCAAATTTACGGATCTAACATTGTTGGGTTGATGTTTAGACGAGTTATATATATATATATATATATATATATATATATATATATATATATATATATATATATATATATATATATATATATATATATATATATATATATATATAAAAGACCAAAAAAGTGAAAAAGTGTATTTTAACCAAATGCATTTGACTAACAGGTCGAACAACTGATGTTCTTTAACCCTGCTGACTGCCATTGGCGATTGCCAAATAAAATTGATCACAAGATGTAACAAAATGGATCTTAATATAAATTTAATACTAAACAGAAAACAATTAACTTGTGGCCAAGATGTTATGCCACAAACATAAGGCGTTTTGTTTAAATACACTTTTTCACTTTTTTGGTCTTTTGGAAAATGTTTTTTTGTGCTGTATTTAGACCCTTCTTCAACGAAATTTGTTTTACATGCACACGTATAAAAATTGCGGTTTTTATCCAACACAATCATAGGTTTGAACGTAGTTTTCAATTTAGACTTGTGTATATATATATCTTCTATTACAGCTTTTTGTCAGTTTCCTTTTCCTTACACAAGCGTACACGTCATGAAATGTTTTCTTCATCACGGAGGAGAATATACTGTAAACTGCGTTTTCGATACACCTGCACAAGTTACAAGAATGTGTGCTACGAGTGTTACTAAATACCATTATAAACTTGACTGTGCTTCATCACTTGGCTATAATTGCAATCAAGTTTGCTCAGAAAATTGCGACTTAGATTGTAAAGACAATTGTACCGAGTTTTCAATTACGATACCTTTATCTGGTATTCTTGTACTTGAGATTAGTGATAACTGTTTACAAAATGATGGATATATTGAAATATGGAATACAACGATTCACAGAATGGGAAAACAGGAAAGGCAAAGTTAGAAGCATTGGAACAGGGAACATAAAGACAAAACATGAAAATAAAGACAAGGATATTCACTTTTTGTAATTTATATATAAAAAAAATCCCACCGCATTGTGTATGTGCCTGTTCCGAATCAGGAGCCTGTAATTCAGTGGTTGTCATTTATTTATGCATTTCTCTGTCAAGTGCTCTTGAATTTATTTGTACTGTAATCCTGTCAAGGAATGTTTTAATTTTCAAGGTATTTCTAGCATTGCAATATAAGCGGGGGGTTTGGCTAGACATAAAACCAGGTTAAACAGACTTTGTTTCTTAGAATGTCTTGTGCTAAGTCTTGAATATGGTAGTTGTTAACAAATAGTTCGTTTCTATGTATGTTGGCGTTTGTTTTTGTAGCAGTTCAGTGTTTTTGTTGTTCCGTTGTTTTCATCTTAAAGCTAATGTGTTTCCCTCAGTTTTGGTGTGTGACCTAGATTTGTTTCAGTTAAATCAATTTATGACTGTTGACCAGATGTACACTACTGTTGCCTTTTTATGTCGTTTGTTGCTGTGTTTACTATTTTGTACATAAATTAGTCCGTTAGTTTTCTCATTTGAATTGTTTTACATTTTTCAATTCGGGGCCTCTTTTAGCTTACTATGTGGTGTGGGCTTTGATCATTGTCGAAGGCCGTATGGTGACCTATAGTTGTTCATTTCTGTGTCTTGTTTGTGTTGTTTATTCTTTAGTTTTCTATGTTGTGTCATGTGTACTGTTGTTTGTCTGTTTGTCTTTTTCATTTTCGCCATGGCTTTGTCAGTTTGTTTTCGATTTATAAGTTTGACTGTCCCTCTGGTATCTTTCGTCCCTCTTTTATACGCCATTGCGCTTAATCTTCTTACAAACAAACAACGGTGTTAGATACGAAAACAGACATGCAGCAAGCGAAAACATAAAAACAATGCGACGAAAAATGTAAATCAAATGTAAAGCGAAAAGAAAAAAACCATTAAAATAGCTATAACCTTAAACGAAACTTTCAGCAAGACGCACTCTCTCAAAAACCTGCAGAGAATCAAGTGATCCAGAAGGCTCAAAATCTAATTTAATCGTACAAATGACAAAGTTATTGTAATTTAATCAATTACATTGAAAGTAATCGGACCCATCTCTGATATCATCATTAATACAAACAGTAAATGAAACATTAAGGTTGTATTTTATGTTTCAAGATTACACATTTACCCGCTTAGCACACTATATGTTCGTACGTCTCACTCCAATAAGTATCACATAAAGATTGTTTATACATGTATGACGAACTTAATAACTGTTTGAAATCCACATCGATGCACTTACATAAAGATACACATATATGAGTACAATAGAACGATGCCTTTTGATGTGAAATGTACGTGTTAATACAGCATTATTGAACTGGTTTGTTGCACTATTTTTTTCATTTGTAAAGTACTTTAATGTAATTTTTTCACTGTTTTGAATTCTAAATGCTTGACATATTTTGAATTTTGTTTTCTTACTCGATGAAAGAAGTACGTACTCGAAAAAACACAGACTGCTCTTGAAAAAACAGACACAGACAAATTAATTTACTCTCCAAAATATACCTTTCAATGCAAAAACAAGAATTGTTGTATAGTGTCCGTTTATCTAGGTATATAAAGATTCCATGTAAGCTATTACGTTGACATTTGCAATTGTATGTGTATAAAAATTAATCTATCTTTTGGAATGAAGCATTAAACGGTTAAACGATCTTGAAACATGATAATGTGGGGTTGATAATAAATTCCAATTTGCCTACTATGATATACGATTGTTGTGTCTCTTTTTACGTCTTACCAGAAAAGAATTATGTTTGTTTATACATTTTTGATCATATTCACTAAAATAAAGAATGATAATTTCACTCGAAAAAGATACGATACAAGCAGGACACTATATAGCTATACCTTAGAAGAAAAAGTAAAAAAAAAATAATAATTTTAAACAGAAAGTCCATAACCCAAATAGCAAAATCAAAACCTCAAATACATCAAACAAATTATTTTAAAAACTGACAGAGAGAGTACTCATTGTTGTTTACTGACTGCGAGGCATACTACCATAGTAACTTTAAGTACAAAATAAAATCTAAAAAAGAGTCTGAAGGAATTGATGGAAAGTCAATATACCGATGTGTTTTTTAACAGACAGTCGGTCTTTAAGTGTATAAAATGTACGTGATCAATTTTTAATATCAAATTGATTTCTTGAAAATCCGTTCACAAAATTATATTTTCAATCCCGTATATTGACGGAAGTAGAAATGGACATATTTATTCAGTCATATTGAGTTAGTTTTCAACGAGTTCTTAATATACATCATTTCATCAAAATCTCAAATGTCGCCCAATTCAGTATAGTTATAATGAAAAATTCAATAAAATGATCCGTTACCTTCATGAGATGTTAGGTTTGAATAATAAAGAAATGTCTTATCATAATGCTACAAAGTAAAAAAAAAAAAAAAACTGACCTTAAAATCAACATAAAAATAATAAAAAAAACAGTCAAACTTTGATTTCGGATTTTTCATTTTCTATTTTTGGACAACGATCTTTTATGGACCCATTTTGATATGTAATTAAACTCGTTGGTTTTATCCGAGTTTATTGCGACCTTTCAGTTTTAAATAAATGTTATAATATAATGAACAACATATTACATATCTTTACTTTCAGACTCTTATTGTTATACTGATCTTTAATTTGCCCTTATTGTTTAGTAATTTTTTTAGTAATATCCCTTTGGCGTGGCTCGGTACTTATGCATTCCGCCGATGTGTTGTTGCATTGGTAACTTTCTGAACAGCGGTATGCTACTGTTGCCCTTATTTGTATTCGTGTCTTTCCCTGTGTTTTTGTGCTTAGTCTATATGTTATTTTGTTTTTCTTTGTTGACATATTTGTTGGTTTGGATTTTCCTTTTTTTTCTTTCTATTTTTACTTTTTCATAGAATGCGAGTGGGAGTTTGGATGTACCTGTAATAATGTTATTGCAAACAGGATATCACATTCCAATTTTTACATTTATCATGTATTTTAAAAAGTTTTTCGTCGGCAGAAACCCTTTAAACGTGTTGTTTTCCTTTTCTGTTCTACCCGAAAATTTAGAAACAATCCATGTATTTTTTGGTTTATTCTTTTCAAGTCAATACGATAATTAGATCTTAAAACATAATTATTATCATGGTATACATTGATGTTATTTTAATTAGAGACGAATTACCATACAGTTATGATAACGTACTGATATTTTGGTATTGCATTATACTGTGTATAGCCCTTTAACATTATATAAACTGTTTGATATATTTGTATTGAACAGTATGTTAATCTGTTAGATGAAATTGACTCTGAACAAAAAAGCTCACTATGATAACTCTCAGATCACTACTTGTGTCATTTGTCTTTATTGTTTACTTGTTTTGTTTTTGTCGTGCCGATATGATAAGTTTAACTGTCATAATTTATTTTTACACTTTGTACTTATGTTGTGCATGTATTCAAATTAAGGAGAAGGTTAAGTGATCCGGGGGATTTAATAAGTTATTACACACTATATATTTTGCTCCTTGTTGAAGGTCGTAAGACATGTAAGATGGCATATACACGCAAGGTATAGTGCCCGGCCATGATCGTGATTTTTCGAGTGTATCGGTCCATTTTTTCGAGTGTAGTTCGGGTTTTTTTCGAGTGATAAAATATACGATAAGGTCAATTAACTACTATATCGTAATCATAATTGTTTTTTACATTTGAGTACCCATTTTATTTTATTTTACTATACATGTTTTGAGCAACAAAAAAATCACAATGCCCTTGTACTTACCCAACAAAGACGGCTGGAGGTCGACGGGTTTTTTCATCCAGACACACCGTACCAACCGTACTTACCTACACGTAACAAACAACAGACAATAACACAGAAGTCAATTTCTTTTTATCTTTTTTCCCTGCCATGTAATTTAGCATATAACCGTTGGTTTACGCTTTGATTTTTTTTCAAACAATTGTCATACCACGGCCTTCACCACTTACTATGCGGTATGGACACCAGTCAGTGTTGAAATTCTTCGATGCCATTTATATATGTATATATGCGAAAGCAAATTTACAGATCTAACATTGTTGGGTTGATGTTTAGACGAGTTGTATATACATGTACACAGCCATGTATCACCATCATTGCTGGTAATCCAATGGATAAATCTGTTGTAGAGTTGTAACTGACTCAGACGTACTTATATAAAATTTTGAGGGAAAAAATTCAGTTTGGACTTTTTCAAAATTGAATATCGAAAAAGGAAAAAGGAAAAAGGAAAAAGAAAACAACTTGTATCTGGTATATATATATACAACTCGTCTAAACATCAACCCAACAATGTATCGTCCTACGATTTCTAGGGGAAAGTTATCTCATCGCCATTCATATTCCATCTCCTTAAATCAAACATTTGCTACATATTTTCCAAAAAGATGCCCTTAAATTCTGTAAATCACCATGAGATTTCCTGTGAAAAAAAAATACTGCCTAACTCTGGAACGATTGTTTAAAGTATATTTATAGTATTTACCTCCATATTTTGAATTGCATTGGCTCGAATATTAATTATTTCAAGTAAATAATTTGTTTATTGTATAGAGGATAAGTTCTGTTCAACATCTCATATAGAGGATAAGTTCTGTTCAACATCTCTAATGTAAGGAAAAGAAACTGTTCCGATCCTTCAGCTGTATATTTGTGAATATTCTACATAAACCAACTCCAAAAAACAGAAATTATCTGACTAATAGTAATGTAATATGTTGTTTTTGTTCATTATCGGCGGCAGTGTCCTGATCTTAATTTTTCACCTTCTTCACGACGGGTTCCTCATGTAAGCAGGATGTGTTTATCCTTTCAGGAAACATAAGATCACCCCAGTTTTTGGTGGGGTTCGCATTACTCAGTCTCTAATTGGTCTGTGTTATGATTAATGTGCAATTGTTTGTCTTTTTCGTTGTTTTTAGTTTTTTCGCAATGACTGTCAGTTTGTTTTCGACTTTTCAAGCTTGAATATCCCTTTTATATCTTGTAGCCTATCTTTCACTGAACTGTGTTTGGAAATATAAGTTCTGTGTCATTTGCACAATATTGTAATGCTAATCCGACTATATATACTTATATATTCAACATGTGTAATATATGACAGACATTGTCAAAAAGTGAAAGTATACACTGCAAAAAAAGATGTAAAGTACAGTCATCAGTATACTTAATCCACGAAAAGGTTCGTTATGCAATTACTAAGTATCTATGTATTTTTCTTCGTAAATGAAGTGTAAAATAATAATGTTTCTGTCCATAATAAAAAATTATAAATTATTTAGTACATGGTTGTATTATGTAAGAAAAGATAGCAAAACTGCACAACAGTAACTTACAGGCCTTCATGGTAACATATGGGCCTGTATATTTACTATATAAGTAGAACCGGGGAAGTCTTTACCACACATCCTTCGACATGTCTTACGGTTTATGTGTTCTGGTGCTCGTGGCCGTTGCCGCAGGTAAGGCTTTTATATCATAAAATTATTAAAGTGAAAATTTAAAAACTTTGAAAGTTTAAGCGTGTTAAATTTGATAATAAAATGAAAATTATAACATATCATTTTTAGAAAATGTTACACAAATTACATAATTTTATGAAATATCTTTTCATATCCCATATAAAGCGCTTATTCAGAATATTTTCAAATGTAATAAATTTTCTTAGCTGTAAGCTCTTGGTCATAGCTTTGCATAATTTCTATTATTTTTTCAAAGAAATAGTTTCTTTAAACTTTTTTCAGGCAATAACGTCAAGCAGTGATATTTCAGTTTCTGTTTACAATGAATGATTTAAAATATCCAGCCTATACAAATCTTGAGCTGTGAATATTAAAGATAATGGACAGCTGTATATAAAATTACGGAAAAAACAAAACCTTCTCTATCTGCAACTGACGAGTCTTTTAAAGACGTACACGTACAAAATTTGAATGACGATTTTTCATACATATAGAAAAAAAAATGTGGTATGATCTCCGTTGAGACTACTATCCACCAGAGTTCAAATGAAGAGATGTGCGCAAATATATTGGCAATCGTACGATCTTCAACAATGGTTAAAACAATATGTATAGTCGGCAATAATTAAAGGCAACATTAGTATACTGCTGTTCGAAATTCATCAATCGATTAAGAAAGAAAAACAAATCCGGGTTACAAACTAAAACTGAGGGATGACCATTCGAAACAATTAGTTCAGACGAGAAAACTAACGGTTTAATTAAAAAAAAAACAATTTAGGAAAAACAAATATGATAGACACGAACTAACGACAACCACTGATAATGCATACTCCTAACATAGATCAGACACATATAGGGTTACAAAATGTTTTCGGGGGCTCAACTCTGCCCCAAACATTGGACAGTAGTGCAAAAACACCCAATAAGAGTTAAAAGTAAACTGTAAAACCAGATTGATCATTCCAATTGGCTTAACTCAACATATCGCATCGAGGAACACGAAAACAAAACTAACATAAAAACAAAAGACAAGTGAACCGAAAAAGGAGTACTTGATGTTTCTGAAAGCTAGTTGAAAGTCAGTTACAATTAAGAAAAAAAATAATCTTGTTCTCCATGGCAAACATATTCATCTATAAAACTAATGTATTTAACATAATTGATCTTTCTCAACAGTTGTTACATCCGGATATGGAGGTCATCATCATGCACATCATCATAGTAAGTATTAACATAACATCCGGATATGGAGGTCATCATCATGCACATCATCACAGTAAGTATTAACATAACATCCGGATATGGAGGTCATCATCATGCACATAATCATAGTAAGTATTAACATAGCATCCGGATACGGAGGTCATCATCATGCACATCATCAGAGTAAGTATTAACATAGCATCCGGATATGGAGGTCATCATCATGTACATCATCATAGTAAGTATTAACATAGCATCCGGATATGGAGGTCATCATCATGCACATCATCAGAGTAAGTATTAACATAGCATCCGGATACGGAGGTCATCATCATGCACATCATCAAAGTAAGTATTAACATAGCATCCGGATACGGAGGTCATCATCATGTACATCATCATAGTAAGTATTAACATAGCATCCGTATACGGAGGTCATCATCATGCACATCATCAAAGTAAGTATTAACATAGCATCCGGATATGGAGGTCATCATCATGTACATCATCATAGTCAGTTTTAACATAACATCCGGATATGGAGGTCATCATCATGCACATCATCATAGTAAGTATTAAAATGATATGGAGGTCATCATCATGTACATCATCATAGTAAGTATTAGCATAGCATCCGGATATGGAGGTCATCATCATGCACATCATCATAGTAAGTATTAACATAGGATTGAAAATAGTATACATAGGCTTCTTATAAATTTTCATATAAATAGTCATTGAGTAAGTGTGCATATATTAAATCAATTTACATAATCGTCTAGCTTGTCCGTAGATATTATTTCATTACTATATTTTCAAAATTTATATTCTAATATGTCATTTTTCAAACGTGTTGAGTACACACCCGTGGTAAATATGAGTATAGTGTTTGCGATGTTCCGATCATACTCCCACGTCTGTAAAGTATGTCAAATATTGTTATTGTTATTTATATTTTACAAACAGTGAACGTTAAGTTTGGGGGACCATACGGACGTTACGGATCGGGATTCTACATAAGATACCACGGATTTAAAGTCACACATGGAAGATTTGCTTACAAAGGATTGGGTAATATGATGTACTATCTAACACAAGACCATTACTCATTATAGGTTATGCACATCAATGTCGCCTTTCACAACATCTCGCTTTGTACACAATTTTAATGCTTTTTTGTTGTTTCTTCAATACTTAAACACTTAAAAATATATTTCTTTCTATTTCCTTCTTTTTTGAGAAAATAGTTGCATAGTTATCATAATATCAAATTATGTGGAAATTTTCTTTTACCAAAGGAATATATCCATTTATCAACTCTAGTTATGGCTGTCTTTTCAGACAATAAATAAATATCGCATAAAAGAAACAAATAGGATCAGTTTTGAAAGATTCCGTTCTAAATAAAGAAACTTAGATCATAATATCAACATAAATGTAAATCTAATAGAAATGTACACAACATTTTTACATGCTGATAGTTATCAAAGGTACCAGGATTATGATTTAATACGCCAGACGCGCGTTTCGTCTACATAAGACTCATCAGTGACGCTCAGATCAAAATAGTTATAAGGCCAAACAAGTACAAAGGTGAAGAGCATTGAGGATCGAAATTTCAAAAAAATTTGTGCCAAATATGACTAAGGTAATCTATTCCTGGGATAAGAAAATCCTTAGTTTTTCGAAAAATTTAAAGTTTGTCAACAGGAAATTTATTAAAATGACCATATAATTGATATTCATGTCAACACCGAAGTGCTGACTACTGGGTTGATGATACTCTCGGGGACGAAACATCCACCAGCAGTTGCATCGACCCAGTGGTGTAAATAGTTATCAGAGGTACCAGGATTATAATTGAAAAGCCAGACGCGCGTTTCGTCTACATAAGACTCATCAGTGACGTTCAGATAAACAAATATATAAAGCCAAACAAGTACAAAGTTGAAGAGCATTGAGGACCCAAAATTCGAAAAAAATTGTGCCAAATATGGCTAGGGTAATCTATTCCTTAGATAAGAAAATCCTTAGTTTTTCGAAAAATTAGTTTTGCCAACAGGACAGTTATTAAAATGACCATATAATTTGATCTTTTTATACATAAGAGGAGGTAATCTTTAGATCACGATATAAACGTTAAGAATTCTTTGACGTCATTTCTAACTAGTTGTGTTGTTTTGTACGCCGTAACGATTTGGTTGATCGCTTAGTTATATCTGTGTCACAAACATTTCACAAATATGTTCTAAAACTACGACATTTTTAAGAGGAAACATAGGTTCAAACTCTCTCAGGCGAAGTTGACATCTGAGTTTGGCTGTTCTGTTAAGGTCCTATTTAATCATATAGCTACGAAAATTTCGTCGAATTAATACATCCATGACTTTCCAGTATTTTGGTATTAGCGTTCGTAAATGGAGGATAATCAAGAAAGACGTTTCGAGTGCAAAAAATGTATAAAGTTATTTTCACAGTAATTATTTGCATCATTTCTATATATATTGAATGTTTTGCTTGGAAAAGGTACCAGGTATACTTATAATAACAGCCTAAACCAAAAATAATATATATACATATAAATGACATTATAAGGCTGTGAATATCATAGTGTCAGAATTATTGGCTAATTTTGATAGGAGTAATAATAACTATAATTGAGACTGGACTAATTATTTCTGTCAATACTATTACAGGATTACACCCATACACAAGAATGAAGGACATTTTTTTTGCATTAATCAGTACATTTGCTATGTCATTGATAAATCTTATCTTACATTGATGTAAACGGGAAACACTTATACCCTGTTATAATTTTTAATATATCTTTTTTACCTGAAATGTGATAAAAAAAATCCATAGCAAGTGAACTTTCAGAAGAATTTCCAAATATAATTCTTCAAAAAAAAATATTTTAAGTCAGCGTTTACTGTTGTCAATGGCCATTTGAAAATAACATTCATACTTTTTCCCTTTTCCCTTATGTTTCTATTGTGGTTATTGTACCTTTGAATATGGGTTGATGCTTTAAAAAATCATAAAAATTCAAATTTTCGTCGCAGTTTATTTCCATGGCAGATAAGATTGAAAAATGATGAAACAATCTAGTTATCAAGAAAAAAATATTTTAAATCAATGTTTTCTGTTGTCAACTGCATTTTGAAATGCAAACTCCAAACCTCCGTTCGACAGATGTCGTATGTACAGTATACAAACGGGTCGACATAATAGAAAGGTTGACTTTATAATAGTTTCTGCTTTGCCCACTTTCATTATTTAGAAATAAAAAAATGGTAATTGTTATTGAAAGTTCTTTCGAATTCTCAGAGATTTGATACAGTAAAATGTATCAAAATGACGTATTTTGTCTATGAATTTGATATACCGTGGCCATGATATATTTCGATAAAAAAAATGAATAATTGAATAACACAGATACATCCAAAACCGAGGTTATGTCAATTTACCAAAGTTATGAAGACTTAATTTAAATACACATACGAGATATCATGTGTCAAAATAAAATTATCTCTCGGTAAGCAATTTAAATCTAACAGAGTTGTTATAAAAATTTCTGAAACAACTTTGGTTATCTCGCTTGGAATTGTCCAATATTCTTGAACATAGAAATAGTCCATGACCGGTAAAATGTCAATTTATTAAGATTCAGTTTAACCGATTCATATAAACTTGTCATTTAACTGATACTTTACTATTACTTTTAATAAAAACAATAATTGTGTATTAATATAAAAAACATATCATTCAAGGATATAAGTTGACTTGTAGTAAGTCACGGTTTTACCGGCTATGGAGAAGTTGTTACGATAGATACCATAGCAGAGGTAAATGCTTTAGGAGATTCAGAAAACAACACCTGTTTACAGTTTACAAAGGTAATTATAAATTATTACAATTGTTTGACCGAACAAATAATGAATTTAGTAGGTTAATCTTTTAAAACTATAATCTCGAAAAATATTAAACATGGTGAACAGAAGGAATACATGGTGTATTAGGAGCAAATATAAACTTGGAGATTTAATGATAATTCTTTAACATAACATGATGTTTAAGAAAAATACAAAGTTTCACAATTAATCGTATTATGAATATTCATTTAAAGAAACTTAGCATGGGCAGTTCTTTGCATAATGACCAGATGGAGAAACTTTCAAACAATTAATCTGCCTCTATTATGTAATATATAATGTAACTGGAAATCAATGAATAAATCAGTTTACAGACTTTCTATGCAACCTTTTTTATTAGGCCATGGTCACGTAGTTAGCCACAGGCATGGTCATATCTACAGACATGGTCCTGTCATAGTAACGGACATGGTCTCTTAAGATGTCACAGACATAGTCATGGTCATAGTCACGGACATGTTTACATTTATAGTCACGGACATGGTCATGGTTATAGTCACGGACATGGTCACGGTTATAGTCACGGACATGTTCACATTTATAGTCACGGACATGGTCATTGTTATAGTCATGGACATATACATAGAGCTTCTTACTATAGTTATTACAAAAAAAATCGATTTTACAGTCTATCTGTCAAGCTTGTCTGAAGATATTATTTCATTGCTATAATTGCAAAACTTATATTCTAATATGACGTAATGTAAATGCTTTAAGTATACAGTGGTAAAATATGAGTATATTGTTTGTGATGTTCTGATCCTACTCCCACGTCTGTAATGAATGTCTAATATTGTTATTGTTATATCTATTTTACAAATAGGACACGTTGTTAGACATACCAGGGTACACCACCGACATATCGGACTGGCATACTACAAGAGATACCATGGATTTAAAATCACGCATGGAAGATTTGCTTACAAAGGATTAGGTAATATGGTGCATAATCTAACACATGACCATCACTCATTATAGAGTTGGCAACTAAATAAATGAATTATCATGCGGTGAATATATAAGTGTCATAAGCATGAACTTTTTCAGTAAGGAGTAATAATAACTTTTAATTAGTTGGGACTGGACTGCATTTCTCTGGCAATGCTATTTTAGAATTACTCCTAATTTTAGAAATAGTCCATGATCTGTAAAATGTCAATCTATCATTTTTTTTAACTGATTCATATAAACGTGTTGTTTAACTAATACTTCACAATTACTTTAAACAAAACTAGTGTTTTCATATAAATTAAATCATTTAAGGATATAAATTGACTTGTGGTAAGTCACGGTTTTACCAGCTATGGAGAAGTTGTTATAGTAGATACCACAGTAGAGGAAGATGCTTCGGGAGATTCAGAAAACAACACCTGTTTACAGTTTACAAAGGTAATCATAAATTATTACAATTGTTTTACCGAACAAATAATGAATCAAGTAGGACTATATTGTAAACTATAATCTCAAAAAGTATAAAAGCATGGTGAACAGAAGGAATATATAGCATGTATAGTGAACTAAGAACAAATATAAACTTACAGATTAAATGATAATTAAATGTGTAAGAAAAGACAACCGTTTCAAAATTATATATAGCATAAAACACGTATCATGAATAGTACATTTAAAGAAACTAAACACGTGCAGTTTTATTACATAATGACTATATGGAGGAACTCATCTGTTTCTATTATTTCACATATAATGTGGCTGATGTAGATTTGATTAAAATTATATGTACTTTCAAGTACACCATATTAATTTTGTAATAAAATTGAAATAAGTTTGTCGATACATTAATTTATAGGTTGTCTTTGAAAATGTGAGATTCCGGTTGTTTTTCTCGTGGAAATCACTGACTAGATTATGTTACAAACTTTTCATAAAACCTTTTTTTAACTATTTATTAGGCCATGGTCACGTAGTTAGTCACAGACATGGTATAGTGTATAGTCACGGACATAGTCACGGACATAGTCACGGTTATAGACACGGACATGGTCACGTTTATAGTCACGGACATGGTCATGGTTATAGTCACGGACATGGTCATGGTTATAGTCACGGACATGGTCATAGAGCTTCTTTCCATATTTATTACAAAAAATATCACGGATTTAGAATCTATCATCACCGATTCATTTATGGAGGCAGATGTAATTATATCATTATGTACAAAACTATATTCCAATAAATAATATTAATCATTATAAATAAGTCATTAAAATAAAATAAAAAGTAATTTACATTTATGTTTGGAATTCAGGATACTGAGTTTGCACAGATATTTTTCGTTATTTTACCCCAATTCAATCAACTATTTACTTTCGTATAACCAAAATCTGGGTAAATAAAGGCAACAGTTGTATACCGCTGTTAGAAACTCATGAATCGATTGAGGAAAAACATATCTGGGTTTCAAACTAAAACTGAGGTAAACATTTCAACTATTAGAGGAAAATAACGAAACAAAAGAAACACTGAGGTGCAACAAATAAACAAAACGACAATGCAACACACACACAGAAACTAACTATAAGATAACAATAAGATAACAATAAGGTTAACCATTCACGGTCTCATAGGAATTCTTATTATTTTATAAAGTCGATTTTTATAGTGATTCTTTCCAACTGAAGATTTGGTTAAATGCAACCTTTCTAATCAAAGGAACATCAAGTCCTTTCAGATACAACATTACAATCTTGATATTTTTTACAGTCTATAAGCTGTCATGTCATAGAAATCGATTTTACAGTCTATGGAATAATTGTTACACTCATCACCACAGTAGAAGTTATTGTTTTGGACATTTGAGGAAACAACATCTCTTCGTATCTTATCATGGAGGTAACAATCTTTCATTACTTTCATCTTCTATCGTCAAGGATCATTCGTTTTTGTAATTTAAAAAAATATTTTTGAAAGTTTTTTGTTTTATAAGTTAAAAAAAGATGCCAGTGTTAACTCAAAAATTGAGATTTACATAAAATTTCATTTAGACATTAAGGTAGATCATAAGTATAGACCCTTTGAGACAAAAGTTTCTTTTAATTTGCCAAAATGAAGATTTTACTATGCCTTTTTCAAAAATATAATAAAAAGTATGGGTCGCCGTGCTATTTTTCAAGCTATGAGTCGTTGAAAATTGCCTAAATTTGGTTAGATTGTTAATTAAAAAACACATTTGTTTGCATAAAAAAATTTCTATGAGATAGAATCTTAAAATAAATTGTGAGAAGATAGGTTTTATTGTATGTTTTAAGAAAATAAAAAGAAAAAATGGTGTCTCCGAACTTGTTTTCTTGCTACAAGTAAAAATTAAAATGTTTCCTACTAGTCCAGTATATCTTTTTTACTAAAAGAATTATCTCCCCTTAAATGGCTCATTTGAAAAAATGATTCTAAAAACCAGAAATATGATATTTGTTTAAATATTTTGGAAAATACAATAAATCACCAAGTGTTCTTTATATAAATAAACAGTCTTACTATTAAATTGCAAATCTGTTTCCAAATTTGCGGATTTGGGCAAATAACTAGACCGATGTTGGACTGTGATTGTACAATCCAAGATAGCGGTATACCATGAATCTACTTTAAATGCCAAAACTTGTTTGATTTGTTAAATTATATTAAAAGGTCTTCACACCATAAAATATGTATATTAGATACATTTCGAACATTCATTGTCCTTCCACTTAACAACAAAACCTATCTCGTGATTTAGGAAATGCAAGTAACTTTACAATTTTCCCTATTTCATTTCCTCAGGTAAACACCCTGTTCACCATCTTAGACACAATGGACACAGACATCATGTTCACTATCATAAGCATAATCACCATGTTAATCGCATCCACAATGGACACATACATCATGTTCACTATCATAAGCACAATCACCATGTTAATCGCATCTACAATGGACACACACATGATTGGCTGTACCGTCATAATATATTCCTCCACAAGAAGATTGCCAATCACCATGTTAATCGCATCCACAATGTAGCTAACAACCATGTTTCAAAAATAGCACACATATCTAACAAACATGTGCAAAACATTGGCTACCAGGCGAACAAACATGTGAGCAGAATTTCAAACGAGGCTGACCGACATATTGACAGATTCAGAAAACTCGTAAAATTCCATATGAACAGACTCCACAATCACGCAAAGAGTCATTTATCTGCTGTTGAACATCAACATAAAAGACATTTAAGCGAACGCGAGTATCAAAATGCACAACATCTTTCAAACGAGGAGCACCTCCATAACAAACATGAACATCATATAAGTAAACTTCATAGCATACTTGGTCATGGTTATGGTAATGGACACGTGGTTAGCTACCTCGATTATTTCAACAAATATCATGGATTCCCAATAGCTGACAACAGATTTACATATGACGGAATAGGTAAGCAACTTTTACTATTAAATTTAGTTTCACCCAATTATTAAATAAGACTGACTTATGTAGTTTATGAGCCCTCAGTAAGACGTCCATGATGCATTCGTGTAGTTTCTTTTTTTTTATGTATTTACAGTTCAAACTGTATTCCAAGAAGTATTATCGATTGATAAGATGTTCCTGCAAAATCATCATAGTAATTTTGAGATTTAGGAATAAGCCTTTATTTATAACAAAGATGTCATTGTTATAGGCAGACGTTGTCAAAAATTCTACTGTAAAGATTCAAAAAATTCAATGCATGCTGGTTCTGTTTAAAATTAAACTTTTATTTGAAGCTTACCAACTGAAATGTGAAAGTAGCCGTTTTTACAGTCTTTGGAGTGATTGCTGGTCTCAGTATCATAGTAGAAGAGTATGTTTTGGAAATCTGAGGAAACAACATCTCTTTGTAGACTACGCTGGAGGTAAATAAGTTGGATGACTGATATCCTATGAATAGAAAACAAATTATTGAATTTTTTTTTCGTCCGAATAGTTATTAAAGGTACCGGGATTATAATTTAATACCCCAGACGCGCGTTTCGTCTACATAAGACTTATCAGTGACGCTCAGGTCAAAATAGATATAAAGCCAAACAAGTACAAAGCAGAAGAGCATTAAGGACCCAAAATTCCCAAAAGTTGTGCCAAATACGGCTTAGGTAATCTATTCCTGGGATAAGACAATCCCTAGTTTTTTGAAAAATTCAAAGTTTTGTTACAAGAAATTTATAAAAATGACCATATAATTGATATTCATGTCAACACCGAAGTGCTGACTACTGGGTTGATGATACCCTCGGGGACGAAACGTCCACCAGCAACGGCATCGACCCAGTGGTGTAAAGTCCCGAAGTCCTTTTCTGGATTTTACTTTTTTAGGAACTCTACTCTAAAACCTAAATACTTTAGAGTCAAGGATCCATAAGACCAAACATTTGAAGAACTTTAAGACCAAAAACCTACATGAATAGTCAAAGCTATCAACTGTTAACTTGCATTAGGGAGTGTGAATCTTATTTTTTTTCTTGATAATTTCGTTATTTATCAACAGAGAATCTTATTTTATCTTTATGATTTCGTTGTTCTGGTTTGTTTTTGTCCGTATTATATGAATAAACGCTTATTTTGCGTAATGTATTTATCCAAACTGAGAAAAGATAATTAACTAGATCAAAATCATCCCACCATCATAACGTGGTCATATGTTATGCTGTAGGTTATATTGTAGTTTCTGAATATACGCAAAAACATTTATTTTTTTTCGTTTTGACTTAGACTACGCTGATGAATATTCTCCGACAAAGATTGAAGTCAAGACAGGAGGCGATTTTGATTATAAAAAGTAGACGATTAATTCTTGAAGGCAAGTTTATATGTTCATATCATAAATAGTAGATTTGTTTTTTTCTTTTTTCGGATCCACACTGTTGAAATCTCGGTATAAATCGTTCTTTCCTATGACAACACATTCAATTTTAACAACATGATTTGTGGGTCCAAAAAAAAAATATTTTTATTATCAAATAACTACGCAAAGGAATACTTTCTTAGTAGTTATCTTTCTTTCAAATGGAAATCTTAAACTTCATTATTTAATTTAATCATTTTTTCTAACGATATTTCTTTTTATTGTAGGATACACCGAATACTGAGTATGTGATTACTAGTAATAAATGCATTTGAAAAAAATATTGTTTCTTATAAAGCTTTATTTAGGGAACAAAACTATCTATGGGATAGCACTGAACTTTAATTTGGGCCAATTGAAACTCTAAGTTAATAGTAATATCAGATATAGAAGTTCCAACCGACATCTATGAAACATTCAAGAATCTAACAAAACGATTTTGACCCCACTTCAAAATGTATAATTTTATCGCATGCAGTCAACAAATTAATATTAAAAATTTGTCTACCAGAGATATTATCATCTTTCCTTATCGGAAGCAGCAGTTTGCACATGATATTAGAAAAAAATCATTTCTTAGAAATAAGACGATATGGTATTTGTGCTAATGCGGCAACGCTTAATCATTTAGATAAGATAGCAAAACACTACACAATGCATGATAATTTACACAATACAATCATGCTTTTAAAACGCAATAATTCTTCTGTAAATAGTTATCAAAGGTACCAGGATTATAATTTAGTACGCCAGACGCGCGTTTCGTCTACATAAAACTCATCAGTGACGCTCATATCAAAATATTTATAAAGCCAAACAATTACAAAGTTGAAGAGCATTGAGGATCCAAAATTCCAAAAAGTTGTGCCAAATACGGCTAAGGAAATCTATGCCTGGAATAAGAAAATCCTTACTTTTTCGAAAAATTTAAACTTTTGTTAACAGGAAATTTATAAAAAAAAATGACCACATTATTGATATTCATGTCAACACCGAAGTGAAATAAATAATTCCAAACAAATATACAAATAAATCTGAGCCAAACCTGTGTAGGCTTACATCATAGACATTCATGACTACTGACTTAAAAATTTCAAACAACAAATCTCACAAAGACGGCAATAAAAACAGTTTTATAGCTGGTAGTATATACAGTATAGTAAATTAACATTACGTAAACCCTTTCCCGATAAAGCACAAATGGAAACAAGGGAATTCAAAATGAAAACATCATGCGTCCGAATCGTATCTATGGACATACCTGCACCAAAAACTCAGTCGAAACCCGAAATCTGGATGCACGAAGTTAGAGCAACATAAAGCGTCATATAAAGGACCAAAGTAAACAAAGAAAATAATTTAAATTGTAAAGTAAATAGAATGCCACACAAAGTTAGCAACTAAAATATATAACTCAAGACCATACTGTTTTTTTTTGTAAAATATGCAATGAATAATTATTTATAAGAGATGACAAGGTCGTGGTATATTCCAATGGACGTTTGGAGAGAGATGGTTTTAACAAAACACAGGTTCTGTCAATTTTCATCTGCAGCTACAAACTCTTAAATATTGTATGAGTTGCGAAATGTATACTCCATAAGTAAGTTAGAAAATTGTACGCAATTTAGGAATAAGGCAACAGCAGTATACCGCTGTGCAAAAGTCATATATCGATTAAGAAAGCAAATCCGGGTTACAAACTAAAACTGAGTGAAACACATCAGATATAAGAGGAAAACAACGAAACAACAGATATACTAAAGTGCAACAAAAAACCAAACGACAATGCAACGCACACAAAAACGAACTATAAGATAAGAATTGCCTTTTCGCTGACTTGGTACAGGACATTTTCAGAAAAAAAAAGGTGGATTGAAACTGGTTTTGTAGCTAGACAAACCTCCCGCTTTCATGGCAATGTTAATATAACACTAAAATGACAACATCACATGACAGGTCTACAATACAAATAAATGAAAAAACATTCAGGATAGAAAAATACACAAATTAATAATACCGTAGAACATTACGACATACTAATAGTTATTAAAGGAATTTTATAATTTCCAAATTGAAATAGATTCGTTTGCCATATATCTGTATTGAAATGACCGATGTAGTCAAATTTGGGATAAAAAAAAAAGTATATGTCTGAAAACGACGCTGAAGAAGTTGTATCTATGTTTTTTTTTTTTTTTATAAATTCTAGTTCATGAAGATATACAAATTGGAAATAAAATAGAAAAGTTCTGATTTTTAAAGGAAAGAAGACCATTAATATATTTAACGTGAATCAAACGATCTAGCTTTTTCAGTCTACTTATTTATAAAAGGGTCCGAAGGAAAATTGACTCATATGAATATTAAGAAATAATTAAGAGAGACAAATCAAGGTTAAACACAAAAACATATGGACTCACGTGTACTCCATAAGATGCAAGATAGAGTAATTTGACAGTAAGGGTTCTCCTACAATGTATGTATCATCCGACATTGAAAAATCAGTAAAAATGTCATACTCAGTAAAGGATACAATCGAATTGAACGACTGATCAAACGACAAGAAAACAAAATGTCGCTAGTTATTAACGACTCGGACAAATCATATAGAACAGTTGACCAATTCAAAATTGCATCTATTCATAAAACTAATGTACATGTAGTATCGATTCCAGTCGTTTTTCTTTATAACTAAGTTGCCAAAAAAATGTGTAACAGACAAACGAAATATACCATAGGGAATTCAACCTCATAAATCGGAAATAATTTGACAATGCCATGGCAAGAAAGGAAAAATGATCAAAGGAGAAACAATAGTCAACTGAAGACAACATAGAAAACTAATGACTTGATTGAAATTATAAAGTAGATCTTTAGAGCTTTTAAGAACAACATATAGATTAGACTGTTGGTTTTCCCGTTTGAATTGTTTTACACTAGTATTTTTGGGGGCCCTTTATAACTTGCTGCTCAAGGCTTGCCAAGACTCCGTGTTGAAGGCCGTACCTTGACCTATAATGGTTTACTTTTATAATTTATTTTTTTTTGGCTGGAGAGTTCTCTCATTGGCACTCGTACATCTTCCTATATCTATATAATTGACATCGTTGTTTGAATCGACCGCACCACAATATTTCTGATGGCCATATTTAACTAAAGAAATAAAGGCGGAAAGAAATTAAGAAGGATATATGAAGTTCTTTATTAGGATTTATTCAGAAAGAATAAATATTTTAATAGTGTATACCAAAGAAGAGAATGGCGGATTATCAGTTTTGTGTGTTCGTTATACATAATACATTTTGAGTGCGCTTTTGAATGCATTACCGACAGCCATGTAACATTAAGATAAAGTGTTCAGTTTTGGGTCATTTGTTCCTCACATCATTAACCTGAAGTTCTTCTTTCTATTGATGGGCTAGAGAATTTGATATGTCTCCTTAATTGTTGTTTGTTAACGATGCATGAGTAGGGGGACACTATTTGTACGAAGACAATGCACAAGAACGATAGTATCGATTGGATTTTACATTCCTGATTGTACAGGTCAATTTTACTGCCTTGATGTAACGGTTATGATGTATGTATATAGAACGTGTAGTGTAATGTTTTAAGTAATCAAGTATTGTTTCTCCTGAGACTTTATGGACATCATCACGAGTTGGTTGACCGTTATAGAATAACCGTTTCACAGATGATATCGGATATGTTCCTTACGTCGTAACTACAATCCCCTTCTCTTTTCACGAATGCGACCTACCGCATTAGACTATTTACCGAGTTTGTAATAACATGAGTAACACGACGGGTGCCACATGTAGAGCAGGATTTGCTTACCCTTCCGGGGCACCTCAGTGTTTGGTGGGGTTCGTGTTGCTTAGTCTTTAGTTTTCTATGATGTGTCTTGTGTACTATTATTTGTCTGTTGTTTTTTTCTAATTCAGCCATGGTGTTGTCAGTTTATTTTCGGTCTTTTAGTTTGACTATCCCTCCGGTATCATTCGCCCCTCTTTCACCACCATTGATGGCTTTAAAACCAAATTTAATGAATTCTACTTTTTTTTCTAAATTTTGTTTATCGTCATCTTTGACACTAGTTGTTATGGGTTTGAATAGCAATTTTCATAGATGTTGTTGAAAAAACAATTTATAACTGAACGAAGTATTTTATGTTTTATTACCAGCAACGTGCATCTTGAATTGCATTATTTTTAGACTTATAAATCTGTGGTAAAATCAGTACTGTTTAAAAAATTCACTGGCAGTCAATTACGACATGAGTCTATCCAAGTTGTATTCACCTGTAAACGTAAGCAACATACTGAATTGTCCGAAAAGCTACCAAACAGTACTGAAAAGACAGTGGATAAGTCTCGAAGGTATCTGATTGACTAAACACATTTACTGAAAATTTGTTAAGACCTTTCAGACGAATGATCGTTTTGAAATAAAATATATCAACTAGTAGCTGCATATTCAATTTTAAGATCTAACTCTTCAATTATGGTTTTACATAATGAAGAACACAAGAACGCTTATATAAACAGTTCATCTGGATTTTTTTATAAACCTATATTTATTCAAGAATTAAATGAAATTTAATATCTTCACTAATTTTAAGCATCTACAGCAAAATCATAGCTATTTTATTGATAACAAAATGTAACAAATGATAAAGAAATTTCAAATGCAACAAAGTGATTTCAATATCGCCGTTGATACAGTAGAAAAGTCCTACACATGTCGTTATCCTGTTACTCATAATATAAGTTATATGGTTCACTATTGACCCCCCTACGGATCCATATAGGGTTAGTAAAATTCATAGGGGGTGATGCCGAAGGCCGAATCTCCTATGTATTTTGCTCACCCTCTATGATTCGTAGGGGGTTAAAGTGAACTGCATAACGAATTTATCGCACGTGGAACACTATTAAAAGATGACGACACCATTAACAGTAGATGTGACATCATGAACCCCCTATGAAATTTACTAACCCCTACGGCGTTAAACCAATCAAAACGTGATAATTAACCCGCGGTGCGATAATAAGAGAGAAATTAACATTACCAAAAATCTTAACTTTTTTTTCAAGTAGTCACTGAACTATGAAAATGAGGTCAAGGACAATGAACATTTGACAGTCAGAAACTTCGTAACATTATGCATCTATATACAAAGTATGAAGCATCCATATCTCCTTCTTTTTAAAATATAAAGCTTTTAAGACATAAGTTAACGCCGCCGCCGCCATCAGATCACTTTCCCAATGACGAGCTTTCTGCAACTAAAGTTGCAGGCTCGACAAAAATTTAAAATAATACTCTATAAATGTTATTTGTCTGAAGGTGATTTTTGGATTTTCATTCATACGCTCAACGCTGGGTTTTGTTTAGCGATGATCTAGGTAAGCTTGGTTGGTTAAGTGGCACATTCAATAACAAACCAATATTCTCATCAAATTTATATCTTATCCGAAATTCTAAATTGCAAAACTGTATCAAAAAAACAATTATGCATTTACAAAACAATATTCAAGAAACCATGCAGAGAACAAAAACTCTCTAAAAACCAAAGTGACAATGTGAATCTACATTCTAAATGATATGTAAATACCGAAACAGTAAAAGAGCTATATGACGAACAAAGTTAAATAATAGCAAAATTCTTTCAAGGTCATTTCAAATAGCACTACAATTGGAAAATGTTTTTGACTTTGAAAAACTTATGTTCACTGTTCATTACTCAAATATTCCCTGATTTTAATTAATTATAGCATATCGACATCTAGCAGTTACAAATGTAATGACAGCAATTGGTATTTAAAAGTAAAATCACAAAAATACTGAACTCCGGGGAAAATTCAAAACGAAAAGTCCCTAATCAAATGATAAAACACATCAAACGAATGGACAACTATCATATTGCTGACATAGTACAGGCATTTTCAAATGTACAAACTGCTGATATGAACCTGGTTTTATAGCGTTCATAGATGTTGTTGAAATTCTCTCACTTGAATGACATTCGCATCAAATTACATATATTTACAACGATGGGTGAACAAAACAGACATAATAGGTAAAATTGTAAAAATAGGGGTACAGTAGTCATCGCCGTGTCACAATCTGAATTAGAACAAAAACAAAAAATATCTAAAAAAAAGAAGCACAAAAAAGCATCTATCAAATTTAACAACCGCATGTATTGCTTACTTATATATGTATTTTAAATCAATCCATAAAGGTTTGAAATATTTGAAGTCATGTGACTAAATAGCAAGGTTCACATCAACTCTAGTTTAGAGTCGCGTGTTTGATGTCAGAATGTAAACGTCTTCCGGGGAGATAAACTAATTTTGTCATTCAAGTATTTTCATAATCATAATTTCACATGGGTAATGGTAGTTTACAGGGTTGAAAAATTCAAAGTTTGATAGAACAAATTTCAGATAAAGACCGAGATTTAAAATTACCCAGAATTTCTTTAGAATTTTCAAAAATCCACATATGGTTGATACCACCACGCGAGTAAACATTTTCACACCAACTCTAGAGTCGCGTGGTTGACGTCAGAATATAAACGTCAAACAGGAAGATATATTAAATAATTTTGTCGTTCAAAGTATTTTCAAAATTATAATAGAACAATAATATAATGGGTTTATAATAGAACAATAGCATAATGACAGGATGTTTAAAACAAAGTATATAATAAATAAAATTTCCAAAGTTAAGCTTAGATCATTAATCAAATGTTCTTTTTTTAATGTTCGAATACATGTATAAATAAAATAATTGAACTTCTAGGTAAATTCAAGTAATATGAAGTACATAAATAAAGGCAACAGTAGTATACCGCTGTTCGAAATTTATAAATCGATAGAGAAAAAACAAATCCGGGTTACATACTAAAAATGAGGGAAACGTATCAAATATAAGAGAACTACGACACAACAGAAACACAACATAAAACCAATATGACCAATAACACTTCCAAAAATTCACACGTTTGACAATATCAACCAAAAGAACGACTGAAAAACAATTGTCATATACTTGACTTGATACAGGCATTCCCGAGGACCTAAATTTATAGCTCGCTGAACCTCAAAATGGAATGTAATGCACATATATTTGACAACCCTTTATCATTTGAGAGTCCCAATTAATGTATTCATAATAATCATTAGAATATTTGTCTGAAAAAAAATGTAGCTTCATATTCATAGAAAGATATTGGTTCGCCCTTAGTACTGATATACCTGATATTACAAGGTTTGTTATATGAATCTAGAAACCAATGGATGCAAAAATAGTAAAGAGTAAGACAATGAGATCAAGTGATAAAAGTAATGTAGATGTCTACATATAACACATGAGTCTTTTGTAGGTGAAACACTCAAAATGTTCATTCCTGTATCTATGATGAGTTTATTTGTATCCTTCAATTCAAGTTATTTAATAGGATGGATGTCCACACAGCCTCAGACTTTGAATTGATAAGTGAGATAATATAATCGATTTAACGGAATGTGAATTTAAATAATAATGCTGTCTCCTTTTTTTTCATTCACCTGTATGAGGTCATCCTCGTATTAATAGAGGAACAAGTCGTGAAGAGGAGGCACCAAGTTGGTTTCTTTCAGAGTGCTAAATGTTCGTTAAACAATATATTCCCAAACGTAACAAAGTGTTTGCCATCAACAAATCAAGTATTCTAATTATGTTAGTTTCAATGAATTTTCTGTTAGAATCAGGGTGATTTTTTAAAAAGATTTGAAATTAACAATCAAGGACTTTGATTCAGAGAATTTTCTTTTAGAATCAGGGTGATTTTTTTTAAAAGATTTGAAATTTACCATCAAGACTTTGATTCAGAGAATTTTCTGTTAGAATCAGGGTGATTTTTTTAAAAAGATTTGAAATTAACCATCAAGAACTGTGTGATTCAGTATTTTTCATAGACGCGTCTATATTCCTTGGAAATTATGATATTAAAATTATTCCTGGAACTGGAAAGTAAATACCCCATATGCAAATGCAGCTCGAATGTTGCTCCATATCAATGGAACAACACTTTGATTCTCTTTTATTCTGAGGTTTAGAGGAGCTTAATGTAAGAGCAGTCTTTAGTGAAACACATAACTTTCTTTTAAGGCAAATCTATAAATAAAGGCAACAGTAGTATACCGCTGTTCAATAGTTTTTAATCAATAAAGCGAAAACAAATCCGGTTCACAAATAAGAAACCGAGGAAACAACTTTAAGAGGAAAACAACGGAATAATACAAACACTGAACTGCTACAAAAACAAACGTCAAAATATATATCAACGGACTATTTGATAACAACTGCCACATTCTATACTGTATACAGGGTATTCGAGTTTTTATATGATTCATTATAATACTATAGCAAAATAAAGGTGGTATGAGGCAGATAATAGCATGTAGTAAAAAGCTTTAATGTATTGTCATATACGCATGTATTATACTGGTGAAAATACAAATCACCAACAAACATAAACGGATTGTTATACATATATGTATGATCAAGAAAAAAAACCTGTTCTTAGCTCTTATATTAGTACTGTTTTATAAAGGCAACATTAGTTTTATATTGAAAGTATGAGAAAGAGGCTGAATTACATCCATATAATTATCTTAAATAGTTTCATTAACAAATTAATTACATATGTTTTAGTTGTTTTGACAGTATAATAGAATATATGAGATGAATGGAGTTCATCTTAACAGGTCAGACATGTTTTTTGGTTTCGCGGAAGTTGAAATATTTTCCCATTTTATTAATAAACAGAGTTTATCGTTGCTTATTATTGTTGGATGAATAATAACCTTCAAAATACATAAATGCATATTCGTACGTAAAAACACGACAATAATACATTGTTTAATCAACAAGTGTAAATATAATAAATATTGTCAAGGTTTTCATTTCAACGATGCTACCGGAAACTTCAACAATGGCCATCTATGTAACGGACTTATGTTTAATCATAAAACGCAGAGAATACAATGAATTGAATAAATCAACTATTTTGAAAAGTTAATGAACTGAAAGAAAAAGAGTGCATAAGTGAATGAACGAAAATTATAAGTTATTAATTACGTGTAATGTATTGTGTAAGTTAGGACAGCAAAACTGTTCAACACTTACTTAATGTACAGTAACTTCATGGTAACATATGGCTATTTACCTTTACAATATAAGTAAAACCGCAAGTTCGTGTTAACATATCAAGTGTTATGGCTCAACGGATATGTGTTCTGTTACTAGTGGTTGTCGCTTCAGGTAATGTTCCATTATTATAATATATTATTCTCTAAATTTTGTGCTAGATTCACATTTCCTGACCGGTGTGAGAAAAATATTTCTCCTCACTAGCGAAAAATCTGTTCTCGGCAAATGATTGGTTGAAATTTAATTGTGACGTTAAATTTTTTTGTTTTTCTTCTGAATTTTCTTATTGTGACGTCATGAAAAATGGCGATCATGCCTGATGACGTCACATCAAAAGTACACAACTTTCCTCACTTTGCAAAGGAAGGATAAAAATCATAAGAGAAACAGATTCCACCACTGTGACTCGTGTATTACGATATTTTTCAACTCTCAACAGTTAAATTTTAATTATTTAAACAGCTCGGCAAGCCTCGCGCTTTAAATATTAAAATTTAACTGTTTCGGGTGGAGAAATATCGTAATACACTTGTTGCAGTTGTGGAATCTATATTTATACAACATCCGCGGCAACTCATTCATGAATCTTTTTATGAGATACTTGAATGATCATACGAAATAGAAATGAATGAGAGTAAGTTTGCATTTGACACAGGCTTCGTTTTCAAAACTTGATTTTTATTTACCCATGCATCTGTCAAATACTTTTGGCTGTTCTTTCTTAATAACAGCTGTTCTGTTTACGGGCATGTTATGGTTTTGACATGTGAATTCTTTGCAGATATTGAGAAAGTAAGAAATGAATATTCCGTCCGTAAACATTTTTTTTTTAAATTAAAGTTTTTCGTATTTTGAAGAGCTACCGGTATACTGTTACAGACATAACTTCTATGCAGTAACCTATTTTATTCAAATCTGGTTTGCTGCCTTATTTCAAGTCGATATATTAATAACCTCTGTGAAGTAAATCAACTTAAAAAGGTTTAAAAACAATTGCAAAACTAGTTTATTTGTTAAAACAGTAAAATTTCGTGACCATCGTCGCATTTTATCGAATTTTCTATGTTGATCACTGCTGTTTGCGGTTGAGACCGGAAGTTAGCAAGCCGACCACTTCATTGTGTGATAGACTTTGTCTTTTCTGCAATGAAAATTTAATAGAAACAAAACAACATTTTTTCACTAGACTTTTTAATTATATTAATGTTCTGAACAACCCTTTCAATGGTTTTAACTCTGTTGAAAAGTTTGATTTTATTATAAACTGGGAGAATTTCCAAGTGAATGAAGTGTTGCTTAAAAAATTGCAAATGTTTAGATATAATTACAACTGTACGCCGGAAATTTGCTAGTTTAAAAAGGTATTGATTAAGATATGTCATTTAATTTAAGTCACCTACCAATCGCTAATTTGCTTAACAAAAACATATCAGGGGAAAAATCATAGTGTTGTATTCATTAACTCAAAATGAGTTGAATTGTTCAATGATTGGTCTAAATGTAAACAATTAGTTCCAATTGACGGGTATATTTTGGATCAATTAATCCAACATTCAGTTGTATTTATAAATTCACTTTGTCCGTGCATGTATACTAGAGTGTACATGCTCCAAATGCGAATATTGGTTTCGATTGCAGAACTCTAACTGCTTAAATAGATAAAACAATATCATAGATCTGAATACAGAATACTAAACCAACTCTAAGAAAGGTTAATCAAGTCACATGTGTCGCTTGTAATGATATATGTATAAAACCAATATAATGTAATAAATAGAATTAAATTGACAATACAATTTCATCTACAATTAAAGATATGAGGCTCTATTTAGAGAATAATAATCTCTTTGAATTTTTTACCAACAACGTGTGTTTTATATTTTTTTTCAAATAGGTCAAAAAATTCACAACAATTACCGAGTACACAATCTTGTAGTAATTAATCTTCGAGGAGTAGTTGACCTGGGATTCCACCGTCATCCTGCTAGATTGGAATCATTCCTAAAAAAGTACCATGTATTTAAAAGAAAACATGGAAGATTTTCTCACAATGGAATAGGTACGTATAAATAATTGTATGATCAAATTCATTCTTATTTCACTTAGGTAAAGATTATTGTTTCCAATCTCTTTCACATTGACAGAACATACTATATATAATATATATATACTATATGTGTGCGTGTGTGTGTCTCCATGATTTTGTGGTAGAGTGTCAGCCTCGGGTAAAATGTTTTTTTACGCCTATATATCAAACAAGAGCAGGTTAAACAGGTCAAACTCTATTACTAAGAAAAAAGAGTTAGTGTTAGCTGAATTGATGTCGGCAAATGTGTGCACTAACCTAACATTGAAAAAACGGTAGGATTTATTATTTCATTGGCGAAAATACTAACTTTTTCTTAATTTAACACTTTTTTATAATAAAACCTGGACAAAAAAAGTTATGTGTGGTATTTGTACTTTATCATACTGTTGAAATTGAAGTCAAAAGGTATCATGACTTTCGAGCTAAGCTTAAGTTATTCTGAATTTATTCATAGATAAATTCCAAAACAATTTTATGTATACAACTTCACTTCCAACTATCGATTTAGATTGCATACGGTTTACAGTCAAGAAAACTAAAACATATATATGCTCTCAAACAAAATACATATTAAAGACCTTGGTTATTGGAATGAAAGTATGACATAGTTTAAATATAAAACAAAATGATAGTTACAACCACATTACTGGACTAACAAACCATTATGATAGTCCGTAAAAACGTTCTGCGCAATAACATTCACATGACTGAATACATAATTACAAATGTCATCACATGAATCTGACTATAATGCAGATCCTGTATCTAACCTTTGATAACATTGATCTAACAGCACCCAGTGTTTCTTTCTGTAAGACTGGTTCTTTATATGACTGAAATACAGAGAGAACTTCGAGTACAACCAAGAAAAACGTCTGGACAATTGGCTAAAAAATGCGGTTAAAATGATAAATAAAAAATTACATGCACCGGTAATCCAGTACACTTTCAGGTGATATTTTACGATGTCAACATGCAGACGACCTGATAATCGGTACAAATCGGCACAAGTGGAATGAAGATCGCTGCAAATTCAAAACCCCGTCGTTGTTAATATAATGGAATTTTATGCAAGGATTAGCTAGTTTTAAAACCAGGTTTAATCCGCCATTTTCTACACTACAAAATGCCTGTTCTAAGTCAGGAATATTACAGTTGTTATCTCTTCGTTTGATTTGTTTGAGAATTTGATTGTGCCATTTGATTAGGGACTTTCCCTGTTGAATTTCCCTCGAAGTTTAGTATTTTTGTGATTTTGATTTGAAATTTACTCGGGTGGGTATTTTTGTTATTTACTCATGAATTTTTCTCGGAGTTCGTTATTTTTGTTATTCAGTTTTGAATTTTGCTCAGTGTTCGTTATTTTTGTTTATTTACCTTTCACCAGAGTATACCGAAACTTCTTTTGAAGAAAGATGAGTTTTTCCTATCCTTGAAAGCCAAGTTACAGGGTCTATAATTTAATAATATTGATCACGTGGTAAAATCTGTTATCAGCCAAACCCTATTATTACTAGATGAGCTGTAAATGATATATGTATTGCACAATAATGCGTATGATGTTTTAATCACTTCCAGTTCTGCTCATTCTAATAATGTCGTTGACTGTTTGATTTTCCCTTCGTTAAGTGCGTCATTCACCGATTTTGGTGAAAACATAAATAATGAGTTTCAGAATTTGAATTGGTGCATTTATTTTTTTCAGCAAAATGTTCTTTTATCCATGATTATATATATTATGTAGATATGATTTTGTTGTGAGCTATTCTCATTATTTGTAAACCAAACATTTCAAAATTGAAAATGCTGGCCTTTCTTGGAAAAATCAAAAGTTCAGTATAACAACCTTTGTATGTGATTTTGACATTATTGATAAAGGTCACGCCCATGGTGGACATTATGGATCCAAAAAATACCACAGTCACGGACATGATCACGGTCACAGTCACGGACATGGTAATGGTAATAGTCACGGACATCGACACGGAGTTTCTCACTATAGCAATTACAAAAAATATGACCGATTTTCGTATGGAGGCAAAGGTAAATTAAGTTCGTTATAAACATAAATAAAATCAACTCAATTAAACAAATATGAAAACAATCTAGGCATAAATACGGTAATATATATACCATGTATAAATCTAGGATATATTTTAGCATAAATATTTTCAGTTAAGTGTCCAATTGCAAATCTTAATTCATTTACATATATTTCAAAATATTTCAATCTGAGGAATTATCTCTGTGTTCTTTATTTAATGTTATGATGTGGATTTTTTAACTACTTATGTCGTCGTAAAATTATTATAAAAAATGACTGTTTTGATCATGGAAACATCATATCCCATGCGATGCATTAATAGAACATGTTTTCTACTACAGCATATAAACTGACGTGTCACAGAAAGCGATTCTTGAAATTATGGAAAGACTGTTTTACTACTCACCATCATAGTAAAAGTTACTGTTTTGAATTTTTAAGAAAAAAACATCTCTTTGTTACTTATGGAGCAGGTTAGTAGTTTTTAACCATATGTATTATGACTTTTTTTTATTCATTTATTATAAATATAAAGCTGGTCATAAAGGGGATTGGGGGGGTTACGATGTTCTAAACTCGAAGAGCGGTTTTGACATTACGAACCAAGAGTTAAGAGAAGAAAAAAAACTTAGCGGTTGTCACACAAGCTGTAGTTGTATCTAGTTTAGAACAACGAATTGTTAATATCTTTATAAATAAAAGTAATAAGTATTGTACCTGGCATTTTTTTTGTAAAGATGGCATGAACATTTATTCACATTGAGACTACTTGCGTGAAATACGTATAATCCAGCTTTTCGTTATATAAGAGATTCAGTTGACACTTTAACAAATTAACGTGCAGTTAATATGTTCTTGCCTAAGATCGAAAACAAATCACTTACATTTTGTGATTCCGCGTAATTAACTACCTCTTGCATATTTTTGCTTTTTCCTTTGAGTAGATATATACTATGTTGATATGATTATGTTGAAGGCTACTTTAATCATTTGTACACCAGTATTTCAAAAATGTTGACATTTCTTTGACCCCTTTAAGTTTAAAACTAAATATAGAAATGATCTTTCCTGGAGAGATATCGCTGTCTGTTATGTTCTCAATTATTGCGTTTCTTTTATAAATATGAACTAAGGTATTTAATGTCACACTAAAATAAACACATATCACACATACTATTACAAATAAATAAAAAAAGGGAATTAGGGTTATAAATACTTGAATTTGTTCTTTGATTTGATAAAATATTTAAAAATAAATCTGTTAATGTAGACGCTGAAAACTGATTTTGTTCATTTTATGTTGTAGAATGAACAGTGACACAGAACGCTAATAACAAATAAACATATTTCAACCTATCAACATTTTCGTTATAGTAATGCTTATATATGGTAAAGGGTATGATATGAGAACGCTTTCGCCGATATGATCCGATGTAGTTTCTACCAGTCTATCAAAGGGTAAATTCTGTCAAAAGATCTCCCATTGACTTTAAATACTAATATATGTCTTGAATTAAATTTCTACCTGATTTACCTTTAGAAATTAGAAGCTTTCATATATTATTCATGAAAGTACAAATGTAGCATTATTTTTTGCAAAAATTAAAACATATTGTCACCCGGCATTTTTGGTTACAAACACTGTAGATTCGCACTTAATTCCTTTTCTGACCCTCATTACTTTTCAACCCTGTAGTAAACAAAAACCCAGTGCATTCAGCATTATTTTTTTTAACTCTAGTGTTGATCAATCTATCAAAAAATATTTATTACAAACGTTATCTACCAATCAGAAGAGCATAGGTCTTCAGTTTAATACAGAAAGCTCCTCCTAAATGGGCGGTTCCTTGTGACGTATATTTATTTGCTGAATTGGTTGTACGTTCGATTCCGATCTTAATTTACTATGATTGCCAGATCTTCTGCCATTTTTCAAATATTTGACTGTTAAATTGTCAATATGATTATAGTTATGTAGGTCTCTGATAATTCTGAATGCCGTTTCAGCTACTTTCTTTACTTTATGATTCAACATATTCTTCGTAATGTATAATATGTAATTGTCTTAATCCTTCACGTAAATAGTTGTCTTTATCAAGAATACACAGTGTTGAGTTTTTGTCTGCTTTACGTATTATAATGTTATTATTTTTCTTTAGATTCCGAATAGCCGACAATTCCTCGGCAGATATATTTCTGGTGTGTTTGTTTATTTCATTCGACTAATTTAGTTCTATTTTAGCTGTATTTGGCAAAACTTTTAGGAATTTTGGTCCCCAATGCTCTTCAACTTCGTACTTTATTTGGCTTTTTTAACTTTTATGGATTCGATCGTCACTGATGAGTCTTTTGTAGACGAAACGCGCGTCTGGCGTATATACTAAATTTAGTCCTGGTATCTATGATGAGTTTATTTACAACCACTAGGTCGATGCCACTGCTGGTGGAGATATATTTCCCCGAGGGTATCACAAGCCCAGTAGTCAGCACTTTTTGTGCTGACATGAATTGTTATTGATATGGTTATATTTATAAATTTCCGGTTTACAAATTTTTGAATTTTTAGCTCACCTGGCCTAAAAGGCCAAGTGAGCTTTTCTCATCACTTGGCGTCCGGCGTCCGTCGTCGTTAACTTTTACAAAAATCTTCTCCTCTGAAACTACTGTCCCAAATTTAATCAAACTTAGCCACAATCATCATTGGGGTGTCTAGTTTTAAAAATGTGTGGCATGACTCGGCCAACCAACCAAGATGGCCGCCATGGCTAAAATAGAACATAGGGGTAAAATGTAGATTTTGGCTTACAACTCTGAAACCGAAGCATTTAGAGCAAATCTGACAAGGGGTTAATTTGTTTATCAAGTCAAGATCTAGCTGCCCTGAAATTTTCAGACAAATTGGACAATCGGTTGTTTGGTTGCTGTCCCTGAATTGGCAATTTTAAGGAAATTTTGCAGTTTTTGGGTAATATCTTGAATATTATTATAGATAGAGATAAACTGTAAACAGCAATAATGTTCAGAAAAGTAAGATCTACAAATAAATCAACATGACAAAAATGGTCAGTTGGCCCCTTAAGGAGTTACAGCCCTCTACAGTCAATTTTTAACAATTTTCATAAATTTTGTAAATTTTTGTAAATTTTTAACAAAATATTTTCTTCTGTAACTAATGGGTCAAGTTCATTAAAGATGAAGATAATTGTAAGTAGCAAGAATGTTCAGTAAAGTAAGATCTACAAACACATCACCATCACCAAAACACAATTTTGTCATTAATCCATCTGTGTCTTTTGTTGAATATGCACATAGACCAAGGTGAGCCTCTAGTTTGAAATACTAAAGCTTTTCTTTCTCAGGCATAGATTACCTTACCTGTATTTGGCAAAACTTTTAGGAATTTTGGTCCCCAATGCTCTTCAACTTCGTACTTTATTTGTTTTTTTTTTTTTTTTTTTTTTTATCTTTTTTTGATTCGAGCGTCACTGATGAGTCTTTTGTAGACGAAACGCGCGTCTGGCGTATATGCTAAATTAAATCCTGGTATCTATGATGAGTTTATTTACAACCACTAGGTCGATGCCACTGCTGGTGGAGATTTATTTCCCCGAGGATATCACAAGCCCAGTAGTCAGAACTTTTTGTGCTGACATTAATTGTCATAGATATGGTTATATTTATAAATTTACTGTTTACAATTTTTTGAATTTTTGGAAATACTAAGGCTTTTCTTCCTCAGGCATAGATTACCTTAGCTGTATTTGGCAAAACTTTTAGGAATTTTGGTCCTCAATGCTCTTCAACTTTGTACTTTATTTGGCTTTTTTTAGCTTTTTTCGATTCGAGCGTCACTTATGAGTCTTTTGTAGACGAAACGCGCGTTTAGCGTATATACTAAATTTAGTCCTGGTATCTATGATGAGTTTATTTGTTGAGAATATGTAATTTTCAATTGCTGGACAAGAATCCAGCGTTTTATATCCCAAATTTATGTAAATAGGGTGTCTCTTTAAAAATCAACCATCATTAAAGAGATATCGACATCTATGTTTTCTGGAGAATTCGTCAAAGTCCTTCATAATGTTTCGTGTGGCATTTCTGTTCGAAGGGTTAATTATGAACTTTACACCTTTTGCAAGTAATAAGGTTTCGTGATCCGTCAAATTATGTCCCGATAAATTTTTCACAAATAATTTGGCATTTTTTACTAACTTGGTATGTAATTTACTCCTTTTATTGTTGTTGTTTTCTACAAGTTTATGTCGTACTTTTTTTGTTTTTAATAGTTCGTTTAAAGCGTCTGGTCATGTTGATTGTAAAGTAGTGAACTGATTCTGTGCACGTGCTATGTTAACCTCATTTCTCGTGTTACACAGCGATCACCTGCAGATAATGTTTAGGTCAGATTTGTGATAAAAATAGAATAACTTGCAGAAGGTTAATTAGGTGAATAGTTATGAATGAAATATCTGACCTCCTAAGATTTTTACATAGCGTAAATAATTGTAGTTTGTGGTTTTGCGTAATATAATTTTTTTTATACATTTTACATTTTTCTGCACATCCCTGAATAATAGATTATAATATAATTGATATCGTTGATTTTGTTACATTGCAAAGTGTATAGATATATGATTGTTGTAATCGATACTGAAATCTTGTTTGTTTATCTGTCTTTACTGGTATACTCTGCATTATAGTTAATGTGTGCAGGGTTGAGAGATATCCTATCGTTATCGTTTCGTTTTAGGGGTAATAAATAAGGTTTAATCATAATATGTACAGTGGTAGTTGATATGGCCAATATTAATATACTTTTCTTCATAAGTTGACTAGTAAATTTAAAATAATAAAATAAATACCAACATCTATCATAACATACAAGTTTAATGTTTTAATCTGGAGGTAGACTTACATTTGTATAGTGAATAATAGTCCAAAAACTAAGTAGGAACAAATAGCGTAATTTATTCAAATGCACAGTTTATCTTCTTCTATTTAGTTTGCCGGTAGATTCATGCCTGTTGTAGTAAGGGCGGTTTCGATCCCTATTAAAATTGTTGATGTTTCCCGATATTGAGTTCATTCTGTTCACACTTGTTCTGTATTCTTCCGTCCACTTGTTTTTAAGTTTAAGTAGTTCATCATTGAACTCGGTTATAGCCTTGTTACCACTTTCGGAACCCAAGTTTAGTTTTTTTGTATAGCTCCAGTTTAAGTGTGTGGGCATCGACGGTATAATTGGTAGTAAACTCCTTGCAGGATGCTGTTAGTTTTTCCAGGATATCCTGCTCAGATTCTTGACGTATAGTCTTTAATTTTCCCACAAAGAAGACCTTCGCTTCATTTGGTCCATAGAATGGTCTAAAGTCAATGTTTGTATTAAAAAATATGGGTGTTCTGGTAGATTCTTTTCTCATGGTATATTCTAGTGTAAGAATATGGTGTCTATTCTCAAGGATGGTGTTAATCGCTTTGATAGTTGCTCCTACTGTAGGTGTTGCATGTTGATTTGGAGATGTCAAGTCGATGTCGAAAAGTTTACTGGGTTGTTATTCTTAGTGGTATCCATACTGAGGGATTCTGCAAAGGCATGACCCTCTGGGTTAGAGGTAGTGTGAATTCACATTACTAAAAGACGTGTCACGGTACTTTTCTATCCCAAATTCATGTATTTGGTTTTGATGTTATATTGGTTATTCTCATCGGATTTTGTCTAATGCTTAGTCCGTTGCTGTGTGTGTTACATTTTATGTTGTGTCGTTGTTTTCCTCTAATATTTAATACGTTTCCCTCAGTTTTAGTTTGTTACCCCGATTTTGTTTTTTGTCCATAGATTTATGAGTTTTGAACAGCGGTATACTACTGTTGCCTTTATTTAGATGTTCTAATGTAAAGTTCATGTCAGTTTGGTCCATGTTTAATTTTTCTACTGCTACTGCTACTGCTACTGCTTGTTCTTTGTCTGCTTGAGGTTTTTCACACCAATAAAGCCGTCGTATTTTTGAGAAAGAGTTTGTTATTGTAGTGCCACATAATTCCAAGAAGTAATTTCAGCGAACTACGAAATTTTCAGGTTAAAATGTTGTATATGAGACACGTCATTCAATGATTAGGATATCACAGAAGCACCAGTTCTGTAGTTTGACAGTTTAAATGCTGTTTTATAGCGTTGTAATTTCATTTGTAAAAATTTGCGGTACAGATTCCTAACTGTGGTTTGTCATCTGTCATCTACTAAGATACGTAGTACACAGTTGATTTGACCAATAAATATAAATATGTGGGTATTTTATTTAAGCCGTCAGGAATTTTCATCTATGCTGTCAATCATTTGTGCAAACAAACTTCAAAGGCAATGTTTTGCATTAGAAAGCTCTTATTCTCAGATAAACTTAATATTTATCCACATTTAAAACTGTTTGAAAGTTGTTTAAAACCTATACTACTTTATTGCAGTGAAATATGGGCACTTAATATGTTAGTTAAAGATAATTCAAGTCTTGAATGTAGATATTTGTCTTTTTTACCATCAAAATTTCAAATAAAATTTGCTAAATATCTTGTTGGTGTGAAAAAAAAACTGCAGTAAACATAGCAGTTTTAGCAGAAATAGGTATGTTACCTATTGTTATTGATGCTGTTAAGGCTTCTGTTTGCTATTGGTACTATTTGATAAATGCAAAAAAAAAGATAGTTATGCTTCAAATTCCTATAAATGTAGTTTAAATTTAAATAATGGTTTTGCGGTCAAATTAAAAAATGCTCTTTCAAAAATAGGGTTTAATCATGTATGGGAAATCAAAGTACGTTCTCTAGAAAATGCCTTATAAATGCTGTAGGTAAAAAAATTAGCTGAAAGGTATACAGATTTCTGGAAAGACAGTCTTTTTAACGACAAAAAAAAAAAACCCTAATGGAAACAAATTAAGAATATACAGAAATTAAAAAAAGAATACAAATTAGAAGCTTTTTATTGATAGATTTAGATCGATACATGATATCAATTTTTTTAAAATAAGAATAAGTAATAGTTATCTAAATATTGAACAGGATAGACACCGTAAATTACCGTTGGAAAAAAATTATTTTCTCTCTGTAAAAAGGATGTAGAAGATGAATATCACTTTACTTTCAAATGTCAAATTTTAGAAAAATGTAGGCAAAATCTTTTTCAAGAAGTAGGGAATATAGTTCCAGATTTCACCAAAATGTCTGATGAGGAAAAATTTTCATTTATGTTTACTTTTAATGAGTATGACGTAACTACAATTATTGTCAAGGGAGTTAATGATTTATATGTATTAAGAAACAGCCTAGCTGATAAGAAAAACTAGTGGATGTAAAAAAAATATGACTATTTTATATTTTCTTATAGTATTTGTAATGGTATATTTTATACCAATTGCATTAATATGAATGTTTGTACTTGTACTTTCAAATTTGCAAAGGTATCACCTCCTCCAAAACATTTAAATATATATTCAATTTCTTATAAGAATATGAATGTTGTTTAAATTTAGCCGTGTTTAGATATTATATGTTTGTAATGATTGTCATGATTGTCTTGGTAACAATCCAATATTTGGATTTTACACCAATAAAACGATTTGATTTGATTTGATTTGATTTGATTTGATTGATTGATTGATTGTTGGTTGATTAACGTCCAGTGGCAAATATTTCATGCATATTCAGGACGAGAACAAGTTCACAATAAATACAATAGGTAGGTTGATATGATAGAGGCCATCTGGGATGATGGTCGGGGAAATTTGGACTGCCACTGGGAAATGAGGGTATCTTGGATAGTGACAGAAATTTTGTCTTGCAACAGGCCACCTACGGACCCCTCAAAAGAGTTGTTGCAAGGGTTCTTAACGTGCAAAGAGCGTGGCACTCTCTTTACACGAGGCATCGGATTTAACGTCCCCCTTCTGACCAGACGTGACTGCGAACTTGATACATCCCGCACAGCCAAACGGACGCCCCACTTCGGCAAGCGTTTTACTGCCGGTCGGGAGAAGACCAAGTGACCATATTTCTATACCCCAGTCACCCTTGGGATAATTTGATAAGTTTGAAGCAACTTGGGTGGTGTCCTGAGAAAGTTATGTATGAACGATGTTAATAAGTGATTTGGTAAAATGTCGGTTACAATCCAAAGACCACCAGTTTTGGAGTCCAATAATTAGGATATATGGTTATAGTTATATCTTTTGTTTTAAATGTACGTTTATATTTTTATTTCTAAGTACATTGTTGGGTTAGGTTGGCGGGACTAACATTGAAGTCCTTCGGGATCACTGCAAGCAGTGATTCGTGAGTAGGATGAGTAGCGGGCTAGGCCCAATCATAAAACTTTGGAGATGTCAAGTCGATGTCGAAAAAAGTTAACTGGGTTGTTATTCTTAGTGGTATCCCTACTGATGAATTCTGGCAAAGGCATGTCCCTCTGGGTTAGATGTTCTAATGTAAAGTGCACGTCACCTTACAAAAGGTGTAAAGTTCATAATTAACCCTTCGAACAGAAATGTCATACGAAACATTATGAAGGACTTTGACGAATTCTCAAGAAAACTTAGATGTTGATATCTTTATAATGATGGTAGAATTTACAAGAGACACCCTTTTTACATAAATTCGGGATATAAACCGCTGGATTCTTGTCCAACAATTAAAAATTACATATTCTCAACAAAAATAGAACTTAATAAGTCGAATGAAAATTAACAAACACACCACAAATATATCTGCCGAGGAATTGTCGGCTATTCGGAATCTAAAGAAAAATAATAACATTATAATACGTAAAGCAGACAAAAACTCAACATGTATTCTTGACAAAGACAACTATTTACGTGAAGGGTTAAGACAATTACATAATATGCATTACGAAGAAATTGTTGAATCCAAAAGTAAAGGAGGTAGCTGAAACGGCATTCAGTATTATCAGAGACCTACATAATGATAATTATATTGACAATATAACAGTCAAATATTTGAAAGAAAAGATCAATACAACTAAAGTAGGAAAATTTTATTTGTTGCCTAAAGGTACGTAAACTATCACAAAATACACTATCAGAAATGGAGAGAAAGCATTAGCGGGTATAGTCTGTTCAACCTTCCACAACACAATATGATACTAAGCTCACAAAAAATAAATCATAATCAACTAATATGTTATACAAAGACAACCGGTGTATGGTCCAATATAACATACGAAATAAAAAAAAAACATAAATAACACGCCAATATACAACTTATTGAGTCGACCACTGATGCAGCCGGACTAAGGCATTTTTTCCTCAAACACGGCAGAAACACTGGGCCTAACATTTATGCTCATGGGTGAGCTCGGATGTGCTATTTAAATACATGGAAACACAAACAATCATAAAATCTACACGCTTGTCTTTCTTTTTTCTTTTTTTTTTTATCTTCAATGTTCATCACATCAACTGTGGAATTTCTTTTTATCATCGGTCCTTCTCTACGATGATCTATTATTCGTGAAAAGAACAACCTAACACAAGACAATATTTTAATTGTGAAGTTTAGAAAAGTCATTCCTTCAAACCTTTTATTCCTATTATATTTGATGCGTTTCCCTCAGTTTTAGTTTGTAACCCGGATTTGTTTTTATCTCAATCGATTTATGAGTTTCGAACAGCGGTATACTACTGTTGCCTTTATATGTAACTAGAACACACCCGTGATATCGCGGGTCCGTGACTGAATTAAAGTATATAACTATGCGTATACCTTATTTTAGTATTGGTACTGTCATCTGATAAAGTCATGCAGGTTATAAGATGCACAGTTTTTTCTGCTTTCAAAATCTTTCTGTTTGTTCCCGTCGACCTGGCAGTTATCAATTATTGGTAATGTTAATTATTAGGAAAACAAAAGGGACTGAAATGGAGTATTTTTTAATCAACACCATTGTCCTATATTAGATATGAATAAAGTTGAATTCTTTGATTCGCTATTTTACGTCATGCCCGCTAACAAATTGAAAACTGTACCTATACGCCTTATTTTAAGTCCAGATTTTTAGTATTCGTATTGTCATCTTAGAAAGTCATACTGATTAAAATACTACAATAGGGAACAATGTGACAATGATTGAATTTAGTAGTGTCAACCCTGTGATTATGACCCGTGTATATAGCAAAATCCTAAATACACCGTTTGGTGGTACGCCTGTCAGATGCGGAACGTACAAATAAAGTAATAGGTAACAGGTGAATATACTATTGGTATCGGTATCGGATTCGACCCGGAACTTGTTAATCATTGGCAATATTGATTATGTGGAAAACAAAAGGGTCTGTACTGGTGTAATTTGTAATCAACACCATTGTCCTTTATTAGCTATACATAAAGTTGAGTTCTTTGATTTGTCGTTTTTACCCCATGACGGCTGACAAAAAAAAATTGGACCTCATTATTTTAGTATTATAGATACTGCTTGTAGAAAAGGCTAGATACTTTATGGCAGACTTCGGATGAACTGCAGTAGACATTTACACTATTCCAAAAAATGTCTTCATAAAAAACTTCGCATCGGGTAGTGAACACGATAAAGGTCGGTAGTTTTAAAAAGGTTTCTTATGGAAACAATGGCATTTCGCTTTTAAGTATTCTACGCAGATTTTCGTTATAAATAGTAAGAAATAAAAAAAAAATGCTGAGGTAATCCTAAAGTATTAGAAGGTATTGCATAAGTAGATAAAAGGCAAATAAAATATACAGATTATCTGTCTGAATAGATTATTGAAGGAAATCATACGACAATCTTCTCATTAATTATATTGCAATATTTGCCAATACTGATACTCTAGATGTGTTTCAGAGGTTTGTGTGTCTTCGGGTCTCTATCTCCTACTCTCTATGTCTAGCATTGAATCAAGCATATGAAGTTGCAATTCTAGTACATATAGATGTCAAAGATTCCTCAATATCAATGACCACCCAGACCATAATAGTTATTTAAATTAGTATATGTAATTCAAAAAGAACAATAAAGTTGTGATCTATTTTTAATATGTCTTCAAATGATAGACTTATTTTCCATATCCTTTTCCGCCATAACCGCTGCCTCCTCCTCCATAACCACCGCCACCTCCGCCATAACCTTTGCCACCATAACCTCCTCCACGGCCACCACCGTATCCACCTCCTCCATAACCGCCACCTCGTTTTCCTCCATAACCGCCGCCGCCTCCATATCCACCTCCACCGCGACCATAACCTCCTCCGCCGTATCCTTTACCTCCGTATCCACCTCCTCGACCGTATCCTTTACCTCCGTATCCACCTCCCCCGCCATATCCACCTCTTCCTCCGCCGCCATATCCTCTTTTACCATATCCTCCTCCACCGCCGCCATATCCCCCGCCGCCGCCACCATACCCGCCTGCATAAGCACAAGCAACAAGGGCTAACAGGGTTAGAAGAATAAAGGTTCTCATCGTGGTAGCTGAAAAATTAATCAACAGAAAAGATGACAAATAAATAGATTTGTAACGCATTAAGAAATATCAGATATGGCATAGCTTCTAATATCTTATGTTTTAATTCTTACTCAAACGAAATAACGATAAAGGTTATCAAAACATATTTTTGAATAAAAAAAAATATAAAATATTAACTGTAAAAAAAAACAACTAGAAACACAAAATGTTTCAATAAATTCATTACAGAGTAGGAAATATCAAAAGCAATTTCACATTTGAAATCCAATAAATCATTGTGTTTTGACAGCATTAGCAATTTATATAATAAGGAATGGACAGACGTTATATCTAAACAGTTTTCAGACAACAGTTGATACCTGTCTCTTTATTAGGTGTATACCCAACATCCTGGGCTGAAGGTTGTATTATACCATTATTTAAAAAGAAAAACGCTGCAAGTGACCCTAATAATTATATAGGAATAATGATAGCAGGTGCAATTGAAAACTTTTTAACAGAATTTAAAGTTAACGACTAGACAGATTTCTTCAGGAATATACTAGTATCATATATAAAAGTCAATCTGATTTACAAAGGAAGCCAGAAAGTAAAAACCATATGTTCATACTAAACTGCCTCTAAGCAAATACTGCCTTTTCAAATGAAGATTGACTGATTGCATGTTTTGACGATTTTCAGAAAGCATATGATACTGTTGTGCATAGACCAATTGAAATTAATCTACTTCAGACTGGGGCTCGGTCTTACGTTTAGAAAAATTTCATGAGTATCATGCTAAACATATTAAAATCAAGTCATAGATTTTCTCAATCAAATACTGACTTATTCAAGACCCATTGGTGGCCTTCGGTTGTTATCTGCTCTTTTGTCGGGTTGTTGTCTGTTTGACATATTCCTCAAACATTTCCATTCTCAATTTTATTATCCAAGATATTTATGAATGATTTACAAAACCGATTTGTGAGGTAAAAGAAGCCTGGACAATGTTGATGATAAAGATTCGCATTGTTTAATGTATGCTGATGATATTGTTTTATTATCCAGATCAGCAAAAGGGCTACATGATGAATTGAATATGCTTAACAGTTTTTGCAAAGATTGGTTTTTCAACAAGGATTTTGAGATTTTGAACAAGGCAGACTGACAAGTTAAGCAGAAATTCACATTATAGAATATAAACCTTGATTGTGTTTCAAAATAGAAGTACCTGATTTATATTTAAGCTCATTGGGACTCACTTAGGTGTGCTAAAAGTAAAACTATACAAGAACTCCTTTAAATCATAAATAATTATCAATTGAGGAAATATTCTAAAATTGTATTACTGAATCTGCACATTCAAACAATAATTTGTGTTTTGATCACACTCTTTACTCAAAATGTTAGATGGAAGATGCATGTTATGTAACTTTCAAAAATATAAATTCAGATTTACCCCTTAAGAAACTTCACATAAAATTATTATGCTTTGGGTGTTCCAAAAACTACAAATGTCTAAACGAATTATAAAATAATAAAAGGAATGTTATCGTAGTGAATTTAGGAAGTAATTTTTCTCTATCCAAAGGGGCATATGAACGACCTAAACACTTCACCAAATTAATAAAACATCATGTGTAGGTATAGGTGTCAGACAACCAATTAAAAATCCCAATCTGTTCAACCAAATTTTGCAATTTTCACAGCTTTCTAAATATTTTAACCTAAGTTTAACGTCATAGAAACTAGGTATATCATCAATTGTACATGTCTCAACTTTCTACATGTCAATTTTCAACCCATGTTTAAAATCTTCTATGAAAGAATTGCCTTCGGGAAAATAACTACTAAAACAAAAACCCTGGTTTTCTGGTAAATTAATATACTATGTAGCGCATTAATCATGAATTTGTAATACAAAGCAATAGACAAGTGAATTTTGGCTCAAAATGGTCTAAACATATTTCGCTTTCACCAACAGTTTCATTTCTGCAAATTGTTGGTTAGTTTAAGTAAACAATGACATCAAAAGCACTATTTTGTGTCTGAGTAGGGCTACGTTCTAAATTAGAGGGAGTATTTACTGGTCTGACACCTAAAACATATATACTAGTATACATAAATCAAAGATTAGTTTTGAGAAAAACTAACATTGATGGACAAATTGGAACTCAGAAGAAGTTTTACAAGGCTATAGGTTAAAATATCAAGGTTTTCTGCTACACAGCAGAATACGAAATAAATGAACTTTAAATTTGTTAAGGAACCCTTTCGGCTAGCCTACTTTTTACATATCTTTATATTACACTATGTATTATTATTTTTGTTTTATATTATACAATCCACCACACTTGCATTGGGTATTACAAAAACGTAGGCTGCTTCAAAATTAACTTCAGACAAGTATATGTCACTTGATTTCGTTGAATGTTATTTGTTTTAATCTCAGATTATACGGTTATTACCATATTACATGTGTATGCCCTTTCGGGACCCTAGATTGGAATAGAAAATATTTTTTTTCTTATTCTTCTATAAGCACTAAAAGAAAATTTATGAAAACTAACTGAATTTACTGCATACATTTTTTCTTTTCAGAAATGTATTCTTGTAGAGTAAAACTTTGGTTGGCATGCTTGCCTTGTTCATATAAACGTTTACCTAAGCTTTGTAGTCAAGATTGACATATTCAAACAGCATATATTGACATAGTTAAACCTGTTTATATTATATTATAGTTTCAGTGGAAGTTATCCAAATTACAATTGTACAACAAAACTAAGAAAGCTAACCAAAGTGTTGCTCTGTTTGCATTAGAAAATAAGCTCTAACTGTTGTGCATTAATTACTGAACAACTTACCTTTAGTTTGGAGACTGGTGAGCTGTGCAATATTTTGGAACTCAGTCCATTTTATTTATACACAAATTCGTTCCAGCACATGCACGGTACTAGCTCAAAATTTGCGACATGCATTGCCTAAAGATATTTGGAAACACGAATGTAATTAAGGAAGTCTACACGACATATCTCTATTATGATCGAAGGAAGATTGTTAAAAATTAGATTTGGTGTTTAACTTGTCCCTGGACTGTGTGTTTGTACTTTCTGGTTCATGTACTCCACTGATGTCCTTTACAATACTTAGGACCATTTAATTGGCATAGAACTTCAAATGGATCAGTAAACCATTATATACTTTATTCTTTTTGAAAAGCGGAATATAAAAAAGGAATTCCAAATTAAATAAATACCTTACTTACACGCTATTCAATAGGTTTCATCATGGAAGCAATGTATAAAGGGAGCTGTGGAATGATTGACCACCAGAGTTTAAAGTGGATGCCAGCAACATTTGGTCACTGTTAACCATTAAAACGAGATAACAAAAAGCCAAATTTACGAAACCCCAATATAACATAAGTAATCAAAGACAACCACTGACTTTCAGTATTAAAACAAAGACAACCAATGACTTTCAGTATTAAAACAAAGACAACCACTGACTTTCAGTATTAAAGCACAGACAATCACTGACTTTCAGGCCCCTGAAATGAGACAGACATTTACATAATGTGGCGAGGTTAACATGGTTGTGGTGTATACTCTTTTATCTGACAGCTGTTTATCTGAGGGAGGAGCTGTCTATCGTTAGTTTTTATTATTAAATTTATTCCATTATTTCATTTTTTCATGTTGGGGCATTTAATCCCCTACCTTACGATGTTTTACGATGTTGAAGGCTGTACGGTGGCTTATGTCTTGCTTACTACCACTTCATTTTGACTCTGGTGGATAGCTGTCTCATTGACATAATACAACATCTCCCCATTTTTGCATTGTGAGTGATCAAATCTCCCAAACATGGGACCATGGTGCAACTTAACACAACATAAAACAAACTGTAATCAGTTGAAAAGATATATACCTCCGAATATTTATAACCAATAAAACAATAAGAACGGACTAAATTACTAAGTTTAGACGCAATCCGTAATTAAAAGTACAACGATGGGAAATGACGCGTAGATTTAAAGTGCAGCTATAGGACCTTTTTTCTATTATATATTCACTTGCCAATTCTGACAAAATATTCCAAAAAGATCAAATATTTCTGTTTTGTAGCATTCTATTTTCGTAATTAACATTTAGATCTTTATTGTATTATTTCTTGTCGATTGTATTAAATTATAATAATTATTGAAATAATTCAGAACCAGAACATTAAACATATTTATTTTTATTAACATAACATCCCTCTAATTAGTAAGTCAATTTTTATGTTCAATGTATGGCACAAACTTATCAAGGGCTAATTTAAAAGGTCGCGTCGTCTTCTAATAGTGTGAGAACAAAATACGAATATCATGTGTCGCCTTTTATTCAGCGGATATTAAGAAAAGACAAATATTATGTTGTTGTGTAATGACTTAATTGTAAGTGTGTAATAAAATTGAGAATGGAAATGGGGAATGTGCCAAAGAGACAACAACCCGACCATAGAAAAAAACAACAGCAGAAGGTCACCAACAGGTCTTCAATGTAACGAGAAATTCCCGCACCCGGAGGCATCCTTCAGCTGGCCCCTAAACAAATATATACTAGTTCAGTGATAATGAACGCCATACTAATTTCCAAATTGTACACAAGAAACTAAAATTAAAATAATACAAGACTAGCAAAGGCCAGAGGCTCCTGATTTGGGACAGGCGCAAAAATGCGGTGGGGTTAAACATGTTTGTGAGATCTCAACCCTCCCCCTATACCTCTAGCCAATGTAGAAAAGTAAAGTATTTTTTAATATTCAACTTTTTCCCTATTGATTTTCTGCATGCACTCTAATTTATTTAAAACCATGCTTAGATTGTTCTAAAAGAATAACAAAGTTTTACTACTAAATAGTAAGAAATCTATCAAATGTGCTTAATAGTGACATGGTGATTATCTGACTTGGAAACTGTAAGAGCTTGATATATGGTTAATAGTTTTTATTGACCTATAAATATCTTTGATTTTGTATTGTTGCTGTATAATTGACGTTAGGGTCTTTTGTAGAGGTTTTGATTATAATTGTTTTACTACAAACTGTTTCATGACAAGATCAAGAAACGTGTTATGATTGTATTTCAGTTAATCGTCAAAATCTGTAAGTTGCATTATTTCGTTTCTGATTATGATCATTTGTAAACACAATAGGTTTATTGGCTACTCCTTCTTACAAAAGGGCCATTGGTAAATAGAATCTCTAATCATTACGTCTGGTGTTTGGTGTTCGTTTTACTCTCCTGTTCCTACAAACAGCTGTCAGTCCTAGATATCTTAAAACAGGAAAATACAAATTCATTAAAAAAAAATCAGTATATAGAGTGAAGAAAGACAGCCTGAGCTGAAAATTCTCATTAAGCATATTTCGTACAGATTTTTGACACGTACATTAAAATTGCTTTAAATAACAACTTTGTTATTAATTTGACCATTCAGATGTTTGACGAGTGCCAATGATTTTAGTGGTACAACAGATGATATGAATGCCACTGCTGATTTTTGTTTTTATGTTTACGATTATACTCGCTTCTTCTGTACAAAACAAATAATCCTAATATGTTATATGCCTTTAAAAACCAATGGATCTCTGGAACCGTCCGAGATATGTCATTTGCGAGTTCGGTTTACCGAAAATATCACACCAGCAATATCCCACATCAGCACAAACCACGTCAATACTATTTCAAGTCTGCACAAACCTGCATCAATTATATTTCAATCAGACATTACATAATTTTCTTGCAAATCCCAAGTTTGTTTATCCCCAGGCATATATAGTCTAGTCAGATTTGACATGCATTTTGGAATTTTTTGGTTAAAACTACACTTTCAATGCTTAATTGTCTGGCCTTGAAATCGTTTTGATCGACTTACGAGTCAAGTGTTTAGGAATCACACGTCTGGCGTAAAGATTAAAAGCCTGTTATCATTGATAGATTTATACATGTATCAATATTATTTCTGTCATCATAAACCTAAATCTCACCAAATCATAAACCTAGAATATTCCCGGCATTTTAGAACTGTGGCCCTTATTGAATTAATACTTAGCCTGTAGAAGATGAAAATGCATATAAACTCAAATTTCTTTTATTGATATTACATCATGCATTTGATTTTCAATTCTAAGTTGTGGTGTGTTCAGTTTGAAAAGAATTCTGCTCATCAGGCGTTATTAACCGTCTAAAACTTGCAGTGAGATTGTGAGTTTTTTCGTTCTGTGTTGCAGGCCTAATTGGGACTTTAAAATGAAGAAGAGCAATATAAGTGATGTTCTTTTGCTTTCTGTGTTGTTTTTTTCTGTGAATTAACTGGTTTTGTTTCATGGATAGATACTCCATGTCTTTTCTAGTCTATTAATCATAGATAAAGAAAAACGTAATAATACATAATCACTGTGACATTTACTTAGTAAAGAATAAAGAATATCAAATGAACAGAGAATGAATAATTTTGATTTAAGTGAAATTTTATATATCTGTCTTATTGTTTAAAAATAATAAAAGGGTGCATTGTATTTCAAACTAATGTCCCAGAACACTGATTAAATTGTGTAAAATAGAAAGAAAGGTTAACGAGTATTTAATGTTAAAAATTGTCATACGTTAATTCATTCTCATAACGTGAATACTAACTTGTTGTCAAGTGTGTTTAACTATCAAATTCGGATACATATTTGAGATATAGAAACATCCATTTAACGTAATCAAAAATATCTATGGCTCACAGATTCCGATCAACTTACGGAAGTATATCTTTGAAGGATTTGAAAAATATTTACAGTGGCCCTGAACGTGTGAATAGAATAGAACTAGCATGTCAAGAATCTAAACTAAATCGAAAGTTAGAAAAGAGAGAAAAGATGATAGAGGAAGTCAACAAAATGACATTTGAAAAGAGATATAGGAAAAGGCTTAACGACTATGTACCGGAATTTAAAACCTATTTACCAAAAGCTCCAGCTTTCAGGGAGGCAGATAACACACAAGTAGACGAGATTGTGGGGAGGTTATATAAAACACAAGAGAGACGACCAAGAAAGTCTGCCAAAAGTTGTGACAGTAAACAAAGTCGATCTAGCAACAAATTGACTTATTCGGAATCGGAATTGAACATGGTTTATGAACGATTACACCAAGCGGAAACACAGACTTTTCGTAATCGACAAGTTTTTCGCTGAGTGAACATTTAGTTTGTTGAATATTTATAATTTTTGCATGGAGGTGCAATAAAAGGAAAATGTATTCATATGCTTGTATTGATGTTTTAGAAAGGTGGGAAGATAACTAAGGGGTATCAGCACCATGACGGAAAAGAAAACTGAGTAAAATACAAACAACTCAGTCACAAAACACAAATGATTAAAAACTATAGATTGAGAAACTCAAACCCAAAGAATTCCGGGGTAATCCCGGGTCCACTGGAAAGGTAAACGTTGAATTAGGGAATAATTGAAGTTTTACCATTAATAAGTATTATCAGAGAGACCATGGTACTGTAACGTTTAGTCTAATTTGGTTTTGTATGAGGTGTAATTGTTACTTTTAAAATATTGATTTTGCAGGACTGTTTTACCGAATAAATCATACACATTATATAGTTCACTACATTATCCAATCTTATTTTATATGGTAAACAAGCACCTGACGTGGTGATCGTGCTGTAGCGTAAGATGCGGGCGGTACATTTTGTATTCCCAGTTGCCCTAAAGTGATTGTTTATTATGCTCTAAATGTTTCACTAACAAGCGTGCCGTCTTCTAGTATGAAGTGAAACACTGATGTTCAAAACGTGCGGTTTTGCGGTAGGAACTACATAACAACATGTTATGCAATCAAGTAAAAGTGCTTTATGTATTTCACGCTTGGTAAATTAGTGAGCACTTTTCAATTTTCATTTTTTCCATTACTAATGTTTCATACCAGTTAGAATTAAACAAAAGAAATGGAACTCTTTGTTTGAGAAGGTAAACAAGCTAAAGCAATGGTGCTATGTGGACAAAACCTCCGATTATATTCTCAACATCTTCACTAAGGTTATGACTATATCACCAGAACGGCACCAAGGTTATGACTATATTACCAGAACGGCATTTAAAAAAAAAAAGAGGTGGAAGATACCAAAAGGACATTTAAAACAAACAAGTCCAGGGGGGACAAACAAGTCCAGGGAAAAAAACAAGTCCAGGGGGAACAAACAAGTCCAGGGGGGAACAAACAAGTCCAGGGGCACAAACAAGTCCAGGGGGAACAAACAAGTTCAGAGGGAACAAACAAGTCCAGGGGGAACAAACAAGTCCAAGGGGAACAAACAAGTTCAGAGGGAACAAACAAGTCCAGGGGGACAAACAAGTCCAGTGGGAACAAACAAGTTCAGAGGGAACAAACAAGTCCAGGGGGAACAAACAAGTCCAGGGGGAACAAACAAGTTCAGATGGAACAAACAAGTCCAGGGGAACAAACAAGTCCAGGGGGAACAAATAAGTCCAGGGGGAACACACAAAAGTTCAGAGGGAACAAACAAGTCCAGGGGGAACAAACAAGTCCAGGGGAACAAACAAGTCCGGGGGGAACAAACAAGTCCAGGGAGAACACACAAAAGTTCAGAGGGAACAAACAAGTCCAGGGGGAACACACAAAAGTTCAGAGGGAACAAACAAGTCCAGGGGGAACAAACAAGTTCAGGGGGAACAAACAAGTCATGGGGAAACAAACAAGTCCAGGGGGAACAAACAAGTCCAGGTGGAACAAACAAGTCCAGGGGGAATACACAAGTCTAGGGGAACAAACAAGTCCAGGGGGAACACACAAGTCCAGGGGTACAAACAAGTCCAGGGGAAACAAACAAGTCCAGGGGGAACAAACAAGTCCAGGGGCAACAAATTACAAAACTATGTCAACCACGACAAAACCATTCCAAACTCAGTCCAGGGGGAACAATTTACAAAACCATTTCAACCATGACAAAACAAATCAAAACTCAGTCCAGGGGGAACAAATTACAAAACCATGTCAACCATGGCAAAACCAATCAAAACTCAGTCCAGGGGAACAAATCACTAAACCATGTCAACCATGACAAAACGACGAAAATATTAACAATTCTACAAGACACTATATAGAAAATGAAAAACTCTTGGATATCAAGTAGTTTATTCTCGATATGTTGTATCCGTGGTCTCTTGTGATATCTTGTGATATTTTGTGGTATCTTCTTATAAGTCTGATTTGGAGATGTCACAATTGAGAAAAAGGGGACTAACAAGTGGTATATAGGGACTAACAAGTGGTATATAAGGACAAAAAAATGGTATATAGGGACTAAAAAGTTGTATATAGGGACTAACAAGTGGTATATAGGGACTAAAATGTGGTATAAAGGGACTAACATGTGGTATATAGGGACTAATATGTGGTATGAAGGGACTTTCATGTGCACATAGAGACTTTCAAGTAGTATATAGGGACTTTCATGTGGTATATATAAGTACTTTCCCTTTTGAGATTTCCTCGGAGTTCATTTTTTTTTTTTTTTTTTTTTTTGTGATTTTTCCTTTTTACAACAATTGTAACATGTCCTTGGTCATCTTTGAAAGAGATATTCCAAAACGGAAAGGTCCACGGAACGGTCAACCAACTAATGATTGTTCCGAAAAACTTTCGAATGGATGATTTCAACTTCCTACCCATGGAAATCTCTTCTTATTGTAAGCAGCAATCAAATAAATCATAATAGGAAACGTACGCTTTAGAATATCATACCAACTGGGAGATTAATACTTTAGATGCAGACGCTGCTGGAATGTTGCTACATGGAAACAAAAAAATCACAATTCGGAAGCTAATATTGACCCAATTGTCATAATTTTTTATCTCGATCGACCATCATTATCAATTTATAGATTTAAGTCAATGTTTAAAACATCAAATGTGGAACTTTTTTTAATGGAAATTGAAAGGAACAACCTACCACAATATATAATTTTCATTCTGGCAAGATACTTCCTGGCAGACACCGGATGAATTGCAGTAGTTTAATAATTTTGTTCATTCCAACCTCTCTATATGTGGACAGGTTGTTAACATCAAGCAGTCAAAATTATGGATCCAAAGGACACACACCATTTACACTATCCCGAGAAGTGTTATTATACAAACCTTCTTATCAAAAGTGACACGATAAATGTTTAAAGTTGTACATAGGTTTCTTATGGAAACAAGGAGATTTTTCATTTTTTTAAAAGTCTTCTTCGTAGATTTTCAAAATAGATAGTAAGAAACTTCAATAAAAAATGGCTGAGGTAATCTAAAAATATTAGAATGTAGTGTATAAGTAGGATATAGGCCGATACAAAATATTACAATGTAGTGCATAAGTAGGATATAGGCCGATACAAAATATTAGAATGTAGTGCATAAGTAGGATATAGGCAGATACAAAATATACAGACTAGTTGTCTGAATAGATTAGTGAAAGAAAGAAATCCTTCGATCATTATCTATTCCACCACTTCCGCAATTAACTTTGCCTCTAAAGCCGACAATACCGCGTCGTCCGCTATTTCCTCTACCACCGCCGCTATTTCCTCCATCACCACCGCCATTTTCTCCACCACCGCCGCCATTTCCTCCACCAATGCCGCTATTTCCTCCTCCATCGCCGCCATTTCCTCCACCACCGCCGCTTTTTTCTCCTCCACCGCCGCCATTTCCTCCTCCACCACCCCAATATCCTCCGTATCCTCCTCCACCACCCCAATTTCCTCCGTATCCTCCTCCACCACCACCATATCCTTCGTTTCCTCCTCCACCGCCGCCGTTTCCTTCTGCATCGCCGCCATTTCCTCCACCACCTCCGCCATTTCCCCCTGCATTGTCGTTATTTCTTCCACCACCTCTGCCATTTCCCCCTGCATTGTCGATATTTCTTCCAACACCTCCGTCATTTCCCCCTGCATTGTCGTTATTTCTTCCACCACCTCCGCCATTTCCCCCTGCATTGTCGTTATTTCGTCCACCACCTCCGCCATTTCCTCTTCCACCGCCCCAATAACCTCCGTATCCTCCTCCACCACCGCCGTTTCCTCCTCCACTGCCCCAATAACCTCCGTAACCTCCGCCGTTTCCTCCTGCATCGCCGCCATTTCCTCCACCACCTCCGCCATTTCCCCCTGCATTGTCGTTATTTCTTCCACCGCCGCCGTTTCCTCCTGCATCGCCGCCATTTCCCCCTGCATTGTCGTTATTTCTTCCACCACCTCCGCCATTTCCCCCTGCATTGTCGTTATTTCTTCCACCACCGCCGCCGTTTCCTCCTGCATCGCCGCCACTTCCCCTTGCATTGTCGTTATTTCTTCCACCACCTCCGCGATTTCCTCTTCCACCGCCCCAATAACCTCCGTATCCTCCTCCACCGCCGCCGTGTCCTCCTGCATTGCCGCCATTTCCTCCACCACCGCCGCCATTTCCTCCTCCACCGCCCCAATATCCTCCGTATCCTTTTCCACCGCCGCCGTTTTCTACTGCATTGCCGTCATTTCCTCCACCACCGCCGCCATATCCTCCTCCACCGCCCCAATATCCTCCGTATCCTCCTCCACCACCGCCATACCCACTATTACTACCTGCACCATAGGTACAAGCAATAAGGGCTAACATGGTAAGAAGAATAAAGGTTCTCATCTTTGTTCCTGAAAAATTAATCAACATAATAGATGACACACAAATAGATTTTAATTGTATCAGCAAAAATCAGATATAGCATATACTACTAGTATCTTATGTTTTAATTCTTACTCAAACAATCTAACAATAAAGGTTATCAAAAAATATTTTTCAAAAAAAAAATTACAAAATACAACTGTGAAAAACTAAAACAGTTAAACACAGTTTTTTTTTAAATAAATTGGACCGTGTAGATACAGAGTATGAAATATCCAAAGTAATTTTCGAAATTCATTAAATCATCATGTTTTAGTAATAATATGATAAGGAATTGACAAGATTTACCATCTAAAAGGTTTCAGACAATATTTGAAACCCGCCTCTCGTCAGATGTAAGTGTGTGTATACTCAACTTCCTGGGCTGAAAGTCATTTTATACCATTTTTTAAATTCAACAATACAAGTGACCTTAATAATTATAGAGGAATTAATAGTGGAATCGAAAACTTTTTATCAGAATTTTAAGTTAACGACTTGACAGATTTCTTTATTCAAAAGCATGTTGACTGTTTGCCTGTTTTGTTGACTTTCAGAAGGCATGTGGTACCGTTATTCATACAGCAATTTAAACAAATAATCTACTAAAGATTGGAGCACGATCTTATATTAGTTCTATAATATGGTCAACAGTCTGTATGAAATTAATACATCATGCGAAAAATATCAAAATCAAGTCAAGTGTTTTTCTCTATTAAATACTGGCGTCAAACAAGGTTACAAATTTAGTCCTGATATTTTCAAGATATTTATAAATGATTTACTAGAACTACTTGTCAATGAGAATAAGCCCTGTTATAATTTATGACAAAGATTCTAATTGTCTAATGTATGCTGATGATATTATTTTATTATCTTGAAAGATCGGCAGGAGTTTCAAAGTTAACTGACATTGACAATTTTTGCAAAAATTAGTGCCTCAACAAGAATTTTAATTTTCAAAATATCAGGCAGAGAAGTTATACAAAAATTCACATTTCAGAATATAAACCCGGAATGTGTTTCAAAATACAAGTACCTGATTATATACAGTTAGTTAGATCTTGTAATAAATATCGGAAATATTTTTTTTCACTAAATCTGAAGGTAGATTGGGGCCTTAATTTAAATCCATATTTTTTTTTAATAATTTTTTAAAAAGTGTTGGTCAGCCGTCTTTTTTACGCTACAGGTTGTGCTATATTGTCAGCAGTATGGAAAACCCTATTGTTGGTAATTAAAGGAAAACAACACCATAGAAATTTCAAATAGAATATCAGAAATATATATAATAATATGCTTTCAGATAATTATACTTTAAGGATGTACTTATGTGAGATTTTGGAATTTGTGTCAGATGTTCGGACTCCTTGGTGTTTTCCATACGATACAAGGTACAATATTTTGCCTCATAACACCCATTAATCTTTTCATATAAGACTTAATAGCTCATGAAAGGTCATTTAACAAAATTTGAGCTGATTCTTGATTTTCTTTCTTTTGTTTTGAGACCCAAATAATACCAATGCAATATAAGGTAAAAGTCCGAGTCAGCCTTTTCATTGATTTATTTAATTTCACCTAAGTACATCCTTTATAAACGTTCCTGTGTCTGAGTTATTTCCCCTTATGTGGCAAAGTTTTAAAAAATGTATCAAACATAATAATCTGTTTTTGTTAAAAACAGTTCAAAAATATGATAAAACACAATATTTTCTATATCAACATAAAAAGTCTTACACATGAATTGCATACTATTCTTGAAATTTACACATCTCATTTAAGATCTAGACCGATTGTTAACCGCAATTACAAAATCAAAGATGGAGGAAGACACCAAAGCTACCATAAAATCAAAACAAGTGTTATCATTTCCATACAAAAGATATCTTTCGAAAAATTGTATTCCGGTATACACCTTGAGAAACTTCACATAAAATTTAACAAATTTATACTTGGGATACATCAAAGAACAAAAAATGTCGCAGTGCTATCTGAACGATGTCCAATGTTAAGTGTATTTTTATACATTCAAAGGGTTGCTATTGGGCTAGAGAATGAAGGAAGTCATTTTACTCTATTTAAACAATCCGTTATTCGATTTTTAAGGATATGAATTTTAACATGGAAGCAATTTGGGTACTCCTCATAACAGAATCATGAACGAGTTGGTTGGAGGTCTATTAAAACCCATTTTTTAATGATTCAGTATAGATTCAAAATTGATTGATGGAACCATAAAGTGAAAAATGATACATCTACAAAATAAACACAGAATGGAATCTTTTGTCTGGAACATAAATAAACGTAGGTGAAAAAACTGTCAAAATAGGTGCAATTTGGGTACCCTCACGTTAAATAGAAAACTAAAAAAAATCAAATCTTACCTATATTTTCCGAATCTGCTTTGTTTGGATCTGTAAAGTTTCAGATTACTGATGATAACAGCTTCGTTCTTTATTTAACAACCCGGAGACTGCCCCAGGCTTATGATTTAACCGACTAATGAAATTTAATTTAGTAACTTTAAACAGAAAAAAATATACGCACAATTTAATAATGCCGAACCAGCTATATACCACTAACTAAAGATTATAATCTATAATATGTAAAAAAAAATATGCTGTCTTTGAATTCAAACTAGTTTCTAGTATGTACAGTCTCTTAAGGGAGTACGCAGCATCCTTTTTTTCAAAAACAGATCTGGCTGGTTTAAAGTCATAAGAAACGAGTGACCGGTGAAAAATAATGTTCAAATTCTTGAACCAATGCATACAAACATCATAAACTTAGTCTTCTGTGCACGATTTTATTTTTATTTTTTTAAATTTTGGGTCCTCATGCTCTTCAACTTTGTACTTGTTTGGCTATACAACTATTTTGATCTGAGCGTCACTGATGAGTCTTATGTAGACGAAGCGCGCGTCTGGCGTATTAAATTATAATCCTGGTACCTTTGATAACTATTGACACCACTGGGTCGATGCTACTGCTGGCAGACGTTTCGTCCCCGAGGGTATCACCAGCCCGGTAGTCAGCACTTCGTTGTTGACATAAATATATAATATTGTGGTCATTTTTATAAATTTCCTGTTACAAAACTTTGAATTTTTCGAAAAACTAAGGATTTTCTTATCCAAGGAATAGATTACCTTAGCCGTATTTGACACAACTTTTTTTTAAATTTATGGACCTCAATGATTTTCAACTTTGTACGTGTTTGGCTATACAACTATTTTGATCTGAGTTTCACTGATGAGTCTTATGTAGACGAAACGCGCGTCTGGCGTATTCAATTACAATCCTGGTACCTTTGATTTTTTTCGCATAAATTTCGTTTTTAAACTTTTTAAGCTTTAGAAACAAGAATTACGACAAGCCAAGTCCAGTTAATTCCTGTTTCCTAGCAAATTCAGATAGAAAGTAAAAGTACAGACAGAAGGGAGAGGGGGGATGTAGTTTTCAGGCAAAGTACTAATTTGTTATATTTCACATGGAATGATATACATGTAATCTCGTAATTAATATTTACATGTAACCCCTTTGCCGTAGGAATTAATCATTCAATTTGGTCATTCTGTCGAGCATGCTTTCAATTTTATCTGATAAATCATACTGTAACACATTTATATTTATGTCTACCATCTGTTTTTATTATACTGTTATTCCCTAGATAAGGAGACATCCATTTGCTATTTTTATACTAGGCAATGCGCTATACAGAGAGACACATACGTGGACACTCATGTCACCACATATCTCAACTTTGGCTCCTCTCAAAGTCCAAAGTATGTATTTCATACTTAAATAAAAATACATAAATAAGTAAGCAATGAACGTGGTTGTTAAATGTGATATACGCTTTTTTCTTATCCCAGGAATAGATTACCTTAGCCGTATTTGGCACAACTTTTTGAAATGTTGGGTCCTCAATGCTCTTCAACCTCGTACTTGTTTGGCATTATAACCATTTGGATCTGAGCGTCACTGATGAGTCTTATGTAGACGAAACGCGCGTCTGGTGTATTACATTATAGGCTTGGTACCTTTGATAACTATTTAGTGCTTCTTTGTTAAATATTTGTTTGTTTTTGTTGTAATTAAGATTGTGACAACGTATTGACTGCTCTACCCCTATTTTGACATTTTTACTTATTAAGTCCGTTTGTTTTATTCACGTAAGGTTGTCAATATAATGGAATTTGATACAACTCTCATACAAATCTGATAACAAATGTATGTGCTGCAACTCATATACATCCGTCTGCTGTAATTAAAAAGGAAAACTTGCTAAATATTCTGTCTGGAACTTCGAGGAAACGGTTGACGGTATAAACTTTCTCCTTGACTACATTTACTGTACTTCGTTTACCTTGATGATATTTTCACTTTAAATATTCACAGGAATAAGTCTAGTGTTAACAGCAATAATTGTCCTTTTCTGGATGTGGATGTTTCTGTTTCAAACTGTGAACTCAGTGTATACAAATATTTTCTACAAAAGAAGCAATTTTTTTGTAAACAGTTATTAATTTTCCGTTTTGGAGCGATGCCTTTTCTTTTGTCTTTTCTTTTTTGTTGAGTATACTTTCCACGCCATTTACTCTGCCCTTGCTGTGGAGACGTTTTAGATTCCAATGAACGCAATCTTTATATAATTAGTCAATTAACATATATTATTTTAAACTTTTACTTAACTTTTCCATAGATAAAGAGATTAAGTTTGGAAATTTTTTGTTTCACTGTAGAATTTTTCTGAAAAACTCTAATCTGTTCTTAAACGTGTTTAAAGTTGTGTCTTATATGCTGTTTCAATATTTGACCACTCACAAAACATACTACTTCTTCCTAAGCGACGATTTTGATTCTCTTGAGATAACGTTTAACGAGTTTTTTTTATATTTCTTATGTTGTGCCCAAGTGTCACAGGTAGGCGAGTAGTTTTCTTGCTTTCTTAATTGACTATAACATAACTTAAGTACTTCGGTACTGGCATGAAAATACGGATTTTTTGTGTTATTAAACTTTGCTGTTACAAAATGATAATAGCCAGTACTTCGGTACTGGCATGAAAATACGGATTTTTTGTGTTATTAAAATTTGCTGTTACAAAATGATAGAAATTATTATAAATTAAGGAATGTATCTCCCTCATGCAAAGCTCTGATTCCTTTCACGGATTTGGCTATACTTTTTGGACCTTTTGGTTTAAAAAAAAAGAAAATATTTAGAATTGCAGGACTTCAAAAAAAGACAGTCAATTTGTAAATTAAGAATAAGTGCTCACTCTTTAAAAATTGAGACAGACAGATATTCAAAAAAGCATATAGAAAGATATGAGCGTCTTTGTTCTAATTGCTCACTTGGTAAGGTTGAAGATGAGCTTCATTTTTTATTAGAATGCCCTCTTTATGATATTCAAAGGGATGATTTTTTTCAAGACATTTCTAACAATTGTTATAATTTTATAAATTTAAATAAATCTTCTAAATTTTTATGGCTCTTGACCCAAGAAAATGTTACTCTTATGGAAAAACTGGGCTGTTATATTTGTGACTGTTTTGAATTAAGGAGATCAGGTATGAACACTGACACTAAGTCAAGTAAATAATTTGAGAATAAATACATATACATGTATAATGTAATTTTATTATTCTTTTATTCACAATATATATGTGGTTTTTAGCTTGATTCTGACCAATGCTTATATTCCAAATATATATGTATATGCCTCTATTATTGTTGTTGTTACCAATTATGTAAATCAATTGTATCTGATTTTATGCCCTTTATGGGCCCTGTAATTTGGGAATTAAAAATATTCTATTCTATTCTATTCTATTCTATTATAGCTCTTCATCTTTTATATAAGCTTTGGATTTCAAATATTTTGGCCACGAGCATCACTGAAGAGATATGTATTGTCAAAATGCGCATCTGGTGCAAGAAAATTGGTACCGTTAATTTTATTAAGTGGTTGGTTCCTTTTCTGGAAGTTCACTTGCTGAGAGTTGAAAATTTAAAGAGGTATGTGCTGTTGTAGGATTGGAAAACTGATCGCCTGTTTAACTACCTGTAAAGGGTTCATAGACCTGGAACCTGGAAAAAAATACACTGTCATATATTCTTTCAACAAAAATAATTAAAAATATCATTCAGTGTACTTTTAAAAATCGTCACATTTGCTATGAATCATATCTTGCTTATATTCACCTGGATCAATCTTAAGGGGAAATCCATGCATGTATAAAGCTTACTTGAAGGTGTGTTGGTATCTTTAAAGTCAAGTTTACTAAAATATATCAGATGCAAGCAAAATCTGAAATGTGAGTGTTATGACAGATTTACTAGCTGTATTTAACAGTTTTACCATTATAACTTTACTCAAAAGTCGATTTATTACGTACTAATCCTCTGATAATTAATTTAAAATGTCAGTTTTTTTTACCTTCGTGAATTATGTTGAAGAATTATTAGAGTTATCTTTCGTTATCCATATTTTGTACTGAATCGCAGATTTTTCGCACAATTTATGAACGGTTCCCATAGGATCATAGTTATCAAAGGTACCAGGATTATAATTTAGTACGTCAGACGCTCGTTTCGTCTACATAAGACTCATCCGTGACGCTCATATCAAAATACTTATAAACTCAAACAAGTACAAAATTGAAGAGCATTGAGGATCCAAAATTCCCAAAAAGGTTGTGCCAAATACGGCTAAGGTAATCTATGCCTGGAATTAGTTTTTCCAAAAATTCAAAGTTTTGTTAACAGGAAATTTATAAAAATGACCACATTATTGATATTCATGTCAACATCGAAATGTTGACTACTGGGCTGGTGATAGTTCATCTTCTTGATCACTAGCCTTTCAAAACTGTTAAAACAAGGCTTAAAACGGTAAAATAAATCTATAACATCATGTTAACAGAATTGAAAACATGAATCTAATCAAAGAGCAGATTGCTCTGAGGGATACGATTGCCATTGTTTTCATTGACACATGTATACATTTGTACATGTAGCTGGATAATATTATTTTCAAAACTAATTCAACTGCAAATGTAAAATGTAATTTACGTAATCTGAATAGTAACAAAATAGCCAATCCCGGTTAAAAGTGGATGAACAATGTACTTACGCCTATTGTGTTTTATTTTTGTACTATCAATTCCAAGTTTACTTTCCACAGCAGTCACTGAGACTCAGAGTGAGAGAAGTATAATTTTTCACTTCGTATCTTATCACCTATTTTCCTACGTTAATTCTAGGAGGAACCCCATTCCTAACTCTTTAAAATATTTAATTTCCTTTGGGTCAGTGATCATGACTCCTTTCCGTACACATCCCTCGGTTTAAATTGTGATCGTTTTTTAATATAATACGACGTTTATCGACAGAACGAGTTAATTTTTCTGAACATGTTGTTGATTCAGAATTCACGGAAGTGACTTCCGGAAGGGAGACAACTCGAAACGATAATATGGAAGACTCTATTTCGCCTAAAGGGGTGTTAAAGTAAATCTTTACGATGTGGACTAAATTTATTTTAATTTAAATGATGCATATGATTTAAAATTATGCAACAACAATAATCCTCAATAGCAGACATACATAGAAAGGATCCCATGAGTTATAAATTAATCAATTTAGTGGGGAATCCAGAGCAACCATTTAACCTAGCACCCCTTGAAGTTAAGAAAACTATACACATGGGCATAATTACCCAAACAAACCCTGTAGTAAGAACGTATAATATTAAACCTAAATGGTTCTCTATTTTTTTTTTTTTTTATGGAAGTACAATATCAAATATCAGTTTAATAACGGTGACATATAAGTAAAACCCCACTTCAGTTCTTATATGACAGAAATAGATTTATCGGAATTCAGAGAACTCTCACATTTTTATCACAACTGGGGAATTCCCTCTGACGTGTTTCTAAATTTATAAAAACACTAAATATAAATACTGCTTAATTCTGATTTTCCGTGTTGTTAAAAACACGCATATAAGTCGAGGGAAATATTAAACACGAAGGTTATGAAAAGAAAAATATAGGAAAGTTGTTTGAGTTCAATACCTTTGTTTGTTTTTACCTTTTAAACCAAGACAATCATAAGAATCTGAGATGGTCCTTAATGTTTAGAATAAAACGATTGACGTGAGGGCATTGTCCTGAGCCACTGGTATAAGTCTACAGATTGCGTGAAAGCAATCGTATCCCAAAAACTGGGGTTTAAATGATATTTCAATCAACTGAATCGAATCTGATATCGTTCCATTGCCGAAAAAAGAATTCAATATCTAGTTTGAGAAGGTTAATTTTCAGAACTCTCAAGATTACGATGTTGAGTACATAAATTGCGTATATCAAAGCTGTGTGAGGTATCAGATTTTGTTCTTAACTTATTTACGTGAAGTTAAGGAATAATGCTTTTTTTCATTCATTCTTCCTGAGAAGCCCATGTATGCAGTCTTTCTAATATGAATAAAGGAAAAAGTCTTGAAGTTAGGAATGGGGAAAACATAGTTAAAAGGTTGAAACTTTTTTTTTTCTTGATTGAAATTCATCATAAAATGTAATATGGTCATCGCGGTAGTTCATGTGTTTCTATAGTATCATGATATCGCTGAACAAATATGAACAGAAAGTTTTGGTCTCTTTCTACCAGTTTGCCATGGTATGTTCAATTTATTTTCGACTTATAAGTGTGAATGTTTCTGTTTTATCCTTCGTCTCTCTTTTACAACATGTTAAACTTTTAAAGGGAAGATACAAGTAACCGTAAGTGGACTAAATGTTGTAAATTTCTGTGTCATTTGGTCTCTTGTGGAGACATTTTTGTTGAATTTCGAGGTCGACTTTTTCATAAATTGTTGGCTTTATTATGGGAACGGCATGTGAGCCTCTCCTTGCCGATCCACAGTTTCCTACATTAGAAAATACCTGTATTAAGTCAAGAATATATAAGTTATCAAAGGTACCAGGCTTATAATTTGTTACACCAGACGTGCGTTTTGTCTACATAAGACTCATCAGTGACTCTCAGATCAAAATAGTTAGAAAGCCAAACAAGTACAAAGTTAAAGAGCATTCAGGATCCAAAATTTAAAAAGTTGTGCCAAATACGGCTAAGGTAATCTATGCCTGGGATAAGAGTCCTTAGTATTTCCGTAGAAAAGTATATCTATCAATATATATGTTCCTGGTATTTCGAATAATTCATTTGTTTTCCGTTTGTTTGATATATTTCAGCTTTTGATTTCGCCATTTGAATTTTCTCGGAGTTCAGTGTTTTGCTATTTTAGTTTTTACTAGATATGTGCGAGAAAAAAGACAATCAATGGCCTGGAGAAGCAGACAAGAAGCAGGAATATAATGAAGACGAGTAGGGGATTAATGTTGTGTGACCTTTTGTGTTTTTTAAGATTTAAAAAATGAAGACCATTTGAAAGATAACAATGTTTAAAAATTATGATAGCATAATTACTGTACAAGAAAGCTGAAAACTGAGAAAAAATAACTTCATCAACCAAATTAGTTGAACCTAAGAACACTTTAACACATAGTCTCAGGACGAACTTAAACTCTACCATGGTATTTAGCCAGATAAAAGGTTTTTAAACTAGAAAATTAAATTTTCAAAAATCAAAAATGCAAAGCTACCATTTTAAGTTTCACTGCCTGCTGAGGATTAAGATCATATTGTATGTGATAGTTGTTAAGCTGTTTTTTTTTAATTTTTTTTTTTTTTTTTTTTGCTATTTCCAAATAGGTTAATTATAACTCTGCTTTCTGATAACATGTCTTTACCAAATATAGATTCTTTCAGTGTCATTTAGGGGCTTTAGGTCAACAGGTCTATCTACAGAGAACAATAACATGCCAACACTGTGGTTGTGATTTTGAACCCTGTTTATGGCAAGTGTATTCGACTCTTTATCTTAATTGACTAGGATTGTTGAAGGACAAGGTTCTCTACAGGTACTCCTGCTTTATCCATCTTTTTAAACTGTCAGCCATGATAAAACAAAATGGTTGTAAGTGGAGTTTAACACAAATGTTCAATAAAATCAATCCATTTGTGTAAGCTGGCATGGCATTTTTTAACAGCAAGGCAATATGAATTAGACCAAAGAAGAAACTAAAGGTAAAGTAAATAAAAGTTGACAAATAGAAAATGAAAAGGTCATGAGGAAAGGTACAATTTTTTTTTTATAAATATTAAAATAAGTTTGAAAACAAAGAGTTTGAGAAGAAAATTATAAAACAAGATTCATCAATTTATTTTGACACTCTTTAATATCTTTATAATAAATATCTTTCATAAGCAATAACAGACTCAACAATGTCATTTTTATAAATGTTTTGATGCTGATATTGATGAAAATTACTATCTATATATCTACAATTATAGAAACAACATAAAAATGTATAGCCTTTGTAAAACAATCAATTCAGTCTTCACGATGGTTTCATAAAAACTAAAAACCTTTCATATTGTGCGCACAAGTTAATATTTTGTGCGGTCAGATAATAGTTGAATAAAACTCAATAAATCTTATCAATACTAGAAGAATTGACAAGAGTTATTTCCCTTACACAACTAAAACTTATAAATCTGGTAAATAATCTAGTATACAATTATATACATATTTGAAATAATTTCCTTTTAAGATATACAAATCAAATAAATTATGAAATTAAAGTGTTTTATTTATAGAGCTTCATTATTTTAAAGAAAATTATACAACTTTCCTTTCTGTAAACAAACTTATTTTCAAAACTTTGGAGAATAAAAATAAAACATGAGTATAGAATCGTCACAAATATTCCCATATAGGATGCACTCTTTTAAAAAATACATTGAAAAAGTAAGGAAATGGCTAAAATAAATCATGGAGATTGGCAGGAGGTCTAAATGTGAATAAATGTATCAAAGAAATTAAGTTGGTTCACCGTTTATAGTATATATCTAGCTGTAAACTTTATCATGACTGAAAATAAAAAATCAACCATCTAGGGACAAAATAACAAATAATACCAGCTTATTTAAACATGTGTGAATATTTCAGCATGTTAACATCAAATATAATAATTATTCACTAACAGTGTAACTCATCATAAAATATGAATAAGATCATCCACTGAAAAAATAGGTTGCATGAGTAAAAACAAATAAAATTATAAATATCAAAAGCCACTAAAAATAATCCATTCTTGGATAACTTAAATATGATATATAAAAGACAGGACAAATAAGTTCTTTGATATACATAATAGTTCAATTTTTTTTTCTTATTACAAAATATAATTATGTTAAAATATACTGGCAAATTTTGTTCTGGTCTCTAGTTATGCAAGTTTAAAAAATATATTTTAAACTCAAGTTTCAGCAAACATTAGTTTGTAAACCAAGAATAAATCTTGATTTCAGAAACATTTTTCATTGCTTTTTTATGTATGATTTAACAAAAGGCAAATATAATTATAGATGTAAATGCAGATGTGAGTTTAACAGGAGACTTTTTGTAGATTACATTAAATTTGTTCCACCAAAGGAATGTTTCATAGTACTTTGGCCTTAAAGGAAAGTTCTGGGATAGCTGTTGTTTCAATGTGGAGGTTGAAAAAAATAACATCATGTGAAATGTTTCACAAGGGCTAATTAATAGGTAAATTTTTTAGGTAATTTTGACATATGTCTTGTTTAAATTGTACCACACTTTTCTTTAAGACTTCAGCAGTACTGGTTGCTAATCAATATACCAGTATAGATGTCTACCTTATCCTGTAGTAGTCCAGCTTCCTGGTTGCACAACATGCAAACATCAAGCAACAAAAATACATTAATGCATACATATTTACACAATTTTTATAATATGTTGTGTTTTATACAATCTGATTAAATTTAGATTTTAACTTTGCCGCGATAGATTTGCTCGGATTTGCTAGTACTTCATGTAAGATCTGAAAACATCCTGTACGGTAATGTTTAGATATAATTTTAGAAAACTTTTAATCAGCCATCATTTTGAGTGACATGCTGGCACTTTGATTGCAAATATTTTCCAAAACATAGATTAGCACATTATGATAAAAACTTTTGGTTTTCATTTTTTTTTAAATTGATGATTTATAAAATTAAAATGGTGAAAACAATGACACTTTACTGTTTGCCTCAACGTGGAATCAGATTGGTGAATTAAATGGGAATAACATCAAGAAATTATATAGTTTCAACTTGGAAGTTCTAGTTTCAGAATTATACTAGGAAATACTTTGCAGTTTACCAATAAGTGTGTTGATAGTAAAAATGCTAAAACTTTGGCAGGGAAAGATTTTATCAGATAATAAAAAAGGTCAATAAACATTGTCCCTAATGGGATTTCTTCAGATCTTTTGGGCCACAAACAATCTATTGGAGCAGAGTGAAAGATCTGATTTTAATCACATTGTGTTACATATCAAATACTATCATTTTTGTCTTCCTTTCTGTTTTTACATTCATCATGTTCATGTTCACTTGGCATGCATCGGAAAAAACATGTTAACATTTTATGTCATTGCAAACATACAAAAATAATAAACCAAAGAATTCTTCCAAAAAATATATATACAGGAGCTAGTAAAGATTTAAATATCATTTTTCTGAATTTATGGATAAAAACTTGGCAGAATGCTCAGAAATGAAACATAATCTGAGTCCGTCAGTCCTTCAGTCAGCTATCTGACCCATATTCAAACCACTATTCATACATTATTTGAGACCGTTACAATAGAGGGAAAAGTGGTCACAAACATAAGATGCCTACAATATTTTTGTTTTAACTTGTGATTAGCATGAAAATCAAAGGCAATATATGAGAGTCCAGTTCAGGGGTTCTTGAATTATGTAAGTTTTTAGGTCATTGATCTCTATTCTTTATTTTTTTTTACCTAAATTTTTATAGTCTTTAATTTTTGGGGTCTATTTTTATGTAGAATTGGTCAATAATTCTCCATTCTGAAGACCCCATCCACACTGTTATATCATAAAGAGTATGCCTATAAATATCTATACAGATTTTAAAAAATTACTTGTTTGAAAAGTTCTCAACCCTAAAAAAAAATATAAAGGTTATGGGAGGAAAAGCTTGAAAATATGTATGGAATTCATTATCAAAACACATCATCATTACCAGGTCAATTGGATTTGACTTCTTTGATTTAATTCTTCTACAGTAGTAAGAATTCCAGCATATTCTTCACTAAACTGATTAGGAAAGAAAACTCATTAACTGGTGTATGTGAAAAAAAAAATGTATTCATTTATTTTACCTTCAAGATGAGATAACACATCGTTTTTTTTTCAAATGAAAGGGAAATAACTCCTTTAAATTCTAATATTTAATATTGATACCACTGCACAATCATCTTTTGAATTTCAAGTAAGATTTGATAACGCTGTCAAGGGAAATAATTGTTATACATTTGAATACACCATCGTCTATTGAACTTTAATAGGATTTGATAGGACTTTCAACTTTCAAGGGAAATAACTCTTTAACATTTTAATACACCATCATCTTCTAAACTTTTACTATAATTTCATAAACCTGTCAAGGGAAATAACTCTTTCACATTTCAATAAACTTAGCAGGAGTATATTTGAAACAGCGGTACCATCATCATCTTATGAACTTTTATTAAAATTTGATAACCTGGACTATCAAGAGGAATAACTCTTCAACATTTTAATACACCATCATCTTCTAAACTTTTACTATAATTTGATAAACCTGTCAAGGGAAATAACTCTTTCACATTTCAATAAACTTAGCAGGAGTATATTTAAACAGCGGTACCATCATCATCTGAACTTTCTGTACGATTTGACAACACTGTTAACAACTGTTCAAATTTTGATTGTCGATCTTCTCTACCTACTACTACTCCTTTAGCACCCCAACATATTCTCATATGAAATTCTGTTCTAAATATATCACAAGTTTTTACATCTTCGGTAAAGTTCTTGATGATTGATTGTCCATTAATTCTGTAAGTTCCACACTGTGCTGTTACGAGCCTTGCAGTATCTAAATGTGTCAATAGAATGTCCAGTCCTGAGTTAGGATCAGATGATTCCCATGGCAGCTGCATGGATGTAGTGTCCATATCTCTCTCTAATAAAACAACAAGTGGTGCAATGTCAGGAATACAGACATTTTGTAAGGGAAGTAACCCACTCCCATCATTCAGAGTTTTAAATGCAGTTTTGAGTTTAGTGTCAAACACAAAAGCACTGTTGGTGTGATTCTGACGTAAAACTAACCATGTGTCTTTCAATCTTTGTATCTGAAAAATAAAATGCAAAAGATTAAAATAATGGGGCCATTAAGCTGCATGAAGACAGCAGTTTCTATAAAAACCTTGAACAAGTTTAGATTTATAAATGTAAAAGTATTATTTAACTTGATTTTGAACATAGCCAGTTAATTGACAATATGGAAGAATGGAAGAATGAATAAGAGAAAATATAGGGTAAACAATAAACATGAATTTACTGCAAAAGCCTAAGAAAAAGCCAAAGAATAGTAGTATGCTATTAGTAGCAAACATTAAATATGAAAGAGCAGACATCCTAACATACATGTACAAGTTATGTTCCTGAATACCCATATTTTCCTTAGAAATACATAGAAAATGAAAAATTTAATATTCAAATTAAAAATATTTCTTGAAAATATGTTTACCTGAGGACTCATCAGCCCTTCCATAATATTAGCAAACCCCAACAGATTGCCTAGTGTAGATCTCAGATGTACTGCTGTCTGGATCCACTGACTCAACATGGAGGCTCTCTCCACAATCTTAGGACAAGTCAAAATCATTACCATGGTGAAAATCTTTGTGCAGTAACACCTGTTTATAAAAAAAAATCCTTTAAATTAAATACATTTTGATATAAAGTTAAGTATAATGCAACTGTAATAAGGGAATATCTATCTATGTGCAAATTCCTTGGCCAAGTGGTCTAAATGGTTCAGCTACTGTTATCACTAGCCAGTTAAAACTGAGGTTGTTGGATTCGAACCCTGTTTGTGCAGGTGCACTTTACTTCAATAGTTATTACAAAAAGTACTATTATAGGTCAGAGGTTTTCTCCAGGGACCTCAGCTTCCTCCAACAATAAAAAATGAACACCATGAAATAGCACATTAATGTTTAAACTGGTCCGCCGTTCTATCTATAGCTTCGCACCGAAGGAACGGGTTGGAGCTATTGTCACATTGGCATTAATTGGACGAGTCTTACAAATTCAACGATTCGCTAATAAAATTGGCCAATTAAAGTGATAGGAAATTGACCTCAAATGTTAATACTGTACAAAATAAACAAGTATCTGTTAATTAACCCCATGGTAGTAGCGCAGATAAATGACCAACAAGCGTGTTAACATGTTCTTGACAAACTGAGCCGGTATCTTTTGTTCCCTTAAAAACTCAGTAGAATAATAAATGTGCTAATTTTTCTTTGATTTGATATCAGTATAATAAATAATTAGACATAGTCCATGATGTACTTGTCTCGTCGAATTATTAAATCCCGTGGTCAGAATTCTGACCACGGGATTTAGGCCATACCTGTTGTCAGTGTAGCGATAAGTGAACACAACAGGGGTCCAGTTTAATTAATGTTGAAATAAAACAGCAATCAATCAATTATTATGTTTGATTGAGGCAAACTTAAGTTAGAGAATAGAAACGAACAATTCAGAAATTTCTCTATTTCTAAAGGGATGTAACTCTAGAAAGATCGAAGGGACACCTACCAAATTTAAACTTGATCTATGTTTTATGGTAATAAGCAGAGTGTATAAGTTTCATAACATTTGATTGAGAGTTACAAAACAGAAACCAATTTTGTGACATCCTGATGAACGGAAGGAAGGACTCACAGATGGACAAGGTTAAAATATAATGCTCCCTCAAGTATGGCAAGAACATAAAAATATGCAACAATTTCAAAACTTGTAGCATAAAATTGCCTTTGAAAGCTGATTGTAAAATATCATTTCTCTATTCTATTCTACCATTTTTAAACAAGATTCATATCTTCAAAATAAATCCTAATATATATGAATCATATTCATTCTGATGAGAAATCGTTGATATAACATACTTCCAATTCAATAAATGTAATATGATAGACATTAACATAAGTATTTATCAAACCTTTTAGTAAGGAATTTTCTGATTGGCAAAATGACAATCACACAAAATTAACAATTTTCTTACAGGAGACAATAATATTATTACCCTCAAGCCCAATAACTTCCAAATTGTGTCATTTTTTGAAAGAATTGAAATTGCTCTTTTAGGCCTACAATAATAAAATATTACAAATGCAGGTGGTTTTAGTTCAAAAATAATCTATAGCATGTTTAAGTATGTGCAAACTAAAATGTAATATCTTTGAATTATTATAAATATTAACAGAAATTTTAGTCAGAAGCCATGGCAATATTCCAAATTCTTTAAAAAGATGACACAATTTGCATATTTTTACACACATTTGTAAGTGTGAAATATTGAACGCATAAAAATATTTACATGTTCATATCTTCAAACATTGTGGTGAACTATTTAGTTTGTACATCCTATTTAATGTAAGAAATTACCAAAATCTATAGTTTTTTTTTTCTCAGGAAAGAATGAAGCAATCTCCACTTATAACCACAGGTACAGTAGCCCAGGCTCGTAAAATGCTGATGGGCCTGTGAAAATCATCCCTACATTCCAATAGAATCTAATAAAGATTTTTTAAAAATTGAGCTCTGGCCTTTAAGTTTAACATGAAGACTGAATAACATGATAAAAGGATGGAGTGATAGATTGATTGATATTTGTAAAAAAAAAAACTTTCAGTACTCATGGTACTGCTGGCTATTTTTTGGTGGTCAGTTTTTATCAGTGTAGGTAGCCAGAGAGACAAGAAATCACCAAGACCTTCTGTAGGAAAACTGACAATAATACATTGAACCAGTACTGATATAAAATAGGATCCCAATGCATGTGGCAGCACCTACAACATGCAGTGTTGACAAGGTAGTGGTACAGTAGTTGGCTTCTCAGACTACTCAGACACTGAGGCCCCATAACAAAGGGTACATGTATTTACTCAGCATATTTTAAACATTTCCTCTTTCTTTCATAGCAACTTATTAATTATCATACCTTTCTATTATATCTTGTCTCAGTTGGCTGCCTTGTGGAAGTGTCAGTAACTCTAATCCTGATATAACACCAACACCTAGGTCATGTTCCTCAACGACCTTACAAAGGTCAAGGTCAAGTTTTGTAATATGATTAGCTAAAGTTTTAGGGTCCCCAGTTAACAGAACATTTTTTACGTCAATTAAAACTGCAGGTTCTAATGGCTTGTTTTCATCCGTCAACAATGAAGAAGAAAATAATTTTGGATGAAAACTTGACTGTATATCAATCTCAGGAATAGAAATTTGTCTGTCCATTGTTTTAGGTGCATCATAATCAGCATAACTATTCCGATTATCATTTTGTAATGCGATAGTGTCATCTGATTCATTTAGAGTCACTGGGATATCAGGAATTTCAGAATAATCTCTTTGATCCAGGAAGTTAAATCTAGTATCTGAGCATTTCCTAGATTTAGAATCAACACTTTTATAATGTTCAGACAATCCATTTTCCTTAGGATATTGTTTTTCATTTTCAAAATTATTATCATAATCTTCTGAAGAATTTTTTATAAAATTGTCGTTTGTATCTTGAGTATGATTATTATTTCTTTCAAATGCAGGATTTTTCAACCAAGATGGTGCTTGTTTAACCTGCATATAATCAGTATAGTCTCTATCATCCTCGACCTGAACCTCAGTCCGTTTTACAACCAATGGTTTTTGTTTATATTTTATTGATGGAATCCTACTTGGTTTTGGCGGTGGTGGTTTATTTAAATCACTATCTGAATTAGAATTTGACAGTTTGTTAGGATGTGGAGTTAAAAATTTATCACTCTGTCCATTATTCTGAATGACACTGTAACCAGGAGAAGGTCCAAGAACTGGTTCACTGCCAGCTCGCTGATGATAATGGGGGATAACAACATGTGGTATAGTCTGATTATTTCTTGGTGGAGTTGTTCTGCCGTGTATGACAGGTAGGCTGTCAGATCTGTCAATATGTGGAACACGGTGGACAAATGTTTCACTGTCCACAGGCAATAACGGGTGACTTCCTGATCTTGTTGGATGTCTTCTTTGTGAACGAGGACTTGTGTTAGGGGTAACAGAAGGAGTATTAAACGGACTAGGTTTTGGAGTAGTACCACCACTTGGTGTGTAATGTCCTGTCGTATTCAGACTACTCATAAATCCATATTTTGTATCGTAATAACTCAATGGCATTGTTCTAGCTATTGGGTTACTTATCACAGCACCTGACGATTTTGTTATTTTTTTCCTATGCGCCATATAGAATTGTATTAAATCCTGAATAGATCCAAAAAGCTCGTCTTCAAATCGGTAAGATATTAAAGGGATGTGAGTTTCTTGTTCCTTCACTTCTGAATTTATCATAAAATGTAACGGTACTCCTTTAGTACTACAAGTCAATACAAAATCACCAGGATGAGAACTACTGTCACGCACAAGAAAATCCCCAGTCCTACTAGTCAATTGTTCAGCTCTTTGTCGAGAAATACTACCATGATACCAAGGCCAATGTTTCAATTCTGAAGGTTCACTTTGTAATTCTGCTATTAAATCATGCTCCAATCTTCCAGGTGCGACGTTGACTACCTGATAGTCAGGTGAATACACTGTTGGTGTAGGGGGCGATGCTGACAACCTAAAATGAAAAATATCATAACATTTTATATGAAATTAATGCACACATAATGACACTGACGGCCTAAAAATGAAAAATATCCAAATATTTTGTATAAAATTAATGCACATACAATGAAGCGTAAATAGACTTAGACCGTGACAAAGAAATTTATGACACAACATCAACTTGAACTTTAAAACATGAAAAGGCTAACTACCTTTTAAAAGAGAAAATCTTCTTATTAACAACCAAAATTTAAACTTTAAGAACTAAACAACATATTGCAAATGGTTAATTACATTTAATTGTTATGTCTTCAATGAGTCTTCCCTTTAAAACCTGATCTTTTACACCTTCCTAATGTGGACAGTGTGTGTCATCTACATAGGTAACTAAGGATTCAAAATGATCAAGTCTTACATTTATAAACATTTATGTTGGTAATTAAATAATTACTTATGTGAGATTTTTTTTCATTTGGAAAAAAGGGGGATAAGATCCCATGGGAGATAAAACCCCATTAGAGGAAGAAAGACAAACCATGGTCAAAGAATTAAAAGAACCACAGAAAACTAAAGAGTCAGCAATTCACACCCACCAAAAAACAGGGGTAACTAAAAAGTATTATAACAATTGCTTTACATTATAGTATTGTTAATCAAGTATTCATTTGAATTTGATTAAGTATAAGTATATATTGATTAGCTTGATTAATAATTCAACACTGAATTCTAGGGTGAAACATTAATATTCTTTAAAATTCTGTTGAAATTTAAAATAAACCTTTTTTTTTTAATGTCACCCTGCAGTTTTCATATTACAAAATATATGCTAATTTAAAAATTTTAAATTTTAAATTGATTCTCTTGTACATCAAAACAATGATTTGTATAGTAGCCAATATACTGTACAAATCCTTGAGGAACCCTAGTGAACTAATGAAATGAAGAAACAGTAACAAGCTGCACATATTAAATATCTATATTTGACAATTATAAATCAAAAATCAATATGAATAAAAAAGAAACCCCAAAATGGTAAAAAGTGTAAAAAAAAACATAATACATTACTTTGAACCCGACTATCCATTTACATATATATCCTATAATTGTGTATATGTATAGAGGTGAATGTGAGCGACACATTTCATTGATTTAATTTGGTATCATAACATATGATTTATGCTTGAGGACAAAAACTGGTCATAAAATCGTAAATAAACATGGAGATTGTAAATTCTTATCATATTTAACTGACACTGACTTCAAAACATCAAATTTCTGGCAGATGTCCCACATAATAATTTGATTTAAAAATTTTATAAGAAACCACTGGGATATAATCAATCACACCTTACTTTATTATATCAATTTCAATTTATCTAGAAGTTTTCAAGATTTCAGCATTTCATCTTACTTTGTCAGACCTGAGCTTCAGACAGTTTTTTCAACACATTTTTCTTTTTAACTGAATATCATAATCTACAAGAAACTTGCTTCTAATTGTATGCTCTATTGTGGAATTGGAGTTAAATTATAGTAGGGATTTGGTGAACATGTCAGTTCATAACAAAATAATTCCTTTAAATAAATTCACAAAACCGAAAGAAGATGAATATCCCCTTTTATTGCTGTTCTTCATTTCAATGACACAATGAGAATGAAAACAGACCTAAAATCATACCCCCCTCCCCTCAAAAAAAAAATATTAAAATAATTTGGGCAGAAATGTTTGCTTTGTCAACATCATGTGAATGACACATAACATCTGTGCCTAGAATATTTCAAACATGTAGGGACTTATCAGCAGTTACAAATTATGTCATCTGTTGCGTAACAAAGTTTTTATATTCAGTATATACTCTCTTTGCTAGTGACAATCAGGGCTACTTCAGGTCATACTAATAAGTCAGTTGAGGGATAAATATGTTCCAATCGTTTATCAGTAGTATTCTATAGGGTCAGTGCTCCTTATTGAAAAGCAAACCAACAAACTTTATATTTTTTTCAAATAATTCAAAATATCCTCACAAGTTAGGACTGCTAAACAAAATAAGAAATAAATTGACATCAATAATAAATAAAACATCAGGTAAGCACTTTTTTAAACACTTTTCCATTTTAATTTGTATTGAAATCAAGTTTTGAAAAATTAATCTAATGATTGGTTTCTTCCCATAATAAGGTTTTAGTCCTTACCTCAAATGATCCAAGCTTACCCTTATATCACATGAGAATATTGTAATGTCCAACCCTCGAGTTCCAACCTAATGGTATATACAGTAAGTTGTCATGTCAATTGGGCTTTAAAGTTTAATATTACTTCCTAAGTGAACAAATACTTGTTTCAACCCATATCCTTACTCTGAGAGGATGATAAAATTATAAGTGGATACCACTTGAGGTTTCTCCTATATTTAGTTATAAAATGGAAACATGCTATCATGGGACGGTATTTTAGGGTCAAAAGGTTAATCTTGTATTGATTGTTAGTATATGGCACAGCTGTCAACAAATTAGTAATAATATATTTTTTATTGTAGCAAATACTGAAATAGTATCTTTTCAGATAAATTTCATTTTTTTATGTTTTTGTTTGGTGTTTTTGAGTGTGTTCAGAAAAAGTGATACAACTCAAAAATGTCATATGCTATATGATTTTCTATGGTTTATTTTGATGTTGCTGTCGCACCTGCATCTTTAATAGTTGAGAAATATGTGCATATAATTTTGTATAGTTTATGTTGAAAACATTATATAAATGGGAATATTACATGGTTTAAATAAAAATGTTCACCCATTAAAGTCAATCCATCATTCAGTTCAAAATTAGACTAACTTCTTAAAATTTACATTTTTTAATACATCTATTAATAGTAATTTGGTATCTTGTAAGAGTAATCAGTAAACTCAGATAATTTCAATTTACAGTTTTTTTTATTTATCTTTTTTATGACAAAAGATAATTACATATATTTTGTCTATAATCGTATTGTCTTGGAACAATTCTCAATACAGTATATTCAGGAAGGGACATAATGTCCAATGACTCCTCTTTAAAAGGTGAATAATATGGAATGCATATTATTTTCTTAAATTGATGTTTAAAATGCAGATCATCAACATGTCTCCAGACCCCAAAAAAATAATAAATTTAGTCTCCTTAAAAAAAAATCATCATTTTCTTCCACTTTTTTATATTTAGTAAACAGTAGGAAAACATGTGTTCTAACATCGAAAACTTTCTATTTATCCCAAGTACAGTAGAGATCAACATGTATAACCTGTTCTTGTGAGGTACTAAAGTAATAATTATGAACCTTAGTGAGTAAATGCTGATGGGAAGTGTCATGTGACCTACAACCATCAATCATATCTGTCACCGAGGATTAAGATGACCACAAAAGTATCCTACTGACTTCATCATTTAACCACTATTCAATTACTGTACAAACTAAGGAGTAATTTTACCACATGTTGAGTTTTTATGATATGATGTCGCTTTAGGGGTTATTTAACCACAACTTGCTGTTGTGTTTTTTATAATCTGACGACCCTTAAATGAATATCTAACAATAAAAGAACAAGAATTGTGTTGACAGCACCTTCACATTCAACATGTAAAAGTAGTGTATCTCACATATAGATAAATATCCAGTGATAATCAGGCCACTAAAGTTAAAGTACAAATAACTCTATCCTTCGTATAGTTAAAAATGTTGAAAAATATTGTTCACATCTTTTGAAACAAACAATTGGGGACAATATAGTTAGAAATATAGCTTATAACAGTTTCTATATTAAGGGCAAATATTGGTGAAATAAAAGAGCATGAAAATTCGTGTGAAATTAAAGGGATACTTTTTAAGATATGGTTGAAATCAGTGAACACCTTTTATACTAATTCAGTTATTTTTTAAACCTTTTCATGAGTGTTAATTTCAGACTAACTCATTCAAAATAATTTGAAAAATAATCACCCTGAATTTTTGGTAAATCTAATGTATTTCTGCTTTCCATAAACATTTATATAGAATGTATGTTTTTTCCATAATTTATGTTTACAATAAAGATCATCAGCAGGTATTAAAACAATGCATCACACTGATAAATATGTACATTAGTATTTACATTCTTGCATATAATTAATCGGGTCATCTTGGGACAAAATTGTTTATATGTTAAGGTTAGAACATTTCAAGCCATTTTTGGAGGCATGATTTCTCCATACTTCATGGCCTCAGGACCTTCTATGCTTTAGGTCATATTACAATGATAATGCTATAGACATTTTCATGAAAATATATATAATGTCATTCTCAAAACTAGAATTTTCAGGATTTTATTCAATGTTTTTATGCCCCATTTATGGGCATTATGTTTTCTGGTCTGTGCGTTCGTTCATCTGTTCGTTCGTTCGTTCGTCCATTCTTCCGTCTGTCCCACTCCAGGTTAAAGTTTTTGGTCAATATAATTTTTGATGAAGTTAAAGTCCAATCAACTTGAAACTTAGTACACATGTTCCCTATGATATGATTCTTCTTATTTAATGCTGGTTTTGTTTATTTTTCTTAGACTTTTGGTTCTTGATTGCTTCCTTGGTATCATCTAAGTTTTAAAACCTACTCAGGTTCCAGTCACTATGTAATTTTGTACTAAAAACTGGGCTACTAATAACTTGCTGTCAGCAGAAAATACCAAATACATGTAATTTATGCAAATGAATCAAATTAAACACAATAGCAGTAAACTTACTGAGCTGAAGCACTGTTACTTCTCTGTATAACTGGAGTTGCTTTATGACCTGGAATAAACATAAGACAGATTTTGACTTGAGCAGTCAAGTATAATTAATGCAGTTGAGTTCTTATATAGATTTTTCTAATGTTGTGCAATGAATACTTCATCGTAAATCCATGCAGTGATTAGAATCCTGAGGAGCAATAACACTTTGTTTGGTGCAATTCCGAAGTACAATTTGGACCTGATTCCCAGTGAGCATAATCTTATGTGGGAATCCGATTCAAGTGTTTTCTTACTTTGGTTTAATTTATTTTTGTGGGTACCAATTTTTGTGGATCGGGAATAAATTGTATTTTCTAGCATATTTGATTTTGTGGTTATACCAAAGTCTATAGAAAATATAACCAGTCTGTAGAAAATATGTACTTCTTTGAACTTTTAAATTTTTGGTTTACCTATACCATCAAAATCCACAAAAAGTGTTACCAAAATAACAGTTATAATCCACAGTACCGGTATATTACTCTGCTATTCAAAAGTACTAACAAGATTGTTATAAATTCATTCTTCATAGATACAGCTTCAAAACAGTATCTAAAGATCACTTCTCACATACATATAGGGAAGCATAAAAATAAGTCAAATTTTCAGAAATATTTGCTATTTGATTAAATACAAAGGTATGCATATGCCATTACCTCTCTCATATCTGTCTTTAAGAAGTCTCAGGCTAGACACAATTTTAGCTCTGTGGGCTCCATTCTTCAATCCTAAATCTTTAATATCTGATTCACCAAGGTAGATCAAATCCTGAAATTGATTTATAAGTCAATAAAATATATCATATTTTTCAAAAATTATTTGTTTATAGTTAATTTAAACATTTTGTTTGTTTGTTGTTGATTGAAAACCAGTTGGGAAGATCCTCAAAAATGAATATTACAGTGTAAGCTGTGTTATCCTTCACACTTGGGGACCAGAAGAAAATGTTGGAATAAGCAGAGTGTCGAAATACGCAAGGATAAGCATATTTTGGGACCAGAAAAATGTATCAGTTAAAGCAGTTTGTTATAATACTCAGGTGCCTGATTAGGCAGTTAACACTGTGTATGCCAAAACAGGTATCTATTTTCAGTGATAAAAATATAAACTTTGGATTTCAAGATATTTGCTGTGATGGCACAAACAATCAAGTGATCAATAACAACATTTTGCCCCAAAACACCATGACTGAGATATTATCTGGATAAAAGTTATTAGCCTTGAAAAAGTTTGATTTTTGGGGCCATTATTGTTGTATTCTAATTAATTATTATCAAACAGGTATTGAAGGGAATATGATAAATATTTGAACCATGACAGCCATTATGAATATCAATATACAGAATTTTATTTTCTATCACTATAAAGTAATTACTGATTTTGGGTATTACATGTATAACCATAAATGGGGATAGTACCAATTTATGAAGCTCTACTAATTTTTTCCAACCTGTCTGCCCAACATCACCATTCTGAACCTTGTCCATCCAGCCTAAAATGGGATTCCCATAAATAAATATTGTAAAGGAAAAACTAAGATAGATTGTAAAACGTACAGACTGGTGAGAGGGATGGGAATACATGTATCTTTAGGTACATGTGTGTAGTATGCTTAATAGATCATGCAAATATTAATAAATTGTAATACTTATAATTACCAATATCTGAAACTACAAGAATTTATTTTTTATAAAAATCAGTACTTTCAGCATTTCAAATCAGGGAACATTGCATTATATTGTAACAGTTTTTCAAAGAGGAATGAGCCATATGGGTATAGCTAAAATGTTTGTAAGCTTACCTCTACTCCATTGTATTGATGGAACAGCCCGTTATACTCCGACAGTCCCAAGGCCTCCAGCCATGTTGGTATGGCTATATGTTTGTGGGCCATCACCTGCTGTCGTTCCAATACTATCCTAAAAAAAAAAAAAAATTACATTACTTTTAAGATTCAATTCTTATATACAGACTTCCATATATGTATTCTCAGATAAATTATAAAAAAGTATACAATTCTTTTTTCAATGTTTCCTTTTAGTCACAAGCAGAATTTATTAGCTGGCTATATTACACGTGAAAAAATTCAAATCACTGAAGGTTATATTCAGTGACGCTAAGCAAGCCAATTAAGAGACAAGAATCCATGTCTCAGTCTATACAGTCAAGTTGCTTATTACATAACATTTCATTGACAAAATTAACATGTTTAAGTCCTGATAACCTAAATAATAACGACTGTCCCTACACCCTTCTTCTCATATTAAAGCAGCTAGTAGGCGTTGTTTAACAACCTTGACTTTCAATCAGGGTCTTACCAAATAGCAGAATGGAAAGACTAATTATTTGTGTACGAGTCCTGATATTCGATTCATTGCTTTCAAATGTGAAAGTAAGAATATTTGAAGGGTAATTTAAAAAAAAAATCTGAAAATTATCTTGCTCATATAAATTAAAAGATAATTTAAAAAGACAAAAAATGCATCTTCAATTGAAAATATAAAAAATAAAAAATACTGAATCCATTAAAAAATATTGAAGCACCACCTTGTCTTTGGATCCAATTTAAGACTTTGTTTTGAGGATCCTCAGAAAGGATGAAAAAAAAAATACTTGAAAGGGAAACAAGCATACAAATAAATTTAATGTGGTACATTTTTTGTACATTGTACTTTAAAGGTAGATAACACATTTTCTTAAGGATAGGAAAGAATTCAAATTCAATGGCACAAGATTTATAAACACCTTTATATAAAGTCATTTTACATCTTTTGATGTCTGATGTATTTTACCAATAAACAAATCAAGAAATTTAATCCTAAATTTACCTTTTCAAAAATCTTGTGTTACCTGCTTATTACCTCAATTACTTATAAACCTCAGACGAACATCAAATCATTTCCTCAACAGGTGAGAAATCAAAAGTCACATTTTAATTAAGTAAGGAAATCAGACTGTTAGCCTCTAATCAGCAGTTAATCATTCATAGAGTAGAACTTCACACAGTTCACAGAAAAAGACAAGCAATGTTTGTATACTTTGATAAACAGTTGATAAACAACATTTCAGCTATTTTTTTTGGATAAGACACACCAGGGGAGTTGTCTTATTATTTTGATAGGAAGTTATTTTAGTTGCTTCATTAGTATTTTATGTAGCATTAAAATAACATTTATATGAATGATTTTTATATCTTTTCTCAGAGATCGCTTTTAAATAGGGGAAGCAACTCTAGACCATATATAATTTTTTTAATTATCAAATATTTAAATTAATTTAAATTTCTCTCAAACACAGTTTTCAAAGGCAAACATTTGGTACATGTATTTTATGAAGATTTCTTATACAAAAGAGTTTTGTACTCAGTTAGGGCATATACTAATAATTTAAATCAATTTAATAGCTCATCAAATATAGTATTAGTAATATTTCATTATTCGGTTAAACCAACATTAATTATAACCTTTAACAGGGTACAAGAAGTTACACAGAGAGAAAAAAAACTTTTTAAAATGTGTAATGCAACAAAGGATTACTCTAATTTCTCTTTTTTTTAATTTTAAATCTTAGAACATATAAATATAATTACACTTTTAAATAAATAATTTAATAGGGATATATCCATGGAAAACAAAATAATGAAAATACTAAACTCTATATGTAGTAACAAGAAAAAAAGTGAAATTACTTGATTTCCTTTTTTAAAAGTTGCTAGCACTGAGGACAAGAGGCATTTAAATTTTATTTGTACCAAATAGTATTGTTTCCTATGTTCTGAATATCATTGTTGCCTATGCATACTGTACATGTATTTACTGTTTAGGTTATATATTGTCTTGTTGTGATCTGTATACTGGTATTACATTGACCCTTTATAGGGCATAAATTGTGCTTAATAAATTTTAACTTGTATTATCATAAGTTTGAATGAGGTTCTGAAGTCTATAACTCTTTTTCAATCTTTTTTTTTCTCTTAACTTCAACTTCTTTCAGAGAGTCTGCGGTTTTCAAAAAAATGACAATTTTTTCACAATATTTTGAGAAGTAAACTTCTAATGAAATATAAGAATATTTGTCCATAGGACACCATGCCCCAATCACACAATCGTATTTCCAAATTCAGTAAACCATGAAATCTGGATAAAAATCCTAATTTGGCATACTAAATTGATGTGAAATTCAATTCGTAACGATCATGCATACTAAGTTTTCAAGTTCAGATGTGACCACAAACTACCTTTAACCCAAACTTTAACTGCTGAAAGGGACAAACATACAAATTGACAGAAATACATTATAAATGCCCCTCCACCATCTCTTAGGCAGTTTCATTAAAGAAGAAAAAGAGGTGTGAATTGAGGTTGATTTTAAACCTGAACCAGTTACTGACATACTCTAGTACATAAAGCTAATTGATGCACATATATATAAACTTTGTGATTGTGCAATTTGGATAATTATGTAGACCCCTGTGATTCACATGTTACATTAACCAACTATCATTTTCAGACTTCTTGGTCATTGAGGTAAACAATAACGATCTTTCCACCATGAATAAATGTCATCTCTTAAAACTTGTGTAAAATGTAAACCTTCAGTGATATATATAATTTGTTAGTGATATGATACTCTTTACCATACAATTCTGATATCCTCTAGATTTTTTATTGAACCTAATGATCTTCATATCTCATCACTTTTAAAATATTTGCTCTCAAATAACCAATTTAAAGTTTATAATAAATACTACTAAAACCCTACCCCCCTTTTTTGTTTATTTTTTTTCTCATTATCTAACTATATTTAAAAGACTTGTATGCAACAGTGCCTATTACCTGCATAAGTTATGTGTAAGTTCATCCAATCTTTTCCTCCCTGTCTGTAATTGTCTGGTTGTTAACTCCATTTCAGATACAAATTTATTTATTTTCCAAACAACCTAACACTTTATAACAAAAGCTTTACATTCTTTTTTAAGTTGCTGCACTTTTTAGTTATTTACATTATACAACTGCACACCATGCATCTAGTTTTGGTTTTTCCATGTCAAAACGGATTCAACAAATATTTGTTCAAATTATCAAACCACATGCCAATTTAACTATAGTTTTCCATTAATCCGGCTTCATAAAAAATCATCAATTACGAACTATCTTCCCACAGTCAAAAGAACGTTTTCTAATCATAACACTATCCAATACTTGGAATGGACAATTTTATCTTCTAATTGCAATATTATGTCACTGGTGTATAGAATAAAACAATCCCAGTCAATTGAGCTCTTTACCTCTAATCAAACCCTTGTTATATTTCATTCAGAAAAAAAAACTATATTTCATAATCTTAATCTATAATATCTATTTCCGTTGAACCAAATCTTAGGCATCAGTTTCTTATCATTATCATCTAAAAGCATCTTCTTTAAAGATCATATCAGTCTTTTTTATGCAAAACAAAAACAAAAAATGTTTTTTTCAGAAAAAAGTGTTAAAAATGTGTAAAATGTACATACAAGGTATGTTTGTCACTAAAAGTTTAAGATATATTTCACTTCATTAAATATCATCACTTAAGGCATACAATAATGTAACTGGAAATTTTATATAAAAAATAACATTGCCCTTTATGTTGGACTTTGACAAAACATCAAATTTCACCAATATGAACACACATTATATAATCTTCATTTGTCTTTTCAGTGGATTAGTCATAATATCCATTTGGGAAAAGCTACAAGCATCAATCTTCAAAAAGCTTCGGAAAACCTGTTGTATCCAATAGTCAAGTATATCCGATAAATCATCAAATTACTGACACTTCAAATTAAAAGATACAAGCTATTTTCCGTTAAATTCATTGTCACAATTTTCATAACTGGCAAAAGCTGTGTCTGTTTACAAAATCGACTTTATTAAAATTCTGTTGTAACATCAAATCAAAGATTTTAAATACGAATTCAGAAGGTTTTATCCGTTAAATAAGTATTTGTGCAAATTGAACACCAGAACACCATGTTTCTATTCAACCTTTATAGTGTCTTATCATCCACATCACTTTAAGATATAGAACCCTAAATATAAACTTGAAAGACTTCATAAACACAATGGTTGATCTTTAGATAACTTTAATCCTGAATATCATCACTCGATCAGACCACAGTCAGCCAAAGATTTAAATAAATCAGAAATATTGAAACACGTAAAAAGCACACTTCTTTATCAAAACTATAAACTATCTTTAGATGCCTATAATCCAAAATATCATCAGTTGATCAGACCACAGTCTAAATAAATCAGAAATATTGAAAAACGTAAAAAGCACACTTCTTTATCAAAACTAGTTGAGATCCTGAACAGTAGTTTATACTTCAAATAACTTTTACCGATTTAGTAAGTTGAACCTGTCCAACTATCCACAAACAGTTTATAGTGCATTAAATCCTTTCTAGAGTAATTTTCTATCATTTAGTAATTTAAACATGCAGTATACATGCACAAAGTTTATCACACTGATTACGACTATAAAATAAACTGCCTTTAATACAAATCAATCCTGTGTAATATTATTCTATATTTGTTTCAACTTTGTTTGATTACAATTCAATTAAATTAAAAATCCATTAAATATCACAGACGTTTATAAACATACACATTGACTCAGCACTTCATCTGTATTATTACATTTTTTTTAAAAGTGACCGCCTTTTAATTGTTCAATTCGTCAAAATTAAACTATGGAACACAAAACTTTGGTCACTGTTTGCTTTCCTTATCAACCGGTCAACATCCTTTCAATAGGAACTCTTTTTTTATCCCTTATAATATATCTTTAATTCCAAGGTTTCTTTATTCGGAAGATAAAATTGATCGGAATTTGATCAAAATTTAATTATATAAGATTTAAAAACCATATACTTCAAGAAGGTAAACATTATTATGAGAAATGTTTCATAAAAAAAGTCTAATAAACAGTTATTTTGTAAATCCTTCATCATTTAAAGATAATTTAGGTTACTCAACTACGTTATGAGAAAGATTTAAAATGTTCACATGAACTATATCAAATTTTGTCAAAAAAATCTAGACCAAGCGGATACATTTTTCAGAAGATCAATCGTATAGACATTTAATAAAATTTTGAATGACTAAAAAAGTATCTTTGGATAAATTCTTTATAAAAATATATGTTCAAAGTTGAGATTTTACTTAAGTGTAAAAACTTTATGTGGTTTAAAATTACCATTGACAGTTATCTAAACATTTTGTAAGGTATTATACTTTGAAAAGATCTGTTTAAATTGTAAACACAAACTTTCTAAAATGTAGTTTTTTCAAATCCTTAGAGTCTCACACCTGCGGTTTAAACTGTAATGAAGCAGGTGTATTATTGATGTTCATTGATGAATATCATTATCTATTATATTGTCCAACTCCAACACCTGAGGTTTCTGTTACATAAGATAAACTAATAGGAATTTTGAGATATTGAATATCTATCTATTCAGCTTGGAGGAGCTCAATGAGATCTTTTAGAAATTGGAAAACAAATTTTGGTAATAAAAATTTATACCTCTTAAAACATCCTCCATTTTCCCATTCTGAATGATATTATTTTTCACTATACAAAATTTGAGAAGATAGGGATTTACCCTGGTTAGAAGAACTTGTGGCCTGATTTTATACGATCAGCACTTGCATAATTGTTGCCCTTTCTATGTTTGTTCGGATTTTTTTCTCTGTCACTTTCATCTGGATCTGCTTCTGAAGCATTTAAAGTGACGGGAAAAATGCAGATGTGAATCCAGGAATTTTTAAAAGGGTCCAGGAACCTAAACTAAGCAAGGTATGGAGTTTGAGTCGATGGGACATGTACAAAGTCTATGAATTAACCAAATACGTAGCTCTAAAAGGGGGGTCTGAAGTAGAACATAAATCTGCCTCTGAAATTATTAAAATAGAAAAGGGGACAATCCAATACAAGTATTTGTATTTCATTACTCTAGCGTTATATGATACTGTTAAGTTTAACATGTCTAATTTCAAAGCAGCCTATTTTAGGCACAGACCTAACATTTTATAAGTTGTAGTATTTGGAGGTTGGGGATGCTCTCTATTTTTTTAACTTTTTAATTTTTTTTAAATCATTTACTGTACAGGAATTATTTTTGAAGAACTTTTTTTTTTTCTTCTAATTTTTCTATGGAAACAAACTTTTTTTTTCAACTTCCCTTCTAAAGCCAAGTTATCATCTTTAAAAACAAAAAATTAGAATCAAAGGATAAACATTACAAAAAATAGCTCTCCCCTTAACAAAAAATAAAAGACTGGTGTCTCCCAGTCGACAATATATTAAAACATACATGTTTCATCACTTTAACCAACAGATTATTTATTGACACATTTAAATCAAATATTTATAGAATTGCTAGTTACTATGTATATTCTTAATTTAATGAAAAGTTTTATTTTCTGTAAAAACTTCCAGGTGTGCTTCTGTATACATCTAGCTGGATCTATTTCTGCTATATAATCTCCAACATCTACTTTTAAAAGATTATATAAAATGCACCTTGCATAGGATTTTTTTTACAAGTTAGTTATCTTTCTTTGTACAAAATCTAAGCTTTTTCAGCTATGGTATCAGTTGGGTTATACAAAATAAATCTTGAGTCGTTGCGGCATGATTTCAGGCATTTTCAGACAAAATGAAAAAGTCTACAAATGTATTATTTTGGCACAGAAAATATAGGCTTTCATGTAATTTTCTGGGCAAAATAAATGGAAAGTTACATTTCATGAATAAATCCTTTGCTTATGAAACAGTTTACCATAAACAAATAAATGAAGAAAGTAAATTCAGACTAAAGCATATTTGTTACTTAAAAAAGAATGTGATTCAAAGAGCAGAAATAACACAAGTAGGCCTATATTAAAGTAAATCCTAGTTGTATACCAAGGAATAGGAAATTTGCATGAATAAATATCACAAAATGTTTCTCTAAAATGACTAGTGTGTAACAATTTATAGCTTACATGCTTTGAAATGTCACAATGCATGTAGAAAAAAAAAACTCCACCATTACTACATGTAGTAAAAGTGGAATTAGCATAGATGCCCATAGAATAACAAAAAAATAAGCTTTGAAACACATAGAAAAAAATCCAGAATTGTATAAAAAAAAATGGAGTAAGCTTTGATGCACATAGAAAAACATCATAAACACTAAACATTAAATATATTTTTTAATTGGCAATATCTTATTTGCCTTCTTAACATTAGTAAAATTGACATTAAAATAACTTTATGTATATGTAAGCCTACCTTTTCTTTACAGGACCCAGACAGACACACCTAACTGTGTATACCTACTACATGTACTTATTTAAGTTACAAAAAGTGTCAAAATTTTCTGGTTTAGTAATTCATAATAAGGTTGTAAAAGGACACCAGATTATGACAGTTGAGTTAATGTTCCAGTTAATAAATTAATACTGATGTCGGTTGTCATAATGGGGGATTTAAAAAATAGAATAGAATTGCATGTCAGGAATATAGTTTGGACTAGATACTGTCTATTACATCATGCTTGGCTCCAATAGATATTCATGTATTAGTTCTAGACTACAATAAACCTAAATTTCAGCCAGTTTTGGTTAAATTTAAGTGCAAGAAGCAGAAACTACGATTTACTCAATGCCTAAACTCATAAACAATGAGGTGTTCTTTCAAATAGACATAACTGACAACAGATTAGTGAAAGACCCTGCTATTTTCACCTTTGAATACTCCTACCCACTTTACGACAAAACATTTATGTTTTTAAGGAATGTTCATTTTTCTGTTTTGTTTTTTAATTCTTTAAACACCCTTTATTTTCTTGAAACCCCTCCCCTTTTCCATTGGTCCATTTCTTCTATTAATTACAATTTTGGCCCATTATTCTCTTTTCTATAAGCCCAATCCTGACTGCATGTCAGTTATATTTTAGAATACATCATGTATCATACCACAAATTAATTACATTTAAAAATTTCCGTTTGTCCTTGTTCATTTGTGTATTTAACATTATGTAACATTATTGACATTTAATTGAAATAAATCTATTTATTTATCTTTGGTATGGTTAAACATTTTTCAAGGGACTGATTGAGATATTTTGGTATTCTAATGTTACCATTGCATTTGTTATTATAAACTTTGAATGGGTGGTAAATAAGACAAAAACTGAAGCAATCTCCAGATTTTCTAAATCAAAAATAAATATCACTTGTAATTGGTTTTCTTACTTTTACCTATATACATTACATAACAGACTTACTATTTATTTATATAGCTAGGCATGATAAATGGTCCTAATGTAAACAAATTTAGTGGCAATTTATCAGCTTGAATAGGTTGTAATTATGAATTATCTCCCTTGAAACAACTTTAAATCACTATAAAATGCCAAATGGGCTGTCTGGTTTCTTTCAAGAAATTCCTGTGTAAACAAATGTCAAAAAATATTATTTTCTGCATTAAATTTCATAATAACATTTATATCATATAAATTTTATGATATGAAGATACATAATTTCATTTAAGGGTTTAAATACACAAAAGGAAATAAACACTCGACTCAGACTCATATTTAAGAAAAAAAACTTAAATTAGAATCCTATATATGATCAAGTTACTATGTTTAATGTTAGGGAGTAGCCACCAATCTAACACCTACATAATTTATATTTATTTATCTAGTGCATTTCTATAAGTGGCTGATAATTATTCAAGAAACACAGCAGGCTCAATAACTTTATTTTACAGTAATTATCTAGGCCTTTTGTTTATAAATTCCCCAAATTTTCAAAAAAACTTGGTTCCATGGTATTAAAAAGTTCTGCATACAACCTCAAGAACTTTTTTATTTCATTGAGCTAATTATCCTGTTCATTAATGAATCCACACAAACTTTAGAACGCATTGATGAATAATGAATCCACACAAACTTTAGAACGCACTGATGGATAATGAATCCACACAAACTTTAGAATGCACTGATGGATAATGAATCCACACAAACTTTAGAACGCACTGATGAATAATGAATCCACACAAACTTTAGAACGCACTGATGAATAATGAATCCACACAAACTTTAGAACGCACTGATGAATAATGAATCCACACAAACTTTAGAACGCACTGATGAATAATGAATCCACACCAAGGACTAGATTTTAGTTTTGTCAATAAATTCATTCATGTTATATGTTGAATATTGTAAGAGAAAAAACTGGTAAAAATGATATTAATGTATTTTAATCTATTTTCATAAGATACATTGGTACATAAAATTGTTAGCTATATATTTTCAAAAGTAAGGAATACATTTTTTAAAGAAAATACTTGTCTGTAAACAATTCAGTACTCAAAATAGTTAAAATATGGAATATCTTTATAAATATAATACTTAAAAGAAAAATAAATCCTCACAGATTTTACCCAGATGATTAGAATTACTTCATTTCGACTATTATCCCCCCTTATTTATGCAAAAATGATAAAATTCCTATTTTTCAAGTAGACTTTTAAGACAATCTGAAACTTACCCGATGAGTGTCAAGACTTCCAACCCTCTGGGGTCTACTTATACTACTTAAAGATTATTTATGTCTCTTTTGTTTGTTCAATACACAAATTATGTCAGCAGATAGTCTGTGTTAGATAACATTGTACCGTCACAAAGTCAAATCTTTACCAAAGGACAATTTTCTACCTCTTTGCACAGTTGAAATTCAAGGACATCATACAATAATTCGACAAATACATTCAGAGTTATTATTTCATTTGAATCCTGCCATGTGTACAAATGATTTATAAATTATATTAGGACGACCTGTTTACCTGTGCGTCAATTTTATTAATAATGGTAATCATCAAAACAACCTCATTCTATACATGTATTGTACTGTACACTAAACACATCAAAACATCAACCATTTCAATTTCATTTCTACATGTATGTCTATCAAAGATATTAAAATTATAATTTTAAATGATAACAGTACATTGTCCATAGCTTTAAAAAAAAATTGTTCATTCTGAACCTGATGTATATAAATTAGAAATTAAATTGTACATGTAAAGTTAATTAACTTAATTTATAGTACATTTAACAGAAGTTTATGACAGTGTTTTGTGGTGCACTTTACTAATTATTTTAGGTAAATGTATAGTAGCATTTATTCATTTTGAGGATATGAGGTGGGACTAATCTTTGATTTACTATGATACTATAAATTTATCAGTATACGAAATATCAATTTATTTCCATATATATTTATATACATGTATAGTCTGAAATTAGCCTAAATATGTATGATTATAAGTCTTTTTAAGACATACTTTCAGCAGGGACTTTCTATACTAATTTGGTATAGAAAGTCCTTGCTTTCACAGAGTAAAATACAATTATACAGGTTAAATTTATCTGAACTTTTTCAATTAAGCTTGGACCTAATCTAAATGTTATATAATGTATAAGGTCCCAGATCTGAAGAGACAGATTTCTTTTATTATGACTGATCTTTATGTCATATTGAATTAGCACAACTATTAATATTTCCTTGACTTACCAGAAGTAAAGATAATCCAGGTATATAAAACACTACAAAAATTAAACACTCTATATGTAACTAAGTCCAAATCAAATATAAAATGTGCAAATGAGTGGTGTAGGTTTTATGTTTAGGTTAATCAACTTGATAAATTTGACACTGGTTAATCCATCATGTAACTTTACTGTAACCAGTCCTCAATTTTACACCCTTGTATAGACGTAGGTTTCAAGTATCATAATTGATCGTAAAAAAATTACGCACCTTGCAAAGTGTGTCATTGTTTGAATGAAATGATGTATGGTGTATATTGATACACAGGTATATATGTGTAGTAACAAATTGGTATGCTTTGATCAATTAGTATGATATATTTTAAGTGCATTTCGATGTTTTCAAGCCATGATGTAATACTTAAATTTGAAAAGAAACAATATGTATTGCATGTTTACGTTAACCTTGCTTTGATCTTTGTGGTAAAACTAATAAAGACAATTAACTACAATAAATTAACCACTTAAGTGGTCTGCATATCATTCATTATTATGGAGTGGCTTACCACAATCATTCCATCTCAACTGGTATAGTTAAAATATCTGACCAAAACACATTCAGCAAATGTACTTGATAAAAAAAAGTTTTCTCTTTTAGGGGCATTTAATAAGCTTCAATTTAGACAACAACTTGACTTATGATTCTCTTTGTTTCCAGTATAAATAAAGAGGGAATTTTGAAATAAAATTGTGACAAGCTGTCAGTTTGGCCCAAATTTGTCATAATAAGCTCACAAACATCACTGATGTATTATTAACTTGCAAGTCAATAATTTTAACTCATTGAATCCATATTCAAGTGACCTTCAATTTAACCCCTTATATAGATATGCTTGTTTATAAATAAATAACATTTCTGGTTTAAAAAATGAGATAGGTTATACATGTACTCGGTGTGTTTAGCTATAAAAGGAAAAGAATGTCAACATGGAACAAGGATGAAACATTTGGTTAACTGATTTGATTCACAAAAAAATGTTTTTTTTATTAGGTATATACAATCATTAAGTTATTTTTTTTAACCTATAATATGTAATCAAACAGACATAGAAAAATCCAATTGTACCTGCTCCCAATCTTTCATTTTTTTATTCATATTCATATTGTGTTATATGACCATATGACCCTGATCAGTCTTCGGATATAATGATACAATGATGGTTAATTAAACCAGACTAGACTAAAATACACATGAAATGGTAAGAGTTTGAGTCAAAACTATGAATTGGAACACGACAGATTTTTATTTATGCCCCTTTCTTTAAGAAAAAATCTTTGAAAACAAAGTTAACAGCAGGCATAATATCCATACTAAATAATAAAATCCAATACAAATCAAAAGTTCCATTTTAAAGCTATTAAAAGGGTTTATTAAAAAATTATAGGATGACCAACTCCCTTCCCTCCTCTATCAACACAAAATCAATGATCCACTTATAATTTCCTGCTAGTTTCCCACCATGCATTTGTTATACTAAGGTGAAATTCATTCAACTCATTTTTTTTGTGATTAAATTACCGTACTTAAAATGTGTTTATTGTTTTATCATTTCATGTCTAACCAGAACTGCAGTCAAGTGTAATACAAATTAATTATACATCTGGTAAATCACAAATCTGTAGGTAATCTATAACCACCAATGATAATCACAGAGAGAATCTATAGACCAATTATTATACAACAGCATTATTGAGTTGATGAGAAATTACAACACTATAGACAGTGGCGGATCTAAAAATCTACATAAGGGGGGCCCAATGACAGGCTTATTAGTTATCAAAGGTACCAGGATTATAATTAAATACGCCAGACACGCCTTTCATCTACATACATGTAAGATTCATAAGAGAGGGCATACTCCAGTCTTGCTTCAGTGATTCCTTAAAAAAATCAACAAAATTGTTCACACAAAAAGATGGGGCACCCTGCCCACTCCGAAATCCGCCTCTGCATAAAATACCAATCTCTAGAAAAAACAGATACAACAGGACCTTTTAAACTGGTAAACTGCATGCCTTTTAAATACCGTACTATAACATGACAACTTTTCATACCATATCTCAAGGATTTGTAAAGTAAATTTTACTATACCAATCCTTGGATCTCAGTAGCTAATAAGATTCATCACATACGTGTATTAACCTGATTATAATTTTTTGTGTCTCTACATTAAAATGAGCTGATTTTTTCCAAATTTTAGATGATATCAAGGGAGGTAAGTCATGCACTTCAGACATTTAACCTGGAATCCATTCCAAATCTTAGGTTCAGGGCAAATGTAAAATAGTGTACATTTAATGTAGGGCCAGGTTCTCGAACTGTATAAACTTTAGAATAGAGCCTTGAAAATGAAAAGACTGTAATTGTCTTTCAGTTTCTATCAACTGAATATATGATTTCTGACTTTCCCATGCCTGTTACCATTCCCCCTTTAAATAATACAAAGAACATAGCTGTATGGTGTCACTACTTTATTACAGTTATAAATAATGCTGGGGTTTTGTTATTTTAGCCTCCACAATTTTATGGATTTCAGATGTTTCTTCATTTATTTTTCAGGGCCTCAAAAATAAGTTAATAACCAACTGTTTTTACCTCTTTATAATCACCCTCTATATAATTTATTTTTTTCATGGATAGGTGCAAATGCCATGGTTCAAGTAGTCGGTGTACTAAGAGATTTTCAATGTTGGAGTCCTACTTCATGTAGTGGAACATTTTTAGGGGTTTTCTGCAAGTATTTTCAGCAATGGGGACATTTGAATAGGCTAGTACTACAGTTTGAGACAATTTACTGCTGTTAAACAAATTTTACAGAGCAACTTTTGTTGAGAAGAAAAATTATTCAAATGTAAATTGTAAGATAAGACAAACCTGGAAATTGTCTTATATAAATAAACCAGTAGATTTTAAAAACACAAAGCCACCTTGATACAACTAAACTGAGTGAAAGTAAGTTGGTTAACAGTTAAAAAAGAATCATATTGGTGCATTCATTTGTTCAGCAGGGTCCCGTATCCATCTTAATAATTAACTGCAGTTACATCCAATTTGGAAAAAAATCTATCTTCTTTCATTTTTTAAGGACTGAATTACAGCAAAAATATCTACAGGAGCATCAATTTAGTGATTTATCCATCTCATTTCAACCTCAGTGAGAACATCCCTAAGATGCAGATGAGGTAATGGCTTTAACATTACCTGCAATTATGTGGTAATAAAACCAGATAGGTGTTAGTTTCTATGGTCTCTGGTAAAACATTTGTTTTTTGATGAAAGGCTATTAGGGATGACTGACTAACTAAGTCTGATGGAATTCACAGGAACTCTTAAAGAAGGGAGGTAATCCAATCCTCATTAAGTTAAAAACCCCATAAATAATTCAAGATCTTATAACTTATTTTTGTTTTAAGTTTGGTCTTTATTGGGAGTGCATTAGAGTGCCTTCATTCTAAATGATAAATTTTAAGTGGTAATGTTAAAAACATGTAGTTCTAATTGTTTCTGCTTTTGATAGTGAATTTTACTAAAATAAAGATTTATTTTTGTTTTCACAAGTACCCCTAACTAAGAGAAAACATGTTTAAGTTGTTTATATTTCTTAAGAAGTTACATGCATGTTACATGTATTTTAGAAGGTTACACAATCCAGAATCTTAATCATCAGACCTATATTTATACATGATTTAGAGGTTGGAATCTGAACATTTTAAAAAAAGGATTTATTTTTAAAGGAGTTATGACCCTAGGGAAAAAATCTTACTGTAAGTGCATTTAAAAGGCCTTGCCATATAAAGCAAGAATATGTATGATTTATGGGGAACATATGAAAATCTATAAATGCTGAAGGTCAAAGGTCAAGGTCAGAGGTCATGTAATGTAATGTAATGACAGTTGTCTTGAAATGCTTCAACCATGTGCAAAATATTGTTTGCCTCTCTAATTGTGTTTTGGTGGTAAATATGTCAAAAAAAATATTAATTATTTTCATCTTGACTTCAAACTTCAAGATCCATTGAAGTTCATGAAAATAAGCTACACACTGTCTTATGGTAAAGAACCTTTAAGCAGTTAGCATGTCATAAGATCAAGAAAGTTTTAGCCAGGACTAGGTTGGATATATTTCTTCTTTAAGAGAAACTATTCATTTATTGCATTTTTTAAATGCATTCTATACAAATACAGGTTTACTGACCATATTTTCAATTGATTGTACCCTAAAGTTCCAAATGCTTACCAATTTTTTTTAAATTCAGAAATAAGGACCAATAAACATATACTTTGTCCTCCTTAAACATGTATTACTATTTTTTATAGGAACATTAAAATTTACACAAATACTGCATTTAAAGTTTGGTTTCTATTCCTGTGATAAGAGGGACTTGGACTCTAATGTCTATCAAAACATCCATTAAACAAGAATGTGTCCATAGTACACTGATGCCCTGCTCGCACTATTATTTTCTATGTTCAGTGGACCGTGAAATTGGGGTAAAAATCCTACTATTAAATCAGAAAGATCATATCATAAGGAACATGTGTACTAAGTTTCAAGTTGATTGGACTTCAACTTCATCAAAAACTACCTGGACCAAAAACTATAACCTGATGGAACTATAAACTGATGGAAGAACAGAACAGACAGACCAGAAAAACATAATGCCCCTCTACTATCTTAGGTGGGGCATAAAAAGCTTATACTTAAACAAATGGACAACTAGAAAAAAAACAAAACATAAAGCACAAACAATCTTACATCTTTTTTAAACATATAATTCATGTTGACTGGAACTTACCTACTAATCTGACCAGTTTATATCTTACATACTTTTAAGTTAGGTTTCTATAAATCAGATCAGGACATGCATTTGAAATAATGATAAATTAATTTAATCCTAATAAAGAAAACATCAGAATTTATGGCATCAGATACATAGAAACAACACATATAAAGATTTTATCAAAAAATAACTTTTTTTGCTTATTTTGTGGACAACAAAATCTGAAATATCTCAAAAAAAATATGTTAAAACTTTAAATAAAAGTTAAAATAAAATGCAAAATAGTACAATAATAATTAAAAAAGATTTAATTGCAAAAGTCTGACTTCTTATATAAAAAATTATAAAACTTACCCATATCCACCACCCCAGTCAAAGATAAAGTTGTCCATTGTTCACCGCTGTATTCAAATGTTCAGAAATCAACTTTTCCAAACTTCAGCAACTTTTTTCATATATCAAAATTACCAAAAATCTATTAAATATTAAAAGCAAGCCTCTAATTCAGCCAATTACAATTTTACATTTGAGAGCTCATCTGTCAATCTCCATTCCTTTGTCTACTAAGTTTATATTTCCTTGTTTTCTGTCTTGAAGTAATTATTTCATCATTTGAAGCTCCTTTTCTTCTAATTTTCTCAAATCAGCTGTCTTACTCATTAATGAAATAACATGTTCATTTTTCTCTGGATGATAATTAACAATTCTATACAGTATCCTCACTCAACGCTTTTTATAATATATAATGCCTATATCCATATGAAAGATGTTACTGGTGAAAGCTACACTTTGTTTATTCTTTGGGTGGCAGTCTTAGAGCATACAGAAATCTTCCATTAACAAAGATTTTATTTTTTACAGAACTCTATTAGCTTCCTGTAAACAAATGTTTCTGTCGACTTCCTATTCATAGGTCTTGCTTTAATAAGAGACATTTTCCACTTAAGTGATTATATGTATCTTATAGTATGAGAAAAAAACCTCTAAAGCCATAAACAAAAATTCTCTGGTATATTAAATCAACAGAACTTAAAATTCATTTTTTTGCCATAATAAATGCATAGATACTATTTCAAATAAATGCAAGACAATATTTATACATCTTTTAACTGAAGTATTTAAAGCATCAAATTTCATTTACTTAAATTATCTGAGTCAAATTTATGATGGTCAATTAAATGTTTTTAAGATAAAGTCTAGTTTACACCATATTATTTACACAGATCAACAAAAAATCTTTAATCATTTCTTAAAAAACCTTCAAATTTATTAACTTTAGAGATAAAATTCATATTTTCCCATCAATTAAACAGTACTTAATTATGTTTAGTTTATATGTTCTTATCTAAGCAACCCATATTGTCTATCAATCATTTTTCATTTTAGTTAATTTTGAAACAAATTTAATCAGTCAAGATTTTACCAGCCAATAAAAGCATTTCAACTATAGCATACGAAAAGATAGTATGAAATACTCTAGGCGCTAGAATTAATTGAAATTCCCATAAAGTGAAAAATGCATCTGTTTCTTCAATCTAATATTGAATAAAGATGCTCAATTGTTGCACAATCCTTGACACAAGATGAAAAAAATTGTTGACATTGCTCAACATACCGTAATTGTATCACTTCGTCAGATTTTTTCCTTCCTGGAATATGACAGATATGCTTTAAAGAAAACAATAACAGTCGCATAACAACATGTGCAAATCTCTTTGCAGGAAATAAAATAGATTAAACATCTGCAGCATAAAAAGGTACTATCTTATAACTTGAGATTATACTGTCCTCTTATGTTCCCATTCTGTTTTAATGTGCACCAGATTATATAATTTCCCGTATTTTTTCTTCAAAAGTAAATCCTATTGAATTGCACATTTTTTTTTCTCACAGATGTACACAAGTTCACTAACTTTTATTATTTTAAACATCTTTCCTCTGGTTTGTTTATGCCACAGTGACAGAACAAGTTCCATTTTAAATGCCAATTTGAAGAAAAGTATAAAATTCTTCAAATGCAATTAGATTAAAAGAGAAAGAATAGAATGTGATCCTTCATTCCTTCATTAGATCTTTAGATACAATTTAAATTACAGTAATTGCAAACTAACATCCTTTGTGAACTGAACCACAAAAATATGTAGGTTTCAAATGAAAATTTTACATGTGTACCAGATGAATTAAGCAAAAAAGTGACAGTATGATATTTCAGGTGAAAAGAAATGAATAATAAGGCAAAAATCAACATAGACATAAATTTACATGACCTTCTTATAAGCATTGTAGTAAATACTCAAGAAATAGGTGTTTGCATACTGATTTTAAACTCTTTATTTACCATTTATTCAGTAATTCAAACTCATGAGAAAGTTCTTAACAAGTCAAACGGTATATTTTTTTATGGTTTCTTAAAGCCATCATCTTTTTATAGATACAATCAATTATAAACATAGCTGTTCAAACACCATTCAGGTTACAGAAAGGCCGTAGTTGTTTAATTTGGTTTTTAAAGGAAGCGTTGCTCAAAAGGATTACAGTAAATTCTATGTACTCAATTCATACAATGGAAATCATAAAGAAATTTATTCATCAACCAAAATATATTAAATGCTCTATTTGATAAAGTTTATAAAGCTTAGAAAAAGTTTTCAAATAATATGTCACAATTCATTAACAAAACAATAGCTCATTCATAATTGCATCCATGTGCAACAGTTACTTCCCTTGTTACATTTGTTTATTTTGATCGTTTGATTGTTGGTGTTTAATAGATATAGGAAGATGTGGTATGAGTGCCAATGAGACAACTCTCCATCCAATAGATATAGGAAGATGTGGTATGAGCGCCAATGAGACAACTCTCCATCCAATAGATATAGGAAGATGTGGTATGAGTGCCAATGAGACAACTCTCCATCCAATAGATATAGGAAGATGTGGTATGAGTGCCAATGAGACAACTCTCCATCCAATAGATATAGGAAGATGTGGTATGAGTGCCAATGAGACAACTCTCCATCCAATAGATATAGGAAGATGTGGTATGAGTGCCAATGAGACAACTCTCCATCCAATAGATATAGGAAGATGTGGTATGAGTGCCAATGAGACAACTCTCCATTCAATAGATATAGGAAGATGGGGTATGAGTGCCAATGAGACAACTCTCCATCCAAATAACAATTTATAAAAGTAAACCATTAAAGGTCAATGTACGACCTTCAACACTGAGCCTTGGCTCACACCGAACAGCAAGCTATAAAGGGCCCCAAAAATTAGTAATGTAAAACCATTCAAATGGGAAAACGAACGGTCTAATCTATAAAAAAACGAGAAACGAGAAACATGTATGAACTACATAAACAAACAACAACTACTGTACATCAGATTCCTGACTTAGGACAGGTGCAAACATATGCAGAGGGATTAAACGTTTGGTACCAAACCTTCTCCCTTTTCTGAAACAATAGTATAACATCACAACATAGAAAAACACACTATAAAATATCAATTGAAAGGCTTAACTCAATCAAAAAACACAAATTAACACACAATGAACGAATAAAAGCCATTTTCTATGGCGGTCAGTTTTCATTGATGGAGAAAGAAAACCAGAACCTTCAGCAAGAAGACTGGAAGTAGTGTACAGTTTGATACTTGGGTAACATCACTTTTCAAACATTCTGATTATCAGGCAGATTTCATGCAATCACTGTGAATGCCATACTGCAATACTGAACCTATTAATTACTGCAAATTCAAATTTGTAATTAACTTCATGCTTGTGTTCTCATGTAAATCATCTTGTGAAATCCTATTTTGACAGTCACAATATTACATCAATGAAGTATCTCTTCTCATTTAAAAAATAGTGATTTATGGTTTTTAGGTGTTTCCTTCTTTCCAAAGTAGCTTGATGCATTTCAAAAAAGGCAACATTCTATAATAATGTCTTCAACATATATGTAATCTTTCTATGAAATTTAAGGGATCTGGGTTGAAAACTGTAAGAAGAGTTGATTGCACGATATTAGGTATATATTTTTCTTCGTCTGACCTACATTGCCACACTTTCAGCCAGTTTTGAACTTCATCCAAACCAGTCACAACTCTTCAACAGACTAAAGGAAACCAAAAAAATAAAAATATTTAAGTGCAGCAGTTGTCTATTCATCCTCTACATCAATACACAGATAGACATGTGCATCAATATATACCACACCCTATCAGAATCAAGTAGAAACAAGATAAACCAGAAGGTTGATCAAATGCCTGCATGAAATGTCAATTTTATACAATATTTTTGTTTTGTGGTAGTTGTTTTAAAATCTTGTAACCCTTTGGTAAATCCAAATCCCTTAACCCATTGGTGGATCCCAATCACTAAACCCTTTGGTGGATCCCAATCCCTAAACCCTTTGGTGGATTCCAATCCCTACACCCTTTGAGGGACCCAAATCCCTTTACCCTTAAGTGTATCCAAATCCCTCAATTGTTTGGTAGATCCCAATCCCTAAATCCTTTGGGGGATCCCAATCCCTAAACCCTTTGGTGGATTCCAATCCCTAAACCCTTTGAGGAACCCCAATCCCTTTACCTTTAAGTGTATCCAAATCCCTGAATTATTTGGTAGATCCCAATCCCTCACCTTTTTGTGAATCCCAATCCCTTAACCTGTTGATTGATCTTATCCCCTAACACTGAGTTGTTTCCAAATCCCTCAACCTTTTCGTGGATCCAAATCCCTTTACTCTTATGAATCCAAATCCCTTACTCCTTAAATCAGTGCTTACTTAATGACATTTTCTACAAAATGATATCACATTTAAAACATTGACCTAGCCTACCCTAACATAAAGGTATTTATATGTAATTGATATTATAATACATAAAGGGAGTTAACAAAAGACATCAGAGATTAGGTGAAAAAGATAAAAATTTGACAATAGCTATAAATTTTTATTAAGTAATCTTATATTCAGTTTGGGTAAATTTAACATGGATGATATAGGACACTAAAATTTGGGATGAGAGTTCTTTCTTTGCTAAATCTTTACTGAGATGAACTTATCTTTAAATGAAAAAAATGAGCCTTCAAAACTGTACAAGATAAAACAGAAAAAAGATGATGTTTTAACAACAAGCCATTTGTTACATTGAAACATTATAAAATCTGCACGTATCGCAGCATATGTAATACATCAATTTAAATAGGTGAATGCAAAGAGAATCTTGGATAGAAGCTCCCCTCCCCCTCAAACATTGAGTGACCAAAAACATGCTTCACAAAGGAAAATAATCTGAAAGTACAAAGTATCTTCATTGAAGAACCTAGAACATAGAGAAAATAATCAAAAGTATGATGGAAAAGATGGGAGTTTATAGATCCCAGAGAATGTGAAAGAATGGAGTAAACTTCCTCCCTTCCATAGTCTTGATTCTTCAAAGTAATCTATTTTCGCTTTCTGAATCCCTGCCTTGATTTATTGAATTTTAGATATACCATAATCAAAATTACAAACAACAATAATTTTATTGGTATTACAACTCTAGGTAATGTTAAATTAAGAAATACAATTCAAAGTTTTCTTCTTGCATTGCATGTATATTTGAAAAACACACACACAAGTATACAGAAGTTTGTTTTTTCTTAGTTTATAAATTTCAGTTTGTATAACCTTGATTTCAATAACCCCCTCCTCATCGACATATTTATATGCTGTAACTTCAAAAAGAACATTATCATCTAAGAAAAATGAACTAATTGATGTGAGGATATCCGGCACAATGATTAAAACTCTACTGAAAGAAAACATTACCACAAACAAGGAGGATAATTATTTACTAGCTGATGTGTTTAATGCTGATTAAATTCTAACCTATAGTATGTTGCAGAAACATCAACAACTTATAAATCAGTGCATGCTTATAATTAACTTAAACCTGCATGTTTGCACATGTCTGTTAGCATAGCCCTGCTGATCAATATCTTCAAACAGTGCACTAAGTAATCACTTATACTACTTGACTTTCATTGGACAATGACAAAAACATGCATGTTGCTTGATGCCCAGTGGCAACTATTACATGCATATTCAGTACCATAACAAGTTATTTTTTTATAAATATATCTTGACTGAGTGAGTTGATTTTTTTCTCATTTTAGCTCACAAACTGATAAATGACATAAGTTTTTTAGGGATGTCTCAGTATTCTCTTCAGCTGTTACTCTGGCATCCAGCCAATCTGACTGAAATACAAGGAGACAAGGGTGGACACAGGTTCTGCATTCTGGTCTAGACTGGCTTCCTACACCAATCATGAAGCATAGATTTGTTTAGTAAACCAAAGGTCCTATCTCTTAAATGGTTGTAATTTAAATTACTTCAGTTTTGCTCAAGCTCAAAAATATGACAAATACCACGGAATATAATTTTTCTATAAGAATTCATAACCATGACACTTTTTCTATAAGAATTCAGAATTATGATATGTTTTTCCATAAGAATTCAAAGCTTGCCAACATACCTTGATAATTCCATGCTGTTATCTTGCATGTGAACAATCCAAATTGAACGTTTTGACACCTAATATTACAACTTGACCCTAGATTACACCTAATCTTAAACTAGGGATTATAAAGTGCAATTAAACATTAATTTTGCAAGGTTAAGTATCCATTAAAAGACTTGATCTAGATCTTATTTACATAGTGATTGTTGGCTGCTTTTGGAATCAAATACTTGATCCAAAAAATATATATCATTATTTTCGGGATGTCAGCTTTTCTTCAAGTTTTGTTTACAAAATAGGCAGGTTAAAGTTTCATTGTGGGTAATTTTTGCTGCAAGGGAAAATACACTCTGAAAATTTTCACTGTACATGTATATATTATTGCAAAATTGACTGATTGGCATTCCCCCTTTTCCAGATGGAACCCTTAGAAAACACCTTTTTTAAGAATTTCTAGATAAATGCCTCAAATATTGGATCAATATACCATTTATTTGATCTGCTAGTACTTTAATACAGTGGTCTATGAGAGACCCTTTTTTTAAGTGACTGCATACACTTTGGAAAATCACTTCAAAACAGACAGCTGTTGGTTTAACTAAACCTGTTTCAAAAGTTTGAAGTAATAGTTATATTGGTGGGACAAAACAGAATCTTTACACTACACAGACAATATTTTCCAACGTGATTTTAACATGAGAATCACGTGATATTCACTTTGTCCACACAACATGAGTAGAACGTGAAACGAGCAGAAACGTAATATTTAAGTTATATGAGCACAACGTGAACAAAATGTTGGTCACACGTGATATTCACGTTGTGTATATTGCTACATGATATTAACGTGATATCGTGTGAGAATATCATGTTTGTAAAATACATGTGATATAAACGTTTAACCGGCGGTGTGATACACACGTGTGAAAAACGTTGTTCTCACGTGATGAGCACAAACATGAAACACACGTTGGAAAATATTGCCTGTGTATGCTTGATTCATTATCAATTCATTTGGTACCAATATTATGACGGTTGATCTTGTAGATATGAATATCACAAATTCAAATGTTCAGCAAAATATGTAAATTTTCTTTAGGCCTACGCATGCTAACTTTTGCCAAACCATGAACCTTTGAACAAACAATTTTTCTTCAATCCATAACAAATGGTATCCACTAAAAATATCTGAATCCACAATATGTTAAATTGATTCTTACCTTTGTTCATTGTACAAGCATACCTTTAACAATTACAATGTAATATTTCAAAAAATTATCTATGTTATATCTGAACAAAGGCATTTATAATCCATTTTAATATTAAAAAATAATTCACTTTTATAAATTATAATAATAGTCATACTGTGTATTGATATTTAAGTGTAATTTGTTAGTATTATTGGGTTTAATGACCATAAAATAGCATGATTTCTAGCCTATTATCAGACTATGTAAATATTCAAATCTAATATTTAGAAATATTCTGATAACATTGATATTACACCTACTAAGCTGTCATAAAAAGCTTGACCCACTGAGTACACAGAACAAGTGCAGACTGATAAAATAGTTGTGATTAAACATTAGTCCCTCCCAGAAAGATTTTACGGAATATATTGCAGAGTCTATTTAATTGATTGATTGATGCTTACTTTACGTCCAGTGACAAATAGTTCATGCACAATAAGGAAGAAACATAAAATGAATAGTTAAGGTAGGTTCTACCATGGATGTAATATTAAATATTACTTCCATGGTTCTACAAAGGGGTCAGGTGGAACGAGGGTAAGAGGAACTTCGCCTTGAAGAGAATTATTTCAAGGATTCTAGAACTTGCTGACTGCAGAAGGCAGAACTCTCCCAACATCAGCAAGTTAACATCCAAATTAACAATTTTTTTTAATTTCTTAAAATACAATCTTTCTCTGGTCTGTAAAAATTTCTCCTAATCTACTGTGGATTCATTTATTTTTCGTGTGTATAAATTTTCATGGATTGCTGAAAACCTGCATATTCCAGTGGCAGATCCAGAAATTTTCATGAGAGGGGGCCCACTGACTGCCTAAGAGGGGGCCCGCTCCAGTCACGCTTCAGTGATTCCCTAAATAAGCAATCAAATTTTTTCCCAAAAAGGGGAGGCCAGGCTCCCTGCCACCCCCCCCCTTTGTCACTACAAAAGTTTAATGTAAAGACTGCATAAGGATGTTAAAAATTGCTTAAATTACCTTATTAGAGTGACTGTGCCCAAGATTGTTTCAAATTGGTCCAAAGGTTGAGAAAAGGAATGTATTAAAAAGTTTCTGGACAAAGACAAATTCAGTGTTGTGATTAAAGGTCTCTACACTTCTGGGTCAAGTGAACTAATTATGAAGGTTTAATCTTTCACATCACAGGTTAAGTGGACCTGTTTGAATAATACATATGCCAATAATTTCAACATCACATTTTTTTTCTTTCAATTGAGAAACCCTGAAAATGTGACAAAGAAAACAGACTCTGCAAAAAGTATACTCATTTAATTATATAGTAGCTATATATATAGTGTACCAGATATTTGGTCAGACCTTAAAAAGTTGTAAGACTACAATTCCTGATCTAAAACAAAAAAAAACCACATTGCTCAATATCATTTCAACCGTAATTTCAAAACTATGTGATACCAAATTTGGCTTTTAAATTTACGATTTGATTTACAGAAATTTATAAAAGAAATTTATTGTGATCCCAAGTTTTGGTAACAAAATTAAACAAATTTTCAATGGTTACTAATTAATAATCAAATTACTTTACTTTCCCATTAATTTGCTATTGTGAGTCACAACAAAATGCTAGATGATGTCACTTATAAAGAACACTTCCTTTTTGCAGATCTTTGGAAAAGAAAGATAATATTTGCTGCTTGTCTTTATATTATCTTACAATCAGAAGAGAAACAGATGCCACCACAGAATCTTGTAAAATAAGAAATAATTCTCCTTAGATTGAAATTTAAATTTTTCTAAAATACCCTGTGCAAGCTTAATCTACGTTAAAATTTAGCTGTTTCAGAGTTAAAAGGTATCACACTTGATGTAGTGAAACAACCATTATGTATACCTAAAACAGATTAAACACCAAACGTCTATTAATACTGAAAGCTTAAAATATCTGAGTGCTAAAACAAATGACAGCACAATATCAATTAATTCCTTTTCAAAAAGAGATTCATTTAGAAAGGTTTCAAATTACTGTATACATAAAATAAAACTAAAAAAACAATATTACCTTCAACACCTCATAAAACTGACCACCATAAAAAGTAAAAACCCTTTGTCTGATCTTCAGTATGGATTTAACTGAAGTTATAAATATAACACCTATTGCAGACTATAGGGAAACATGAAATAAGACAGCCTAAGGCTTCCAAACACATGTCTTGTAAGGACATTAAACATTTAACACGTATATTGAAAGAAAACATTCTATTTAAGATTAAAAGTTTTGTTAAAGTATAGACATGATAGACACTTACAAGTTAAATAACTGTATTGTCTGTTAAGATATATGACTAACAGGCCCAAAGCCAAATGAGTTGGTGATATTAAAATATCAATTTCTAGTCATCTTCATTTTCATCAATACATTAAACATGAAACTTTTATCCCTATTATGTGGATGCATTATTTTTTGTAGGTACCAATTTTCGTTGATGCAGGTAAATTCATATTTTTATGGATACAAATGTACTAGAATTTGAGTTTTTCAAATATTCTGCGTACAAGCCTATGGAAAATTTGCATTTTAATGAACAATTAAATTTGTTGTTCACCTAGCTTATACCAACAGAATCCAAGAAAGATATAATGCTCTAGCATTACAGTAATAATTCACAGTATTAGGGTAAAAATATTGTGACTTTGCATTAAACTAAGTACTTAGTATCTTGAAAGTCAAATCTGTTGAATAGATAACACTAAAAGTTTCAGAAACACCATAAGTCAAAGTACCATCTTATTGACCTTGTAGACATAAAATGATTTTATCTTCCAAAGATGCAGGCATATCAAACTATTCATAGACAGGTAATGGTTGGATATACATGGTTAAAAACCAAATTTTCTTACACAGTCTATCTTTTTGCTGATATGACCTTTTACTTTGACCCTACCCAGATCTTTTCATTTGTTTGTCCCATCATTAAAAGAATTCAACTTGTTGATCAAAGGGAGATAATTCTAATTGAATGTTATCAAAAATTTCAAAATAGTTTCAAATATTAACATAGAAATAATTATCATAACTTTATTATAGCATAAAAGTAATTCAACACCAAACAACAAGAAAACATTTCATACGTATGTGCTATTCTTTTGTAAAAAGGAGACAATCAGTATCGAGACGGATGCTTTTGTTATTTTTTATAACCTCTTAGATCATGTGTAGATTTATTTCATATTTTGTCATGTCACAAACTTTTAGAGCTTTTGGTTTGCTCATTATTGAAGTCTTATGTTGACCTTAATAGTTGCTTTAATCTATCTTGTAGTCTAAAAGGTCATTAAGATGGTACTTTGGCCAATAATATGCTGATCAACAAAAAACATCATCAGATCAATTTGAGGAAAGTTTTAAATATTAATCCAAAAAATCATAGAAGTGATATTTACTGAAACTTATCTGCTCCTACAGTTTGTACCATATCCCATGTTAAAACAAATAATGACTGTTAAAGTCAACGTTCTGTTCGAATTGTGACTGTTAAAGTCCAGTTTTTGAGGCCAAATACCCCCCTTTGAAAGTTCCTGGCTACGGGCCTAATAACACACCTACTTAAGTACTAAATCTGTTGCTGATAATAGTATTCTGTCCACAGAGAGAGAGAGAGAGAGAGCTAATTTTTTTAACATAACTGAAATATATATATATATATATATATATATTAAGTCTTTGAGTTGTGTCTAATAGAGGCATAACTTTTCCTGGAGAATTCTGATGATAATGTCAGTTTCTGAAACTTAGTTGGCCATGGGTCTGCAGGATGCAGTACCTGCATATACTTATAGAAAAAACAAAGCCATTCAGAGCATCAGTTTCAGGCATTCAGTATTTAAGCTTTCTTTTAACAAGTATTTTGAATCTCTTAATTACATTTAGGAACACTATCCAATAAATGCCTTCACATATGAAAAATCAATTCTAAAGCTCAAAATTCTGAAGCATTTGTTTTCAACTCATGGTTTTTGAACTAGCACTATCTGTATTCATTAGATATTGAAAAAAATATCATTAACAAGAGGAATATGAGATAAGAACCCAATTTAATGAGTAAATTTCATCAAACATGTAATCTTGACCATGTTGACATACATGATTTGCCATTAAGGTGGCTCGTGGGTACAAAAATTTCAGCAAAAAATTGAACCTTTATTTTTTCATTACAAATTTTATTTATTACACTATTAGTTATAACTTTATGATATGGTAAAAAAATCAACCCAAAAAAAATCGATTTGGTTTGGCCCCAGATCATGCAGATGACTTTTAAAATGTTTATATCATTGAAAAAGCTCCAAATTATCTCCCTTTGGTGCAAAAATGCCATTTTTTGGCATTAAATTTGAAATATCTTTTTTAACTCATCGGTGATCTATATCTTTTATAATTGTTTTCATATAAGCTGTACATAAACTAAATAATTGTAAAATTTGAGCGATTTCTGTAATTAGGTTATTTTTTTATTTCGATATTACCTATTTCTCCTATTAGTTCAACCAAGGAGGTTATATTAGATATAATATAACCTCCTTGGTTCAACAGAAAAAAAGGACATTAACATAAATGTATGCATCTTCCGGAGGCAGATTGTGAGCTTAAATGAACGGTGACCCCATTTTTTTATTTCATTTTTCTTTTTTAAGTATATGATAAAGTTAATTTATAAAAAAATATAGCGAAATCTTATATTAGAAAAAAATTTGATTTATACCCAGGAGTCCCCTTAACAGATTAATATTGCCATTCAGTAGTATAAGTAAAAATTTTAGTCAACATTTTCATTCCATTTCTAATGGACTAGGGAAACACAATCATTTGTGTTTAATACCGCTTTCAACACTACTAGTGCTATTTAGTGGCCGATTGTTTTTATTGGTGTCCAGAGCCACTGACATTGGTAAGAAAACTTACAATCCTCGTCAATTAAGATTGGAACTCACAACCTCAGTGTTGACTGGCTAGTGATACAGTAGTTAAACTACTTAGACCACTGGGCCACCAAGCCATGTGGTAAATACAACGTATTTATATAAACCCAATAAGATGCTATTACATGAATGCATTAAAGAATAACGACCAAAGGTACCCAATAATGTCTGAAATGTCTTACTTTTTCTCTAGTCTGTCTACAGCATACATCATGAAGATATAAGAATCCTAAGTTTCCTTCTTTATGCTCCAATAAAAGATATTTATAACCTCACATTTGAACTGTACTTTTTACACATTATTTCAACTCTAATACATAGTAATATGATCTGTAAATCAGCTCCATTAATGATACTTCATTGCTGTCAAATTTGGTGAAAATCCATCATTAAATCCATTTTAAAGTGTAAATTACTTTAAATATATGTCTGATATCAAAATTGTTTACAAAATCGTGGTGTCTTGGCACAACAAGCACCCTGAGGTGTAAATCCATGTCCTTTCACAAATAATGACTTAATTTTGGAGATATTACAGCTTTTAATGTCATAATTCACTTATTTTGTTATGTAAAATTAATCCACCTGTTAGGGGATTAAACTGTACTTTTTTTCATTCATAAAAAATAAAGATAATATTAAGAGCACTTAGCTTATCTACTAACAAGTGTACATAAAATTCAATAGTTTCTAATCATCAAGAATAAAGGTTATCAAATTATCTATTTTAGAGTATTTTTTGTATGAATAACTCTATTATAACAACCACTCCAGTTGACCTAAAGTTACCACAGTGACACATATTAAAATTTATCATTAAATTCTATATTTCAATCACTTTTCAATACAATACAATACAGTTACAGATCCACATTTTACACAGAATAAATCCTCTCTCCCAACAGGTATTCATAAAAATTCCCTAAAATGCATTTATCATTTTTTTATGGGCGTCAAGTTGGTTACCTATTCCCTATTCCCTATTCGTTACCTATTCCCTATTCCCTATTCGTTGCCTATTCGTTACCTATTCCCTATTCCCTATTCGTTACCTATTCGTTACCTATTCCCTATTCCCTATTCGTTGCCTATTCGTTACCTATTCCCTATTCCCTATTCGTTACCTATTCGTTACCTATTCCCTATTCCCTATTCGTTACCTATTCGTTACCTATTCCCTATTCCCTATTCGTTACCTATTCGCTACTTATTTGATTTTTAATATCCTTCCCCCTTTTTAATTATGGCATGGAATAGTTTAATATGGCTGCCGTTACCATGGAAACGGCACAATTGTGAAAAAAATGAGTTTTTGGTTTTTGGTGAACTGTTTGGATATGCTTCAACTTAGAATCATCATATTTTAAAACAATGTAGGTGCCCACTATATACAGGTGTTGGATGATTTTGGCGATCATTGGAACTACTATGTTGCCATGGAAACTACACCAAAATTTTCAAAATTCTAAAACTGCTCAAAACTTCATGAAACTTCACAGTAATGATGAGCAACATTGGAGTTGGAATTTCCAAAATAGGTCTTGTTACCATGGAAACAATGCAAAAAGGTCAAAAAATTCAAAAATAAGAATTTTCCGCAAACTGGATGAAACTTTACAGGAATGGTAACTGGCATAGGCAGAGTTGGATTTTGAAGTTAGAATTTTCAAAATGGCCGCCGTAACCATGGAAACAGCAAAAATATCAAAAATTCAAAATGTTCAAACTTAATGAAACTTTGCAAAAATGTTACTAGACATCTGTAGATGCTCTCTTTGACTTTGGAATTGTCAAAATGGCTGCCGCTCACCTGGTAATAGGGGGAAGGGGTGCCTTCCGTTATTGCTAGCAATTACAAACCTAGTTGTTAATAGTCTTACATATGGTAATAGTTCTGAATTGGTTGAGGTAAAATGATCTTTTTATGACCTATTTATATGTGTTTGTGCTCAACCGATCCTTTTACTTCATGTTCGATACGCATTTGTTCCTTACTTGTTTTTTATACGTTCTACCTTTTAACTGCTTTATGTCCGTATGTTTGAAGATGGATCTTGGTTCGACGGGATGAAATCACCGTGTTAGCGCTTGCGTAAAAACGAAGATGTGGTATGATTGCCAATGAGACAACACTCCACATTAGACCAAAATGACACAGAAATTATCAACTATAGTTCACTGTACGGCCTTCAACAATGAGCATAGCCCAAACCGTGTAGTCACCTATAAAAGGCCCAGACATGACAACCTCATACAATTCAAACAACAAAACTGACGGCCGTATTTCATATACAAAAAAATAAACGGAAATATGTAACACAAAAACAAACGATAACTACTTAATTCCAGGCTCTTGTCTAGGGGCAGGCACATACTTACATAATGTGGTAGAGTTAAACATGTAAGCAGGGTGTACATCGTTTCGGAGCATGCTATTACCTTGTTTAATTCGTTCCATCACTCGCTTATAATTCCCTTATAATACGTGTATCTTACGTTGCACCTTTTAAAACATGATTTTCAATTGTTTTGTTGTCTCTGGTGGAAGATTTGGGCTCTTAGAGGTGATATAACTCTATAAGTGCATTTGTATCCGTTCCAGCGGTCGGATAATACCCTGTTAAATATTCGTTACTAATTCGCTTTTAAAAAGTTTGTTGTACGTTGCACCTTTTAGAAAAGGATTTCCAATTGTGTTCATATCTCTGGTGGTAATAATGTGTTCTTATAGATGAAATACCCCTTGAAGCGCATATGTACTCGTTCCAGCGATCGGTTAATACCCTGTTACCTATTCGTTACCTATTCACTTATAGTACGTTTGTTGTACGTTGCACCTTTTAGAAAAGGATTTTCAATTAAATTCATATCTCTGGTGGTAACAATGTGTTCTTAGAGATGAAATGACCCCATTAGAGCACATGTACCCGTTCCAGCGCTCGGTAAATAACCTGTTACCTATTCGTTACTTATTCGCTTTTAATGCGCGGGGTATACGGTGCACCTTGAAATAAATCGTTTTTTAACTGTGTTCAGGTCTCTGGTGGTAAGAATGTGTTCTTAGAGATGAAATTACCCTATTAGCGCGCATGTACCCGTTCCAGCGCTCGGTTAATACCCTGTTACCTATTCGTTACCTATTCGTTACCTATTCGCTTATAATACATTTTTTTATACGTTGCACCTGTTAGAAAAGGATTTTCAATTATGTCCAGGTCTCAGACGGTAACAATATGTTCTTAAAGATGAAATGACCCCATTAGAGCGCATGTACCCGTTCCAGCGCTCGGTAAATAACCTGTTACCTATTCGTTACCTATTCGCTTTTAATGCGCGGGGTATACGGTGCACCTTGAAATAAATCGTTTTTTAATTGTGTTCATATCTGGTGGTAACAATGTGTTCTTAGAGATGAAATGACCCTATTAGCGCGCATGTACCCGTTCCAGCGCTCGGTTAATACCCTGTTACCTATTCGTTACCTATTCGTTACCTATTCGCTTATAATACATTTTTTTATACGTTTCACCTGTTAGAAAAGGATTTTCAATTATGTCCAGGTCTCAGACGGTAACAATATGTTCTTGAAGATGAAATGACCCCATTAGAGCGCATGTACCCGTTCCAGCGGTCGGTAAATAACCTGTTACCTATTCGTTACTTATTCGCTTTTAATGCGCGGGGTATACGGTGCACCTTGAAATAAATCGTTTTTTAATTGTGTTCAGGTCTCTGGTGGTAGGAATGTGTTCTTAGAGATGAAATGACCCTATTAGCGTGCATGTACCCGTTCCAGCGCTCGGTTAATACCCTGTTACCTATTCGTTACCTATTCGTTACCTATTCGCTTATAATACATTTTTTTATACGTTGCACCTGTTAGAAAAGGATTTTCAATTATGTCCAGGTCTCAGTGGTAACAATGTGTTCTTAGAGATGAAATGACCCCATTAGAGCGCATGTACCCGTTCCAGCGCTCGGTAAATAACCTGTTACCTATTCGTTACCTATTCGCTTTTAATGCGCGGGGTATATGGTGCACCTTGAAATAAATCGTTTTTAATTGTGTTCAGGTCTCTGGTGGTAATAATGTGTTCTTAGAGATGAAATGACCCTATTAGCGCGCATGTACCCGTTCCAGCGCTCGGTTAATACCCTGTTACCTATTCGTTACCTATTCGTTACCTATTCGTTACCTATTCGCTTATAATACATTTTTTTTATACGTTTCACCTGTTAGAAAAGGATTTTCAATTATGTCCATGTCTCAGGTGGTAACAATGTGTTCTTAGAGATGAAATCACCCTATTAGCGCTCATGTACCCGTTCCAGTGCTCGGTAAATAATCTTGTTACCTATTCGTTACCTATTCGCTTTTAATGCGCGGGGTATACGCTGCAACTTGAAATAAATCGTGTTTTAATTGTTCATGTCTGGTGGTAACAATGTGTTCTTAGAGAGATGAAATGACCCCACTAGAGCGCATGTACCCGTTCCAGCGCTCGGTAAATAACCTGTTACCTATTCGTTACTTATTCGCTTTTAATGCGCGGGGTATACGGTGCACCTTGAAATAAATCGTTTTTTAATTGTGTTCAGGTCTCTGGTGGTAGGAATGTGTTCTTAGAGATGAAATGACCCTATTAGCGCGCATGTACCCGTTCCAGCGCTCGGTTAATACCCTGTTACCTATTCGTTACCTATTCGTTACCTATTCGCTTTTAATGCGCGGGGTATACGGTGCACCTTGTAATAAATCGTTTTTTAATTGTGTTCAGGTCTCTGGTGGTAGGAATGTGTTCTTAGAGATGAAATTGCCCTATTAGCGCGCATGTACCCGTTCCAGCGCTCGGTTAATACCCTGTTACCTATTCGTTACCTATTCGTTACCTATTCGCTTATAATACATTTTTTTATACGTTTCACCTGTTAGAAAAGGATTTTCAATCATGTCCATGTCTCAGGTGGTAACAATGTGTTCTTAGAGATGAAATTACACTATTAGCGCTCATGTACCCGTTCCAGTGCTCGGTAAATAATCTTGTAACCTATTCGTTACCTATTCGCTTTTAATGCGCGGGGTATACGCTGCAACTTGAAATAAATCGTGTTTTAATTGTGTTCATGTCTGGTGGTAACAATGTGTTCTTAGAGATGAATGACCCCATTAGAGCGCATGTACCCGTTCCAGCGCTCGGTAAATAACCTGTTACCTATTCGTTACTTATTCGCTTTTAATGCGCGGGGTATACGGTGCACCTTGAAATAAATCGTTTTTTAATTGTGTTCAGGTCTCTGGTGGTAGAAATGTGTTCTTAGAGATGAAATTACCCTATTAGCGCGCATGTACCCGTTCCAGCGCTCGGTTAATACCCTGTTACCTATTCGTTACCTATTCGTTACCTATTCGCTTATAATACATTTTTTTATACGTTGCACCTGTTAGAAAAGGATTTTCAATTATGTCCAGGTCTCAGACGGTAACAATGTGTTCTTAGAGATGAAATGACCCCATTAGAGCGCATGTACCCGTTCCAGCGCTCGGTAAATAACCTGTTACCTATTCGTTACCTATTCGCTTTTAATGCGGGGGGTATACGCTGCACCTTGAAATAAATAGTTTTTTAATTGTGTTCAGGTCTCTGGTGGTAAGAATGTGTTCTTAGAGATGAAATTACCCTATTAGCGCGCATGTACCCGTTCCAGCGCTCGGTTAATATCCTGTTACCTATTCGTTACCTATTCGTTACCTATTTACTTATAATACGTTTGTTGTACGTTGCACCTTTTAGAAAAGGATTTTTACTTGTGTTCATGTCTCTTGTGGTAACAATGTGTAATTAGAGATGAAATGACCCTATTAGTGTGCATGTACCTTTCCAGCGCTCGGTTAATACCCTGTTACATATTCGTTACCTATTCGTTACCTATTCACTTATAATACGTTTGATGTACGTTGCAGCTTTTAGAAAAGGATTTTCAATTGTGTCCATGTCTCTGGTGGTAACAATGTGTTCTTAGAGATGAAATGACCATATTAGCGCGCATGTACCCGTTCCAGCGCTCGGTTAATACCCTGTTACCTATTCGTTACCTATTCGTTACCTATTCACTTATAATACGTTTGATGTACGTTGCACCTTTTAGAAAAGGATTTTCAATTGTGTCCATGTCTCTGGTGGTAACAATGTGTTCTTAGAGATGAAATGACCTTATTAGCGCGCATGTACCCGTTCCACCGCTCGGTTAATACCCTGTTACCTATTCGTTACCTATTCGTTACCTATTCGTTACCTATTCACTTATAATACGTTTGTTGTACGTTGCACCTTTTAGAAAAGGATTTTCAATTATGTCCATGTCTCTGGTGGTAACAATGTGTTCTTAGAGATGAAATGACACTATTAGCGCGCATGTACCCGTTCCAGCGCTCGGTTGATACCCTATTACCTATTCGTTACCTATTCGTTACTTATTTGCTTATAATACGTTTGTTGTACGTTGCACCTTTTAGAAAAAGATTTTCATTTGTGTTCATGTCTCTGGTGGTAACAATGTGTTCTTAGAGATGAAATAACCCTTTTAGCGCGTATGTACCCGTTCCAGCGTTCGGCTTATACCTTGTTACCTATTTGTTACTGCTTATTTCAAGTAGTCGAGCGCTGAAACGGGTACATATGTTCGATTAAGGTTATTTCTCCTCTAAGAACCGACAGTTACCACCAGAGACACAAAAATATTTCTTTTTAAAGTGCAACGCATTACACACGTTTTAAAAGCGAATAAGGAACGAATAAGTAACAGGGTATCACTGAGCGGTGAAATGGGTACATATGCGCTAATAGAGTTTTTTCAACTCAGATCACAGAACACATAATTACCACCAGAGACGTGAAAGCAATCGATAATCGATTTATTTCAAGGTGCAACGTATACCATGCGTATTTAAAGCGAATAAGGAACGAATAGGTTACAGGTTATCAGTCGAGCGCTGAAACGGGTACATATATTCTATTAGGGTTATTTCACCTCTAAAAACCGACAGTTACCACCAAAGACACAAACATATTTCTTTTTTTCTAGAACAAACGCATAACACACGTTTTATTTTTTAATTTAAATATATTTATTTATAGTGGATTGGGAAACAAGTTTTGCAACTTATATTTACCCTTTTCCACTTTTCGGGTGCGAGTGATGCCTCTAAGAACACATTGTTACCACCAGAGACATGAACACAAATGAAAATCTTTTTCTAAAAGGTGCAACGTACAACAAACGTATTATAAGCGAATAAGTAACGAATGGGTAACGAATAGGTAACAGGGTATTAACTGAGCGCTGGAACGGGTACATGCGCGCTAATAGGGTCGTTTCATCTCTAAGAACACACTGTTACCACCAGAGACATGAACACAAGTAAAAATCCTTTTCTAAAAAGTGCAACGTACAACAAACGTATATAAAGCGAATAAGTAACGAATAGGTAACGAATAGGTAACAGGGTATTAACCGAGCGCTGGAACGGGTACATGCGCGCTAATAGTGTCATTTCATCTCTAAGAACACATTGTTACCACCAGAGACATGGACACAATTGAAAATCCTTTTCTAAAAGGTGCAACGTACAACAAACGTATTATAAGTGAATAGGTAACGAATAGGTAACAAATAGGTAACAGGGTATTAACCGAGCGCTGGAATGGGTACATGTGCGCTAATAGTGTCATTTCATCTCTAAGAACACATTGTTACCACCAGAGACATGGACACAATTGAAAATCCTTTTCTAAAAGGTGCAACGTACAACAAACGTATTATAAGTGAATAGGTAACGAATAGGTAACAGGGTAATAACCGAGCGCTGGAACGGATACATGCACGCAAATAGGGTCATTTCATCTCTTATTACACATTGTTACCACCAGAGACATGAACACAAGTGAAAATCCGTTTCTAAAAGGTGCAACGTACAACAAACGTATTTAAAGCGAATAAGTAACGAATAGGTAACAGGGTATTAACCGAGCGCTGGAACGGGTACATATGCGCTAATAGGGTCATTTCATCTCTTAGAACACATTGTTACCACCAGAGACATGGACATAATTGAAAATCCTTTTCTAACGGTATTTATCGAGCGCTGGAACGGGTACATGCACGCTAATAGGGTCATTTCATCTCTAAGAACACATTGTTACCACCAGAGACACGGACACCATTGAAAATCCTTTTCTGAAAGGTGCAACGTACAACAAACGTATTATAAGTGAATAGGTAACGAATAGGTAACAGGGTGTGTACCGAGCGCTGGAACGGTTACATGCGCGCTAATAGGGTAATTTCATCTCTAAGAACACATTGTTACCACAAAAGACATGGAGACAATTAAAAATCCTTTTCTAAAAGGTGCAACGTACAACAAACGTATTATAAGTGAATAGGTAACGAATAGGTAACAGGGTATTTATCGAGCGCTGGAACGGGTACATGCGCGCTAATAGGGTCATTTCATCTCTAAGAACACATTGTTACCACCAGAGACACGGACACCATTGAAAATCCTTTTCTGAAAGGTGCAACGTACAATAAACGTATTATAAGTGAATAGGTAACGAATAGGTAACGAATAGGTAACAGGGTATTTACCCAGCGCTGGAACGGGTACATGCGCGCTAATAGGGTAATTTCATCTCTACGAAGACATTGTTACCATAAAAGACATGAAGACAATTAAAAATCCTTTTCTAAAAGGTGCACCATACAACAAACGTATTATAAGTGAATAGGTAACGAATAGGTAACAGGATATAAAGCGAGCGCTGGAACGGGTACATGCGTGCTAATAGAGTCATTTCATCTCTAAGAACACATTGTTACCACCAGAGACATGGGCACAATTGAAAAACGATTTATTTCAAGGTGCAGCGTATAACCCGCGCATTAAAAGCGAATAGGGAACGAATCAGTAACAGGGTATTATCCGAGCGCTGGAACGAGTACATACGCGCTAATAGGGGTATTTCATCTAAAAGAACACATTATTACCACCAGAGATATGAACTGAATTAAAAATCCTTTTCTAACAGGTGCAACGTATAAAAAAATATATTATAAGCGAATAGGTAACGAATAGGTAACGAATAGGTAACAGGGTATTAACCGAGCGCTTGAACAGGTACATGAGCGCTAATAGGGTAATTTCATCTCTAAGAACACATTGTTACCACCTGAGACATGGACATAATTGAAAATCCTTTTCTAACAGGTGAAACGTATAAAAAAAATGTACTATAAGCGAATAGGTAACGAATATGTAACAGGTTATTTACCGAGCGCTGGAACGGGTACATGCGCTCTAATGGGGTCATTTCATCTCTAAGAACACATTGTTACCGTCTGAGACCTGGACATAATTGAAAATCCTTTTCTAACAGGTGCAACGTATAAAACAATGTATTATAAGCGAATAGGTAACGAATAGGTAACGAATAGGTAACAGGGTATTAACCGAGCGCTGGAACGGGTACATGCGCGCTAATAGGGTCATTTCATCTGTAAGAACACATTCTTACCACCAGAGACCTGAACACAATTAAAAAACGATTTATTTCAAGGTGCACCGTATACCCCGCGCATTAAAAGCGAATAAGTAACGAATAGGTAACAGGTTATTTGCCGACCGCTGGAACGGGTACATGCGCTCTAATGGGGTCATTCATCTCTAAGAACACATTGTTACCACCTGAGACATGGACATAATTGAAAATCCTTTTCTAACAGGTGAAACGTATAAAAAAATGTATTATAAGCGAATAGGTAACGAATAGGTAACGAATAGGTAACAGGGTATTAACCGAGCGCTGGAACGGGTACATGCGCGCTAATAGGATCATTTCATCTCTAAGAACACATTCTTACCACCAGAGACCTGAACACAATTAAAAAACGATTTATTTCAAGGTGCACCGTATACCCCGCGCATTAAAAGCGAATAGGTAACGAATAGGTAACAGGTTATTTACCGAGCGCTGGAACGGGTACATGCACTCTAATGGGGTCATTTCATCTTTAAGAACATATTGTTACCGTCTGAGACCTGGACATAATTGAAAATCCTTTTCTAACAGGTGCAACGTATAAAAAAATGTATTATAAGCGAATAGGTAACGAATAGGTAACGAATAGGTAACAGGGTATTAACCGAGCGCTGGAACGGGTACATGCGCGCTAATAGGGTAATTTCATCTCTAAGAACACATTCCTACCACCAGAGACCTGAACACAATTAAAAAACGATTTATTTCAAGGTGCACCGTATACCCCGCGCATTAAAAGCGAATAGGTAACGAATAGGTAACAGGTTATTTACCGAGCGCTGGAACGGGTACATGCGCTCTAATGGGGTCATTTCATCTCTAAGAACATATTGTTACCGTCTGAGACCTGGACATAATTGAAAATCCTTTTCTAACAGGTGCAACGTATAAAAAAATGTATTATAAGCGAATAGGTAACGAATAGGTAACGAATAGGTAACAGGGTATTAACCGAGCAATGGAACGGGTACATGCGCGCTAATAGGGTAATTTCATCTCTAAGAACACATTCCTACCACCAGAGACCTGAACACAATTAAAAAACGATTTATTTCAAGGTGCACCGTATACCCCGCGCATTAAAAGCGAATAAGTAACGAATAGGTAACAGGTTATTTACCGAGCGCTGGAACGGGTACATGCGCTCTAATGAGGTCATTTCATCTTTAAGAACATATTGTTACCGTCTGAGACCTGGACATAATTGAAAATCCTTTTCTAACAGGTGCAACGTATAAAAAAATGTATTATAAGCGAATAGGTAACGAATAGGTAACAGGGTATTAACCGAGCGCTGGAACGGGTACATGCGCGCTAATAGGGTAATTTCATCTCTAAGAACACATTCCTACCACCAGAGACCTGAACACAATTAAAAAACGATTTATTTCAAGGTGCACCGTATACCCCGCGCATTAAAAGCGAATAGGTAACGAATAGGTAACAGGGTATTAACCGAGCGCAGGAACGGGTACATGCGCGCTAATAGGGTCATTTCATCTCTAAGAACACATTCCTACCACCAGAGACCTGAACACAATTAAAAAACGATTTATTTCAAGGTGCACCGTATACCCCGCGCATTAAAAGCGAATAAGTAACGAATAGGTAACAGGTTATTTACCGAGCGCTGGAACGGGTACATGCGCTCTAATGGGATCATTTCATCTCTAAGAACACATTGTTACCACCAGACATGAACACAATTAAAACACGATTTATTTCAAGTTGCAGCGTATACCCCGCGCATTAAAAGCAAATAGGTAACGAATAGGTAACAGGTTATTTACCGAGCGCTGGAACGGGTACATGCGCTCTAATGGGATCATTTCATCTCTAAGAACACATTGTTACCACCAGACATGAACACAATTAAAACACGATTTATTTCAAGTTGCAGCGTATACCCCGCGCATTAAAAGCAAATAGGTAACGAATAGGTAACAGGTTATTTACCGAGCGCTGGAACGGGTACATGCGCTCTAATGGGGTCATTTCATCTCTAAGAACACATTGTTACCGTCTGAGACCTGGACATAATTGAAAATCCTTTTCTAACAGGTGAAACGTATAAAAAAATGTATTATAAGCGAATAGGTAACGAATAGGTAACGAATAGGTAACAGGGTATTAACCGAGCGCTGGAACGGGTACATGCGCGCTAATAGGGTCATTTCATCTCTAAGAACACATTGTTACCACCAGACATGAACACAATTAAAAAACGATTTATTTCAAGGTGCACCGTATACCCCGCGCATTAAAAGCGAATAGGTAACGAATAGGTAACAGGTTATTTACCGAGCGCTGGAACGGGTACATGCGCTCTAATGGGGTCATTTCATCTCTAAGAACACATTGTTACCGTCTGAGACCTGGACATAATTGAAAATCCTTTTCTAACAGGTGCAACGTATAAAACAATGTATTATAAGCGAATAGGTAACGAATAGGTAACGAATAGGTAACAGGGTATTAACCGAGCGCTGGAACGGGTAAATGCGCGCTAATAGGGTCATATCATCTCTAAGAACACATTGTTACCACCAGACATGAACACAATTAAAACACGATTTATTTCAAGTTGCAGCGTATACCCCGCGCATTAAAAGCGAATAGGTAACGAATAGGTAACAAGATTATTTACCGAGCACTGGAACGGGTACATGAGCGCTAATAGGGTAATTTCATCTCTAAGAACACATTGTTACCACCTGAGACATGGACATAATTGAAAATCCTTTTCTAACAGGTGAAACGTATAAAAAAAATGTATTATAAGCGAATAGGTAACGAATAGGTAACGAATAGGTAACAGGGTATTAACCGAGCGCTGGAACGGGTACATGCGCGCTAATAGGGTCATTTCATCTCTAAGAACACATTCTTACCACCAGAGACCTGAACACAATTTAAAAACGATTTATTTCAAGGTGCACCGTATACCCCGCGCATTAAAAGCGAATAAGTAACGAATAGGTAACAGGTTATTTACCGAGCGCTGGAACGGGTACATGCGCTCTAGTGGGGTCATTTCATCTCTCTAAGAACACATTGTTACCACCAGACATGAACACAATTAAAACACGATTTATTTCAAGTTGCAGCGTATACCCCGCGCATTAAAAGCGAATAGGTAACGAATAGGTAACAAGATTATTTACCGAGCACTGGAACGGGTACATGAGCGCTAATAGGATAATTTCATCTCTAAGAACACATTGTTACCACCTGAGACATGCACATAATTGAAAATCCTTTTCTAACAGGTGAAACGTATAAAAAAAATGTATTATAAGCGAATAGGTAACGAATAGGTAACAGGGTATTAACCGAGCGCTGAAACGGGTACATGCGCGCTAATAGGGTCATTTCATCTCTAAGAACACATTCTTACCACCAGAGACCTGAACACAATTAAAAAACGATTTATTTCAAGGTGCACCGTATACCCCGCGCATTAAAAGCGAATAGGTAACGAATAGGTAACAGGTTATTTACCGAGCGCTGGAACGGGTACATGCGCTCTAATGGGGTCATTTCATCTCTAAGAACACATTGTTACCACTGAGACCTGGACATAATTGAAAATCCTTTTCTAACAGGTGCAACGTATAAAAAAATGTATTATAAGCGAATAGGTAACGAATAGGTAACGAATAGGTAACAGGGTATTAACCGAGCGCTGGAACGGGTACATGCGCGCTAATAGGGTCATTTCATCTCTAAGAACACATTCTTACCACCAGAGACCTGAACACAATTAAAAAACGATTTATTTCAAGGTGCACCGTATACCCCGCGCATTAAAAGCGAATAGGTAACGAATAGGTAACAGGTTATTTACCGAGCGCTGGAACGGGTACATGCGCTCTAATGGGGTCATTTCATCTCTAAGAACACATTGTTACCACTGAGACCTGGACATAATTGAAAATCCTTTTCTAACAGGTGCAACGTATAAAAAAATGTATTATAAGCGAATAGGTAACGAATAGGTAACGAATAGGTAACAGGGTATTAACCGAGCGCTGGAACGGGTACATGCGCGCTAATAGGGTCATTTCATCTCTAAGAACACATTCTTACCACCAGAGACCTGAACACAATTAAAAAACGATTTATTTCAAGGTGCACCGTATACCCCGCGCATTAAAAGCGAATAGGTAACGAATAGGTAACAGGTTATTTACCGAGCGCTGGAACGGGTACATGCGCTCTAATGGGGTCATTTCATCTCTAAGAACACATTGTTACCACTGAGACCTGGACATAATTGAAAATCCTTTTCTAACAGGTGCAACGTATAAAAAAATGTATTATAAGCGAATAGGTAACGAATAGGTAACGAATAGGTAACGAATAGGTAACAGGGTATTAACCGAGCGCTGGAACGGGTACATGCGCGCTAATAGGGTCATTTCATCTCTAAGAACACATTCTTACCACCAGAGACCTGAACACAATTAAAAAACGATTTATTTCAAGGTGCACCGTATACCCCGCGCATTAAAAGCGAATAAGTAACGAATAGGTAACAGGTTATTTACCGAGCGCTGGAACGGGTACATGCGCTCTAATGGGGTCATTTCATCTCTAAGAACACATTGTTACCACCAGAGATATGAATTTAATTGAAAATCCTTTTCTAACAGGTGCAACGTGCAACAAACGTACTATAAGTGAATAGGTAACGAATAGGTAACGAATAGGTAACAGGGTATTAACCGATCGCTGGAACGAGTACATATGCGCTTATAGGGGTATTTCATCTATAAGAACACATTATTACCACCAGAGATATGAACACAATTGGAAATCCTTTTCTAAAAGGTGCAACGTACAACAAACTTTTTAAAAGCGAATTAGTAACGAATATTTAACAGGGTATTATCCGACCGCTGGAACGGATACAAATGCACTTATAGAGTTATATCACCTCTAAGAGCCCAAATCTTCCACCAGAGACAACAAAACAATTGAAAATCATGTTTTAAAAGGTGCAACGTAAGATACACGTATTATAAGCGAATTATAAGCGAGTGATGGAACGAATTAAACAAGGTAATAGCATGCTCCGAAACGATGTACACCCTGCTTACATGTTTAACTCTACCACATTATGTAAGTATGTGCCTGTCCCTAGACAAGAGCCTGAAATTAAGTAGTTATCGTTTGTTTTTGTGTTACATATTTCCGTTTATTTTTTTGTATATGAAATACGGCCGTCAGTTTTGTTGTTTGAATTGTATGAGGTTGTCATGTCTGGGCCTTTTATAGGTGACTACACGGTTTGGGCTATGCTCATTGTTGAAGGCCGTACAGTGAACTATAGTTGATAATTTCTGTGTCATTTTGGTCTAATGTGGAGTGTTGTCTCATTGGCAATCATACCACATCTTCGTTTTTACGCAAGCGCTAACACGGTGATTTCATCACGTCGAACCAAGATCCATCTTCAAACATACGGACATAAAGCAGTTAAAAGGTAGAACGTATAAAAAACAAGTAAGGAACAAATGCGTATCGAACATGAAGTAAAAGGATCGGTTGAGCACAAACACATATAAATAGGTCATAAAAAGATCATTTTACCTCAACCAATTCAGAACTATTACCATATGTAAGACTATTAACAACTAGATTTGTAATTGCTAGCAATAACGGAAGGCACCCCTTCCCCCTATAACCAGGTGAGCGGCAGCCATTTTGACAATTCCAAAGTCAAAGAGAGCATCTACAGATGTCTAGTAACATTTTTGCAAAGTTTCATTAAGTTTGAACATTTTGAATTTTTGATATTTTTGCTGTTTCCATGGTTACGGCGGCCATTTTGAAAATTCTAACTTCTAAATCCAACTCTGCCTATGCCAGTTATCATTTCTGTAAAGTTTCATCCAGTTTGCGGAAAATTCTTATTTTTGAAATTTTTGATCTTTTTGCATTGTTTCCATGGTAACAAGACCTATTTTGGAAATTCCAACTCCAATGTTGCTCATCATTACTGTGAAGTTTCATGAAGTTTTGAGCATTTTTAGAATTTTGAAAATTTTGGTGTAGTTTCCATGGCAACATAGTAGTTTCAATAATCGCCAAAATCATCCAACACCTGTATATAGTGGGCACCTACATTGTTTTAAAATATGATGATTCTGAGTTGAAGCATATCCAAACAGTTCACCAAAAACCAAAAGCTCATTTTTTTCACAATTGTGCCGTTTCCATGGTAACGGCAGCCATATTAAACTATTCCATGCCATAATTAAAAAGGGGGAAGGATATTAAAAATCAAATAAGTAATGAATAGGTAACGAATAGGGAATAGGGAATAGGTAACGAATAGGTAACGAATAGGGAATAGGGAATAGGTAACGAATAGGCAACGAATAGGGAATAGGGAATAGGTAACGAATAGGTAACGAATAGGGAATAGGGAATAGGTAACGAATAGGTAACGAATAGGGAATAGGGAATAGGTAACGAATAGGCAACGAATAGGGAATAGGGAATAGGTAACGAATAGGGAATAGGGAATAGGTAACCAACTTGACGCCCATCATTTTTTTCGGTGAATTGTAAAAGTAATTTCCACAAAATTAATCCAATGTTCACAAAAGAAAGTAAAAGTCCAGTTTGACGACCTTTATATGAAAATATCAGTACTGTTACACAATTATCTGTAAAAAGTACCTGGAGACACATTAACATGAGATAACAAACCAGTTACCCCAGACATCGCGGACACTTCCACATTTTTAATTCTATTTATTTTGTCTGATGTCGAACTGATAACTCTTTCACCTATCTGACCACATCACAAATTTTAAAATTTTAAAACTCCTATATTTAACCAATGCACTCGCAACATTCCATTTAAATTAAACTTTTATAAAACCTGATAAATTTAATTGAATCATGGCAACAATAAAGTTGTGGAGAAAAATTTATAATCTAAAAGGTATAAATAAAAATTGTAAGATAATTATTTAGTCATACAATTCAATTTATTGTTGTTTGGTATGTGACAGAATACATTTGAATGCTTAATAAACTTAGTTTTATCGTATTGTTTTGCAATCGGACAATGCCAGGCTCTATGTATATCTTTCAAACTTTTTGAATTAAATACTTTTTAAAGACTAGAGGTTTTATTCAGTTTTTATGTTGTTATAATTAATGTTTTTTTAATGCACATATTTTGTTTCTGATATTACCATTTTGTTGAAAAAAAATGTCATAATTTGCCTATACCCCCCTCCATTAGACAGTCACATCAAAGGTAAAATCTAAGTCCATTTTTATTTGATTTTTAAAATAATTTAACATTTTTTTGTTATTAATGTTAGCCTTAATCTAAAATATGAAAATTTAAAATGTTTGTATACTGTACAAATCATCCTCCCAAAATAAATGTGTCCCTACTAACCTGGTGACCTTTATATTAAACCAGTACAACTACAACGAGATATTCCCCACATACATGTAGATCTATATTAAAAATCAAACATGAAGTAATGTATGAGCAATTACATACATTTATTTTTTTATATGAATAAAATAAGATATTTGTCAACAAGACAATCTGACAATACCTATCAAAACGAATAAAAAACAAATTAGTATTGAAGATTTTATAAGTTTTGGTCTTCCTATTCTATATAATAATAAGATATTAATATCAAAACCCAATGAGACAACTTTCCACCAAAGATAAAATGATGTTAAAACTACCAACTTTATATATGTTCTAAATGACAAATGGATCAGACACAAGTTATACAACTTAGCAATGTCTTTTCCAAAAATTTCTTGTAAGGTATGCCCAATCGTTAAAATTCTCCTTTTCTGTTAGAAAGAAACAGAAAAGTATGTTCTATGAAAGTCAACTTTGAAGTGTACAGTAAAGGTTATTTTTTGAAGTGTTTGCAATTTGTCTTTAATCCAAATTCAAAAAGTAATTTATTCATGATATTGGTCACCTCCTTTTTAATTTTACCTGAGATACATGGACTGGAGTTTTAAGATGCTAAAGTTCACAAGGTTACAGTTCACAGGGGCGAACCCAGCCATTTTAAAGGGGGGAGGGGTCCCAACTCAGGACAAAGGAGGGGTTCCAGCTATATTTCCCCATTCAAATGCATTGATCGTCCAAAAAAAAGGGGGGGTTCCAACCCCCACCCTTAATCCGCCACTGCATGGTTTATGTGGAGCACTTTATCCTACCAGATTAAATTAGTATCATATAGGTTAATTTTTATACCAATTATATGCTGTAAACTTGGCATACATTTTTATACAATAGTCAATACTAATGAATACATGACACGATTGCCTTCCTTTAAAGTTTAGTGTTCTATAAATGTCTGGTTAGTGAAGCATTGACCATCAGATAAATACAACCAAACACCTCAGGTTCACTTAACAGTGCACTCATAATTCAAATACATTTTTCTGGTGGATAAGTTTCAAAGATTCTAATCAAAATTATTGAAGCCTACCGACATGGTGAGAAACACAGAATATGGTCCTGAATATGGTATATATGACTTTAAGCCACCAATACAAAATAAATGACCAAGTAGGGATTGACATAATTGCATGATTTCAACAAACCACATAAACCAGTGGTCCAGTCAATTTCAGAAGTAGATGGAAGCCACCAACAAAAAATGAATCAGCAATAGGATTGACATATCTAAATACTTATAATCCAAGAACAATTTGACTATGTGTTCTTCCTTTGTTTTCTTAAAAAAAAGTATTAATTACAATAGGTATGTTCTGTAAATGATAAATTTCAATCATTTGCATACTCTATAATTTTCTATTATGATCTTAAAAAAATTCAGGTGAAATATGCATCAGTGAGACAGCAACCCAGTTAAAACATAAAAATAAAGATGTCTGAATGGTAATATGATCTTCATTAATAAACATATGTACATGCTCAAAGTGTGTCAAATCTATGGACTAAGTAGAGACTATCAAATATCAGTCAAAATCAAGTCTTTTCAAAGTGTAAATGAAATATCTTTGGCTTGACATCTTGTATAGACAATACTCTGTTGTTAAAAACCATATGTTGACCTTTAAATGTCTTTTTTTTCTTTTGTGTCATTGTGTTGCAATATCACTGGCATGTCCACATGCATTACTGATCCTGGAATATAACATAGATATAAATATGTCTCAATGCAATGCTGTTTTTATCATCGAAAGTTGACAAAAAGCAGTTAATAAAAGAGAAAACAAGTAATTGTATCTAGTGTATATTTGAAACTTCATGTCTGTATTTTTAGTCATACATGAATTACTTTTATATATTGGTACCCATGGAAGCAATTTCCCAATTTCTTTTGACATGATGCCTGCATTACTCCATGTTATTGTGCTCAGACAGTTTAATTATGATGAATATTTTCCATCTTGTGAACAAATGCCAATTACAAGATTAAATGTAAATTCTATCACTTATTGGCAAGATTCAATAGTCATCATACCTGTAAAATTTACCTAAAAAAATCAGCATTTAACTATTAATCTGCTTTTTGTTGTAAGGGAGTTTGTTTCCATGCAACAAGTCCCCCCCCCCCCCCCCCCCCTTTAAATCAAATGGCAGCTCCCTTACAAAAGAAAATTAAGTTTGAGACTATGGTGCTCAACCTAAATTTCATATGTTATAAGAATAATTACTCTTAAGAGTTTCTGCTAAAAATTAGTTGAGAAAATGAGAAAATTTCTGAATGGAACTGGTCATCTCAATTCTTGAACTGAGTAAAGACCTCATAAAGGTTTTTCCATAAAATCATATTAACATCATTTTGTTAACTTGTAATTTTACCTATCACTCTACTTGAGTATGATCCACTTAAAGTTAAAGTTTTGGTGAGAGACAACTAATGTCTGACCATGAGAACTTGAAGTCTGTACTTAAAAGAAAGAAGGGCATATGGACCCACAGCACCTCCCCATTTTTTATATTTTTTGTGGAAGTGCATGGATGTCTCTTTATCCTTCAGACCTTGAGAGAGGGATATTTTCCCCTCTTTGCTTTATGCATTTCCTTTATCAATATGTTATTTTACTACTTTTTTGTGAAAAAAGGGGGGTATTATTTCTACAAAAAATTGTGAAGGATGCATAGTGACCCCATGCCCAATCAATATGTTGCAGTTGGTAGGTCAGATGTATCCATTAAATGAAAAATCATTTCCATCATTCTGAAATCAATCATACATAGTTCATATTACATTTTACAAGTCCTGTTACTAAATAGTTCTTCTTCTAGATCTTCTTTGATGTATATAATTGTAAAGTCAGTGTCGATTTTAAAATTCCGGAAATCAAAGGTCAAATGTACTTTTATCAATGGTAAAACTGTATTAATTTACAGTACTTGGTGGCGATCTTGTGGATTTAAAATTGTAAATGTTTCATTGCAAATCGTCTTTTAAATACGAACTATGTTTAGGACTTCAGACCAAATCAAATTACATCTAAGGTTCTAAACGAATTAGCCAACGAAATAGCACCGTCAATACTCAGCATCATCTTTCAACAGTCATATGATATATGAATCTGGAGAATTACCAATAGACTGGAAATCAGCCAACGTCTGTCCTATCTTGAAAAAAGGCCAAAAATACAAAGCAGAAAACTACTGCCCAGTATCTTTAACGTGTATAGCCTGCAAAATCATGGAACACATAATTACCAGCAACATCATGGCTCACTCGGACAAACATAATATCCTACATCATATGCAGCATGGGTTCCGCAAAAAAATATCATGCGAAACTCAACTCATCGAGTTCATAGATGATATCACACAAAACCTGGACGAAGGAAAGCGAACTGATAACTTATTAATGGACTTCTCCAAGGCTTTTGACCAAGTAAGCCATTCACTACTGATCCATAAACTAAGGCACTACGGGATGGATGGAAAAACCAACAGATGGATCCAGAGTTTCCTAAGTGGTAGACAACAGTCAGTAGCGGTTGAAGGTGTAAGCTCTGGCTTCATTGATGTAGAATCAGGTGTACCACAGGATTCAGTCCTTGGACCAGCACTCTTCCTCTACTACATTAATGATATGCCAGAGGGGGTTCGATCTAGAACACGATTGTTTGCCGAAGACACAATCATTTATCTAACAATAACATCAGATGCAGATACCACAACACTGCAAGAGGACTTGAACAAATTATCAGACTGGGAACAACGATGGCTCATGAAATTCAACGCAGACAAATGCAATGTCATGTCCATAAGCAAGAAAAGAAATCCAATCACAAAAGATTATATCCTTCATGACCATGTACTGGAGAGAGTATCGGATGCAAAATATTAGTATCTTGGAGTTACCATCAGCTCAGATTTAAATTGGAGTACCCATGTACATAACATCTGCCAAAAAGCAAATAAAACTATTGGGTTTTTAAAAAGAAATCTAAACATCAACAACAAACAACTGAAAGAAAATGCATACAAGTCATTAGTAAGACCAATACTAGAATTTGCAAGCGTAGTCTGGGACCCCCATCAACAAAACAACAAGAAAAAAATTGAGATGGTACAACGCAGAGGGGCTAGTTATGTTACCAACAAATACCGTAACACATCATCAGTAGACGCCATGATAAAGCAACTCGAGTGGCAACAATTAGAAGAGAGGAGATCAACAACAAGGATGTGCATGATGTACAAAATTACTAATTGCCTTGTTAGGGGGCGACCATTTGATATTCTGGGGGGGGGGGGGGGAGGAGGATTTGTTTTTGATCGGTTATTTATTTTTGTAAACTAAGAGGACAGATTTTTCATTTTCTGCACTACTGAAGCAAGATTTTTCATTTTCATTAAAGCAAGGGACTGATTATTCATTTTCACAACTATATTTTTGATATTCGAAAACATACAATTTTTAAATGATTTGTTTATTATAAATAATACATACAGTATAGTCAAGTCATTATGTACCATTTAATTAGATTAACACGCCACTAAAGGCCCAAGAAGCTATAGAACAAATGATGCAAAATCATGCTTTCTGGGTGTTCCGAAGACCCTTTCATAATCTGAAAGTGAAGTTTTTTTTTAATAATTTTTTGACAATATTTTGGTCTCAAAGCAAAAGGTATAAATTCAGTGTAGACTGAAGTTTCTAGGAACAACATCAAAAGACCAACGTGCATAATAAAGCAAAAACGGAATTCACATAGTTAAGTCTGGGGCTGCTTATTTTTTTTAAAACTCATGATCTACTTTTATAACAAAATTACTAGATTACAAAAAGAATGCAACACTAACAGAATACAGAAGGGCAATCAATGAACAAGACAAATAAATAAGAAACATTGATTCCGAAAAATCAGGGCTATAAGTCTATGGGAAAACAGAACTTTCTTCTTGCAAGGCCGTGAACACAATTTGATATGGAGACAAGCATTTGGTTTTGAAATTTGAAATTTCCTACATGTAGTTACAGCCCTGTTAAAATAAAAGTGAGGTTAGGTTTCCTGAGACAATATACCTCAAGTAAAATGAAACCAATTTTCAGACATTTCAAGTATATTTAAATAATATTTATACTTTTAATTGTTATTAAAAAATTTGGGAAGTGTTTCTCGATTTTTTTGGGGGAAAAAAGATGAATTTATGAAGAATGTGGTGCCATCTCATACTTTCGATTAGACCTGCTGAGTTATTTATTTTCTATACATTGCAAGTCAGGTAATTTATTTTCAAACTACCACAGAACAAACCATTTATTTTTGTGATTATCAAGGCTGAGTTATTTATTTTCAAAATTTCCACTACCACCGCCCCAGTCTTGAATGCTTCAAGGCTCGGCTAACAAAATAGACAAAAACAAAATATGTAACCATCGACCAGCGTTCCCTAAATTGGACTGGTAATGTGTAACTGACTCGTAGATTCATCTATTGACTCATATATGTAAAATACCCACACAACAATGTCATTAAAAAATATTCTCCCTCTCTCTCTCTCTTTCCCTTTTATATCTTAATACTGTAAACTAACATAATTGCTAGTACCACAATAGATTATCATATCAAAGGCGAATATATAATTATAGTTGAAAACAAAGCTTCCGGATCCTCCAACGCCAACTGATAGTAAAACTCTCAATCCCCCCTTCTTTCCCAGGGACAGTGGTGTAAACGCAATGTGTAAAAGCACAACACATATCGTCACGAAGCATATGATAGAACCAGAGACATACATTGCACAAGTATATATAATAGAAAGACCAACACCTCAGGGAACATAGTCTATATATATATATATCGAGTACTGGAAGTTTACTCAGGGAAGCTGAGTCGAAGCCAATATCAACTAATAAATGAACTATGCTTTTCTAGAATAATTTATCAACCAGTATACATCCAAGGGATTTAGTGTAAAGAAGTATACTGGGCATTCTTTATCATGCTTTGCGATATGGTGTTGTCTCTTTTTCCTTCGACTTATGACTGTTTCTTTCGACTTGGTATCGGCTTCTCTTCCTTTTAACATAATATTGTTTTTATAAAATAATAAAGCAACATGTTATAGCATTATCGAGGGGGGAAGGACCTTTATCGGGACTCAGGGATCTGGTGTTTTTAAGCTCGGGATTTCGGGATTGACCCTTCCGGGATCCGGAAATTCGTTTTTCGAGTTTTTTGTTTCTTATATTTTTGCGATAACATCCTGTCATACAGATATACATAAGAATGAAATATATAGAAGCAGATTGCACCAACATAAGTTTAACCATTTAGTCTATTCCAGATTTGACATTTTTTGATAACTATAGGCCTCCACCAATTCCTGTCTATATTTTTAGCATTCGTTGGTCAAATGTTGTATGATTAATTAGCTTGGACTTTAAAAGCAACCACAAAATCAAATACAAATAAATACATGCACAATATTACCTTCTCATCTTGTACTCGGGAAGCATGGTGCCACAGAGTATCCAATGATCCAACTGTATTCTATATGATCTACGAATTAACACAGAAACTGAACTATCAATACATCATGATCATGTTCATTGATCTGGATGATGGGTCTTTTGTCAGTCCACCATATTATCTTCACATATACCATTCATCAAAATAACCTAACATCTATTATTTTAGTCAGCAATAAACGACCTGTTTAAGAGACAAGAGGATTTTAAATAAAATTTAAAGACCACACACGACCCGATTTTTTAAGCTAAAATTGGATGTAAATTGTGTATATATACATTTGTATACATATCTTTTATTACAATTTTTACATTTTTTACATTTTAATTGTTGGGATAACATGTAGACATTGCTAAAAGACTGTCCGTTCTCAATATTTCTTAATATTTCATCTAATGCTGCTGACTATATAGAAATACAGAATTGGAAGCCTGATCAATATTTTCACATAATAATTTTAGAGACTTTGAAGAACAATTCTTATTCATGTTTATCACACTTTAAAATTTTTTACAAATATGGTTATGAATAACATTGCTTCCTTTTGGAGCTTCAATATATTTTTGTATTGTGTCATATATATGCAATTGGCTTATACATGATTAACAAATTTAAGGGAAAATCCTGATATTCTTCTTATCACATTTATCCATATAAAAAGCACCTGCAGCGCTTCAATTTATATCTCAATTTTCCTGCTGCTCTGTCGTAATTTCCGATCACCACGTAATTTTCTCCAGAAAACCGATTATTTGAAAAACAATTTATAACAAATTTATTCATAACCATATTTGTAATAATTTTCAAATAATTTGACATGTCATATCCTGACTATCGTGCTAAGTATGGTTATTGAGAACATTCATCAAGTCAAAGTTGGAAACACATTGGCTGATAAACATAGGTTGACACCATAAATAATGTATTTTGTAGGCTATCAGTTTTGAAGGCTCTTTTACGGAAATTATAAACATTATATAGCTGACTATGCGGTACGGGCTTAGACCGTTGTTGAAGGCCGTACAGTGAACTATAGTTGTTAATTTATGTGTCTTTTTGGTCTCTTGTGGAGAGTTTTCTCATTGGCAATCATACCACATCTTCTTTTTTATATATCTATTTCCAATGGTACCTATATAACATGATGGATAGATACGGAAAACTCTAAAATAACGAGGTACTAAGTGACAAAAGCACAAAAACGAATAACAATGCAGTTTCTGAAACCAAGCTCAAAATACGGTGGAAAGTTTCTTAGCAAGATAAAAAGAAATCATCGTGTCGATCTGATTTTAAAAATACAGATCCTGCGACAGGAAATAAATAATATATGTTCTGGTTCGTGTAATATTTGCCACTGAACTTTTTAATACAATGATTCTTTACTGAATTTATGCGTTGTCGTGCCGCATCGTTGATTTGTTTATTTATGGATTTATTCAATATAAAGGTACAATTCGAATCGTATTGGTTTCTAAGGAAACAAGATGCTCTTCTGTTAATAATTCGTCATTTCGATATCTCTTTTTACTTTTATTGTAATGCATCGATGTTCATGTTTACAGTTTCTTCGTATCTCATCATATTTTATAATTTTCCAGACACATAAAACTGTCGAAAAAATCACCACCTTGAGAGGGATAACTCCGGCATGAAAATTCATCCAATAATTTCGGTCCAGTCGTAGAATTTTAGTAAATTTTGTATTGCTGATCTTTTATCCTTTTTACATGTTCGATCTTTATTAGTTCTAAAGGTAATAGACAAAAACGCTTAAATAAGTAAAAAAAATAGTTTTTCAAGGGCCATAACTCCTACAAGTAATCATCCAATGGTATCGATTTTTTTTGTCTGATACAGTGTCTTCCTGTGCATTTATGGTTTTTAGATAAAAGGCCAAAAACTAAAATTAGTAGATAAAAAGATCATTTTGGGAGAGTAACTCTTATGAGAAGTCATCAGGGTTGAGATCAATATCGTAGCAGCTACGTAGCTGCTATGATATTGAACTCAACCCTGATAATTTCTTGAATTAGGTAATAGGTTTATCTTGGGGTTTTTTTCAGGACACCCCTTACCTATACAAAAATCACAAGGGAAAATTGACAAAACCTCTTTCATATCAATAAAAAGATATTCATAGCAGTAACATATCAATTTTAAGCATTAGAAAATCATGAGAAAACTAGATAATCTTTAAATGTCTTATTTCGGTGTTAATTTTCTGTCGCAACTCTTATAACGGCTACAGTCACGTAGACTACTAGTTATTCTATTTTTTTCATAATATAATTTGAAAGTTAAATATTTGGGTCATTTTCAAAAAATGTCGAATTTTCAGTACACCCATGCTAAAAATTCTATTTCTAATGGAAATTTCAGTTGTAATGGTTTAAATGAAAGCTTGTCGGACTTGTGATTCAGAACATTAATAATAAACACACCTAACATCAATTTTGATAAGATTAAACTGCATTTAAGGCCGATTTTTGGGGTATTTGTGTGCGTACAGTGTCAGAAAAACCCAATTCAAATGATTTTTTCCGATTTTCTGATCAAATTGATATCTGCAAAAGAGACTTTTTAAGAACGTTTGTTATTACTCTAACGAAAAATCGTAGCTTCTTTATCATTGTATGTAACATATTATCTACAAACTAAATTCAATCAGCGTACGGGAGGTTCATGTCCATCCTGTTACCACTACTTAAATCAGCCGTTAAATTATTCTCCCTATGAAAATTGAATCCGTCAGTGCTGATTTCAAAAGTACAAAGTAATCTTTACATTTAAAACAGTGTAGAGAAAAGAAATTTCAAGACATTTAGTGAAAAAATAGAGTGTACTTTTTTTCATGTCTATGCTGTTACCAACAATTTTGATTAATTACACCAACAGTATGCTTGTAAAAACTGCAATAACGTGTTGGAAACCAAATTCACAATAGAAAACCATAATCATTTCACCAAAGGGAGTAGTTATTTCACAACAGCAATCAAAAACGAAAAAAATTGTCTATCCTGTTATGTCTATCCTGTTACTATAGTTGCTATGGTTACAGTAACAGGATAGACAATTGTAGACAAAAACGTCGTTAAATTTTTTATCTTAACATATAGGTGCAAAACGAATGAAATGATTCATTGTTTGAACTCATCCTAAGGTTATAACGTCTTAATCTTCCCAATTAAGCATTTGCAGGTGAAATACTGATATCGGTAACAGGATAGACAAAAAGGTAACAGGATAGACTTTTATATAGTGATATATCAGAAACGTACGTTCCTGTTACCAATGAAATAAAGAGAAAAGTAAACTAACTTATGCTGGATTTACTTGATGTTGGGTTTATTTGAAAGGGTGAAAAAATGCCGAACAATATAAATTGCTATCTTAGACTTGCATTACTGGTGGTAATTTTTACAACTTTTGAAAACCAATTTTAAGAGGCATTTTTCAGTACAACCTGGAAAATTGGAAAACAATCTATTATTTTACAGAATGAATATATATAGAAGTTTATTCTCTTGAAAACCTTCTAATTGGCTACGTAAAACAAGCTTAACATTTTATCTCAACCTTTTCTTAATACCCCAAAATTTCTTTGGAAATGGTAACAGGATAGACAAAATATTGTACCACCGATCAAAAAATGTTTCAAGATATTCTTGTATGACATCATTAAGATTGCATCTTTTAATATGTTGTTCTTAAGGTACTGTTTGTTTTGATTTGCTTATATAGAGGGTTGTTTGAATAAGTAACTTTTAATAATTTTTTCAATTTCAAAATTCGACATTTTTTGAAAATGACCCATTTCTGAACTTAAAAGAAATACTTTTTTTAAAAGTTAAACATACCTTAACTGGATCGTTCTGTCTTTGTATAACACTACAATAGTTATTACCATTAGCTTAGTTTTCCTCAAATGCAAAAATCCACTACTATTAGTTATTTTAGGTTAATATGTTTGCCTTAGTCCTTCAGAATGAGACTGTAATTTGGAATGTTAAAAATCTATCCTGCGGTATTGTGATGTGAAGTATTATTTATCCACTAAGTATATACCTATGTAATTACGTTGCTCTCAGCAAGACGTGCTGTATAGTGTTCAATATATCTTACTTATAGTGATCATCCAAAATGTGTTTCCAACTACAGTAATATCTTACAGATTTTTTAGAAGTGTTGTTGGATAATGTATACTGTCAGATTATAACATGGCATTTTTCGTATCAGATGTATTATCAGCCCAAAGCATATGCAGAAGGCTGTATGAAAAATGACTTGTTATGATCTTTTTATCATATGCTTCAACAATGGAGAAAAATAACAATTTTAATATATTGATCCTTTTTTAAAGTGGTTCTCAAGTAAAAGTTCAAAAATAGTGAAAAGTTTGCGGACGTCGGACGCCAAATGTGATGCATCCGATATGAAATATTTCTATCATATGCCTCAACAGAGGAGAAAGACAGTATAACATATTTTTTATATTGGCGATAAACAAAAATAAACAACACATAATGAACACTGTTTGGAAAAGTCAACATTTGTAAAGTAACTTTCTTAATTATGCTGGAAACTTTGAAAATTGCATTTATCATATTATTTGTTTTTTATTTGATTTTACGCATATATATTTCCTATTTGCTAATGATTGTTATGTATTCTACTTTGTTATGTTTTTCACTGAAAACGTATCATTGAGGTTTTTTTCCCCCTAAATTTGCCGAGTAACTCCAGAATGACTTAGTACAGGATTTTTTTCCAGAGAATCCGGAGGATTATACCTGGTTTAACAGCTAGCTAAATAAAACCTACGAAGGACTACAGTAACACAATGTGACATAAAAGAAAAGAACAGGCCTAAACAGAAAAGACAGAACTGTTTAGAACAAATTCATGAATAAACTGAAAAACAGTTTGATTCCAATAATGATTTCATGAAGGTTACCACTGGTAAATTGTACCAAGAAATAATCCCGTATTGTAGCATTGTCAGTTTGTCTTTGACACTTGAAAATCTATATGCTATCTGCAAGGCTGCTTTTTTAAATCAACATGTTTCCTTCGACTTTTTTCTTGTACTCTTCCAAGTTTTTGAATTTTAGACAGTAATGAAAAAAAAAATGTGCATGTTTTCATCGAAATTATGAAATTTACGTACAAATATTTAATATCCACATAGACGCCAGTTGACTTATTATAAAGTTGTCTCATTGGCAGATCATACCACATCTTCTTGTTTTTGTATTTGATAACTTGATTTTGTATAAGATGCAGAAACAAGAAATTGTACATCGATGGACAATACTTTTTCAGTAACACAAAATTAAAGAAAATCGGTGTGCTACTAATGCCTACCAGTATATTAATGTACTTCACCAGTAAGTAACAATAATTGGTGGAATTAAATGTTAAATAATAACTATAAAACACCTATTGTTGTAGTCATATTTTAAATATAAAAATATTCAGTTATGTATCGATAAACGATATATGATCAAGGGTTTTGATAACATTGTGAAAATTCAAAACTAATATTGATATCGGAATATTGAATCATATTTTAACAAATAATAACGTTCAGCACAAATTGAACCAGTCGTGACAATTGTTTAGATTTTCTTTTAAGTTATTTGAGTTTATTTGATTGGTTGACGGACATATTCTACATGACCAGCATTTTGTAAAAATAAACTGTTAGATTAGTGGTTTTCATACTTTTCTATCCAAAATCCAAGAAGACTGCCACTCCAAATCAACTAAATACCAACAGTTTCGCCATATTTTGAAAAAAATACATGAAATTTTCAATATGAGCAATACTGTCGGTTGTAAACAAAATCATTATAAAATACTGTGAGTATCATCCAATCAAAATCCATGCATAAAAGCCTACAATGATCAGTAAACTATGTCTCTAGTATATACATAGATGCATATGGCTTATATATACACATGGAAAAAAGTATTGCAACACCTTGATTTTTTAAAACTTGAAAAATCAGCCTCTTTTTTTGGATGAAATATAATAAAATATGTGTATAATATTATTGAAACATAGTTTATGATAACATTGGCATTGAAACGAACAAAAAATGTTTGAAAAAAAAATGATTTATATAACCACAATTTTAATAACAAAATGAAGTGTTATTTGTACAAAAAAAATGCATTTTACAACTTTTACTGTAGTCGAACTTTGCATTGTCAGACATTTCAAAATTAATCTTCAGATGACTGTTCACATCATGGTTGATCGTTATACGCCAAAGAATTAGTACTTTGTGCGCAGCCTCCATTCAAACGGATAACCGCATCTAAACGTCTTCTGATTGCTTCCATAAATCGACTAATTTGTTGCAAAGGTAGCAGCAACCATTTCTGATGAAGGGCATTGTTTATTTCATGATGTGTTTGAACTGGGGTGTCCTTTCGCGCACTTTCCGCCAAATAGTGTCCCAAATATGCTCGATATGGTTCAAATCCGGGCTACGATCGGGCCAAGGAAGATGAACCGAATTCCATTTGAACATTGGATCTTCCTCCACGATGCTAATTTCCGACTTTGGCGAGCTCTGCACTACATTGGATACGGAAAACTGTGTGTCTGTTCGTTAGCAAAGGTCTCCGAAATGGTCTTATCGCACGATAACCAGTAGCGATGAGTCGATCTCGAACAGTTCTTGTTAAAAGCTTCCTGGATGGCCACCACTCTCTTTTTAGGATTGTCTTGTATGCAATGGGTTTCCTTCTGACCAACCTTCATTATGCTTGATTTTCCCTAGCAAATGGTATAGGGGGTCTTCATTATCTCGGAAGGTCTTTAACAGCGTTTATTGCCTGATTTTTATTCTCAAAACGACTTATAGTGGAATGGTGATGACCAACAATACGTTCAGTTGTTACAACGACATCCCTGCTTCTGTTATGCTGATAATATGCCATCTTGCTGCAGTTAAAAGTTGTCAAGGACCCATTACAAGGTGTCAATCACATAACTTAAAAAAACTTGGTTATTTAAAGTGTTGAAAACAATGAGGATAAAAACAGCTGTTTTGCTGTTTACGGGTACAGTAGCTGCATGTGCAGATAAAAACTTATCGAGTCGATATTTATTGATTAAACTCAGGTGATACTTAAATAATGTTTAATTGCTTCTATTTTACCAAATTATATCACAAAAAAATAAAGAGTGTTTTTTTCAATTTCAATTTCAATTAGGTGTTGCAATACTTTTTTCCATGTGTATAGATTGTAATCTAAAAAATCTCCTCACCAGTTTAACTGTTTATGTAAAAGATAGGCGGAAGATACTAAAATCATAGTGAAATTCAAAAGTCTGAAACGAACTGACAATAGATATAGGAAGATGTGGTATGAGTGCCAATGAAACAACTCTCCATCCAATAGATATAGGAAGATGGGGTATGGGTGCCAATGAGACAACTCTACTGACAATAGATATAGGAAGATGGGTTATGAGTGCCAATGAGACAACTCTACTGACAATAGATATAGGAAGATGGGGTATGAGTGCCAATGAGACAACTCTGCTGACAATAGATATAGGAAGATTGGGTATGAGTGCCAATGAGACAACTCTCCATCCAATAGATATAGGAAGATGGGGTATGAGTGCCAATGAGACAACTCTACTGACAATAGATATAGGAAGATGGGGTATGGGTGCCAATGAGACAACTCTACTGACAATAGATATAGGAAGATGGGGTATGAGTGCCAATGAGACAACTCTACTGACAATAGATATAGGAAGATGGGGTATGAGTGCCAATGAGACAACAATCCAACCAATAGATATAGGAAGATGGGGTATGAGTGCCAATGAGACAACTCTACTGACAATAGATATAGGAAGATGGGGTATGGGTGCCAATGAGACAACTCTCCATCCAATAGATATAGGAAGATTGGGTATGGGTGCCAATGAGACAACTCTCTATCCAATAGATATAGGAAGATTGGGTATGAGTGCCAATGAGACAACTCTCCATCCAATAGATATAGGAAGATGGGGTATGAGTGCCAATGAGACAACTCTACTGACAATAGATATAGGAAGATGGGGTATGGGTGCCAATGAGACAACTCTACTGACAATAGATATAGGAAGATGGGGTATGAGTGTCAATGAGAAAACTCTCCATCCAATAGATATAGGAAGATGGGGTATGAGTGCCAATGAGACAACTCTACTGACAATAGATATAGGAAGATGGGGTATGAGTGCCAATGAGACAACTCTACTGACAATAGATATAGGAAGATGGGGTATGAGTGCCAATGAGACAAATCTACTGACAATAGATATAGGAAGATGGGGTATGAGTGACAAAGAGACAACTCTACTGACAATAGATATAGGAAGATGGGGTATGGGTGCCAATGAGACAACTCTCCATCAAATAGATATAGGAAGATGGGGGTATGGGTGCCAATGAGACAACTCTCCATCCAAGGAACAATTTATAAAAATAAACCATTATAGATCAAGGTATGGCCTTCAACGCGGAGCCTTGGCCCACACCGAACAGCAAGCTATACAGGGTCCCCAAAATCACTAGTGTAAAACCATTCAAACGGGAAAACCAACGGTCTAATCTATATAAAAACGAGAAACAAGAAACACTTATGATTCACATAAATAGACAACATGCAACCACTGAACATCAGATTCCTAACTTAGAACAGATGCAAACAATTGCAGCGGGGTTAAACGTTTTAATGGTACCAAACTTTCTCACTTTTCTGAAACAAATGTATAACATCACAGCATATAGAAAGACGCACAATTAAATATCAATTGGAAGGCTTATCTCAAGCAAAAAACAGTAGTAACACGAATTTGAACACACAATGAACGAATAAATTTGATCTGTGATACAATGCAAATGCATATAGCTAATAAAACTAAAGGATGAATAATTAAGGTAAAAAGTACATAAATAGGTTTAAACTAAGGTAATAGTTTAAATTCTTGAAAAAAAAACCAAAACGAAATCAACATAAAAGACAAACAAAGAGCGAGCAACACGAACCTCATCAACATAGGAGGTGATATAAAGGGTAAACATGCTCCACATGCATGGTCAAATTTTGCATTGGCTGAATATAAAATTTTCAATGTTTATGAACTATTATACTAATAATTGTCACAGTTTTTCGTTTCAAATTGTTTTTTGCTGGACAGTGTTTAAACATGTTGTGTGAATGTTATGTCTTGTGTCTCAATATTTATTTCAGAAATAATAATATTTCAATTCTGTTATGCTGATAATGCATACCTCTATAATGTTTCGAAAAGACAAATTACGGATCGTCAATTTGGTTTGGATCAGGCAAAATATCCACAATTATTGTTACTGCAAAATCCAAATCTGAAATATTAAGATTGAGTTGTCTCTCTTTGTCCAACTCCAGATGGTTGTCACCAAGAGTGGGCAATACTTACTAAATTAGTGCTGACATTTTTATTTTTATGATTAATAATTTTTATTCAATAATAACAATTATTATTTTTCAACTTCTTTTGTCTTATTAGTTTTTTTTTAATATTTTGTTACTGAATAAATGCAAACTTGATTCAACTTTGATAAGTAATATGAATGTATTTATCAATTAATCAAAAAGGTAAAAAATAAAGAAAAAGTAGGGTATAATATCACAGGACACAATTTCACTTTGTTAGTCTTATGATTGGCTACTGTTATGCCCGAAAGAAAGATTACTCCGGTTGTTGTAAAAACCGGCGTACCGGAAATGGGTAAAGCAAACACAACCATGTAATGGCGACGACCATAGACTGAAACAGAATTATCTATTTTTGTCTCTCTTTTTGCACTTAAATTCTGGAAAACGGATATCTTAATGCCATAATGTCATTCAGGAATAATCAAATGTTTCAAAGACCGAACCAGGTTAATGTTTGTATTAACTTTTGTTCTATTATGCTTCGTCTCTGAATGAGCATGAACTATTTGCCACTGAACTTCAGTCTGTACGTTAAGGTTCATCATAACAAACGGACAAATATGACTGTATTTACATGTCAAAAAGTACTCTGAGTACAGACTTACCTGTGAAGTTGGAAAAGTTTTTATACCTGTCATCCACTAGATATATTAAAGCTAAATGTATTTTGTGTTTCAGAAAGATAAAGTCTCTTTTGGATTTTGATGGGCATTTTTTTCCTTTGTGCTAAAGGTGTGAAAATTAACTAAGTTGAGATGCTCCCTCAGGTAAAAAAAAAAACGGTTTGCATTGTTTTGATTGTCCTTAATTGACATGGACAAAGGTATCTTCACAGGTGAGTTAAAGAGTCAGTGAGTGGACAGTATCAAAGTAATTCAGGTGTTTGTTTATTTTTACACCTTCTGCAGAAAGGAAAAAAATGCCCATCAAAAACCAAGAAAGATTTTATCTTTCTAAAACACAAATTGCATTTAACTTTTATATATGTAGTGGATGCTAGCTAGGCCTTAACACAGAGTAGTTTTTGAGGTGAAAATACGGCCATAATTCTCCATTTGTTATGATGAACTTTAAGAAACTCCAGATAAAAATTGTAGATATACACAGTTATCAATATTACAATGTATAATCCAAATCAGGTTGGGAATTAAAAAAAAGCTCAGTCAAAATGAGGGGCAGTCCCTCCGAAAAGGTCTGAGTGTAACAGGTCCGTTTGCCCTGATTACATGTTAGCCATGGGTCTGTTTGTCCAGGAGTTCATTGGCCCATAAAGTCTGTTCGCCCTGGTTTCTTTTAAACTGCTTTTCTAAAAAAATATTTATATATTAAGAATATTTTAATGTTTAATACAAACTTACCGGTATTCAGATTTATATGGTATAAAATGACAAATTCTCGAAATTCATGAAAACACATTGAAATATTTAAAAATGATGGCTTGTTTTGGAATATTAATTGTTCATATAAACAATAAAAACAGCATTTTGTTATGATAAACTAGTCAGATTGGAATGAGTAAAAACAATGATGTACAAATGTACGAAGTTGTAAATCAAGAAGGATTTATATTTTTAAAGTTAATTTATTTTTTTCATTATACTGCATCAATTGACTGACTAGAATACACCTTATCGCTTATCCCGGCTGACCCGGCAGCTTGAACTTTTGACGCATTCAAAAACACTTTTCGATTGTGGTGTCGGATATATTGTATTGTGACGTAAAAATTTTACAGGAACCTGTGTGATATCCAGTAATGGCAGACAAATAGCGATAAGGTGTATTATGATTTAAATTGACAGTTACTAAATACCCATAAAATAAAATACATTATATCACTTCTATTTCACTATTCTACCATGTAAATCCATAGATATAATAATGGCTATGATATCTTCAAATGTATGGTAAAGCAAAGAAAACTAATTACAGTCAAACCTGATTAAACCGGACCCTGAATAAACCGGTTTCCTGTCCATTCCGACCGAAAATGAAAATCCCATATTTTTCCATTCAAATTCCTTGTTAAAATACCCTTTGTAAACCGGACCCTGTGTATTCCGAATTCCGGTCTAATTATGAAGTCCCAATACTCTTAATTACATTAATTATTACCTGTCAAAACCGGTTTGTCTAATTAATTTCAATGATCGATATGCAATCAAAACATATTTGTTTATACAATATGGCATTTCGTGATAATCAATTAGTCAGGTGTCAAACTGTGAACCTACAATCGTACAGTAGTGAGCTGTATTATTTATTAAACCATTAAAAACGTGTCAATTCAACGAAAAGACACACCGAATATATCTCGGATTGAACTTACGTTTTAACTTGGATAAACAAATTAAAATCGCAGGGTAAGAAATTCACATCGTGATTTCGAAATCCTGGGTACCCTGTTGTGAACCCCTAAACAAATAACCTTGATAATGAAAAGCACCCGGATGACTACAATCAATGGATATTGTACACTGTACCACAAGGTTTCGAAAGTGAGGAAATTACGTTTGATAATATTCTGGCTTTTTAATTGGTCATTCCAACATTTCAAATTATTGATCATTGGAGATGAAACTCTCGTCTTACAATCCAAACAACGCGTGCATTATGATGCAAATGCAAACAATGAAAAACAAAGTGATAGTATTTTTATTTATCAGACATAATTACAATCAGAGAGAACTTTTACATGCAAAATGTCGGACGTCACAAGTCATTAACTTCCGGTCAAAACGGAAACCTGAATAAACCGGCTCACTGTCCAAACCGGCCCTTTTTCATAGTCCCGTAGCCGGCCGGTTTATACAGGTTTTACTGTATTTCGCTACATGTACATCAATACAAGTATTCGGCAAATTTCTCTACAACCTATTAATATCATATTCTATTCAAAAATGAAATAAACTAGACATCAATCAAAAAAATAAAAATCAGGGCAAATGGACCCTGGGCGAACAGGTACTCGAGTGAATGTGAATCAGGGCCAATGGACCCTGGGCGAACAGGTACTGGAGTGAATGTGAATCAGGGCAAATGGACCCTGGGCGAACAGGTACTCGAGTAAATGTGAATCAGGGCAAATGGACCCTGGGCAAACAGGTACTCGAGTGAATGTGAATCAGGACAAATGGACCCTGGGCGAACAGGAATTCGAGTGAATGTGAATCAGGACGAATGGACCCTGGACAAACAGGAACTCGAGTGAACGTGAATCAGGGCAAATGGACCCTGAGCGAACAGGTACTCGAGTGAATGTGAATCAGGGCCAATGGACCCTTGGCAAACAGGTACTCGAGTGAATGTGAATCAGGGCCAATGGACCCTGGGCGAACAGGTACTGGAGTGAATGTGAAACAGGACGAATGGACCCTGAGCAAACAGGTACTCGAGTGAATGTGAATCAGGACAAATGGACCCTGGGCAAACAGGTACTCGAGTGAATGTGAATCAGGGCGAATGGACCCTGGGCAAATAGGTACTCAAGTGAATGTGAATCAGGTTGAATGGACATGTCTTCCTCTGAAAAAGTTTATTTTCACTGACACTATTGTACAAAGGTTCCTGTAAAATTTAACATCACTTTAGAAAATATCTGATGCTACAAAGGAAAAGTGATTATTGTAAGATGTCATTACATAATTATGATTAGTTCAAAGTGCGCAGATAATAACAGGAATAACTAGTATTTGGTGGATGATGCCTAGTTATAAACCCAATTTTTACAAAACATGCAAAATACAGCAAAGCAATTACATGTCACCAAGGAGTACTCATGAAGGCATAAGATGGTATATGCAAAATGATGCTCAAATGCATGTTTTTGAAAACAAAATGTGATTAAAACAGCATTATACTTCCATATGAGGTATACATGTATCCACATAATTGGTGGTTATTGATTCTATTACAATTGAAAAACCCAAGATGATAACTAAATTTTGAATAATTAGGTCTTTCCACTTTTCCGTGGAAAGACCTATTGGTTTTCTTCTGATTATTATTATTTTTTTCTTCCGCCTAATTTTCTTTCCTTCGCTGTTTTTTTGTTTCACAAGATGTCGCTTAGATATATTGTATATGGTATTGAACATTTTATACGCTTTTGAAACTGACACAGCGTAACAAAAATCTTTTCCATGTAAGAGTTATCTCCCCGAACACTGTTTTACTTGTTATTACTTATATGTCGCAACCATATAAGAAACTGACAAATCTATTTTACCAAATTGCTCGTTATATCCTCAGGATGAATTGATTAATTTTGATCGAAGCTATCTGGAGACTACATATAAGAGTTATCCCCCTTTTTGTATATAATATAAGTGATATGCATTTCTAACTGGTAAACCATAAGTGATAGAGACCTAGGGTCTTTTGATTTAAGATCCTTGGTCCAAAAAAATGAAAATTAGGTCAAGGTCATATTCTAAATTTTGATTTTGGCTTATTTTCACTCATTTTCATTAACCTTATAAGATATCGACAAATTATTTCTACTTAATTGTTAGTTGCGACATGTCGTAACATCTAAATTTTGGTTGAAAGGGTGCGTAGACAATAAATAGGAGTTTTCGCCCCTCTTATATTTAGAATTATGTGTAAAGTGATATACTTCATTAACCATACATATTAAAGACCTACAGTCTTTTGATTTGAGGTCCTTGATTTATGACCTTGAAATGGAAGTCAAGGTCATTGGTTGATTGGACGTTCTAGATTTTGACCTTTGCTTTGAATTCATATTTAAACATCATAAAGCAATAGGAACTGACATTTTAAACTGAATTATCTTGTTTTCCTATCAAAATATATTGTTAGTGGTGGAAAGACCTTCAATTGTTCTCTGAACAATTGGTTTTTTATTTGTAAATATATATAGTTTTGACATTTTTAAAAATTTGATTTGATTTCAGTTTCAGACATCAACACCTCAGGCCTTTAACCAACAACAGCAGCTTGGAAATGTCAGATTTACTACCAACACCTCCACAGCTAGGATGCAAAACATGTTCAACCCACTACAGACATCAGTACAAGCTGGAATGCCACCCTGGGGAGCAGGGGTAGCAGTACAGGCAGGTCAACAAAACTTTCAGCCTCAGATTATCCCAGCAGGGTTACAGAATCCTGCAATGGCCAATATGACCAACCCTCAACAGAATGCCGCTAACATGATGGGATTGCTAGCTAACCAACAGTTACTGGCACAGGCAGCTGGCTTAGTAGCTACTCCTGGTCTAGGAGTTGGAATGCAGGTATGCCATTATGATTTGACCTTTTTCCATTATTGTGAACTTCAGTGCTTACACACTAAATCACTATAAAATCACTCTAGATGGTGTTGAGAAAAAGATTTTAAAATAGTTTTATTGCTGATGAAGGGTTGGATCACACAAAATCCGTAGAAATCCTCTTTCCTGTCAATACTGAAAGCTTAGGCCAAATAAAAAAGTATGTGTGGTTCCAGTTACATCTGAAAAAAAGTTATGGTAGGTAGGTAGGGATTTTTTTTATTTTATGGGTTTTTTTTTACATTGAGTCTATGGGAGCAACATTCTGACTTTAACAGTGCTTAATGAAAAATGACAATAAAATCTTTAGGGTAGGCTATTTTTAAGCCGAAAAAGTAGGGACGGCAGGGTTACTGGAACCACACATATATTTTTATTTGGCCCTAATGTTATATCTCAAAATGATTGCATTGGCCTATATTTTTTAAGGATATATATATATATACAAATGTATTTTAAATGTATCCTGCTTTAACCTGAAAAACTGGTCTGAAATGTACCCAAATGGATATACATGAACTATTTTTTTTAGTAATTCAACCTATGTAAACTCCCGAAATAAGCTACAAATAAAAATAAACCTAAAGACGTCCATTTTAGACAGCTAATAATGTCATTCACTATCTATGCAATTGCATAACTTTGTGAAGATTGTTAGATTCACCATATGGTTTTATGGTTTGTGTACTGACAGTAATTTTTGTTCTAAATAAGAATTTGATCATTTGCAGGTGCCCTTTACTGGACAGGGGATTCTTGGTGCAGGACCAATGAGAGGACAGTTACCTCAAGTATTTCAAAATGTAGGACAAACTGGCTTAGGTAATAGTGGACAATATTCACCAAAATCAAATATGAATCAGCGTAATTCTAAATCATCCAATCAAAATCGTGGTCGTCAATCAAATGACAGAAGTTCAGGGAATAAGGATCAAAGGTCATTTGATCGATCCAGAAGTGATAACAGAGGTAGCCGTGATCAGAGTAAAGACAGAAAAATTAGGGAGGATAAAAAAGATCCACGACGTGAAGACAGACGAGGTGATCAAAAATCAAACAGAGGAGATGATCAAAGAAATTTTGACCAGAGAGATAGTAAAAATATTGACAGACGAAGGGATGGGAGCCGAGACAATAGGAAATACGACCAACCAGATGATAGGAGGAGCGATTTCAGAGAGGATAGAAAAAATCGTAATGACAGGAACATTGATAGACTTGATGACAGACGAGATGTTAGAAAAGATGATAAAAATTTCCTCAGAAAAGATGAGGGGAAAAGGGACGATAAAAGGTTAAGTATACATATATATATATTCATGGGGAATCAATGAATATGAGCTAAAGTATACATAGACAATAACTGTTTAGTGTCTTTAAATATCAGCTTTATTTGTACGAGGCTAGGAAACAAGGTGTATGCGAGCTTTTAGCGACCTACTACACCTGTTTCGAGCCGAGTACAATATAAAATTGAGAATAGAAATGGGGAATATGCCAAAGAGACAACAACCCGACCATAGAAAAAAAACAACAGCAGAAGGTCACCAACAGGTCTTAATGTAGCGAGAAATTCCCGCACCCGGAGGCGTCCTTCAGCTGGCCCCAGCTGATATTTAAAGACACTAAACAGTTATTGTCTTAATCCTGCAATTAATTCTGTATATTGTTTGTGTTTTGAAAGACACAAAAACTAACATATTTAGCATTTATTTTCCATTTGTAATCCCTTGAGGCCCACGTAGTAATATCAAAATCACACATTACGCTGAAGACAGGTTCGCAAAAAAAAGAATCTCAAATGTCAACAATAATACATCGCTCAAGGTGAATAATTATCTATTTTAACATAACAAATAATTTCAACAGTAAAAACAAATAACAAAACATTGTCAAATTTGAAACAGTATACAGATACAGCATAGCCATATCTGTAGGGCTGTATCTGTATAGTAGGACACCCAATTGCAGGATAAATATATATATACCTTCATGGGGAATCAATGAATATGAGCAAATGACACAGGCAGTCTGAAGTATACATATATATATACTTCATGGGAAATCAATGAATATGAGCTAATGACATAGGCAGTCTAAACCAGCTCAAGAGAAGGAAGAGTGATTGTATTGGTAGAACAGGTTCACACATGATGTGTAAATGTGTGTTCTACTAATAAAATCATTCCACGTGACATGGTAAATAAGTGGATTAAATTTCACAAATCTGTTATTACCGGTAGAAGTCAATATAGCAAGTTAATTTTTTTGTTTTATGAAGGATTTTGTGCACATTGATCAGAAACATTTTGCCAAAGGGAAATAACCCTTAATTTAAAAAGAAAATCCAAAAAATATCCACCAGACATTGAATATTATAGAAAGAATTACATTACATTCTTCAAAAATATATTTTCATAATTCATTCACAGTGGAGATAAAAGAAAACCATTCAGCGACAGAAAAGAGATTGATAGAAGAAGTACTAAGGGAGATAATAGGAACAAAGGTGAAGGTGATAGGTCAAAGGGAGATAACGATAGATCAAGAGATTTTGGGAGGAGAAGTAACCAAGGAAGTAGATCTCGTAGAGATGACGACCAATCAGACAATGCTTCCAGGTTTGATTTATAACACACAACAGAAAAATCTAACTCTTATTCATAATTTATTAATTTTACCAGATAATTTTTCATTTTGAGTCGGCAATGATTTTGGAAACAGAAACTTGCCTTGTCACAAAATTAACATTTTTATGATACTAAAAAGATTACATTCAGATTGCATGTGAACTTTTTTTTTTTTTTTCGAAAAATCCAAATTCGTCTTAAAGTATTGAAAATGTGTAAATGACTTGTGCTGCTGAAATTCAATACAAATACATATAAACTAGTGAACTCCTTTTCAAGAGAGTGGAATTCCTTGGTACTATTTATATGTATACATACTTTAAATTTATGAATAACTTCCATCAGATACATGAATATAGGTTAGAGATTGTAAGCCAATTTTGATTTAAAAAAAATCTTTTTAACTATAATACTAGTATATTAAAGGATATAGGTAGTTTGAGTACAAGAAAATCATAATCAGTAGATGATTAAGGAATTTTTTGTGGACTTTATTTTATAGTCCAGACAAGAAAAGAACGAGGACAAAAGACAGCACAAAAGCCTCAACCTCTTCAAAGAAGTCCAAGCCTGAAGACCAGGAGAGTTATTCTGAGGTTGAGGATACAATAGAGGATGTGATAGAGGAAGAGATACCAGCTTGGTTGAGGTGTTCTCCGTCAGATCTGTACTTCACCAGGGACAATAAAGTAGGTTCTAATCAGGCTTTCTGTTATATCAACATGATCTAGATGAAAACCATTATAGATTTTATTATACCCTTTCACAGAGTGGTGGTATATTAGAACATACACAATATTATAACAAACCTTGGTACAGATGTATAAAAAAAATTATATAGGTGTTAGCCCTTTATGATTTTAATTGTTTTTCACTCACAGAGTTGGTGGTATACATAAAGAACACACAATATATAAACATTGGTTCAGACTTTGTAGGATTAGGTAGAACATTTTGGTATTATTCAGAGAAAAGGAAAATTAGCAAAGAAACAATCAATAAATCAAAGATAATACACATATGATACAGGATTCTCTTTAGGAATTTAGTGTGATAAGTCCAAAGTCATTATTTCAAAATTTTGGTTATTTCCACCATTAAATTGATCCTCTTTGTCAAAAGTTTTGACAGTTTAAATTAAAAAGGGAAAATTCAGGACAAATTTCAGTGCTTTAGCAAGAACCCTGATGTCAGATAGACATGACAGAATGTTGATACAAAATCCAGTCTCCCACATTCCGGATGTTAAGTGTTTAGTCTCAGAAAGAGTATGCTTTCATTTAAATATCAAAATAAAAGGATAACAGAAAAGTTTTTCAAAATAAAGTTTTGGAAAATGTTGCCCATTCCTTTTATTGAAAAATCTACATATTTGCCCATAAACAGATATAAAATGTTACAACTCTTCTTTTAGTTACAGCTATATAATTTTAAACCTAATTTGCAGTATTTCATTACCTATTTCTGTGAAAAGAGAATATGAGTGATTCTGATAGATAATCGTTTATATTTTTAAAAATTGATTATACTTACAGTTATTGCTATCTTTGATAAGTCTTGGCAATCTGAATTAAAAGTCAAGGTTATTATGAGGATTCAGTTGACCTCTAAATAAAATGTCTGACAAGATCTGATCATCAATTAAAATGTATTGTTATAACTTATGTTTCAGAATTGATGGTTATAATCCATTATTGTTGTTTATTATTACTTATATGAGTGATTTTTGTCAAAAGATGGCTACAGATTGAGGGTCCAGCAAATGTCCCAATAGCCAGATTTTACTACTCAAATTCAAATGACTAAAATTAATACCAACTTTTGTCAAATTGAATTTTGAAAAAATACCAATATCAGACATTTTAGTTAAAAACAACTATCATTTGTCAGAAATTGTATTTTATGGTAATCAGCTAATAAGGTCCTCCTCTTGAATGGTTACAAGATTAGGTACAAATAATCATATGATATGCCATAACTTCATGCCACATTACAAAAGCAGAGCAATAATCTATCAAATTTAAACAAGTGTGAGAATTACATTTGGTCAATCAGGCCAACTTTTGTATTTATAAACTGGCTACAATAAATTTACTAACCTTTAGCATGATATCTATTAACAAAAGTTATTGGCACAATGGGCAATTTACTTTCAGGTCTGAATAGTTTTTCATACAAATATGTTGCAAAAGCCAATGGGGAAGTTTATTTGGATCTCTGAAAATTATTAAGTTTCGTAATTTCAAGTCTATGAAATGCATGATGGTGGCTTTGGTATGCTCAAAATAAAATAGATTCCCATATAATCTCCAATAGTATAAAGCTCAATTAGGTAGATGTATATCAGCCATACAAGTTTAGTGCGTAAGTATCAGAGCAGACCCTGTAAAGAATCTCACAGAATTAATAGAGCATATTTGATAAAGCATTGCTGGTCTTACTTATTGTTTTAGATGATAAAAGACACAACTTTAATTTATGCCTGCCTTGGTGGACGAGATTTACATGTTGGTCTGGATTGTGATGAATTTCATCTGGTACCAGGAGCAATTGTATCCCAGCTTACAGTAGAGGCTGCCCAGAGAGCAGTACAGATTCAAGGTCACAAGACTGTTTATTTCATAGCAGGTATACCAGATCTCCTGACAACACTTACATCACCTGGTTATGAAGAAACCATCTTTGAAGACCAGAATCTCTTTGATACATTTTATGGTCAGATGCGACAGACAGAATTGGCCTTGAAACTTCACAATTGTCATGTAGTGTTTAGTACCATATCGTCCATGAGTCTGAGAGAATATAATGAGAACAACAAGAAGATGGGAAAGACTTACACACTGAGATTTGTGAAAGATTATCCAGAAATGCAGGAGAATCTCCATCGATTACTGAAGCAGATTAACAGTACTATTACTGCTATTAATACAAGACAGAAGTTATTAACTCCCTTTATACACTCCCATGTCAACAAGTGGTCTACGGAGAAAAACAAAACTGTTTATCGTCTTAACAAGCTTTTGGATGGACTGAATCCATGTGGTACTATAGTGGATGGATGGAGGACCACAATTAACAAGACAATCTTAAAGAATAAAATCATGATGTCCAAGCCAGATTTTAATTGGAAAACCTAGGTATTGTCCTCAACTCTTTGTTATGTTAATCGAGTGCCTGTTAGTTTGAATGTTGGTAACTGCATTTGTTGTAAGAGTGGATGTTTATAAGGTTGAAAATATCAACAATATGATAAAATGATAGCAAACATATCTTCAACATATCAAATATGGATGAGGATGTTGTTCAACTATAAATGCATGGTGGATGTGATAAATGGAGGGTGGAACTACATGAAGAGGCTTATAACTTCCAGAAGCTTAGTGGGTTTAACGCTGATTAGAAACAGTATATTCATGGATCATGAAGCGTTATAAAATTTTTAAGGGATACCAGGATTCTTGCAGCAATAGTAACAATTAACCTAGCAAAATGTATATAAGTGTATAAACCCAGTATAAAGATTTCAAAAAGTTTTCCATGAATTTTCTTAGAGAAGATAACGGATACTTAGATGTTAGTATAGAAGAGAGTTATCATCTGGCTAAGTGGCTCCAAATACTTAAAAGAGATATTGCATGATGTGGTCAGCTGATTGGAAGATTTTCCCACCAAGGTATAGACACTGTATTAGATGAAAAGATAACTTCACACACATGTTAAAACTCGTTGAAATCATTTATCATTGTACATATATGTCATTACCGGGTAATAGTTCATGCTTATCTTGCTGTGTGTGCAAAAATGTCAAAAGTAACCTAGGAGTACTTCACTTCATGTCAGAACTAAAAAGGGGCATATTGGCATATTTGTGAAAAGAAACTTTAAGGACTGGCTGTATGGTCTTTTCTTCATCTTGAGAATTGAACTTTGAGATGCAAACCAATAATATATAAACAGTCAAAAAGAATGCTACTGAGAGTACTCATTAATTTCCAGCAGGCAACTTCAAGCAAAAACATGACTTTATTTAGTTTTTTAAGGCTGGGAAACTTAAAAGGATAAAGATACTTACTTAAACATTGAATTTGATTGGTTGAGCTGTAAGTTAAACATTGAATTTGATTGGTTGAGCTGTAAGATGTCTGTAATATCTGAACTGAAAATGATTAAAGAACTGGACAAGCAAAATCAGACATTTCTAAGCATATGACAAATGAAAGAAAGTCAATTCAAACTGACAAATACATTAGAACATCACCTAAACAGTTGTTTCTAAATGGAGGAAAGAGATTTAACAGCTGAAAAATAATAAATAACACGAGAACACTCCTGTCACAACTGAATTTTAAAAATGGACTTTCATGATAAAACCTAACACAGTTTCAAATCAAAGACATAAAGGCAAATTTGGATGGAGAGTTGTTCATTATAGTAGCACTCATACCACATCTTCTTATATCATGTATATCTATCTAACGACATGAATATATACACCATGCCTTGAAATGAAGATTTCTTAACAGCAAAGAATAGGACAGTTTGATGCAACTGATCAATATTGTTACTGTTTGCCAAATTGGAGAATTTTAAACATAGAATATCGATATGATAAGACCAACTCTGTCATAAATTGACAATAGTCCCAATCAGCTAATTACACAGCATTTCTAAATATTATAGGGTAAAGCCTAATTTACGAAAGCCATCAAATAAAGATAAGTATATGAATCCAGATCTGTTTTGAGCATCGATACAGTTTGTGGTTGTTCATCTTTCTTCAAAAAATATATGTATCCTATGAACCAATAAATAATTGACCACAGAAAAGACTTCAATGTATATGGAATTAAAGAAGAAGTCAATTTTGAATGCACTTTTTTATTTACTCATTGTATGTCGTCTCAGATGATCTCTAACTTATCTATTAATACAGTTGAAAAGGACAATCAAGCTAGCAATGAATTAACACCCTATTTTGAAAATAGGAGGAATGGAAAGAAATATGAAATGATAAGAGAGATAGAAAGAATCAATAGATAATCACAGTTTAGTAATCAGGTTGTGTAATGACCATATACATGATGTAGTACGATAGATAGTGTTGATTGAAACTGAATATTGGATGAATTTTGGTATTGAAAAAAATAGCTGAAATCATAAAAGTAGATATTTAGAAGGAGAAAGAGCTGTATACCTTTCAATTTGAAAGTTTAGAATTGATTGAAGTATAAAACAAAGCAACGGTAAAAAGGTAAAAAGTTTTTGGATGCAATTCATAAATGTACAAACTAATGAATTTATCTGTGAATGATACCATAGAGATATTTTCAGTCATAAGAACAAAACTGGCAGCTGCAGAATTTAAAAATGGAAAATATTTTAACATTTAGTTACAAGAATTTTTTGACCTAGGAAGAATTAAAGAAGATTGAATTCACCAACATTTGGAACTATCTTTTATTACAAGTGAGAATATTTGAAAGGAAGAAGAATGTCAACATCTAATTGAGGAGAAAATGACTACAATAAGAATGGAATTAAGATTTGACAGATTAAGTGAAATCTTTTCTACAAAGACTTTGATGTATGTGGAATTAAAGACAAGTTTAAAAGTTTTACTGACAGAAGACACATAGAATTACCAGTAGATACTAAGAATTTAGAAACGACTTAACATGCAGATGAACTTAACTTATATCTCTTCATTGAGTATTTTGAAGCATTGAAGCATTTTTTACAGACTATAGCCTATATAACAATCAATTGCTTGCAGTGTTGATTAAGATTTGTTTGGGAACACTAGAATAAAGAAATTGCACAAATGATGTAAAATAAAAAGAGAAATGGATTGTTCTATAGCATCAACATTTTTAACTGTGAGCTACAGCTCATGTTTGTTATTAACATTATTAATTTTTATATGTGGACATGAAATATTTTATTCATACTTTACAAATTTTTGGAACAATTTATTCATTCACACTGATACTGCAAAGAATTCATCTACAGCAGGATAATTTTATCTAAGAAGTTAATAAGAGGAGTGGAACCTATACCTAACACTGATGATACTTCAAAAGGAGACTTTTATATATTTAACAACTTTGTAAACTTTCTGTAAATAGTTCTTTTCTTTGTGTAATACTTTTATTCTCCTGTACATTTACCATTTAGTAACTTTTATACTTTGAGCTGCTTTTCTTTTTATTTTATCCTTGTGGGGTTTTAAAATTATAATAGGTTCAGTTGTGTAATATATATTAGTGCTTATGATGTTAATTTTTTAAGTAAGTTTTCAAAAAAGATCTAAAATTGGCAGTTATACTGAAATATGTGTGACTTAAAAACCTTATTTCTAGTAAGGTTTTTTCTGTATCCATCGCTGGCTTTTTTTCTACTTAACTTTGACTATATATTGGCATTTATTTGAGTTCTTTTTTTATATTAATCATTTTTTAATGATGTAAGAAGTAGTGTTTTGAATCCTTGCTCGTGCTTTAATGAAGGATAGTGCTAATTGGTTGTTTTGATCAGATGCAATAGTGTTTTTTATAACATTATATAAATAATATCATTGTCACATCCCATTATGAATAAAACATATCTTTAGTTTTATTAGGTATATTTTTTAATGCCATGTAATGGTTATGAGAAATATCAAAAGTTGACTTATAGTTCTAATTCTTGATTAGTTGATATAGTAATGTATGGCATATGCATGCAGTCTTTTAAGTCAAAAATCTGTTCACTACACACATTGCTAAGTTAATAGTTATATGCATGGTGCTTGAGGAACACAAATACTGCATGGTAAATATTTCAAACACGAAATATGGCAATGGAGCCGATGAAGAAATATGAAAACACACTAATTGGAAGATATGATGGAGTCACAAGGAAAGACATGGACACACACATACTTACTAGAATGATCAAGTTCACAAAAGACTTAAATTGAAAGAACAGATATTGATATACAGAGAAAGAATTTTCGTGAAGGACATTTTAAAAGTTATGTGAAAAGGCCAATGGGATAACTGTTGCATGAAAAAACACATAGACAAGTGGACTTTGGGCAAGAAAGGCCAAAATATTTGACAGCATAGATTGTGTTTCCAGCAATTTCACAGCAGAAACTGTTTTCCCAGTCAAGCAAAGTTTGTTGAAAGCATAGAATGGTTTGTTTAATGGAAATGTGGAAATGAGGTTCAAGTAAAAACTCTAGGGAGATAAGCTACATCGTAAATAAATAGTCGTCACAGCAGGAAAAACATCAACAAACATTTCCAATATGAAGAAAATATATTCTTGCATGTATAGTTAATTTATATGTTTTGTTCTAAGTTCCTCTTTATATTTTGACAGTTGTTGAGTTCGGTTTTTATTATTTAACCTTTACAAATGAGTAAGAGGAAATAGATTGAAGATACAATTATCAAGAGGTCACTATATAAACAAAACAAATTAAACAACATAGATAAATACACATTTAAAAAGAGAGAACTTAAAAATGAAAACATAAGATCAAGGGTCAATTAAAAAGCATTATTCCAAGAAAAACAGAAAACACCATCACCAAAATAAATAATCAGAACACACAAACATTTAGCAGCAACCCCCTATCTCAAAAACTTAGGGTGGATGGGCAAACACTGGTACTAAACAATTCTTTTCCTGTGACAAATTCTGCATTAGTTGGTGAGATTTTTTTCTCCCTCAATTATTTTTGATTAGGAGTATGGTAAAAGATTATTTTCTGTGACTTCTGTTGATCTTGATCATCTGAGTTTTCATTGAGGAATTGGTGTCTATTTTGTACCAAAATCAATGTCTGTTATTGTCAGGTTCTCTGGTCATTGTTATTTCCAAGAGAAAGCAGTGTGTTTTACCACAGAGAGTTGTTGCAGTTTATAGTATATGTACCTTATTATGTGGAGAAAAGAACATGTATTCCTATTTAATCTCACTAATCTATCTTGTAAAACAAAACATCTGAACAAGAAATTTATAATTAATGCACATGGTGAGGGATTTTGTGTCATTATTAGTCCCCATACAAAAATTTAGTTTTACAAAATTCACTACATTTTATTCACTTATAGCATTAGTTATAAGCATGTCTTGATTCCTAAATTCACTGTTAGCACCTGTTGTACCCAGCACCTGTTGTACCCACTGTTGATCCTGTTTTAGAGGTTTACACAGTTGTTTGTTAAGATATATGCATGTTAGTATAGATAGCTTGGATCTCTGTATATGTCTCAGTAATTGTCTCTGTCTCTTTAGTATCATGTAACACCTACTTAAGTTGTCACAGCATTTATAGCAGTTAAAGCCTGAATGCAGAACAATATAAACAACTGTGAAATTTAGAGATGTTTTGGTAAATATACATCCTGAATGATCATCTAGAAAAGACTTCAAAACAGATGTTGTGAAGAAAAGAGAAAAACAAGAATATCAAACATGATAAAGGATTATTATTTTCATCATTAATGTAATCAGCTATTTAGAATGACATTTTTTGTGACAGTTCAACATTTTAGACATTTTTCTGTCCAAAGATCGAGTAGTTAAGCTCAAATCAGCTTGGATTTTATTGTTCTACTAATCGATGTTTTAACAAAGGACTAACAACGATATATTGGTAGGTATATCTTCATCATCTTCATTATTGTTGTAATATTGTACCTTTTTATATGTTATATGTTGTACAATATCTTTAACTCACAAAATATTCCTTTCCTTCCTTTGGAATTTGTTTCTTTTCGTTCTCATCCCCATTGTTACATATTTTGATTGATTATTTGTTGCTTAGGACAAGTATAGCATGTATAGGGATATAGCTAAATGTATCTACTCGTTGGAAGCAAATTAATGCCACAAGCAATAGTGCAATTAATTTTCCCCATGTAACATTTAACATAGCTTTTCAGATAGAACAAATTTAAGTTAATAAAAGAATACAAGAAAAGTATTGATTTTGAACTTTTCATTACTTTTTAGGAAAAATACAAAAATTAAAAATAATCCAATTTATAACTCATGATCAAATTCTACAGAAATATTTTTCAGTTGTATATTATATAAAACAGTGGGATAGAATCCCTAAAGAAAAATAGCAGTTTGTTCAGTACAAAAACATGAGTCAAAGAAAACATAGAATGATATAATAGTTTGAACAATGAAATGACTAAATTATAATCTATTTTTCACCTTTGTTCTTAAAATAGTTTTCGCTAAATTTGTTTATCAGTTATCTTATGAGAATACAATGAAACAGTATAAATCTAAGCATGTTTTAAAGCCCTAACACCTTTTTTAATTTTGGAGTATCCAATTTTGAGACCCTGAATGATAGTTTCATTTGTTCCCAGCCAATTTTAGACAATCATTTAGACAACATTTTTTTTTTATGCACATTCCATCAATCTCCAACAAGGAGATATTATAACACCTATTAGTTGGCCCCTAGAAATGCAAAATTATTCAAGCATTTCTAATGATGTGAATTAACAAATAGATACATCTAACAAGTTGCTTGCATCTTGAAACATTGGTGCTGACAGGTAACTTCCAATGTCACTATGCTATCATAAACATTTTGAAATTTACTTTATTTACCTAAGATGGCTATTTCACGCATAGTTATTGGTCAAAATATAAATAAGCAAAAACCTTATCCAAGAAGACTTTTCACATTTCCAAAAAAAAGTAACTTTTTGCACTTATATATATATACACCAACACAACAAAGTTACAGATTGTTAAATGACCGATCCGTCAATCTGTATTTTAGTACTCTAATTTTTTGTGGTTGCCAGGATAACACTGCCATTTTTTGTCAGATCCTTTCAAATTTGAATGAAGATTTCTTATCATCAAATCCTTGGATGAGTTGTATAATAAAAAAGACATGAATGGAGGACCTTTTTTTAGAGGGGACTCACAAACATATCATATGTTTTATTTATAACTACTTTTTATGGCAATCTGTTTTATGAATTAAGGTAATTGGAGTTGACCACAACATTTGGAAAGCAGCCTCTATAAACTATCTCAAGAATAGAAGATGGAGTTTACCCAGTCATGTTTGAAAAATTTCAGAGCAAGTGAAGTCTACCATTGCCATAATGTTAACAGGTTGAAGAGTTTTTGATTGGTATTGGTCAATCAATTATTTTTTAGAACAATTGGCCATAGGGACAGACTGTTGCTAATATCATAGACAAATTGGATACAGAGTCACAACACTTTTTGACGTTTTTGTCCTACAGCTATTTGCCTTCAGCATATAGTTGTGTTCAAAAGAATACTGTATTATTGGTACATTTTTAAAAGCATTAGAAAAATAAGATCAAAGAATATTTGTTTTATAGCTGTGATTAAAGGAAAATACTACTACAGTGCAACCTGGTGCAAACTAGCTAATCTGACACCTGAGTTTTCCAAAATCCTGCTTTAACTAACACATTTTCATGGTCCCAAAATATGCCTATCCTTGCAGAAAAAGCTTGAGTATTCCAACACAATGCTTAATCTGACTTTTTTTTCTGGTCCCCACAGTGGGTATCAGATAAGACAAGTTACACTGTATCAGTTAATATTTACAAAACTATTTAAGCTGACTTATTTTTCACACACCATTATTATACTATATTTCAGACTGGATGTCTCTTAGCAACAAAGAGGATGAGAGATTTAGAAGATAGATTTGAAAATGAAGTAATATTAAGAGCAGAGAGAATAAGGGATTCACAACCTAAAGTTGACCTACCATCTAGGCCACCACCAAAACTACATATACATAAACAGTGTTGCAGCCATCAAGCAGGTATATAGTAATTTCAGACCCTAAGTTGATCAACCAAAAGTACTATACAACACTCATGTATGTAAGTCCCAAAGTTGGTTTCCGTTCAAATGTTATGAAACTTGTACACAATGCTCATTATCACAAAATACAGATCAATTTCGAACTTTGGTGGTGTCACTTAGAGTTTTGTCCCTTTACAAATGGAAAAAATTGCTGAATCATTTTGTTTCGTTCTATAACTTAAGTTAGCCTCAACCATGAAACTTATACACAATGCTTTATTCCACAAAATACAGATGAAGTTTGAACTTTGGTGGTGTCACTTTAACCGTTTGAGAGTTATGCATAGATACCAACCATTACGATTTTTCCGTAGTTTTTCCGATTTTGCGATAAAAACTACGCTATTACGGTCAAAGTCGAATAGTTACGGATTCCCAATCATCGACGTTCAATTTTGTAAAACGCGAATTTTTATCATTACTTTTCCGTCCTGGTCCAGTATTTAGGAAACGCCAATGTAATGCTTCCGGTTTCTCGGGAGTTATCAACCTATTGTTGGGTAACTAACTGACTTCCGAAGAGGCAAACTTGCATTTTATTAAGTAGCTTTCCCCCTTTCTCTACTTCTCCTTGACAAAACAAAAATGTTTGAGTCGAGAAAACACAGACTCAATTACACTTTTTTCAGATAGTCAGACCTCAATTGGAATTTTAACTTTAAACTGGAAATCAGAGAATTACATCAAAGTCATAAGAGAAGTTAAGAAAAACATGAAAGTATTAAAGATGAATGATATTCCATTAAATTTTGAATGGACACCTGGTCATGCTGATATCCAAGGAAATGACATTGCTGATTCACTGGCCAAAAAAGGAGCTAAAGAAGCTGAAAAAATAGAAGAACCATCAGAAGTAACCAGGCAGGATATAAAACGTGCAGCAAGAGAAAGTGTTTTAAGAAAATGGCAGAACCAATGGGAATCAAGTCAACGTGGCAGAAATTATTACAACTATCATCAAAAAGTTTGTCAGAAAATACCAAAAGATTTACCATCCAAATGGTCGTTTTCAATTACTACTAGTTTGAGAACAGGTTATTGTGATCTAAATGATTATAAATCCAAAATCATACCATCATCAGACAAAAACTGTTCCTGTGGAGAGCCAGAAACTGTAGAACACTACCTTTTACATTGTTCTAACTATGAGGAGGCTAGAGAGAGGATGAGAACATCTATTTACTTTATTACAGGAAATATACACATGGATTTAGACACCTTATTGAGAATCGATGAAGAAGACATTAATAGAGACAATCGAAATGAGATATTGTGCCATCTGGAAAATTATTTAACGGAGTCTGGTAGATTCAAAAACACTATACAGCAAAAAACACTATAAATCTATATCAAAATTAAGTCAAAATTTTTTAAGCAGCAGCCACCATTTCAATTAAGTACATGAGTGAACATTACATATGTGAAGAAACTACAAAAGAGGAAACGTACACAAGTGTTTACAGTGTCATTTGGGACACTTACTAAAGACTAAAGAACATCTGAACAATTAATGAATGGAATACATACTACAGACAACATGTTAAATGACAAATTTTAGTGTACATCACTTTGCAACCACTCGTCAGTAATTTTTATTGATAAATGCACGTTTATGAATGATTACTGAAAACTTTTCAAGAATACGGAAAATTTGATAGTTTGTTACTGATTGTGTCAAAAGGGGGTTGGCATCTATGGTTATGCTCCTTAACAAATGTAAAAATTGCTGAATTTTTCCTTTCTTTTCTATAACTTAAGTTTGCCTCAATCAAATATTATGAAACTTATACACAATACTTATTATCACAAAACTCAAATCAAGTATGAATTTGGGTTGCACCACTTTACTATTCTAGAGCTATGCTCCTTTACAAATAGAAAAAAATCCAGAATTTTTATTTTCTTTTCTCCAACTTAAGTCTGCCTCAACCAAATGTTCTGAAACTTATATACAATACTTATAACCACAAAAAACAAATCAAGTACAAGTTTTGGAAGTATCACTTACTGTTCTTCAATTATGTCCCTTTATAAATTTTTTAATCAATGAAGCAATACAAAATATGTAAATAATAACTGGTATCCTATTGTTTACTTTGATAGAGGACAGCTGTAGCAGCAGCTCAGACTCTAGTGATGGAGATGACGATGATGACGAGGATGATGAATGGATAGAGGAACTGAACAAAAAGAAAAAACATCCATACAGACTCCATGAAGAGTTATGGTACAATGATCCTGGAGAGGTAAGCAAATTAACCATACAGGCTCCATTAAGAGTTATGGTACAATGATCCAGGAGAGGTAAGCAAATTAAACATACAGTCTCCATGAAGAGTTATGGTACAATGATCCAGGAGAGGTAAGCAAATTAAACATACAGTCTCCATGAAGAGTTATGGTACAATGATCCAGGAGAGGTAAGCAAATTAAACATACAGTCTCCATGAAGAGTTATGGTACAATGATCCAGGAGAGGTAAGCAAATTAAACATACAGACTCCATGAAGAGTTATGGTACAATGATCCAGGAGAGGTAAGCAAATTAACCATACAGGCTCCATTAAGAGTTATGGTACAATGATCCAGGAGAGGTAAGCAAATTAAACATACAGTCTCCATGAAGAGTTATGGTACAATGATCCAGGAGAGGTAAGCAAATTAAACATACAGTCTCCATGAAGAGTTATGGTACAATGATCCAGGAGAGGTAAGCAAATTAAACATACAGTCTCCATGAAGAGTTATGGTACAATGATCCAGGAGAGGTAAGCAAATTAAACATACAGACTCCATGAAGAGTTATGGTACAATGATCCAGGAGAGGTAAGCAAATTAACCATACAGGCTCCATTAAGAGTTATGGTACAATGATCCAGGAGAGGTAAGCAAATTAAACATACAGTCTCCATGAAGAGTTATGGTACAATGATCCAGGAGAGGTAAGCAAATTAAACATACAGACTCCATTAAGAGTTATGGTACAATGATCCAGGAGAGGTAAGCAAATTAACCATACAGGCTCCATTAAGAGTTATGGTACAACGATCCAGGAGAGGTAAGCAAATTAACCATACAGGCTCCATTAAGAGTTATGGTACAACGATCCAGGAGAGGTAAGCAAATTAACCATACAGGCTCCATTAAGAGTTATGGTACAATGATCCAGGAGAGGTAAGCAAATTAACCATACAGGCTCCATTAAGAGTTATGGTACAATGATCCAGGAGAGGTAAGCAAATTAACCATACAGTCTCCATGAAGAGTTATGGTACAATGATCCTGGAGAAGTAAGCCAATCAACCTTTCATACATCACAATGACTTTTTGTACTTTAAGGAAAACAAATCTAAAATTCAATACCTTATTATTTTCAGGGTAAAATTCTGTTCAGTCCATATCTTTTTATCAAACTTTTGGTGAAATAATAAAGTTTTCCACCCCAATCTCATATGTTTGGGGTAAACTGGTTCTCTATCTATTGGTTCCAGGCACATTTTACTGAAATTAAGAAAAACATATTTAGTAATATTTTTTAAACACCTGTTTACAAGATGTATTATAGGATACTGTTGTCCATCTGTCTGTCCACCAGTGGTCAACATGTTGGACAATAACTCAAAAACACTTTAACCAATATGCATGATACTTTCATGCTTATTTATATCTATTAACGTGAGCTCCCCATCAATTTTTATAAATTTTTGATTTTACGGTTTATTTGGTTTTATTCATTGAAAAAAGGTGATTTTCCAGTTTACTGAACAATAACTCAAAGTTCTTGGAGCAGTTTTCATGAAACTATGATGAATTGCTTGTATTTATATATAAATTTTAGATTTTATGTTTTCTAGTTATTTGGTTTTATTCATTAAAAAAAAATTCTCCAGTTTTTAGGACAATAACTCAAAAGTGCTTATAGCAGTTTTCCTGAAACTTGGTTGATATCAATTAAAATCATTTTTTTTTCAATTTCATATTTCCAGATGAATGCAGGTCCATTGTGTAGATGTAGTATAAAGTCCAAAAAAACAGGAATCAGACACAACAAGTATCCTGGGGAAGAGGTAAGGCCAAACAATGTACTGTGGATTCATTATTATTCGTTGGATACCAATTTTCGTGTATTTCGTGGGTACAGGTGAACCATGAATTAAATGTTATACAAATAACAAAATTACTATAGGTATGTAAGCAGACTTTAGTAAAACCATGAAATCAAATATCCACAAACATGTGAGTTTTCCTCAATCCACCAAATATCCACAAACATGTAAGTTTTCCTCAATCCACCAAATATTCACAAACGTGAGTTTTCCTTATTCCACGAAATATTCACAAACATGTGAGTTTTCCTTATTCCATGAAATATCCACAAATGTGTGAGTTTTCCTTATTCTACGAAATATCCACAAACATGTGAGTTTTCCTCAATCCACCAAATATCCACAAACGTGAGTTTTCCTTATTCCACGAAATATTCACAAACATGTGAGTTTTCCTTATTCCATGAAATATCCACAAACATGTGAGTTTTCCTTATTCCATGAAATATCCACAAACATGTGAGTTTTCCTTATTCTACGAAATATTCACAAACATGTGAGTTTTCCTCAATCCACCAAATATTCACAAACATGTGAGTTTTCCTTATTCCACGAAATATTCACAAATGTGAGTTTTCCTTATTCCACGAAATATTCACAAACATGTGAGTTTTCCTTATTCCACCAAATATCCACCAAATTAAATTAATTCACAGTAGTTGTTTGCTACCTTTTAAGGAACTTTTAGTTTAATCCTTTTTGAGAAATAGTTGTAAAATGTTGTTTCTTTTAACAGTGAGAATTTTGTCAAACCTATTTCAAGCAACTTAAAATTGAAAGTTCCCTACTGAAATTCTCATGTTTATAGATGACAAATGACCTTGAATAATGTTACATATCCTGGTCTACATTTAAAAGGGAACTTCAATTTGACAGCAGGACTCTTGGTCTTAAACTTTAATCAGTACTCAAAGTACAAAGTATGTGCTCGGAACATCAAATCCAGTATTTTGATTGGTTGATTTCTAAGTCTTAGTACAATAATCTTGTTCAAACGTTTTATGACTGAAAGTCCTGGACTTAACTTAAAACCAAAACTATCAACAATGTTTCCATAAGATTTTGTAATGGAAACACCCAGTTCAATGATACTAATCAAATTATTATTTATTATATATAACTATATTATGTAATTAATATTTCAGGCAATATCTGCATGTGACCCAGAAAGTAACAACAGTAACAAGTTGTATCATTACAAAATTTCTATGTCTCCACCAACAAACTTTTTGGTAAGTACTGATACTCAAACATGGAACTTTACATTGAAGTTGATGGTAATGTTGACCTTGAACTCTGTATACATGTGTAATGACCATGTGCTATGAATATTTTCAGGCAGTTTTTCCACATGAATGAAAGCCTTGATGTGTTTTGCTTTGTGAAGAATTTGTTTTGTTAGTATATTTTGAAGAATGGATTATGGGCAAATAAAACAGAAAAAAATGTAGCCATTACTCTGTCTTTGATATTATAGTCTTTGTAAAAGATCAAATTTAGGTTAGGGGATATTTTTAGATTTTCAATGATTTTCCATTAAAATATATATTTCTTTTTCAGACTAAATGTCCCAGTATTATTGACTACGACAACCATGAGTATATATTTGAAGGATACTCTTTGTTCTCCCACAGTAAACTTGAGAATGTAAGTATAACTAGTTCTTTCCAGAGGTTCTCTGCACATTGATAATGAATCCTTACATCCAAAATGTTCTCCACACATTAAAAAAAAAATCACTCTGCAACATTTTGGAGATAAGAAAAGCTAATACATCAAAAGGATAACAGAAATCAGATTTTCCAAAATAAAAGGGACAGTACAACAGGCAACATCAACTGTCAACAACTGTCCCACAGAAAAAATAAATATTCCAACTAAGACAAAACTACAAAAAACAATGCATGGTCCAAATTGCCAGAAATGGTACAGACATAAGATGTAGTGCAGATAAACTAGTTTGATATTTGTACAGTATAAACCTCCTTTAGGCTTTTGGGACGTTATTGCATTAACAATAAACAACAAGTTTTGGTGTTGCCATGAGGTAATAAGAAAAAGGGAGACAGAGTCATGTTGTTTGGTGTTGGTGATGTCATAATGTATTAGTTTGGGATTTTGTTTGTTTAAGGGAAACTGCTAGTGGTAGGTCAATGATAATTATTTGGTATGCATCTGTATAAGCATTGGCACATTTCATTTCCGTGGCGATTATTTGAACTCGTCCCCTCTGTCATGGTTCATTGCCTTTGAAACTTTTACAAAACTTGTATGTTCAAGTTCTTGTTAGGTCAGTTTCAAGGGAACCACTTATATGATAAGGAAAGGGTTTTTGGTATGCACTTTTATAAGCATTGCTAATTGTCATTTCCATGGGGGTATTTGACCTGGACCTTCAGTCATGGTTAATGACTTTGAATGTTTACCATAATTTGCATGTTAAAGTATTGCCATATAAATTTCAATATTTGCGTTAAACTATCAAAGTTACATGAAGGAGAGACATATTCCTGTGTCAACATTTACTATATTTGATTAAAAAGGATCCAGCTACATGTAGATCAAGATATTTATGTTTTATTTGTAGATTCCTGTGTGTAAAGTTATTCGATTCAACATAGAGTACTCAATACAAATAGTAGAACAAGAATTATTACAGGTTTGGTTAATTACAAGAACTTTTTAACTACAGTATATTTCAAATAAATTGTTTCCACATAATTTTTGTTTTGCACTTTATGAAACAAGTATAATGTAATACACAAAATGGTAACATGAATTAAAAAAAAATGAATAGTTCAACAGACCAAATCAACCACCAGCAAAAGACTCCTCAAAAATGAAACATGTAAGAACAAAGATAAACAACACATGGTACAGGTAGACTGACTTGGTATAGGCATAAATGTGAAGGGGTTAAATCAGTTTCACATGAGTAAATGTGCAGAATCTTCTCATTTGTCTACTTAAAGTGAGCTTACTGAACGTGAGGCTACCCAAATTGCACCTATTTTGACAGTTTTTTCACCTAATTTTATTTATGATCTAGACAAAAGCTTCCATTTTGTAGGCGTTGTTTTTTCATATATTGAATCATAGAAAAAAATGGTTTGAACTGACCTCCAAACAATCCATGATTGTTAAGAGGAGTACCCAAATTGCATCCATACATAGTTTCACATCCTAAAACACAGAATAAAACATGGAGGGATTATAGTTTGATAATACATTACTAAAAATTGTTGTTTGAAAATGTATAATTTGTTTAATTTTTGTTTTAAAATACTTCAACGAAAGATTCAATTTTTTCAAGAATATTTTAAGATTAGATTTTAGAAATATGTAAGTTAGTCATTTAATTTTTCGATGAATATATATTTTTACAGAATTTTACTGTGAGGAGTTTGGATTTGTTCTGTAAGTTTTTATTCACCGAGATATTAGAGTTAGTGGATATTGATTGGAAAGGTCCTGGTGACTCGGAACATTGTAATAGATTCCACTTAATGCCAAGATTTGCTAGATCTTTACCAGGTAAATATCATGTAACATTGTAATAGATTCCACTTAATGCCAAGATTTGCTAGATCTTTACCAGGTAAATATCATGTAACATTGTAATAGATTCCACTTAATGCCAAGATTTGCTAGATCTTTACCAGATAAATATCATGTAACATTGTAATAGATTCCACTTAATGCCAAGATTCGCTAGATCTTTACCAGGTTAATATCATGTACCATTGTAATAGATTCCACTTAATGCCAAGATTCGCTAGATCTTTACCAGGTAAGTATCATGTAACATTGTAATAGATTCCACTTAATGCCAAGATTTGCTAGATCTCTACCAGGTAAATATCATGTAACATTGTAATAGATTCCACTTAATGCCAAGATTTGCTAGATCTTTACCAGGTAAATATCATGTGACATTGTAATAGATTCCACTTAATGCCAAGATTTGCTAGATCTTTACCAGGTAAATATCATGTGACATTGTAATAGATTCCACTTAATGCCAAGATTTGCTAGATCTTTACCAGGTAAATATCATGTGACATTGTAATAGATTCCACTTAATGCCAATATTTGCTAGATCTCTACCAGGTAAATATCATGTAACATTGTAATAGATTCCACTTAATGCCAAGATTTGCTAGATCTTTACCAGGTAAATATCATGTAACATTGTAATAGATTCCACTTAATGCCAAGATTTGCTAGATCTTTACCAGGTAAATATCATGTGACATTGTAATAGATTCACCTTTATGCCAAGATTTGCTAGATCTTTACCAGGTAAATATCATGTAACATTGTAATAGATTCCACTTAATGCCAAGATTTGCTAGATCTTTACCAGGTAAATATCATGTGACATTGTAATAGATTCCACTTAATGCCAAGATTTGCTAGATCTTTACCAGGTAAATATCATGTGACATTGTAATAGATTCCACTTAATGCCAAGATTTGCTAGATCTTTACCAGGTAAATATCATGTACAAGATTGATGGCTTCAGGCATTACAATGGATTTTATTTTATGCCTAGAAACAAAGTACAGTAGAACCTAACTTTTTCAAATAAAAACCAATGGAATCATTAATGTCTGTTCTACTTATTAAGCTATTCTGGTTATAGAGCTTTCCTCAAAAAAATAACCAGATTCATATTTATAAACTAGACTTTTTTAACCTAGAAAATATATGTCCCTTTGTAAATTGCACATACGTTAACCAAGTTTATTCATTTAACCTTGAGACAACAAAATGCTTTGAATTATTGAAAGAATTGAATTTTAATAATATTTTTATTCCTATTTATTATGCCCTATTTATGGGCAGTATGTTTTCTGGTCTGTGTCTCGGTCCGTCCATTTTTCGTCCGTCCGTCCATTCATCTGTCTGTCCCGTTTCATGTTAAAGTTTTTGGTTGAGGTAGTTTTTGATGAAGCTGAGTTCCAATCAACTTGAAACTTTGTACACATGATCCTGTGATATGATCTTTCTAGTTTAATGCCAAATTAGAGTTTTTACCCATTTTCCACTGAACAAAGAAAAAAGTAGTGTGGATGGGGCATTCGTGTATTTTGGATAATTCTTGTTTTTCTTCTAATCCTTCAAACTTTTTCAGATGAACCAAGTTAAAAAAATTGTATACCTCAAGAATGTTTTGAATTATTGACAACTTATTTTTTCAACATTAAATTCTCAAATTCTTTTATTTTGTTTTGTAGAAAATGGGAAGGAAATTTTATCCATGAATGAAGTACTAAATTATCTGTTAAGAAGCTCTAAGCCTATGGTAGATGAAACTATGCTGAAACAAGTCCAGGATTACGATGCCAATGACTGGCAGAATATTGTTGATGATGTCAGAGGAATGGTTGTCACATATCCTGGAATGGTTGGTTATTTCTAACTTCAAAATTCCTGTAATGTAAAGGAAAGAACAATAATGCTGTAAAACTATTTTTTTTATACGACCGCAAAAATTTTAATTTTTTGTTTTATACGACCGCAAAAATTTTAATTTTTTGGTCGTATATTGCTATCACGTTGGCGTCGTCGTCGTCGTCTTGCGTCGTCGTCGTCCGAATACTTTTAGTTTTCGCACTCTAACTTTAGTAAAAGTGAATAGAAATCAATGAAATTTTAACACAAGGTTTATGACCACAAAAGGAAGGTTGGGATTGATTTTGGGAGTTTTGGTCCCAACATTTTAGGAATTAGGGGCCAAAAAGGGCCCAAATAAGCATTTTCTTGGTTTTCGCACTATAACTTTAGTTTAAGTGAATAGAAATCTATGAAATTTTGACACAAGGTTTATGACCACAAAAGAACGGTTGGGATTGATTTTGGGAGTTTTGGTTCCAACAGTTTAGGAATTAAGGGCCAAAAAAGGGCCCAAATAAGCATTATTCTTGGTTTTCGCACAATAACTTTAGTATAAGTAAATAGAAATCAATGAAATTTAAACACAAGGTTTATGACCACAAAAGGAAGGTTGGGATTGATTTTTGGAGTTGAGGTCACAACAGTTTATGAATTAGGGGCCAAAAAGGGGCCCAAATAAGCATTATTTTTGGTTTTCGCACAATAACTTTAGTATAAGTAAATAGAAATCTATGAAATTTAAACACAAGGTTTATGACCATAAAAGGAAGGTTGGGTTTGATTTTGGGAGTTTTGGTCCCAACAGTTTAGGAATAAGGGGCCCAAAGGGGTCCAAAATTGAACTTTGTGTGATTTCATCAAAAATTGAATAATTGGGGTTCTTTGATATGCCGAATCTAACTATGTATGTAGATTCTTAATTTTTGGTCCCGTTTTCAAATTGGTCTACATTAAGGTCCAAAGGGTCCAAAATTAAACTTAGTTTGATTTTAACAAAAATTGAATCCTTGGGGTTCTTTGATATGCTGAATTTAAAAATGTACTTAGATTTTTAATTATTGGCCTAGTTTTCAAGTTGGTCCAAATGGGGGTCCAAAATTAAACTTTGTTTGATTTCATCAAAAATTGAATAAATGGGTTCTTTGATATTCCAAATCTAACTGTGTATGTAGATTCTTAATTTTTGGTCCAGTTTTCAAATTGGTCTACATTAAGGTCCAAAGGGTCCAAAATTAAACTAAGTTTGATTTTAACAAAAATTAAATTCTTGGGCTTATTTGATATGCTTTATCTAAACATGTACTTTGATTTTTGATTATGGGCCCAGTTTTCAAGTTGGTCCAAATCAGGATTCCATATCAAGTATTGTGCAATAGCAAGAAATTTTCAATTGCACAGTATTGCACAATAGCAAGAAATATCTAATTGCACAATATTGTGCAATAGCAATTAATTTTCAATTGGAGTTATCTTTCTTTGTATAGAATAGTAGTTGATAATATATGTTGGAAATTTGCCAGACATGACTATGATGTCATTTTCTATTTTTATTTAAGAAATAATTCATGGAAGCCATAGATTGTTGGAAATTTACACATGGCCTGGGCCGTGATATTCGAATTTTATCCTGAGCGTTAGCGAGGGATAAAATTAACGAATATCACGGCCCAGGCCATGTGTAAATTTCCAACAATCTATGGCTTCCATGAATTATTTCGATTCTAATAGGACAAATACGGTCATTAAAAAACTGAAGCGATGGTAGGTATGCTGTGTGTGTGGCTGTTCTTTTTTTACTCCCGGTTCGATAAAGCTCAAATATTCATAAAATCTGTAGCTTGCATGGATTGTTTAGTGAATAACTGCTAGAAAAAAAAATCTGTTTAATTCTTTAAATTCACAAACCCAACATTTGCCATTTTTAATTTACATGTTTTTCTCGTAAGCTACCGTCAAATCCAAAGTTGACATTTTGTAACTAAGGAGCCGCCATGTTGACTTGCTGAAATCAGTAAATATGCAAAAAATGCAATAGAATAGAAAATAAAACAAAACCTACCTTACAAATCAATTTAATACAATATTATACGAATTTCGATGGTTCACTTTTCAGAAAACGTTCAACTGTAGCGTTTTCATTTGTATGACGTCATGTTTTGAAATGACTTAAATGCGTCAAAAACATTAAAAGACTTTCGCGGAATTTTATTTAATTTTTATTTTGTTGATTTCTCCGAGCTCTTGTGCATTACTTCTTTTTATTATGCATCCGAATTAAAATAAGTTATTTTGTCTTTTTTAACTGCAATTTAAAAAAAAATAAAATCGGCAAATGGTTTACAAATAGGTTCCAATACATGTGGATTTACGTGGGAAGTATATTGTAACAGCCATTATTATGTGTATCTCTGAGTCTGCGCTAAGTATAGATATATGGAGAATTTTATCACGGTGTTGTTTACAAAGCGAAAGAAGCACGTCATATTAGAATTGCCAATAACTTTATGTAAATAACTTCATTGGAAATTTGCCAATATAAAATGTTGCTGATGAAGCTTTTTTTCCTTATCTTATCTAAAATGTTTTTAGATAATGTATGTTGGACATTTGCCAGACATGACTATGATGTCATTTTCTATTTTTATTTGCCAATAACTTTATGTAAATAACTTCATTGGAAATTTGCCAATATAAAATGTTACTGATGAAGTTTTTTTTATTGTTTTATACAATAAACAATGTATATTCACTTTTACTACCAACCAATCTTTACCATTCAGTGATAACAAGCACTTTATTTTACATTTTAATATTTTATGATGTATTTAAAAGAGTAGTTATTGTTGCAAACTCCATTAGAAATTTGAATTGATATCAGTTTTGGAAAAAGGGAAACTGGGATGTGAAAAAAAAAATGGGGGGGTAAATTTTTCTCATTTCAGATTTCATAAATAAAAAGAAAATTTCTTCAAACATTTTTTTGAGAGGATTAATATTCAACAGCATAGTGAATTGCTCAAAGGCAAAAAAAAATTTTTAAGTTCATTAGACCACATTCATTCTGTGTCAGAAACCTACCGGTATGCTGTGTCAACTATTTAATTTTAGATTTAAATAAGTTTGAAGAAGAAATCTTTAATTGATTTGTAAAATCTTGTCATTTGTTTTGTGTAAAAAAAACCCATGTAATGTCAAAAATTTGATCACAATCCAAATTCAGAGCTGTATCACGCTTGAATGTTTTGTCCATACTTGCCCCAACTGTTCAGGGTTCGACCTCTGCGGTCGTATAAAGCTGCGCCCTGCGGAGCACCTGGTTAAATATAAAAAAGAAGATGTGGTATGATTGCCAATGAGACAACTATCCACAAAAGACCAAAATGACACAGACATTAACAATTATAGGTCACTGTACGGCCTTCAACAATGAGCAAAGCCAAACGAGAAAACTAACGGCCTTATTCATGTAAAAAAATGAACGAAAAACAAATATGTAACACATAAACTAACGACAACCACTGAATTACAGGCTCAGAATATTTTCCTTTTTCCCCTAAAATAAAGTGGTGTGAGGGTGGGGGGGAGGGGACACGAGAGAGATTCTTATTTCTGTCATCAATGCTGTCAACTGGTTAAAAAAATTTCAGACTTCATAACATTGTCAAACCTTCATGGAATTTTATGACATTTGAAATGTAGCAAAAGACTTATTCCAAGGAAGATTTAAGAATTTTTGTTTTTAGTTTTATGTATTATACTGATAAATGCTTTTAACATTACACTATTTGATTGACAGAAGAAATTACACAGGACACAAATAGAAACTTGTTTTTTTTTATAGAAATATCAGACTTACCACATCATTTTTTTATAGAAATATCAGACTAACCACATCATTTTTTTGTAGAAATATCAGACTAACCACATCATTTTTTTATAGAAATATCAGACTTACCACATCATTTTTTTATAGAAATATCAGACTTACCACATCATATTTTTATAGAAATATCAGACTAACCACATCATTTTTTTATAGAAATATCAGACTTACCACATCATTTTTTTATAGAAATATCAGACTTACCACATCATTTTTTTATAGAAATATCAGACTTACCACATCATTTTTTTGTAGAAATATCAGACTTACCACATCATTTTTTTATAGAAATATCAGACTTACCACATCATTTTTTTATAGAAATATCAGACTAACCACATCATTTTTTTATAGAAATATCAGACTTATCACATCATTTTTTTATAGAAATATCAGACTTACCACATCAATTTTTTTGTAGAAATATCAGACTTACCACATCATTTTTTTATAGAAATATCAGACTTACCACATCATATTTTTATAGAAATATCAGACTTACCACATCATTTTTTTATAGAAATATCAGACTTACCACATCATTTTTTTTATAGAAATATCAGACTTACCACATCATTTTTTTTTGTAGAAATATCAGACTTACCACATCATTTTTTTGTAGAAATATCAGACTTACCACATCATTTTTTTGTAGAAATATGCTTCACTTGTACATTATTTATAGATTATTTATAGATTATTTATAACAAGATGTGTAATATTTTCAGAAACCATGTTCATTACGTATAGACCAGTTAGATAGAAGTCATGTGGAGGATTTTGAGGATGATGGTTCAGCTTATCCACTAATTATACATTTTGGTATAAGACCAGCTCAACTGAGTTATGCAGGAGATCCTAAGTATGCTAAATAAATACAACATAGCTATCTATGTTTGGTTTTACAAAGGATTCAAAGATTTTTCATAGTATTTTTATGCCCCATTTATGGGCATTATGTTTTCTGGTATGTGCGTCCGTCCATCTGTCCCGCTTCAGGTTTAAGTTTTTGATGAAGTTGAAGTCCAATCAGCTTGAAACTTAGTACTCATGTTCCCTATGAAATGATCTCCCATTTTCATGGTCCCCTGATTTCGGGAAGTAGTGAGGCTGGTGGGGCATCCGTGTACTGGGGACACATTCTTGCTATACATAAATTAATGAAGTCAATATTAAAAGTGATCAACAAATGAAATTTCTAATCAGCTTTTGTTATTTATAAAAGCCACAAAATAAAGTATCAAAGATAATTGGTGCCCTAAAATTTGATAAATTCAAAGTTCTTGTTTTGGGTTGGGTGAACCAATAGAGTCCAAAACATTGTACATTCCCAAAGTAGAGTAGGTCTAGCAAATTACTGTTTTCTATATTTAATACTTTGAACTCATTTTATATAATGCACAACATTCAATTTTCCAATATATATAGCTGCAGCAATAGTCTTGTGCTACATACCATGCAGCACATGACATTTCCCCTTTTTGAAATATTTATAGGTTATCGTCTGTTATCTCAAGGAGATTGATTTTCTTGCTTGAGTCCAATGATAATCTGTTTATCATTATTTTACCTTTGACAAGGTTGTTAACTTCATTGACACAACAAGCATGTGCACCGTTAGACATTAGAGCTATTTTTTCATATCACTGGACTCCTCTAAGAAAGACAATTATCAGTCATAAGACCAAAGGAAACTTACCTAAAATAGCGATGATTAACATTATCATTAACATTGCCTTACTTTTGTTTCAGTTATCAGAAGTTATGGAAACAGTTTGTCAAGTTCAAACATTTGCTGAACAGCAAACCCAAAATTTTATTTACTGACAAACAAAAACTACAACAGAAAGAAGATCAGCTAAATGAATTAAGATTGAAAAAGTAAGTTATGACCCTTGTTAAGTGGACAGAAAAGGAAGTTTTGAACTTTGCTTAAAAGGTATTTTTTTGTCAAAAAATTTAATATTAAATCTTTTAAAGTCATAAGAAACGAGTGACTGGTGAAAAATAATGTTCATCCAATTCTTGAACCAATGCATGTATATATCATAAACTTAGTCCTCTGTGCACGATTGTATCATTTTTTACGCAAATCTATTGTATAATCGTCAATTTTTTTTCTATTTGTCTGTTATGATTTAACAAATATGGCTACTCATTAAATGCCGTGTTTTGAAGCCGAAGTTTACCGATTGTCACCTTATAGTAAATAATCGACAAAAAGCATGGGTATTTCGCACGTGTTTAACATATACAATCAGGTAATTGTTTATTTTAATGACAGATTCATGCGTATTGCTATCACCGGATTTTTACGAGGAAGGTCACGCTTAGGTCACTATGCATACGGAAAATATGTCGGCGAATTGCTTTCTTGCAGCAATTAAAAATAAGTAAACTTCTTCTAAATGTGGACAAATTAAAGAATTTTCCTCAGAAAAAAGTATATGTACATAAGTTGTATAATGAAAACTATCCATTTAGTTTTAAAAAACATATGCCTATTTTTTTTTTAATTTGAGGTTTCATATGACTTTAAAGTATATTATTGTTTAAGTGAAAAATATAGATAGAGTTTGATAAAGATTATAAATGGCTTTGATGTTTATTCTTGGAGGAAGATGATTTCTGAGTAAACACAATTGATACAACTGGTTTTTAGTAGATTTACTGAATTCAATCAAAATTCTACTTTCAATTCTGTTATCAACAACTGGATTATTAGGACAAACAGTACATACTGGAAGATTTCTTGGCATCAATTAGAGATTTAATGGGTGAAAATTGGGTCACTTGCAGCACAAGCATATAAATGTAGCTAGTAAATGCCCTCAAATCTTCAAATCAAAACTGTTATCTCCAATTAAATGCAACAAAAAGAAAAAAGCTAAATCATACATTTTAAAATCTGTTACACAATATCTGGACCAGATTGATAGCTAGTGTTTGGATACACAATTATAGATCATCAATCATGGAAGTATAAATGCTCTGAAATTTATTATGTTATTCAATCAACATTGTTGCAAAAGAAAAGATAGGTTCAAGCATAATAAGAAATTGATGGCTGACATTCTGTTAAAATCCTTATATTTGTATATATTTTCAGCACAATGAAGAGAGAGGTTACAGTAGAGATCAGTGCTAAAGGATTCGTTCGTACAGGGATAAAGTCAGATATCACCCAGGTAGTTAGATAATAAGAGATTTGTGATGACTGAGTTTCTTCTTGGTATTAAATTTGAATTTATACATTATAACCATAGGGAGTAAAAATGTTGAGATTTGTGCCAAAGGTTTCCATTGTATTTTTTATAAAATCTAATGTAGTATATCATTTAATATTACACAAGCTAAAGAGTTTACAGTAAAATTTAAAAAAATGTAATTTCTGAGCCAAACTGCTGACTAGATTGTATGAATGGGTTTTACATAGAGTCCAATTATCTGACAGACAAAATTAACCTGAGATGAGTACTTCATATTTTTTCTTCATAACAAAATCAGAGAACATACACCCCTCACAAAAATTTCCAACTAAAGAACAATTAGAATTTTTTGAAATACATAAACATAAATTCCTTGTAAAGAGAGCTATGGTCATGAATAGGTATAAAAGTTAAAAAGCTGGAGATTTAAAATAAAATTAGAGATTTTGGCATCTTGTACAGGAATATGAATTTCATTTGAAATTTTGACATTGAGTAAAATAAATGTTGATGAAGGCTGAATATTTTTGTCATCACAGAAATTTAAATACTTTTGTCTTAATAGAATTTTCAATATTTTTTTTCTAGCACACTATGTTGATACCAGTACTCCTAGATCATTTAAGATTTCACAATGCTTTGACAAAGCTAGAAAAGGATATACAGTATAACTTCCAAGATAGAGGTTTATTACAGGTATGTATACATCATTGTTACAACTCATTTTAATATCATTGGGTATAAGTGAATTATTTCCTTAAAAAGTGAGAAATAAGTGTTATGTCTTCACGACTTTTCTAATTGTCCACTGTTGCATTTCAGAATTCTAACAAAAAGTAACTTTTATCGAACCAGTTATTTCTATTTTTACATCATCTTTTTCTGCTTAATAAGGTCAAATAGGCAAAGTTCTGTTAATGTTTTATGAAAAATGAAGATATTTAAGTCTCCCAAACAAAGTTTGGAGACTTACTGTTTTTGCTCAGTTCTTATTATTTTTATTATTCTTCTTTTTCTTTTTCTTTTTCTTTTTCTTCCGCCACATTAAAAATGAACTTGTCCGCAGCATTTCTCCAAAACCCCTGGTCAGATTAACTTGGGGTTTCATAGAATGTTAGACTAATATGTCTAGGTGAGCCATCAATCTTTTGTGTGTGCATTGGGGTCTATTAAGGGGTATTTTTGGGGGCAGAAAGAAGGGAGGGGTTTACTATAGAACCCTATGGGATTTTATTTTCTAAAATTTTCAAATGAATATAACTTGAAAACTGTAAGTGATAGATACATGCAGTCTTCAGAAATGATTATAGGACAATAAAACAAATCACATGAAATATAGGGGGAGTCCCTGGGGGTTCATCCCCACCCCCTTCAATTTGAGAATATGCTTTTATCTTGTAAACAGTCTAGATTCCCACCCCTAAACCATATATATTCTTGAATGGGACGATAAAACAAATCAAATCAAATTAAAGGGAAGTCCCCGGGGGGTCATCCCCACCCCGTTCAATTTGAGAATGTGCTATTATCTTGTAAACGGTCCAGATCCCCACCCCTAAACCATATATATTCTTGTAGGGGACAAGAAAATAAATGAAATGAAATAAAAGGGAAGTCCCTAGGGGGTCACCCCACCCCCTCTTGTTTGAAAACTTGTAAACGGTCAACATCCCCACCCCTAAACCATATATATTCTTGTATGGGACAATAAAACTAATCAAATGAAATTAAATGGAAGTTCCTGGGGGTCACCCCCACCCTGTTCAATTTGAGAATGTACTATTATCTTGTAAACGGTCCAGATCCCCACCCCTAAACCATATATATTCTTGTAGGGGACAATAAAACAAATGAAATAAAAGGGAAGTCCCGAGGGAGTCACCCCACCCCGTCTTGTTTGTAAACTTGTAAACGGTCAACATCCCCACCCCTAAACCATATATATTCCTGTGGGGGACAATAAAACAAATAAAATGAAATAAAAGGGAAGTCCCTAGGGGGTTACCCCGCCCCCTCTTGTTTGAAAACTTGTAAATGGTCAACATCACCACCCGTAAACCATATATATTCTTGTATGGGACAATAAGGCTAATCAAATGAAATTAAAGGGAAGTTCCTGGGGGTCGCCCCCACCCTGTTCAATATGAGAATGTGCTATTATCTTGTAAACGGTCCAGATCCCCACCCCTAAACCATATATATTCTAGTAGGGGACAATAAAACAAATGAAATGATATAGAAGGGAAGTCCCAAGGGGGTCACCCCACCCCCTCTTGTTTGAAAACTTGTAAACGGTCAACATCCCCACCCCTAAACCATATATATTCTTGTATGGGACAATAAAACAAATCAAATGAAATGTAGGTAAAGTCCCTGGGGGTCACCACCACCCCTTCCTGTTTGAATACTTGTAAATGGTGGAGATCCCCACCCGTAAGCCATATATATTCTTGTATGGGACAAAAAATCAAATCAAATGAACATGGGACCATATGAATGGCGAGTTATGGGAGCTTTGTTTGGGAGACTTTGTAACAGCATCCTGTTACAATTACTTCTTGTTGGTTGTGATTTGGCTGCTACTTGCATAACATTTTTATTTTTAAGTTTATTTTTAGAAGTGAATAATAATAATTACAACCCATAATGTAGTGAACAATAATAATTATAACCCATAATGTAGTGAACAATAATGATTATAACCCATAATGTAGTGAACAATAATAATTATAACCCATAATGTAGTGAACAATAATGATTATAACCCATAATGTAGTGAACAATAACAATTATAACCCATAATGTAGTGAACAATAATAATTATAACCCATAATGTATATGCAGATTTATCTTCATTTCCCCTGGCCTTACTTTGATGAGGTACTACTTCTAATGCCACAAAGAACTTGGTTTAATATTAAATATTTATGTATACTTTTAGCTTGCCCTGACACATACATCTTATAAAGTGAAATATGGAACCAACACAGATCATGCCAGGAATTCATTATCTAACTGTGGGATGAGACAGTTAGAGTATGGAGACAGAAAAATACATTTCCAACATACTAGGAAAAGAGGTACTGTAAAATACTTAAATAACTTTTTACATTTTTAATAAAAGAAATCACGATAATCTTGCACATAATTTGAGAAAAAATATAATGCACAAGTGTTTTATATAATAAGTTTATTATTAACTGGTCATGATACAGGAAATATTGGACTTAAAATTTTTGGTTATGAAATGTGAGAATAATTGTGCTCCTTTACTCAAAGTGATAAAACAGTGAGTTAATTTGTATGAGTACAAACTTAATAAGCAAGATATTTTTTCCAAACATCCAATTTTTTTAATGGCACTGGAAATGCTGGGAAGGTCCTTCCTTATTTGATGCTAATATTAGAGCAACTATTAAAGTTTCCATACATGATTTAAAATTTGTCCTTATGAAATCTAAGGTATAAGGTGATAAAAAGAAATAAAATCTTATTTTCCATTTGATGAGATGCCATAGCAACAAATCATAACTGTACATATGTGACAGTGCAATATCAAATATCTGTTGTAATTCATTTATATTTCTTCTTGATCTTATGTATTTCAATAAATGAAGAGGGTATTCAAAATTGAGAAGGAATTTTTCTTTTGTCAAAAATGGGGCTGGATTTTGTTTGTGATATTTGGTAAAGAAATTAAAAACAACTTTTAGAGTAATGAAAACTAAAGTCATTGAAGACATCCACTGCATACAAGACTTATACTTCTCACCATAGATAGTCCTAAGGTATTGATTGATAGTTTTTATATAGACCACACATAATTTAATGTGGAAATAAGTGCTTTCAGAGTATTCTTTTTGAAAAAGATAGGAAGTGTATTATTATGATTTTTTAACAACTAAAAAGCCCTATCATGATGTCTTTCACATTTCAGGAATTAATATATTGATAAATATCATGTCTAGAATGGGAAATAAAGAGGAAATGTTATCAGAAATACCGCACAATGAAAGGTTAGAGTTCCTGGGAGATGCTGTCGTAGAATTTATAAGCAGGTAAGATTACAGGGTGTTAAAATAAACTAAGAATTCAAAATCTGATGAAATAAATATTTTTCATTGATTTATATCTGCTGTAAAACCTATCATAACATTTTAGGTATCTGGAATATGGTAGGTTACTTATTAGAAGTGATTATCCTAGGAAATGTTAACGAATTTAAATGTTAAACTAAGTACAATATTCCTACAGGATTGTATGCAAACTTTGACAAAACCACTAAATCAACTATCCACGAAAGTTGAATGTTTCCTCCATCAATGAAAATTGGTATTCATGAAAATGAAGTCACAATACTTTTTAGATAAGCTTAGAATAAAAAAAAATAGCCCATTGAAAACAGATTCATTATGGTATACCATGTATCCTTTGTCTGTCTGTTCACACATATCTTGTGAAAAATGTTAAAACAGATTTTTACAAAAAAATTTACAATGTTTAATTTTTGTCTTTGCACATAAACCAGCTCTGTTTCAATTTCCAGTATGTAAGATCATTGAAACTATAATTTTTATAAGTAAAGAAAAGAAAATCTGACTTACATGTATTTAACTCTTCTAGTGTACATCTGTTCTTTATGTTCCCTTGGCTGGAGGAAGGTGGACTGACAAGTTATAGGACAGCTTTAGTACAGAATCAACACTTAGCAGTACTGGCTAAAGTAAGTATCCATTGAAATTATTTTACCGTACTGAAATTTACGTGTAATATTTGATTTGAAAGTAGTATTCATCTACTATTATATTTACCAAATAAAAATAAGGTTATATAGGTAAAGTATTGTGCATAGGGCTCAAAGGATATAGGAATATATCCTTTGTTTGATCCTGAATCTGAATGTAAATTAAAACACTACAGATGCATGTCTTATATACTAGCAACAGTCAGTCACATTAATAAACTAAGCACTTTTCTGCAGAAAGTTACCTAGTGAGATTACATGTTTACAATATGATTTAGATAACTTTAATATCACATACTTCTTGAATCTTTAGTATATATGTCAAATTTGATGCTGAAGTTATTTTGTAGCTTTGAGTCATTCAGATATTGGTATAGGTTTAAACATTGTACTTGTAACATGATTTTTTTTTATTCATAAGTAGTTAATTTGCATTGGTAAGTATTTGACTAGTTTCAGCCAAAAATAGTCAACTTCTATAACATTGTGAAAGTGTGGCAGTAAATGTTTTCATGCTGTTTCATAGTTTTTTGTCGAGCCTGCAACTTTTGTTGCAGAAAGCTCGACATAGGGATAGTGATCCGGCGGCGGCTACGGCGGCGGCGGCGTTAGCTCACTTCTTAAAAGCTTTATATTTTAGAAGGTGGAAGACCTGGATGCTTCATACTTTGTATATAGATGCTTCATGTTACGAAGTTTCCGTCAGTCACATGTCCAATGTCCTTGACCTCATTTTCATGGTTCAGTGACCACTTGAAAAAAAAGTTCAAATTTTTTGTAATGTTGAATTCTCTCTTATTATAAGTAATAGGATAACTATATTTGATATGTGCGTACCTTGCAAGGTCCTCGTGTCTGTCAGACAGTTTTCACTTGACCTCGACCTCATTTCATGGATCAGTGAACAAGGTTAAGTTTTGGTGGTCAAGTCCATATCTCAGATACTATAAGCAGTAGGGCTAGTATATTCGGTGTATGGAAGGACTGTAAGGTGTACATGTCCAACTGGCAGGTGTCATCTGACCTTGACCTCATTTTCATGGTTCAGTGGTTATAGTTAAATTTTTGTGTTTTGGTCTGTTTTTCTCATACCATATGCAATAGGTCTACTATATTTGTTGTATGGAATGATTGTTAAGTGTACATGTCTAGCGGGCAGATGTCATGTGACCTTGACCTAATTTTCATGGTTCAGTGGTCAAAGTTAAGTTTTTGAGTTTTGGTCTTTTTACCTAATGCTATATGCCGTAGGTCAACTATATTTGGTGTATGGAAATATTTTATGATCTTTATGTCAGTCGAGCAGGTTTTATTTAACTGTGACCTCATTTTCACGGTTCATTGCACAGTGTTAAGTTTTTGTGTTTTGGTCTATTTTTCTTAAACTATAAGTAATGTGTCAACTATATATGTTGTATAGAAGCATTGTTAGCTGTACCTGTCTGTCTGGCATGGTTTATCTGACCTGGACCTCTTTTTCAAGGTTCATTGGTCTTTGTTTAGTTATCTTGGTTAATGTTAAGTTTATGTGACAGTTGTAATAAAGCTTAGCTTTATACTTAGGACTATCAACATAATATCAATGATTAGTATAGAAGGCGAGACATTTCAGCGTGTGCACTCTTGTTCTAATTATGTATGTTTGTTGCGTGTCAATGGATCTGACAAGTCTTAAGATTTCAATCTTTTGTTTGATTATTTTCCAGAATCTCCATTTGGATGAGTACATGTTATATGCTCATGGACCAGATCTGTGTCACGAATCAGATCTCAAACATGCTATGGCCAATTGTTTTGAAGCATTAATGGGTATGTAGAACTTCAACTTGATAATAGTTTAATCAATACTTAATTATTATTTTTCTTCTGTCTAATGGTCTGTTTTGGGACTGGCAAGTACTGTTGAATGGTTTTGAATTATTTCACAAAGACCAAAGAAAACCAATAATGAAACTTTACTAAGAATACCAAATACCAAAAAATGAGCCACAAGAAGCCAAACAAATATAAAGGAATGGTCAGCAGTTTCTTCATCCTTCACAACTAATAGGCATGGTTGGCAGATTAAAGATTGTTTAATATATAGAGTAGCCATGATCTTTGATTATGATGTCTTCTTAGAATCAGAATCAGCCATAAATCTACAGTCGAACTCGGTTGTGTCGAAAACTCGGATGAGTCGAAGTAATTTCTCGGTCCCGGTAAAATTCCCGTTTGTTCAATGCATAATTACCTCTGATGAGTCGAACTCGATTGATTCGAATACTCGGTTAAGTCGAGTAAATTTTATAGTCCCGTCGAAGTAAAATTAATGTAAATCGACCCCGATGTCTCGAACTTCGAAAGTAAGAATATTCGAAAGATGCAGACCTAATGATAAAAATTTCAGTCGGATGTATTTCTTATGTCAACTAATCATTTTCAAAAGAGATAAAAGCTGAGTAAACATACTTGTTTGTATAACAGTTAAAATGACATGTTTATGGTGACCGCTAATTAACACCTTTGTTGATCGTTCAAGCGGAATGTTAGTGTGTTGAACATTTTGCACCTGAGATAAAAACGAAACGAATTTAAATGACACAAGCCAAGATTAAATGAATCGTGAGATTTAAAACTCATTAATTACTATAGATAAAAGGATTAGGACAATTGTAATAAATTCATGATAATTTAATGTAAAGCAGACGACCTCATCAGAGACCGTTCAGAACTTGTTTCGTGCCGCGAGTGATTTCATAATTTATAGTGACTGACCTTTGTAAATATTTGTGTAGACTATTGACTTTATGTGTGCATGATTTGTATCTGTACTTGTGTTTTTAATTATTACGAAGGACCAAAAATGGAGATTGAATACACAATTATAAAGTGTCCTATAGAAAACAAAAGGCACACTGTTTATTGTATCTAGTTTACACAAATCTCATACCGTATTTCATGCTTTCAAAATTTATGACGACACACTCGACCTCGGATGAGTCGAACCTCGGATGAGTCGAATACTTTGGTTCGGTCCCTTCGACTTCGACACAACGAGGTTCGACTGTAGTTAAAATGTATACCCAACTTATTACATTGTTTTACAGGGGCATTGTTTTTGGATGGTGGTATTGAGGTTACAGATAGAATATTTTCTAACACTTTGTTTTACAGGGGCATTGTTTTTGGATGGTGGTATTGAGGTTACAGATAGAATATTTTCTAACACTTTGTTTTACAGGGGCATTGTTTTTGGATGGTGGTATTGAGGTTACAGATAGAATATTCTCTAACACTTTGTTTTACAGGGGCATTGTTTTTGGATGGTGGTATTGAGGTTACAGATAGGATATTCTCTAACACTTTGTTTTACAGGGGCATTGTTTTTGGATGGTGGTATTGAGGTTACAGATAGAATATTCTCTAACACTTTGTTTGGTGATAGTGACGAATTACTACAGACATGGAAAGAGATACCACTACACCCTTTACAAGAAGATGAACCTAATGGAGACAGACACTGGATAGAGTCTAGTCCTGCTTTACAAGTAAGCTTTATTGATTGCTAATGAAAACATGGATAGAGTCCAGTTCTGATTTATGATTTACAGGTATTAATTCAGTGTCAAGCAGATGATTGGTACATTACATACTTTCTCCAGGAATATTTACCTTTTATTAACCGGATTTTTGTGTCCAAAATGTCGTTTATTGATTTGGGGATGTACAGCGGGCGGGCGGGCGGCAACCAAATGTTGTCCGTGCATTTACTCATGAAGCGTTCAACCAAACCTTTTAAAATTTTAATATGTTGTTACTGACAACAAAATGGAGGTCAAGTTCAATAATGACGATTTTGACTTTTACCGTTCAGGAGTTACGGTTCTTGAAAGTTTAAAAAATGTTGTGTCCATGCATTTACTCATGAACCGTTCAACCAAACCTTTTAAAATTTTAATATGTTGTTACTGACAACATAACGGAGGTCAAGTTCAATAATGACGATTTTTACTTTTACGGTTCAGGAGTTACGGTTCTTGAAAGTTTAAAAAATGTTGTGTCTGTGCATTTACTCATGAACCGTTCAACCAAACCTTTTAAAATTTCCTATTAGGAGTTTTGGTCCTTGTAATATTGATAAATGCCAGAACACAAATAAATGTTAAAGAATCCGGTTTACTGTCATTTTGACAGCTCTTGTTCCTTGCTACCACCCTGAGGCACAATCATTAAATCTATTCAAACTTTCATAGATGTTATTTTTCCTACCAGTTTCTTAGATGGGCTATTGCAGAGGAATAAAAGATCTACACTAAAATAAGTTCTCTTATTAGAAAATATTTGTTAAACCAATTTGAAAAGTATTGTCCAAAAGCATCATTTTGTAAGTAAAGTTCTTTAGATTCTAATGTAGTTTTATATTTTTACTCATTGCAGAAGTTGATCAAATTTGAAGAAATTACAGGGATACAGTTTGATCACATCAGACTGTTAGCCCGAGCTTTTACAGTGAGATCTGTTGGTTATAATAACTTAACATTGTAAGTATTCATTTTACTTGTGATAAAAGTTTCTTCACTGAATATCAAATATGAATTCATATTGCTAGCAAAACATTTGTTGTGCTTTGTAATTTAAGGCTATCCAAAATATAAAATGCAGTGTTTTTAAAATTGCTAAATAAGTACAATTATTAAAAAAAATAATATCTTTATCAGTAGTTCCGTATAATGTAAAACATTAATTTAAAAAATCTTTTATCAATTAAATTATCTTTTTTGTTCAGTGGACGCACTGAGAGATTTGAGTCTCTGTAAATAATTAAATTATTATATCAATGGTTTTTTTTCAGGGGACACAATCAAAGACTTGAGTTTCTTGGTGACACAGTTTTACAGTTGGTTGCTTCAGAGTATTTATTTAAACATTTTCCTGACCATCATGAAGGACATTTATCTGTAAGTTCAAAATTATTATTTCTGATTTAATTGCAGGTAGCTGGCACACTTGATTCAGTACTGAAAAATATATATTTTCTATTCATTGCAAAAATAGATTATACAGTTAATATATCTTTAATTTTCCTTGTGACATATTTTGGTGGAATTACCGTATTCACTTCTTATTCTGTTGAATCAGCAAACTTAGTTTTACATATGAATTTTTAGTTATTGCGGAGTTCCTTGGTAAATAACAGAACACAGTCGATTGTCTCAGACGACCTTGGAATGTCTGATCATATCATTCATGCTGAAACTAGGGGAGAGAGCATTGATATGAAAACAAAAGAAAAGGCGGATTTATTGGAAGGTATGAAGGTTTTTTTAACCTTAAAAATGTTTTTCTTTCAACAGTTATCAAAGGAAATGAAAGGGATTATAAAAATTCAACAATATTAGACATGACTTAGTCCCACGTTTATACACTTTCAAACCTAATCATGTTAAATCAGAGAACAATTTCCTCTGGTAAAGCGATAAACTGTTTCATACATTTGTTCTTAAACATTTGAACAAAAAGCACAGGGAATAAACAACAATATACAAATTTCTATTGAGCACTATTTCCTGTGTACAATGTCAATTATTTTGCATTGTTCGACAATCCTTTAAGGTTACTCTGGGCTAGCTATAGATAATGGCAATGGCACCTATTTCATCAGCTAATGGAAAAAAATCAGAATCAGCTTGAAAATGGGACTTCAAGTAAATTTATATAAAAAAAAATTAAAATTCTGTAAAATTACAATATATAAAATATACAATATTTTTAAGGTGCTGTTCTTACTATGGTTGTTACAATTAAAAAAATTCTGAGTGGAAAACCAAGTGTTTTTTAACTTGTACATTTATTGTACTTTGCAAATGAATTGTTGTATTTATTTTTCAGCATTTATTGGAGGTCTGTATGTGGACAAAGGGTTGACTTATTGTCGAGTTTTCTGTCATGTCTGTTTCTTCCCACGACTACAGGTAATCACTTAAAATATCTTCCCTAAAGACTAATTGTTTAATGATGGTATAATTATAAGAAAAAGAAGGTGTGGTATAATTGCCAATGAGACAACTCTCCACATGAGACCAAATGACACAAAAAGTAAATACTATAGGTCACCATCCGGCCTTCAAAAATGAACAAAGCTCATACCACATAGCCACCTATTGAAGACCTCATATGACATATGTAAAACAATTCAAAGTAGAAGACTAATGGCTTATTATTGAACACAATAATAATCAAAAAACAAATATGTGACACAGCAATAAGACTTCATGTACCGGTATGAATAAAAAAGTTTGTCTAAGACTACAGGTAATCATATCGAATGAATTGAACTGATTTTCCAAAGACTACATATCATGAAATCAAATATTTTAATAATCATTTGCCTGAACAGTTGAGGTAAGGAAATCAAAAGTGTAATTATTGTTAAGGACTGCTGGCAATCATATTACATATTCACTGATTTAACAAGAATATTGATAATTTTTCTTAATGATTTGTTCTAAATAAAAGTATTAACACTTTTGGTATTTAGTTAGTTTTGTCTTTGAATGACCTTAGATCTGCTCAGAATAACCTTCTGACTTCAAGCAACAATCTCTTTTTAATTGTGACATCAAATATTTTAAATGTTGCTTCAAATTTCAAGGAACTTGTTTGAATTTAGGTAATGGCTGACAAATTTGCTTACAAGTGTAAATGCATCGATTACATTTTGTTGTAGATACTTTTTATACCCATCCTGATATTTGTCAACAGAATATATCATTCATTTCAGGACTTCATTAAGAACCAAGTATGGAATGATCCTAAATCTCAGCTACAACAATGTTGTCTGACTCTGCGAGATCTTGATGGTGGTGAACCTGACATTCCAATCTATAAGTAGGTTTACATTTCCAAAACTTTTAAGGATGGTCGCTTCTCATGTTTTGGAATTTTTGTCAGATTTTCGGAATCCTCTGGTTTTATCCATTTGAATTCCTTAAATAATTTTGCCCATTGACCCCCATTTTTCTTTTTATAAATCATGTATAATTATAAGCCATCTGTAAAAGTCTTATAAAATCTTTGTTATTTTTTAATAGTTTTTGGGAAATTAAACTTGTCAAAGATAAAGCTATGAAAAGTCAAGAGAGATCATTTTCTTGTCAAAATTTCAATGGCTAATATTTCCCTATCAATATATTCTAGTGTTATAAAAAGCTTCTTATTTTGAAACTGAGTAGCGAACCTCCTTAAGAGGAAGGAGATTAATTTATATTATTTGTTAACTGTTCTATATTAATTTATTTTGTGGTCAGAAAGTGTTTATAATTTGTTATAAAGGTTATAATTAGAGAAATTTGTTTACAACGAAGATAAAATTGAGAATGGAAACATTGAATGTGTCAAAGAGACAACAAATCGATCAAAGAGCAAAAAGCAGTCAAAGAGAATATATTTCATTGATTAACCATGAACAAAATTAAGATTTCCTGGTATTCAAGTAAATAAAATGAGTTTATTATATTGGTGAATGATTTAGCCCCAGGAATTTAGCCTCCAGGTACAGATATCTAATTTGGTTTTCCATGATGTTAAACATAAAGAAACAAATAGGATGGTATTTGATATGGGTACTAAGGAAAATATAAATACATATTGGTGGATTTTATATATAGATTGGTTTTTATTTCCTTTTCTCAGAATGATTGAATCTATTGGTCCAACTAACACAAGACGTTACAAGGTAGCAGTTTACTTCAAAGGTGAACGACTTGCCACAGGAACTGGACATAGTATACAACAGGCTGAAATGGCTGCTGCTCATAACTCTCTTAAAGAACGGTCAGGTGAGGCAGATTTATTATACCCCTGACTAGCAATAGCAGGAGGTTAACAATTTTAGAATATACATGTAATGGTTTGCATTTAAATTAGACTGTGAAGCCGTGTGATAATGATGCCATTTATAAAGTTATTTGATTGGAGAAAGTTGCTCACATCATTTGTGATTTTTGATTGGTTGATTGATCAAAATATCTTCAATCCACACCTCTTCACAAACCACTGCACTATAGAGCACTGAAAAGCCTTCAACAATGAGTAAAACCAATACCTTACAGTAAGCTTTAACAGGTTAAGGCATGACAAAATTCAAATTAATTCAAATGAGATAACCAACGGTCTATCAACAATAAGTACTTAATGGTATTTCCACCTAGACTTAAATATCCTGTGTTTCTATTGAATATATTCATGAAAAGTGTTAATGAGATACATTTAACTTGGTTCATGTTGTTTATTCTTTAGTTTTCTATGTTGTGTCATGTGTGCTGTTGTTTGTTTGTCTTTTTCATTTTTAGCCATGGCGTTGTCAGTTTGTTTTAGATTTATGAGTTTGACTGTCCCTTAGGTATCTTTCGTCCCTCTTTTAAATTGCTCAGTGAATCCCCTGAGCACAAGAAATCTTCAAAGTTTAACATGTGATGAAGCGATGCAGAGTTATGTAACATTTCAACACTGCCTTATTAGATACATTAAATATAAACTCATCTGTCAGACAAGGTATATGAGGATAACACATGTACAAAAATTTGTTTTGTACTTTAAGTTTTTCTTGTCGACTTGGTAAAATATCAAATCCAAAAAGCCCTTGGCTAATGTTTTTTTTAAAGAAATTAAGACCTCTGTTAAATTTCATTTTGTTTTAATTCCAGAATTATTTCCAATATTGGCTCATCAAAAGAGGTTTTTGGAGAGGAAATATAAAAGTATAGAGAATCAAAGAAGGTGAGCAGCAAGAAATAAAGACCATTATTCAAGCTGTTCATGATGAAATTATCTCTCGTATGAGGCTAAACAATTACGATTGTAACAGAAGCATATCAGTGTTGTGTATCATGTGAACCATGTATTATGAAGTGCTATTAAAGGATTTGAAACAAAAATGATGAATAAAGAAAAAGTAGACTGCAACAAATTTATTACTGTAAAGTTTGATTTAATTTGTGCATTTACCATTGTGACTCTCAGACTTATCAGACCATTGTTAAATAGAAGTGATTCCTGTAGGAGTTGATGTTGATGATGTATGTTCTAGAATACTATGTGCAATTATTTAATAATATTTATAATTTCCATGATGTAAAAACTTAATTTTTTCATAGCTTTTGAATTAATGATAACTTTGCATGAATTTATGAAGAAGAATAAAACTAATTAAAGAATACCAGGTTTATAATTTTGTATCCAAAAAGTCTGCAAAAGACCCATCAGTGACCGTCAAAACTCAAACAGTTAATATGCCAAAAAAAGTATAAAGTTTGGACAAAAAATTAATGGAAGAATGGAAACAATCAATTTTGTACTGTGACATTGATTTTGTCTTTTAAGGTTTTGTGACACTTCATATTGATGCTAACAGATTTTTTTTCTGAAAAATTAAAATCTAGTGACCCCATAATGCATTTATATCCTTTAAATGAAATGGTCATAGCAGTAACACATAATTTTATACACAAATTCCTATTTGATTGGCTTTCTATAAGCTTTACAAATATCTGTTTTTTTTAATAGCCAGATGCAGTTCAAGAGGTCTAAAGCTTACACCAATTCATAAATTATGGTCAAATAACATATACAATCTTTGTCATAGGAATTTGTTTCGGATGTTTGGACACCTTGGTCTTTTTCCTTCAATACAGGCTAAAATATTTTGCACCATAACACCCATTTTTCTTTTCATATAAGACTTCAATAGTTTATAAAATTTATATACCCAAATTTAAGCAAGTTCTAGATTGGAGACCCTAATGGGTAGTCAAGCATTTGCGGATCCAGGGGGAGGGTTCCGGGGGTTGGAACCCCCTTTCTTTTTGGACGATCAATGCATTTGAATGGGGACATATAGTTGGAACTCCCCCTTTGTCCTTGGTTGGGAACACACACCCCCTTTTTTTTCAAATGGCTGGATCCGCCCCTGGTCAAGATTGTTGAACACCCCTGTAGTAGCATTGTCAATGGAGTACATTGAAGCAATATGAATAGTTTGGTTTTTTTTTTTAACTTTTTCTTTATATGATAATAGTGCTTTTGTTACATTGTGTTTAATGTGCAATTTGGTGCTGAATATTTATAAATAAAAAGTATTTGATGTTGTTCACAAAGTTTTGTTTCATTTGTGAGAATAGTCACAGAAGAAAGAGAAAGGCATGCTGTTTCAAGTCATAGCAGAGTGGTCATTAATTGTAATAGATTTTGTGATTTAGTCAGTACAAGTGGGGACACCAACAACAATGTATATGAAGTCAATGATATTGTTTATGCAGTTGTATAAGCATTTGCTCATCTGATTTCCATAGACTTTTTGACCCTGCTTCCTCAGTCATTTTCCATTGACTTTGACCTTGAAACTTTTGCATAGAAAATTAAGGATACATAGTATGATTGCCAATTAGACAACTACCCAGTTTGGTCTATTGGTGTCAATTAAAACGATTGAAGTTCACCATTCAGCTTGAACCAATGAGAAATAACCCATATTGTATATAGTCCGCTATAGTAGGTCTCAACTTGAAAAATGTGAACTATCCAAACTGAAAACTGTTTGCCTAATTTGTAACAAATTACAAAGATAGTTATGCTAATTCTATGATTTTTGGTCTGTAGTTGTATCAGTATTGGCACACCAAAGTTGAAACCGTTGCATGGTCATTGGTGGATCCAGAACTACTGACTGACCTAAGGGGAGCCAGTTCCAGTCATGCTTCAGTGATTCCCTATATAATCAACCAAATTTTTCCCACAAAAGGGGGGGGGGGGGGGGGGGGCAGGATCCACCTATGATGGCTTACATATTATTGATACATGTTCTGTATTTAATATGTCCATCCTTTCATTTGCTAAGACTTAGTGAACAGAGAAACATTGTTTAAGACATAAATGAACTCTTATAGAATAATGGATCATGATAAGGGACGACATCAAAAGTTCAATGTAGGATAAAAAACTTAATTCACATAGTTTTTTCACTGACCCCCACACCCCCCCTCTTAACTTAATTTGGGAAAAATTGGTTGACCAATAGGGATATATGTAAAATCGATTTTAGATTAACAAAACTTGCAGCAATGTTGACCCCCCCCACCCCCAAACTATTTGATTTAAGTTTTTTATCCTACATCGATCTTTTGATGTCGTCCCTAAGAGAAGGAGTTAAATTACCAATTCATAGTTTTGGCCTACAAATCTGAATTGTTTAACTGCGATAATGTTATGAAAATTCGATTAAAGATACTTGTTGTCTGCTCTTTGGTCAGATTGTTTTCTCTTTGACATATTCCCTGTTTCCATTCTCAATTTTAGGTATATTCAAATGTCCAATTGTTTCAGTCATGGAATATTATAACCAATTTGGTCATTAGTGATTTATTAATGACTTTTGTTAAAACTTACCAAATTTGGCTAAAAATATGAGTTTTTTGAAAAATTTCTTGGGATGCCACCCCTTGCTAATATTTTGATTCTTATAATATGATTTGTCTTTTTTTTTACTTTCCTACCAGAAAGTAGGAGTGGACATTAGGTTTGCACTCTGTCCATCTGTCTGTCTGTCCGTCCATCAGTTTGGCAAATAAGTTGATATTTGGTATATGGTTTCACCATGACAAGTAAAAGATCAAGCATTCATTTTGTTTCTGTCGGATGATTTTTCATTGAATAATGGTCTTTGGAATTTCAAAAATTCTTACAAGGTATCATTTGTTCACATTTTTTTTTTCCACAATGCTTGGATATATTAATTTGATCTTTGGTATATAGTATACGGCCATGATCCCCAATTTGATGAAAAAAAATATTGTTGTCAAGCAGATGACAAAAATAATATTCTGATTTTGTTAGTCCAGCGACAATCTGGGTTGTGTGCTCACAAAGCCTCTCTAATTTGATAAAGACATCAAGACATTTAGTGCCTTTAAAACTCATGATTCATTTCAAACCAATGATCCAAACAAGATATACAGTTTTTAAAGTGAGACATCTGGCATATATTTTCTGTCCATGGAGATCAATTAGCTCTTGCAAAATAATCACTATTCCTATGGCTAGACACAGTTGAATAGGGAACCTTGAAATAATCTAATTTTATATCATGACTTAAGCTTTCCCCTTTAATTCAATTAGCCAAGACCACAATTATCGTCCTTTTATTGGTGTTGTCTACTGTTTTAGAGAGGTAATGTGAAATTTCAGGATTCATCATATAAAACAGTGTAAGAAGCACAAGGAGATTCAAAGATCGGTATAAATGGAGGTCATTCCTTTCTTTTCAAATATTACTAGGAATGCGGTGGCAGCATTAACAGAGGCGGATTTAGAGGGGTTTTCAGGGGGCCTGTGCACCCCCTTTTCTGGGAAAAAATTGGTTGATTATATAGAGAATCATTGAAGCATGACATGTGCGAGCCCCCTCTTAGGCAATCAGTGGCCTCTACTTATGAACATTTCTGGATCCACACTAATTAACTAACTTTTTAAAAGCTTTATAATTTAGAAGATGGAAGACTTGGATGCTTCTTACTTTTGTCCATCACATGTCCATTGTCATTGACCATCATTTTCATGGTTCAATGACTACTTTAGCTAAAGTTAAGAATTTTTTTAATGTTAATTTTTCTCTTATTAATATGATTAATAGGATAACTATATTTGTTATGTGCGTACCTTGCAAGGCCCTCATGCCCATCAGACAGTATTCACTTGACCTCAACCTCATCTCATGGATCAGTGAACAAGGTTAAGTTTTGGTGGTCAAGTCTATATCTCAGATACTATAAGCAATAGGTCTAGTATATTGGGTGTATGGAAGCATTGTAAAGTGTACATGTCCAACTGGCAGGTGTCATCTGACCTTGACCTCATTTTCATGGTTCAGTGGTTATACTAGTTAAGTTTTTGTGTTTTGGTCTGTTTTTCTTATACTATATGCAATAGGTCTTCTCTATTTGGTGTATTGCATGATTGTAAGGTGTACATGTGCAACTGGCAGGTGTCATCTAACCTTGACCTCATTTTCATGGTTCAGTGGTTAAAGTTAAGTTTGAGTTTTGATATTTTTTTCTGATACTATTTGCAATAGGTCAAATATTTTATGATGTACATGTCAGTCTCACAGGTTTTATTGTCGAGCCTGCGACTATTGTCGCAGAAAGCTTGACATAGGGATAGTGATCCGGCGGCGGCGGCGTTAGCTAACTTCTTAAAAGCTTTATATTTTAGAGGGTGGAAGACTTGGATGCTTCATACTTTGTATATAGATGCCTCATGTTACGAAGTTTCCGTCAGTCACATGTCCAATGTCCTTGACCTCATTTTCATGGTTCAGTGACTACTTGAAAAAAAGTTAAGATTTTTTGTAATGTTAAATTCTCTGTTATTATAAGTAATAGGATAACTATATTTGGTATGTGCGTACCTTGCAAGGTCCTCATGCCCGCCAGACAGTTTTCACTTGACCTTGACCTCATTTCATGGATCAGTGAACAAGGTTAAGTTTTGGTGGTCAAGTCCATATCTCAGATACTATAAGCAATAGGTCTTGTATATTCAGTGTATGGATGGACTGTAAGGTGTACATGTCCAACTGGCAGGTGTCATCTGACCTTGACCTCATTTTCATAGTTCAGTGGTTATACTTAAGTTTTTGTGTTTTGGTCTGTTTTTCTTATACTGTATGCAATAGGTCTACTATATTTGGTGTATGGAATGATTGTAAGGTGTACATGTCCAACTGGCAGGTGTCATCTGACCTTGACCTCATTTTTATGGTTCAGTGGTTATAGTTAGGTTTTTGTGTTTTGGTTTGTTTTTCTTATACTGTATGCAATAGGTCTATTATATTTGGTGTATGGAATGATTGTAAGGTGTACATGTCTAGCTGGCAGGTGTCACCTGACCTTGACCTCATTTTCATGGTTCAGTGGTCAAAGTTAAGTTTTTGAGTTTTGGTGGGTTTTTTTAATACTATATGGTCAACTAATTATTTGGTGTATGGAAATATTGTATGATCTATATGTCAGTCGCGCAGGTTTTATTTGACCTTGACCTCATTTTCACGGTTCATTGGTCAATGTTAAGTTTATCTGACAGTTGTAATAAAGCTTTATATTTAGGACTATCAACATAATATCAATGATTAGTAAAGAAGGCGAGACATTTCAGTGTGTGCACTCTTGTTTCATCTTGACCTCATTTTCGGGGTTCATTGCTCAGTGTTAAGTTTTTATACGACTGATACGATGCTTTTTGTCCGCAATTTGCTTTTTGTCCGCTTTTGCTTTTTGTCCGATAATTTTGCTTTTTGTCCGACACTTTTGCTTTTTGTCCGTTGCTTTTTGTCCGTTTTGCCTTTTGTCCGATAATTTTGCTTTTTGTCCGACACTTTTGCTTTTTGTCCGTTGCTTTTTGTCCGTTTTGCTTTTTGTCCGATAATTTTGCTTTTTGTCCGATATAAAAACGTGTATATTTTTGCATGTTTTATTTTGAACTTCGAAAAATCCTCATTATGGTATCTTATTCAAAAAGAAATATGCCTGAGTACCTCGCCTACCAACCAAGATGGCCAACATGACTGAAATAGAACATACGGGGTAAAATTAAAGTTTTGTCTATTATTTTGAAAACCATTAAAAAGAGAGAAAATCTGACAACAGCAGGATGTTGAGCTCTACCAATTGTCAAAACTGTCAGATGACGTCCATAATTGGTTTCCATTCTTTAACTATAGTTCGCCCCAACCCAATGTTATGGAACTTAAACGCAATGCTTATTACCACACATCCCAGATCAAGTTTGAATTTTGATGGCATCACTTTTACTGCTCTAGAGTTTGGAAATGGAAAAAACTGCTGACCTTCTATCCGTTTTTTAACTGCAGTTTGCCTTTAAAAAAAATGGCATGGAGCTTATATGCAATGAGTATACCACAAAACACAGGTCAAGTATGCATTTTGATGGCCTCCTTTTCCTCTTGGGCAGCAACCATTTGATTTTCTGGGGGGGGCTATGGTTTTTTTTTCTGGACAAACTTTTTTTTTCGCCTTTGGCGAAAGACAATCTATTTTTTTGGCGACAAGTCGAAAACAATTTTTTTCTTTCAATTTTAGCATTACATATAGTGGCAGCTGAGGGTGAAACAAACAAATTTTTTTTCTCATGGTCAAAAACAAATTATTTTTTTCTCCAAAAACTGGAAACAAACTTTTTTTTCCAAAAAAAACCATAGCCCCCCCCCCCCCCCCCCCCCCCCCCCAGAAAATCAAATGGTTGCTGCCTTATGCCCTATATTATAAATGGGGAAAATACTGATTTTTGTCGTTTGTGTTTCTTAACTTAATATAAAAAAAGAAGATGTGGTATGATTGCCAATGAGACAACTCTCCACATGAGACTGAATGACACAGATATAAACAACAATAGGTCCCCGTACGGCCTTCAACAATGAGCAAAGCCCATACCGCATAGTCAGCTATAAAAGGCCTCGAAATGACAACGTAAAACAATTCAAACGAGAAAACTAATGGCCTCAAGCAAATTTTACGAAATTTATACATAATACTTATTACAACAGAAGTTAGATCAAGTACAAATGTGGGTAGAGTCACTTTTGTCGTTATCAAGTTATGTCCCTTTCTAAAGAAATATGCAAGCGGGTGCATTATCTCTGTCCCATGGACTCGTTTCTCATTTTAATATAGGATTAATTTCCCTAAAATGACAAACATTTTTGCCTACTATCTTGAAAATTATAATAGATACAGCAAAACTTAATGGTGATCAGCAAGATCAGTTCTACAAATGAGACAACATGATTAATACAGATAATGTCCATTGATGATGGTTTTGACCATTTTTTGGGGGGCGTATTTTACCTTATATCTAGAGTCTACAATAAAGACAACATGAAGGCGACCACTCATTGGAGTTATTGCCCTTTAAATGTTGTGTCTTTCGCATTCTTGGATTGTAAATAACAAGAAAACCTAAGGTCGTTATCATTGTAACAAAATTCAACTGATAAATATTAATATTTTACAAACGTAGATTGTATTTGATTTTTAATGTTTTTAAAATGGCATTTTTTAGGGGACATAGTGCATTTTCTGAAAGAATCTACATGAACTTTTGCTATCTTAAATTTTAGCAGGAAAAAAACGCACGGTGACCCTATTGTATCTATTGATATTCTCAAAGCATTTTCTTAAAGCTATCTTCTCGCATTTTGTTTTCAATTCTATAATTCAGATTAGCTTCTGATCACATATTGCTGTTTCCTCCGGTATAATCCATACAAATACCGCGCTGAAGTACGTCCATTATTCATTTTCCATTCTTCAAAATTCAATAATGAATAATGAAATAGTTCATTATTCACTATTCAACGTTAAGTGTTGAATAATGAAAATGAAATAGTTATAAATTTCAGTATTCAAATTGAAAAGTGAACAATGAAATAGAATAAGGCAGCAACCATTTGATTTTCTGGAGGGGGCTATGTTTTTTTTTTCTGGACAAATTTTTTTTTTCGCCTGCGGCGAAAAACAATCTATTTTTTTCACGACAAGTCGAAAACAATTTTTTGCTTTCAATTTTAGCATTACATATAGTGGCAACTGAGGGTGAAACAAAAAATTTTTTTTTCTCAGAATCAAAAACAAATTATTTTTTTCTCCAAAAACTGGAAACAAACTTTTTTTACCAAAAAAAACCATAGCCCCCCCCCTCCCAGAAAATCAAATGGTTGCTGCCTAATATTTTTTGACTGGGCCACTATATCTCGTATTTCATAGTTCGTCATTTTCGTATGATCTAACTATTTTCAAATTAATATACAATTTTGTAAGAAATAAATTAAAACACTATGTGAAATAATGATATTTTAATTTATTTATTTAGTTTCGGAGGATAAGGTTTTCCTAACTATTTTTAAAAGGAATTCCTTGGTTTAATGTATGGACGACCTGAATACCAAAATATATATAAAAATAAAATACCAAACATTTGTCTTTTTTATTTTCACAAGATCTTTGCTGTTCTTAATCCTCTGATTTTAGATATAACATATCGATTGTGCCGCAATAACCATTAGAGGGGTTACAGAGGACTTAAATGCCAAAATACGCGTGAAATTAAGAAATAGTCAATTTTGAATAATGAAATGGATATATTGAATAATGGAATGGACTGCTGCGTCCCTTCAGTCCCTAATAACAGATATACCTTATGACTCATTCGAAAACTTAACATATTGCTATCTTATACGTCATTCAAAAGCGTACCAACAGAGAAACAATTGGTAAACATGTATATAGCCTATAGCTATACAAAGAGGAGTAAAATGGTTATAAATAGTATGTCCCGCAATGACCATTAGAGGTGCCAAAATACACGTTGTTAAAAACAGTTTTGTTACTCTATCAATTAGGTTTCAAATGGTGTATTAAGGTTTCTTGAATTAGAGGCTGACTGGTCGCAGCAGTCCATTTCATTATTCAAAATAAGCTATGTCTTTATAGTCACATGTATTTCGATATTGAGGTCCTTCGTTTCTCCTCTAATAGGCGACAAGGAACACTATGACTATAAACCTTTTGCTCCTCTATTAATAAGCTTTCGAATGAGGTATAAGGTATATCTGTAATAAGACTTAAGGGCCGAAGAAGCCTATTCCATTATTCAAATATCCATTTCATTATTCAAAAATGACTATTCCTTTATTTTTACGCGTATTTTGGCATTTTGGTCCTCCGTAACCCCTCTAATGGTCATTGCTGTACAATTACATGTAGCATCTCACATCTATAATCAAGGGATGAGAATTAGCAAAGGTCCAGTGAAAATAATAAAAGACAACGTAAAGTATTTGAATTTTTATATAATTATGGTATTCAGGTCGTCCATACATTAAACCAAGAAATTTCTGTTAAAAATAGTTAGGGAAACCCTCTAGTTTTTCCTCCGAAACTAGATGAATAAACAAAGTTAAAAAATTCAAAGAGTGTTTTGATTTTTTTGTCCGATATTAATTTGAATATTTGTAAGATCAAAATTACGAATTTTGTAATACGGGAGGATATAGTGTCACAGTCAAAAAATATAATTCTATTTAATTATTCACTTCTCAACTTGAATACTGAAATAAAAACTAGTTCATTATTCATTATTCATCACTTAACGTTGAATAGTGATTAATGAACTATTTCATTATTCATTATTGAATTTTGAATAATGGAAAATGAATAATGGACGTACTTCAGCGCGGTCATACAAAGTGTGTCATTTTGTCACAACCCTGTAGCTTGCGAAAAATACTCTTTGACATATCATGAACATTTCACATTTCACATTTCATATATACTACGTCTTTGCAAATTCTATCATTTTAAATCTTAACTTCCATACCATCTTAACGAAGATTTCCATCTATCTTTTTTTAAGTTTTGTCATATATTATAGAAATTATTATAGATTAAAATACACTTTAAATCACAAAAATGATCAGCAAGTCAAGATCTACTAACAAGTCAAATGTCAACAAAGTTAAGTAGACTGTAAATCTTTATAGAAGTAATTGCACTTAAATGAGGATTTTTTTTATCATCTTTTGTGTTTTGAGCAAAACTAAACAAGATAGAAGGAATCTAAACAGCACATGATCAGCAATACAAGATCAACAAAACATATTTTGTCATGAATTATATTCTTGTGTACAATGTTGGAGAGTGTCCTTTGTTGAATATGCACATAGACCCAGGTGATCACAAAGGCTATTTAGAGCCTCTAGTTTATTATTATTATTAGAACTATGCATAGTTGGTTAAAAAAAGACGGTTAAGACTAATGTCGAATACTTTTCGCTTGATAGACTTTTGGAACAGATGTGAAGGACAGGGTTATTTGAAGGGACGTAATTCGAGTTCGAACGTTTTCTAACTCAAGTATGACTTTTTTCTTGCTTTTACTTTCGACATGTAAAGTTTAGCTTTTGTCATAAATGTCACGACCTTATTGTAAAAACACTTCAATAAACAGCAGACTATATGACTTTTCTATGTCTTTCTAACAACTAATGACAAACAATTTGGGGCGTAATTTAAGGAGGCTTTTCCAAGGATGCAATTGCTTATAGACTGTATAATTACCCTCTACAGTATACCAAATAATCCACAAATCCTCAAAAGGGACCTTATAATGATAGGCCGTGTCAAGGGAGATATAAAGCAACAAACGCCCAGCAGGATCAATGCATTTGTCTTAAACATCTCCGATATTGATTCCGCGTGGCTTTCAAATTGACACGAGTATCCATTGGTGTTCATGGTAAAACCTATATCAGTTTAATGGAAATTAACAAAGAGCATGGCAACCTTTCCTTGTTGATATTTAATGGCTGTCCGGCGTAAAAAAAGAATATCTGTTAACCAACAAAATAAAATATCTTATGTGTACCAAAAGCCGTCAGCGATTGTCACACAGACAATTTGCGACCTTCATGGACCAAAGTCAGACTTTTCGCGGGATCCTATTAAACATCTAGTGGCGTCACTACATGTACCATGTGCTGTAGAGATTTCGTTGCACAACATGACAGAAACATTCTTTGTTAGGACTCAATGTTGATAATTCGACATTGGATGTTTCATATACCTATTGTAGCCGAAAAATGACAATGAAACACTTTTGTTTGATATCGATCTATTGTTTGAATTGTATATTTTCATATTCCTTTTTTTTTTTTTTTTTTTTTTTTTTATAGATTATCATTTTAAATATAGATTTTGTTTTTGAAAAAGCAAGTGTTGGACTCACTCTTTTATTGGCACTCACTTCATGTGAGCTGTCATTTTTTAATTGTGCTTATCTGAGAGCAGGAGTGCTTTCCAGCGGCTTTCTTTCATTTACTTTTGCGTACATTTTACACAGACCTGTATTTTTTTGCAATTGTTTCACCAATATTTTAGCTGCATGTAACATCTTGAACACTCAGCAGTGGCGGATCCGTTGACTGCCTAAGAGGGGGGGCCGCTCCGGTCATGCCTCAGTGATTCCCTATTTAAGCAACCAAATTTTTCCCAGAAAAGGGGGGCGGGCCCCCTGCCCCCCCCCCCCCTAAATCCGCCTCTGCTCAGAACAGCGAAACAAAATTTAGATTTCAGAAATAAATAGCATTTAGCCATCAACGAATAGCTTTTCAAGAGATGTTTTCGTTAAAGGATAATTCCATTATTTTTGTGCAATTTTAGTCTTTATAACAAAAAAAAGGATAAACAGAACAATACGTAAAGCATTAAGTATTACCTATAGTATTTTACAAACTTCATTGGTGGTAGCTCATATATATTCCTGCTGGTTTTTTTTTTTTTTGGATATAAGTTATTGTCTTGCATAAACATCTTTATGCGTTTGTGCGTTTTTCCGAATGCGTTTCAGTTTTATCATGAACATTTCTTCTATTAACCAAGACAAAACTCTAAATTCGGCCGTTATAAATGTTTTTGCCAGAAATCCATGCTTACACTAAATGAACTAGCCAAGGAATTTGTTTTTGTCCCGGCTGATATAGCTGCTAATAATATCATTATTGTTTGACGTTAGTTTTACATTTAGGTTCTGCAAAAGGAAATCACGAATTCACCAACATTCCAACTGGCTTCATTTTCAGAAAAAGACATCTGTAACAAACACAAACTTTTAGCTACATCTTTACAAGCAGAACCAAATACAATGAAAGTACCAACTATGTACTGGCTTCCGAAGCTACACAAAACACCTTACAAAGTATAGATTTATTTCATCTTCAAGCCATTGTTCCACTACTAAATTGTCTATTCTACTTACAGGTACCCTTGGTACAATCAAAAACCTGATAATAAATTGTTCAAATAAGACCTTTGAAAACAGTGGAATTAATTACTTTTGGAGTGTCAAAAACTCGTTGGAAGTACTTGATAAATTGCATGCATATATTGGTGATTTTGAACCTGTTCAAAGTTATGATTTTTCTACCCTATATACCACTTTGCCTCATATTCTTATTAAGAAAAAAAATCACATCCCTAATTAATTGGGCATTTAAAAAGTCAGAATGCCAAAACATATGTTTAAACTCTTTTTGGTTATTTTTTAGTAGCAACAAACAAAAGAACTATGTCAATTGGACATGCTTTGATACTATACTTGCGCTTACATTTTTACTTGATAACATTTTTGTTCGCCTTTGAGATTCCGTATGATATCGTCAAGTTAACTAACTGTGCACCACTTATTGCGTTATGAGTTATAAATTATGAATTAAATCAGCAAAGACCAATCGAAACAACATTTGATACAAAAATTTAACAATACTTTTAGATTTTTGGATGATCTATTGGCTCTCAATAATGACGACTCCAGTATGTATACTAAAGAAATTTATCCTGTTGAACTTATTTTAAATAAAGCTAATACTAACAATGACCACTATCTTTTCCTCGATCTTGATATCTATATCATTAACGGGAAGCTTAATACAAAAAAAATATAATAAAAGAGATGATTTTTCATTTCCTATCGTTAATTATCCATTTTTAGATGGTGACTTCCCTTGTCACCATCTTATGGTGTTTATATATCTCAACTTGTACGATTCGCTCGTGTATGTAACAACGTATTAGATTTTAGCGAGAGAAATTTATGTATTACTGAAAAATTATTTCACCAGGGTTTTCGATATCACAACTAGTCAAAACATTTACTAAATTTTATCATCGGTAAAAGGAAATAATTCGTAAATATAACTCAACATAATTACATTAGATGTATGTTTCATTATAATACGTTATTCTGATTGGCTATACTGCAATTTCGCGTTATTCCTTAATCAATTTCATTACACAATAAAATTTACAATTCATGATGACACGAGGTCCCACAATAAAGTGCACATGTAAATTAAATAAAAACTTGATAAAAATCGTGTTTTTATGATCCTAGCTAAAAAATGTAATTATAAGTATTGAATGCTTCTTTTTGTAACTTCATAGGGTTGTAATTTAGCGTTGACTGTTTGCACATTTTTAGAATGAAGCGCTTCCGCGCTTCATACAAAATGTACTTCGGTCAACGCTTTTACACCCCAATGAAGTTACAAAAAGAAGCATTCAACTCTTAAATGCAGATATCTTATACGTTCAGGTATTTCACATCCAATCTTTTATGGTAATATTCTTTACAAAGCACAAAAATGTCAGTATTCACCTGAAAAGCTAACAGACTTATTAAGAAGGGATATAGTTACGATACTGTTGTCAGTTCATTAAAGATTGCATATTTTGGCTTTAATATTGATTCACTTATAGGGTTTTTTCATCGGATTTAAACACATTTATTCTTAAAGCAGTTGTTGGCATGACATGGGTAATGTTCTTCTCATATGTTTCATGACGGTATAGCACTAAACAGGAGGGATTGTGCCTGATATTCATATGATGAAGACAATCTTTCAATCAGTATATTAATTGAGATCTGGAGCTGGCATGTCAGTCACTGCTAGTAGTCTTTAAATATTTATGTATTATTGTCATTTTTTTTTTTTTTTTTTTCTTTTGTTTCATATTCTGACATCGGACTCGGACATCTTAAACTGAGTTTTCCTGTGCGTATTGTTGTGCGTTTGTTTTTTTATTCATTGGCTAGATCGAGGTATAGGCGTAGGGTTGAGATCTCAAAAAACATGTTTAACCCCGCCGCAATTTTGCGCCTGTCCCAAGTCAGGAGCCCCTGGCCTTCGTTAGTCTGGTATGTTTTTTAATTTTAGTTTCTTGTGTATAATTCGGAGTTTAGTATGACGTCCATTATCACCGATCTAGTATGCATATTTGTTTTGGGGCCAGCTGAAGGGTGCGGGAGTTTCTCGCTAAATTGAAGACCCATTGGTGGCCTTCGGCTGTTGTCTGCTCTATGGTCGGGTTGTTGTCGCTTTGACCCATTCCCCATTTCTATTCTCAATTTTATTTATTATCTAATAGCAACAAATTTAATCATTATATTATTATCAAACATCACATAAAAATTGTGTATTTACAATAAGTAGTTTTCAGTAAACAAGTTAGTCAAGTGGTTTAAACGAGTTAGTTAAGTCGTTAAAACAAGTTAGCTGTGTTGTTAGTTAAGTCGTTATACATGTATCAAGTAAACTTATTCGTTATAACGACTTTAAAATAAAACTCCAATCAAATTAAAACTAGAAAATGCTAATTTACCTTAAAATTAAAATATCAGGGGCAGCAACCCAAAAAGGCGTTGTCTAATGTAACTGAAAAATCTCGGGCAGATAGATTATGAATTGATGAATATTTTTATCCCAGAACTAAATGCTTTAGTTTCAGAGATATAAGCTAAAATCTACATTTTACCACTCAAGGTTCTATTTTTAGACATGGCGGCCATCTTGATTTTTGGGCGGGGTCATCGGATACTTTTTTGAAACTACATACCCTAAGGATGATTGTGGCCATATTTGCTTTAATTTTGCCATTAGTTTCAGATTTTCTGAAAATTAACGACGACGATGGATGCCAAATGATGAAAAAAGCTCAATTTACCCTCTGGTCCAGGTGAGCTAAAAAGGCAAAACGGACAAAAAGCAACGGACAAAAAGCAACGGACAAAAAGCAAAAGTGTCGGACAAAAAGCAAAATTATCGGACAAAAAGCAAAACGGACAAAAAGCAACGGACAAAAAGCAAAAGTGTCGGACAAAAAGCAAAAGTATCGGACAAAAGGCAAAACGGACAAAAAGCAACGGACAAAAAGCAAAAGTGTCGGACAAAAAGCAAAATTATCGGACAAAAAGCAAAAGCGGACAAAAAGCAAATTGCGGACAAAAAGCACCGTATCATACGACCGCAAAAATTAAAAATTTTTTGGTCGTATTTTGGTATGATGTTGGCGTCGTCGTCTGCGTCGTCGTCGTCCAAATTCTTTTAGTTTTTGCTCTCTAACTTTATTAAAAGTAAATAGAAATCTATGAAATTTTAACACAAGGTTTATGACCACAAAAGGAAGGTTGGGATTGATTTTGGGAGTTTTGGTCCCAACATTTTAGGAATTAGGGGCCAAAAAGGGCCAAAATAAGCATGTTCTTGGTTTTCGCACTATAACTTTAGTTTAAGTAAAAAAAATCTATGAAATTTTGACACAGGGTTTATGACCACAAAAGGAAGGTTGGGATTGATTTTGGGAGTTTTGGTTCCAACAGTTTAGGAATTAGGGGCCAAAAAAGGGCCCAAATAAGCATTATTCTTGGTTTTCGCACAATAACTTTAGTATAAGTAAATAGAAATCAATGAAACTTAAACACAAGGTTTATGACCACAAAAGGAAGGTTGGGATTGATTTTGGGAGTTGAGGTCTGAACAGTTTAGGAATTAGGGGCCAAAAAGGGACCCAAGTAAGCATTATTCTTGGTTTTCGCACCATAACTTTAGTATAAGTAAATAGAAATCTATGAAATTTAAACACAAGGTTTATGACCACTTAAGGAAGGTTGGGTTTGATTTTGGGAGTTTTGGTCCCAACAGTTTAGGAATAAGGGGCCCAAAGGGTCCAAAATTGAACTTTGTTTGATTTCATCAAAAATTGAACAATTGGGGTTCTTTGATATGCCGAATCTAACTGTGTATGTAGATTCTTAATTTTTGATCCTGTTTTCAAATTGGTCTACATTAAGGTCCAAAGGGTCCAAAATTAAACTTTGTTTGATTTTAACAAAAATTGAAACCTTGGGGTTCTTTGATATGCTGAATCTAAAAATGTACTTAGATTTTTGAGTATTGGCCCAGTTTTCAAGTTGGTCCAAATCGGGGTCCAAAATTAAACTTTGTTTGATTTCATCAAAAATTGAATAATTGAGGTTCTTTGATATGCCAAATCTAACTGTATGTAGATTCTTAATGTTTAGTCCCGTTTTCAAATTGGTCTACATTAAAGTCCAAAGGGTCCAAAATTAAACTAAGTTTGATTTTAACAAAAATTGAATTCTTGGGCTTTTTTGATATGCTGAATCTAAACATGTACTTAGATTTTTGATTATGGGCCCAGTTTTTAAGTTGGTTCAAATCAGGATCCAAAATTATTACATTAAGTATTGCGCAATAGCAAGAAATTTTCAATTGCATAGTATTCAGCAATAGCAAGAAATCTTTAATTGCACAGTATTGTGCAATAGCAAGAAATTTTCAATTGCACAGTATTGCGCAATAGCAAGAAATCTTCAATTGCACAGTATTGTGCAATAGCAAATATTTTCAATTGCACAGTATTGCGCAATAGCAAGAAATATAGAAATTTTCAATTGATTGGAGTTATCTTTCTTTGTCCAGAATAGTAGTTGAATCAACTTCTTAAATCATTGTTTTATACAATATACAATGTATATATTCACTTTAACTACCAACTGATAAATTAAAACAATCTTTACCATTCAGTGATAACAAGCACTTTATTTTACATTTTAATATTTTATGATGTATTGAAATGAGTAGTTATTGTTGCAAACTCCATTAGAAATTTGAATCGAGATCAGTTTTGGAAAAAGGGAAAGGGGGATGTGAAAAAAAAGGGGAGGGGGTAAATTTTTCTCATTTCAGATTTCATAAATAAAAAGAAAATTTCTTCAAACATTTTTTTGAGAGGATTAATATTCAACAGCATAGTGAATTGCTCAAAGGCAAAAAAAAATATTTTAAGTTCATTAGACCACATTCATTCTGTGTCCGAAACCTATGCTGTGTCAACTATTTAATCACAATCCAAATTTAGAGCTGAATCCAGCTTGAATGTTGTGTCCATACTTGCCCCAACCGTTCAGGGTTCAACCTCTGCGGTCGTATAAAGCTGCGCCCTGCGGAGCATCTGGTTGTGTTTTGTTAAAAAAAAGTTGTGTTTTGGTCAGTTTTTCTTATACTATATAAGCAATAGGTCAACTGTATTTGTTGTACGGAAGAATTGTGAGCTGTACATGTATTTCTCGTTTGGTTTATAGGACCTTGACCTCATTTTCCTGGATCATTTTTAGTGTATGTGATATTTGTAGTAAAACTTTATATTTAGGACTATAAACATAATATTCATGGTTAGTAAAGAAGGCAAGACATTTCAGCGTGTACACACGTGTTGCAAATACTGTATACAAGTGTAAGAGCTCACAATTTAAGTATAGCAATATAGATTCTTACATTGGTACCACTGCAGATTGTCAAAGTAGTCTCAGATTCATAGATATGGGGGGTTACAAAACAAGGTAACTGAATTATGGTGCACATTTTGTGCCTTATATGCAGATTCATCCAATTGAGATAGTTAGATTAGCGAATTCTGAGCATTGGTGAGGACTTTAAAATTTATATCATGAAGCGAGATTGGATAAATCAGATAATCCACAAGTAACTATGTAAGAATCTGATTCTCTAATGATTATCAAATACATTTTTCCTATTTTATAAACGAAAATCCCCAATATGGCCTTCCACGTTCCATTGATCGTCAATTTCATTCTTATAAAAAAAGTATAATCCGACGGTATAATAAAAGTATTATTTGAGAAATTTGTACCTCAAACCAGAGACATATAATACATTTTATGTCTGTTCAATCTTATCGCTATCTGTCACAAATATCAAAGACACTAGATGATATTTTTAAAACCTGCTGTAAAACTTAGAATTTAATTTATAAGAAAACTATTACTACGACTTCTGATTGTTTGTACAAAATGAATATAGTACAAGTGTTTTGTGTGTGAAACAGGAAAAAACCAACCGCATGATTTCAGGGTCTGAATATTAAGTTTAATCGAAAAGTGAATAATGGGCAAAAATAGAGAATTAAGGACCACAAAAATTAAGCATAGATAAAAACAGAAATGCTCTCAATCTAAACCACAAACATGGATCAAAATTGTCATTCATTTTTTTTTTTTCGTTTTTACAGATGCATTTGTGTCCGGTGATACACTAGCAGACGAAATGGTGGATAATTATTGCACTTACTACGATCACTCCATTATGGGGGACACTGATCGTAATATTCGATTCAGTATGATATATACTAAATACACTGTAATCAGCATATTTACAGATTTCTAAACAAAATCTTGTTTCTTACGCACCTGTGTCAGTCACCAATATGTTGCACCTTAAATAATATGGGTGTACAGCTATTGATACATATATAATAATAATTATTTTATTATTATATGGGTCATTTTCAAAATCCGTCCATATTCTTGTATGACTGCCATGGGGAAAATACAGCTTAATAATCATTTGAATTTGGTGTCCTGCATAGTGCAACATATAAGTTCTACAACTTGCAGAAGAATTATAGGGATTAATTGAAAATAGTGCTCATAGCTCTATAAAATGACACCAAACTGCATGTCCACCTTCAAAAATATCAAACATCCTACCAAAAGATACATCTTTATATTTACCCAAATCTTATAATTTTTTGAAGATAGAAGATACAACTTAGATTGATACTTTAGAGTTTTTAAATAATAGTTGGCTATGGTTTCAAATTTATCTTAATGTTTTATAGCGTACTAGATATTTTGTCATCTGCATAACGAAAATAACTGTAATCTGAATTAAAGTAATAAGGGAACACCTTGATTTGTTACGATATCAGCTGATACAACAAAATAAAGATACTTTTTGAAATATTTGGGTGGCCCTGAAAAGGGCCTTTAGTTTGTGTTGTTTCTGGAAATCAGATCTATTTCTTTGACTTCTTGGCGGCCTTCTTTGGTGACTTTCTGGCCTTCTTCGGAGACTTTCTTGCTGGTTTCTTGGCAGCCTTCTTTTTCTTTGGAGACTTTGGCTTTTTGGCCTTAGACTTCGTTGACTTTTTAACTGCAGCCTTCTTCTTACGTGGTGACTTCTTAGCCTTAGCATTGTTAGATTTATTCTTTGAACTCTTCTTTTTTGGTGACTTTGCTTTCTTTGCCTTTTTCTTGGGAGAAGCAGGTGCTTTTCCAACTCGGAAGCTACCAGTTGCACCAGAAGCACCAGCGGAAGTTTTGGGTCTGACTAAAACACCGGATTTCAATCCCTTTGCAAAAGCTAACTTCATTGCAGATCCAAGGTGAGAAGTGTTGATTCCTTTGTTGTTAGCCAGAATGTACTTCCTAATGGCTTGGACTGAGGACCCTTTTCTGTTCTTCATTGCTGTGATGGCAGCAACAATCATAGATAAAGTAGATGGCTTCTTTACTCCACCTGCTGCTCTTGGTTTCTTTGGTGTCTTTCTTGCCTTCTTTGCTGGACTTCTCTTTGGAGATTTGCTCCTGCTCCTGGACCTAGATCGGGATTTCCTACTTGGGCTTGGCATCTTGGTTACTTGCTATTACTACGTTAAAATATAAGAATGACAACGATAGCTACAGGTGCTTCCTTTATGTTAATAACGCGGACGTGATAGAGAGCACCCATAGAAACTGTATCTGAAAACAATGGAAAATGGCGAATAGAAAATTTTGTGTTTTACAGTTCATTCAAATTGCAGAAAATTTACAGGTAAGTGCGTGAAATAGGAAATGAGTAATGTAGAAATAATTTGTAAGATCTTATCTTTAAATTGCACAACAAATAACGCACATTAAAACATATTGTCGCCATGAAAGCATACGTTAAACTTCATAATGTTAGTTTCAAAAATGTTTGCTGAAGACAAAGAGACCCTCAAACTGGGAAGAACTATGGTCGAAAAGGGTATGAATGGTTTGAAATGGCCAATAAATGATGCTATTAAAATCTTGATTATTTTGAGAATAACTAATGAATGCAATGTTGAAATACTTGGAGAAGCAAAATAGGTTTCAAGATACATTGCCGAATGTCCGCCATTTTCATATTGACTATTTTCATTGTAACTTTTGGCAATGTATATTTTCAAGTAAAACATCCACCTATGTGTTCACCTCGTCAGAAAATACAAATGAGTATGATTAATGGTCGGTGAATAATATTATGGCCAAATAAACAATAAAACTGTGTTTTTTTTGTTTTTTTTTGTTTTTTTTGTTTTTTTTTTTTTTTACATCTTATGGTATTTTATTTGATATAGATATAAGTTAGTATTTACTTGATTGATAATTATTTTTGAAACATATCGATTTTAGTTGAAATGATAAGACATATTTTGAGTGGGAACTCACTTTTGTCCTATGACTGTACACGTGAAAGCCTCAACTTTTAAGGGGTCTCTTCGGGCAAAAATTAAAAAGGAGAAATAAAGAGAGTTCGGATGATTCATTATCAGAGAATAAAAACTCTGAAATAACAAAATTTCCATCCTCATTATCCTGGTTTATTATAAAAAATGAATTGTAATTATATAAATAAGCTTGAGAGATTATTCCTTTACGATTTTTCTCACAAATATTTACTTTAAGACTGCGCATGATTGCCATATAAGTCTTACATAATAGATAATACTAACCCTAATTTGTTTATATTTAAGTATAACCTTGGAAATGGAGTAAAGAGGAATATCAACAGTTCGAACATTACAAACAGTCTTTACCATTTAGGCAAATATTTGGTAAACGCACACAATTCTTACATAAAAATAGCAAAACGGCGAAAATGTGTCCATGGCGAATATGCGCCACCCACTAGTCATGTCTAGAAAACATATAATTAAAAGCTGAATCTAGTAATATACGATCTGTGATTTCCAAAGTACAAACTACATAATGTATGAAGCATAAAATATTACTCTGCTACATATACTAGAAAAGTAGACCGATTCTGCTATTGCTTCTTTTTAGTATTCTGACATGTTTTGAAGGCGATGCAAAAAAACTCACGATAAAATATAATATTAATAGTCTGTACAAGTGTTAAGTTAGTCAATACAAATACCTGACACGAATACGTTTATTATTCATTAGTAGAGTGATGAAATTGTGCTTTGGACTGATTTTCAAATGATGTCTTAGTACCCAAATGTCCAAAAAGGCCACTGTAATTCTGAGGGGATAGCTGTTGGCAGATTTTTAAAATAAATATATAGGACCCCATCAATTTGGAAGTAAATAATCTTGCTTATTACGCATACATATAGTTATACTGTACACGATTGTTACAAATTTGATTTTTACTGCTATTTCTACATGTGTGTCCTACCAAAAAGTTAATCTGCATCATTTAAACGAACTATAATTGAAAATTAAAATAAACAAAAACCTTTCCAGATTCAGATTGATTTTTTATCTAGATTGGAATTGCATATATATATTTCATTGTATAGATTCTTATCGTGTTCTTTACAATTATTCGAAAACAAAATGTTCAAGGTCCGTGTAACACTTATCAATTCAAAGTTTTAAGATTTTTGGAATTTTGATCAAAGTTTTAAAATATCAAAATTTCAAATTGTGTAAAAGTTTTAAAATTTTGAAATTTTAAACACATTATTAAAATATTAAAATTCTAAATATTGTTTATAAATTTGATAGTTTAGGAATTTGATCAAACTTTTAAAATACTAAACCTATCAAACGTGCAATTTTGATTATTTCAATTTCGTCAAAATGTCAAAAATTGGGGTTCATCAGTCAACATTGTGTTCTAATCAAAATCAATAAAAAATCAAATTACTAGTTAAACAAAAAAACTTAACAAATGCAAAATCAGTTTAGTGATTTTGATTATAACACAATCAGTCTATGGAAGAAGCGTATCGATAAAAACTTTTCTTATATCACATAGCGATATTGTCTAATATCAATTGTAAATATGCAGACATTCCATGCGGAAAATGTTGTTTTCGGCAACGAAAAATTAAGAAAATACTAACTTTAAAACTTATTGTTCAAATATAAACAACAATTTAGTCTAAATATACATTCAGAAGTTAGTTAGAAGCTAATGTTTATGTTTGTGTAAAATTTGAAGTGCTGTGTTTTTCTTATAAACATAAATAAACAAATGCTATTTGTTCTTATATCAATGCGGTGTTTTTGTTATATCAATATTAGTACTAATTAGTATTAATATAAGACTGTCACTTGTACCCATATTTTGACATTTTTTCCTATTATGTTTGTTTTGTTCACGCATCGTTGTAAATATGACAGAATTTGACGAGACTGTCATACACGTGAGAGGTTAAGTGCTATTAAACCAGGTTCAATCCACCATTTTCAAAATTTTAAAATGCCAGTACCGAGTCAGAAATATGACAGTTGTTATCCATTCGTTTGGTGTGTTTTATCATTTGATTTCACCATTTGATAAGGGCTTTCTGTTTTGAATTTTCCTCGGAGTTCAGTATTTTTGTGGTTTTACTTCTAAGTAGTATTGTATGTAAATAAGCAGTTTTAAGACCATTGCTTAAATTCAAATTGTTTTTGGTAACATCTTACAAATTTCTCAATTGGTTTTGGAAGTAAAACTAATCAAATAAGGGTTTAATAAACATTGTCGTAATCAAATAGCTAAGTATTAAAATGATTGTTCACATATATAACATTTAGCAAATTTTATAATGAACTCACCGAAATAGTATATAATTATCCGATATGCTCGCAACGCACGCATGGAAGACTTTCTTTATTGATAACAATGAAACCAACTTGTGACAAAAATGAATCATACTGTCCTCGTTCAGATTGATTCGACAAAATCTGACCTGTACTTTTGAATCTCCTTTTTTTATACAAATTAGACCGTTGGTTTTCCTGTTTGAATGGTTTAACACTTGTACTGTTTTTGTTCCTATATAGCGTGATGTTCGCTGTGAGCCAAGGCTCCGTGTTTAAGGCCATACTTTGATCTATAATGGTTTACTTTAAACAAATTATTACTTTGATGGAAAGTTGTCTCATTCGAACTCATGCACCATCTTCTTACATCTATAAATCTTTAAAATTTCCCGTTATAAATAAATGCTTTCCAGTCCTCCAACTGAACGATCTAAATTTATAAATATAGAAAAGATATATACACATTTCTAACGTCAAAAGACATTTACATCTTATTTATTTGTGTTCTAAACATTTTTTTTCAGTACTCATTGAAGAAATGAATTTATAACAAGCGATACAGATTGTTATTTTGCACTAAGAAATGTTCGCGTATTTATACGATCGGTTACTAGTCAAAAACAAAAGTAAAATCTCTATGGCAAAAATACATCGGAATACCCTCACGGACATCGCGATGTATAAGAGTGTCCACGCGGCGAGCTGATTATGTTCATAGAGATATCGATTTACCAACGGGAAAAGTCTTTGATATCCAAAAAGAAGTTTTCCTTCTCAATATTTTTTTGCTTTGTAAATAATAAATGCATTTTCTGTTTGACAAGATTTTTTATTTTCGTTTTATCTGAAGTCGTCCAATTTATACTCTGAGGCTACTCAGTTGGTATCTTAAAAGTTCGGGACATCAGCATTTGTACATTTTAATTTGTTTGGATTATTTATTTTACCATTTGAATATTCATTGTAATTTGGAGCTGTATTGGATTGGATTGTTTGAATGAATGTTTCTTTTATGTAATGATATTTTTTGTCTATTTCGATATTACCAAGGTGGATATGTTATAGCAGAGTGACCAGTATTAGAATCTAATAGGTCAGTAGACTATTTGCAACCGCATTTAAATTCCGCCATTGCATCATCACTTCAAATAGAATTAATCGATTAAACCATGTGATTGAAAACAATAGACTGAACAGGTTGTTAACACTTTCAACTATCAATAGGGTCAAGCAACATTTTCGAAATGATAAGTTCATGTAAGCGTTAATTTTGTTACAGTTACGAAATTTTAGTGATATTGATCCTAAAACATTAAACCGGTCATGATCTAAGTTTGTGAATTATGTTTGCAGTTTTCTTGACATGCATTGTGACGTGCCATCGTATTCATTTTATATTAGAAAACTATAGCAGTTATATTAGAAAAGTATCGCATTCATAAATTTTTGATATTAAAAAATCATCGCTATGATATCAGACAAATATAGCATTGATATAATAAAATATAGCAGTATCTTTGACTTATAGGTGATTTTGGCTTAGCAAACAATTGAATTCATCTCAATTGCATTCCACTGAATTTGCTACATGATATTTTTAGAATGTGTACATCTACAAATGAATAATCGTTCATTTATGTTGCATTTATTCAACAATTCAATTTTCTCGTTTAAATACACCTTGCTTGTTATTACATAAAATATTCATGGCAATTATACTCCAGACGTATGTCGTGTTAAATGTCACCCTGTTTTAAGAAAAGAGTCATTTCTTTATACCGAGAAATCTGCCTTTCTTCGTACATATGCTAACATTCGTCTGAAATTTCCCACAATGCAACTCGTTGATATAAGACAATATCGCTCGTTGATATAAGAATTTTTTTTTATCGAATCGCTTCTTCCATAGATTGACAATGTTGACTGCTGTACCCAAATTTTTGACATTTTAACGAAATTATATGCAACTGTTATAAAACTGATAGGCTTAGCTAGCTATAGAACCAGGTTCAATCCACCATTGCCAACATAATGCCATCGTTTGATGTGTTGCGCTTTTCATTTTTGCATTTGATTAAGAACTTTCCGTTATGAATTTTCGTTGAAATTCGTTATTTTTGTAATTTTACCTTTGACACACTTTATACGCCACTGTCTTATTGTTCCGCCTGAAGAAAATTACTAGACAAAGCTCTTTTACAGCTTGAAAATATACCTACATGCAATAGTGAGAAAACAAATTATAAACAATTTTCGTTTAATCCAAATGACCTTATAACTTGTGAGCGAACTTGTCTGTCTTTATTTGGTATCATATTATCAAATACGACCTTATCATAAATTTGTTAGACGTATGTGTATATTTAAATGTACAATGCGGTCATTTCTGTTCCTCGTAGCTCTATGTTGCAAATTAAGGTAAGATTATTGAGTTTTACATATGATAATACAATACTGTAGTGATCGGATGTCAGCTTTACCTCTGAGAACGGTTGGTCGTCATCCAAATATATGAAGAAGATAATGCGATTTGATTTTCAATAAGACTACTTTCCACCGAAGAACTAAGATCAATAATGTCAACAACTACAGCCACCTTACGGCCTTCAACGATTCAACACATATTTTGTAATCACTTACGGTATAATGTACCAAATTACCTTTTTTCCAAGCTAAAATATTAAAGTCAAAGAAAACCATAATAAAAGAGATTATATGCATAGACATATGGTTTCTTAATTAAGAAAATATAGACAGTTTAGTTAATGACATATTTGCTAGGAAATAATTTTAATCCAAAAGACACAACAAATTGAAAAAAACACAATTAAAACTGGAACCAAAGTATTACAAATGAGGACATTAGATAATGGAAATGAGATTCTAGTAGGACCAGTAAGAGGTATAAAGATTGAACTAATAGTAAAGTGATTAGAAAGGAACACAGTGAAACGGAATTAATCCTGACTTAATTTTCTAAACCACTTATTCATCAACCTTAAAGGTTATGAACATCCTAGTGATTAATATTTTGTATTTAAGAAAAATTGAATTTTTCAAAACTGAAAATATTTGTTTTTATAAAAGGTTGCTTATTTCTTGGTGAATATGATAGTTTTATTGCATTAATATATTCCCAGAGTCAGTGTTTCCATCTCTTGTCCAAATGACTGTCATTGGAATGGTAAATGTGATACCAATAGTGGTAAATGCCAGTGTTTTGAGGGATTTTTTGGTAACGATTGTGCTGTTGATTGTGGATGTACAGGTCACGGAACATGTAAATCTGGTTCGTTTAAAATCATATTTGTTATGTGATATAACATAAATTAATTAACTTAGTAACATTGATTCAACATTAAGGAATTTATTCGACTGTAATACAATTGTGAAGTATAGCTAGCTATAATTAAAAACAACAGTGGTATACCGGTGTTCAAAAATCATAAATTGATTAAGAAAAAATAAATCCGGGTTACGACTAAAAACCTAGAAAAACACACCAACTATAAGAGAAAATTAAAGGAACAACAGGAACACCGAAGTGTAACAAAAACAAACGGCAACATTCACGGAAACGAGCTATTTGATAACACGTGCCACATTCATATAAAACCATGTTAAAAGCACTATTGTCTGCGTTCGGAAATGCATGTACCATTTCAGAAATATGACAGTTTTCAATTCGTTTGATTTGTTGGAGTTTTTGATTTTGTCAAAGTGGTTTCGCGTTTTAAATTTTCCTGAAGACACAGAAGTGCGATTCTTTTTTTACTTTACTTTATGCATTCTTTTGTTTTGGATAACTTATCATGTATAATTTATAGTTGAATTCAATTGCGTTCATTATTTTTAAGTATGAATCGCATCAATTTACTCAAGTTGGATTAACTAAAGTATTTTACTTTTTTTTATTAAGACAACACCTGCCTCTGTCAAGATGGTTGGAAATGGTATGCAGCGCAACACAAATGCATCTGGGATTGCCAGTGTCCAAATGGTCAGTTGTTTAAATTACTAAACACAATAGTGTGTTAATGATTGTCATCTACATCACATCTACATCACACGTTTGAGGAATCGACCAATGTTTCAATCAAAAAGTCAGATACATCGAATTATATGCCCATATAGTCTGTATTGCCAAATACTTTGTGTCATAAAAATACCACAACTATTTCAGGTGTGAAAACCATGGACTTTTGAGAATTGATCAAAAATAAAGACAAACCACTCCAATAGAATTATCTACTGTGCTTGAAGGTACCTTAAGGTAACAGATGTTCAGATCTGAAAATAAGTCTTTGATATGACCCCGTATCAAAAAATGGTTACGAATCATACATTCTGGTATTTATTTTCTGACACTAATGTATATAAGCGGTACAAATTTTGATGTACTTGATTGCCTTTTTTATCTCACCTGGCCCAAAGGTTCAAGTGACCTTTTCTCATCAATTGGCGTCCGTCGTCGTTCGTCGTCGTCATCGACCGCCGTAAATTTCCATAGTGTTCTGCAAATTAAGATCTACAAGTAATTCAAATGATCAAAATTGTCAGTTAACCCCTTAACGAGTTATTGCCCTTTATAGTCAATTTTTAACATTTTTTTGTAAATTGTTGTGATCTTTACAAAAATCTTCTCCTCTGAAACTGAGACAAATTTAACCAAACTTGGCCACAATCATCATTAAGGTATCTAGGTTTTAAAATGTTTCCGATGACCCTGACCGCTAACCAAGACGGCTGACATGACTTAAAATAGTACATAGGGGTAAAATACAATTTTATGCCTTATATCTCTAAAACCAAATCATTTAGAGCAAATCTGACACTGGTTTAAATTGTTATCAGGTCAATATCTATCTGTCCTGACATTTTCAGACAACTTGGACAACCCGTTGTTTGGTTGCTGCTCTGTATTGTAAATTAAGAAAAAAAAATGCAGTTTGTGGTTATTATCTTCAATGTATAATTTATAGATAGAAAAAAACTGTAAATAGCAATAATATACAGCAAAGCAAGATATACAAATTAGTCAACACGATAAAAATGGTATATTGACGCCTTACTATAATTTGCCCTTTATAGTAAATTAACAGTTTCGTTAATTTTTACAAAATATTTTCGAATGAAACTATTGGGCCACGGTCATTATAGATAGAGATAATTGTAAGCAGCAAGAATGTTCAGTAAAGTAAGATCTACAAACACATCACCATCACAAAAACACTATTGTGTCATGAATCCATATGTGTCCTTTTTTGATATGCACATAGACCAAGGTGAGCGATACACCTCTAGTTACAAATACATGTATGATACCATACTAATCAATTTGAATGTTTATCATATCTTTGAATGAATTTTTAACTATGACATGTCCTTTATCACTTCAAAGGGATACATTGCATAGGTCCTGGTATATGTGGCTGTTCTACAAACTGTCATCAAGGTACTTGTTGGAATGGTCAGTGTGAATGTTTTGAAGGCTACAGTGGAAATGACTGTTCTCATTATAACCCAAACATGTATGTTGCTTTGTTTTATAAAATTCGTTAACACACCTCGACTTTGCGAAGGAATGAAAATGTTATTTTTATTTTTCTGGCTGATGTTGACTGTTTATCCCCGAGGAAATCATCAGATAAGTATTCAGCGCATACTTCGTCACTTGCACGGTTCATGTCATACCGTAATCTTATTTTCAGTTGATAAATTCAGGAATCAAGAAAGAAAAGTTTGATGAAACTTTACTTACAAGGATTCCAAAACGCTTCGTTACATTATTTCTGTTTCAAGGAAATTTTAGGATCCTCCAAATAACTAGCCGGATAAATGCAAACAAAAATTAAAAAAAAATATTCAAAAACTTGAAGGCTGAAATGTTTTTGACTGATATGATGTACTGATAATTAGAACAGGTAATATAATTGGCTCGCTTAACTTTGGACTCATCTATAATTCTTAAGTTTTTTCTTATATTTTTTATTTTAAAATTTGGAAACAATCAAATGTCATTTAAAATTATGATAATTATTTTTGTGTCATCTAGATCTACACTTATCGAAAATATACTAAAAAAGCGATATCGATAAATAACAATATAGGAGAAATAAAAAGGAATTGAAGTTATTTATTATTTAAGCATATTGTATTTACTCACAAATCAAAGACTCAAACAAAACCATAGCAAAACAATAACCCGAATAACAACGAAAGCACACACAACAAACTTCAAACAGTTTATAAAAGTCTAAAGGCTGAGCACCATCCAAAACAAAAACTTGATAAATATTGAAAATGAATTATAGAAAAAACAGAACAGAAAATCAAGAGATGGAACTAACAGTCGCCCTAAACAATAAATGACCAGTCAAAGTAACTGTTAGTCGCCATTCATGAGTCTACCGAAACCACAAACCTAAGCAATTTTTATAATCTTTATCATATATATCTCACTGAAAGAGAAAAACAAATAATAATATATTTGTCGCCTTTCCCGTTATTACTTTTTTTTTAATTTTGTGTAATTTTATTTCTATAACTGTTTTATGACAATAGTTCAATGTTTATACAGCATGGCAAATAAGGATGTGTCTGTGGGTATGAACGTTGGAGGTCTATCTTATTATTCATCTGAGCTGAAATTTGTTGATATTGCTAAACTTTCTCAGTCCTGGATTACACAGAGAACCAGTGGACCCAACGCAAATAAATGGGATACAAATGAACAAAACTTGGTCAGTTGGAGAAATGACGGATACCCTGCTTCTCTACCAGGTATTTCCTTTCTTTTATTTATTTTCCATTAATTTTTTAACAAGAATGTCGACCTCTATCAACTAAATGAACGAATATTTAAAGTTTTTTTGTTTATAAATTGCAACGTTTTCTCCAATACCGTAAGATTTCTTTCCACTGATGTCACGCTTATCGTTATTTTTTGCAATCGAGATTTTAAAAAATGACCAATACTACATGTATAAACGTTCATCATATAGAACCGAAATATTTATCGGTGCACTGCTTTAGGAAAGGAAATGCATTAGCTATTTTAAAAGATTATTGAAAAAATGAATAAATCAAAGGACCCTTAATGTAAAAGCGATTAAGGATGTATAAAAAAAAAAGATTAAAGAAAGGAATTAGTATTTGGTTGGGATGGATAATAGTTAACACCTTTCAAATAACATTTATAAACGTCGCCATAATATGTTTAAATCTACTAAAACATTTTAGTTAAATAACATCTCGGTCTCTCTGATGCAAAGCACTTCAACGTTTGTTTAGAGATTTGAATTTTCAAATAATTTGGGTTCCTGTATCACCAAAGAAACATTGTAAAGGCGCATCTGGCGCAGTTAAATTGATTCCTTAAAAACGTCTATATACAAAACAGTAAATAAAATATGCTAGTAAGAGATGAGGAAAGTTTTCAAGTTAAAAAGTATTATTAAAAAAATACTAAATAAAAAGCAACGGTGAACTTCAACATTTTTAGCTGAATAGCTTTTAGAATCATAAATTCGGAAATTTAAGCGGGCTTATTTATATTCTGTTGTGTTTTTCTAAATAGAAAAAATGCGGTCAATCCACCGTGTCTTTTCTATACGTTTCAAGAAACAATATTCTTCTGTTTATAATATATTTATTGATTTCAGATAATATGAGGTTAGGGAAACTGATGTTAAGAAGTACCATTGGCCTCTATGCTCCAAAAGGGAATTACACTCTGCTGTACGACGGAGAGGGCGACATATCTTTTAGATTTGCCCATGAACACATCATGTATAATGGCAAAGGTACCATGTTCACATAAGTTGTCCAATAGTTTGTTCTTGTGTTGTGCTGTTGCATCATTGTCTTATGAAATATGGAGGGTTCGTTTTTGACTTTCCAAAGTCAAGAGCTTTTAGTTCTGTTGGTTTTTTTTTCATGTCTGTCATATTTTATGAATTTTTTTTGCAATGAATTAAGTCGTTAGTTTTTAAAATTGAATTGTTTCATATTTTTCATTTTGGGACCATTTATAGCTGACTATATGGTACTTATTTTTTCTCATTGCCGAAAATAATTGCGTTACTTTGGTGGATAGTTTTCTCATTGGCAATCATTCCATACCTCCTTTCTTTAATATACACTTATAAACAGATATGGTAGCATAATAAATCGTTCTTGCTTGGCTCCAAAGATAAAAACTGATTAAAGTATTTTTCAGTGTTTTCTTTTTTGTTTTGTTTTATCATACACTAGTTTATATTCATATTAGACGTTAAGGGATCCGCACCACTATTTTTTTTAAATGTCAAGACCCAGCAAAACATAATCAGCTGAAATGAATTAACTTTGGAACAATGAAAAAGACTTAAAACATTATGAAATGGGAAATTCATGTTATAAAAGGGCTGATTGGTCAAACGCAATAATAATGATGACAGAAAATGATGATTTGAATTAAAAGATTTCAATCCAATGGATAAATAATCTTTTTTTTTTATGTTGATAAAAACAAGTAACAATCACCTGCATTTAATTAGGATTCTATCCATTGGAATTGATTGTGGATTATCTTTTTATAAGTATCAGCGATTGAAAAACAGTCGGAACATTTTTTGCAATACTCAAGTGGCTGAATATTATCAAACAATAGAAAAATTAATAGTATTAAATAATGAACCACAAAAAATAAGACTAAACAAAAAAATGCAGTACAGGAATTCATCTGGGTCAGTCTAAATTTAATTTTGAGATCAAGAAATAAGATAATTTCAACTTTGGTTCACTTTTAGGTAGAATGGTTATAAATATAAACGAAGGAAAAGCTGGCATCGAACTTATTCTCAGCAAAACAAATCCAGGCAACCCTGTTCGGAATGTTCGTTTTATTATGCCAGGATTTGAAGATCGATACGAGAAATTCCCATTTTATCCACCGTTTTTGGAAACTATCAAACGATATTCTGAACTACGTTATATGGACTTTTTACACACTAATGGACATACGGTAGGAATTTTTGGTAGCGGATTTTAATGTCATGGGAAACACAGTTCAAATTTTGTTATAGATGAATTCCAATTAACGTCATTAGAGATGCAGGTCAATATTGACAAACTAATTCAAACAAAATAAGCTAGTTATACTGACCGCTAGAATAGTTGTATGAACAATTCTTATTTGTTAAAACCTTAAGACCTAAAATCTTTTAAAGGCAAAATGACGATAACTAATTAACTGTGATCATTTGCCTTGGTAAAACAAAAGAAAACTAAAGTGATTTATAAAACAAGAAATTTTATTTAAAAATTGGAAGGTCTTCTTTTATTTTCATATTTTTGTGCTAAAAAAGCTGGATTAAATATTTGCTTCTATTGTTATGAGTTCTAAAATAATGAGATTGTGTCATTGCATCTAACCAATTAATATGATACATGTACAAATCTAGCCGGAACCTACAACATGGGACGAGAGACGCAAACAGGAACACCATACACACACGGGATCAGAAGGAGCAGCCATTGAACACATGATAGATTTAAGCAATCGGATTGGTGCAAATCCGTGGTTTAATATGCCTCATGCTGCAGATGACAACTTCGTCACACAGTTTGCTAAGTTAGTTGAGAAGACCCTTCGGAATGATTTAAAGGTAAATAGGAAATGAAGAGTAATACTTATTTCTAAAACTTAAGTTACGACGGAGAGTGCAGTTGATTCAAACCAAGATTTCACTTCAGAGGTATGATAAAACGACGAAACAGTGTCTGATAATGACTGAATGTGTTATTGTTTTTCAAAAAATACATGTAAGCTTGAAGACTATTTATCGGGTTTGTAATATGTTGCGTAACACGACGGGTGCCACAAGTGGAGCAGGATCTGCTAACCCTTCCAGAGATCACCCCCAGTTTTTTTGTGGGGTTCATGTTGCCCAGTCTTAAGTTTTCTGTATGGTTTTATGTGAACTATTATTTGTCTGTTTGTCTTTTTCATTTTTAGCCATGGCGTTGTCAGTTTATTTTCGATTTATGAGTTTGATTGTTCCTCTGGTAGCTTTTGCTCCTCTTCTATTGCCAGTCTTAAAATGTGTGTCCATTTTTCAGATCTGTATCTTATTTCATATTGAGAAATAGACGTCCAAATCTATGTTTTTTTTTTCTCTCTCGAATCTTTTTCCTGCTCAAGTTTGATGATATGCACTGTTCTATGAGTTGGCGTAATAATTATCTATACGTCTTCTTGGAAATGTTTTTGTTGTCAAAAACTTCAATGCAACTATCAAATTCGAATAAAATCGAAAAACATTAGTTATGGATATTTTAAATTAACTATGTGTTGAACTATGCACATGGTTTGATTTGACAGGGACCATGGAACCTGAAAAATGAAGCGTGACAGGAAGCGGGAGCAACAAACGACAACGTTTGAATTACAGCCTAATGACTTGAGACAGGCACTTGAAAGATGTGACCGGGTTTGAATAGATTGAAGGCGAACCAACCCTCCCAAAACTGGAACAGTGGTGTAGCATTACAAAATAAGAAAAATCTATTAAACAGTGTGGACGTGGCAGGGTATATATCCCTGCAACAAAAACACTATCTAGAGTACTCATAGTTCGTATATACGGTGCAGGAAATCCTACCCTTCCGGAGCACCTGATTTCACTCCCGGTTTTTAGTGGAGTTCGTGTTGTTTCTTATTTATTATTTATACTGTTGATGTAAATGTTATTGTTATTGTCTTACTGACAGCTAGTTCAAAACCAATAACAACTAATCAAAAAGTCATGCTTCTAAGACCAAAATGTCAATCAGTACACATCCTACATGTACTGAATTTAGTGAAAAGACGTCATTAATAGTCACTGGAGATCAACTCTGTTATTTCGATGGTTTGTTTTTTTGCTCGGTCTTTAGCTTTCTATGTTGTGTTTTGTGTTCAACTTTTTTTTGTCTACTGTGGATTCATTATTATTCGTTGGATACCAGTTTTCGTGGGTTTCGTGGGAACAGGTTAACCATGAATTCAAATGTTCAAAGAATGACAAATTTTCTAAAGGCTTTGTATGCAGAGATCGGCAAATCCACGAAATCAAATATCCACGAAAACTGATACCCATGAAAATAAACGAATCCACAGTATTTTTCTTTTTTTTACATGGATTTTAAACATATGACTTTGAATGATCCTTTTGTATCTATCGTCACTCTTGTGTATCATGTTAACATTAAGTTTATGCATTTTATTTTAGATTTACATTGAATATTCAAACGAGGTATGGAATGGAATATTTCGACAAACTCATTATACCCAGGAACAAGGCGTGAAGCTTAAACTAGATCCACAAAGCTGGAAAGCAGGAATGAAATACTATAATAAGAGATCTTCCGAAATCATGCAAATTTGGAAAACGGTCTGTTAAACTAGATTTAAAAAAAATAATTAAATGACAAATAATTAAAATGATGCGAGTTAGATGGTCAAAGTAATTTTTCAAAATAAAGTCTTTTATGTGATATTATTTATTTAGATAAAATAATATACTTGTATTGAAGCTACAAAAATTCATAATTCGCACAGAACACATTGAAAAAAGTGATTAATTTTCATTATAATACAAGGAAATAAAACAGACGTATTGGACATCTCCCCCTCCCAGTATGGACCTAAATGTATAAAAGTTATATATATTGAAATTGTTAAAAAGTAGCATCGCATACATCACTTCTTTGGAAGTACAATATAAATGGAGTATATGGATTATTTTTTAAATTTCATTTTGTTTAGAATTGAAACAACAAAGGGTTACATAATCCGTACAGGACCAGTAAAGTTATAGTTCATTTATTTGATAAACAAATCAGGAGACGAAAAGGTATAAAATATGAAAACCACACGGTATCAATTGCATGCTTCTGAAGCGATTTTCTGGATTTGCCTTCACCAACTCTCAAAGCCAAATATTTTAAAGCCAAGGACGAATAAGGACCTAAACAGTTGAAGACCTATAATATAAAAAAAAGAACCTTAAAAATAGCCAAATGCATCTGAGGTCAGCTTTGCCTGAGGGAGTTAAAACCTTATTTTCTTACATTTTTAAGATTTATCAACGGACTATTTTAGAAAGGTTTGTTATTAATCGTGTCAGTACCGAAATACTGACTACTGAATTGATGATATCCTCGGGCACTGATAGTCCGTAGGTATCGGTCTAGTCCTTTTAAAAATGAAGTAAAAAAACACGATATAAATGGCATGCGTCCAAAGCGCTGTTCTGGGTCTACCTTCATAAGGAAGGCTCAAAGCCGAATTTAAGAAGGAAAGGATGTATAAGAACCTAAACAGTTAAAGAGTTATATAACTTAAAAGACATTAAAAAAAGCCAAATTCATCTAAGGTATAAAACTACTAAGGCTTAGGGCTCTTACTAAACTATACATGGGACCTAAATAAAGCACTTCTATGGATAGGTGTGAAGACCACTTTAAACTGAAATAAACTAAATTGTCTCTATATAGAAAAAAATAGATGATGTATCATTACACATAAGACAACTATCCACTAGTGTTCAGATAAAGTGAATATAAGCAATTATATGCTATCTTAAACAATGATAAACCAATACGGTATAGTTGCCAATTGAAGGTCCGACATGAAAAATGTCAAACAATTCAAACGAAACTAACAGACTAATTTATAACAAAATAAACTAAGAATAACGAATATGACAAACTTGAACTACTTGCTCGTGGACATGCACTTAAAGGTATATAGATATTTACCCGTTTTTAAAGAGCCGATCCTTGGTACCATATATTTTTTCATGAATAAGCCCATCTTTAATTTTCAGGCGATACTTCATATTTTGACAAATAAATATTATACAGTAAAAGTCGTATAATGAAGAAAAAAATCAACTGGAACTAAATAACTACACTTTCCAGTATAATTCGGATACCTAGATGCAGTATCGATGGTCGACGCTAGAACTTTCAGTAACATTTTTAATCGATTTTAATTTTAAATCTATTTATAAATCATGTGACCAAATGCATGAAAAAATACTGTGGATGGTGGAGATATAAAACTTAAAATATGATTTAATTGTTTCAGGTTTTCGGATCACAACCTGACAAAATTGTACCAGTGTGGGCATGGCAGACAGGTTATCAAGACTACACAAGACAAGCCATTGAAGATTTGGGAAATAGAACGCGAAACTTTAAAGCAATAGCCATTACCGGTTATTTCGATTGCAACAACCTCGCAGGCAAGCATGTGAGTGTAATGCATATATAATAGTTTTATTCATACACACAAATGACACAAAAAATGAATATGTTGTTTTTGCTAGTAATTTTTTGTTGTTGATGAACATATAATTAATTAAAATTGATGATTTGATTTTTTTTTTTGTCTTTTATAGGCAGCAGAGATGTTAAACATGTCGAATATTCAAATGGAGACATATTGCAATAATCAAATGTCTCAATCAGAGTCGTCATTTCAATATTTTATGGACCTCGCCAAGGTAATTATTCAATAAGGAATATTAAAGAGTGTTTGAAGTGTGTTCCTGATAGAATATATTGTGTTTTTTAAGTAGGTGTAAATGTACAGTCTGTTTCGGAAAATTGAATAGGACTGTCGGAAAAGGATGTAATTTCCGATACAGACAGACTTTTATAGGTAAAAAAGTAATTAAAACATTAACAAAATGACAATTTTTTTTGTTTAATTAAGAATTGAATGCTTCTTTTTGTAATTTTATTGGGGTGTAAAAGCGTTGACCGAAATACATTTTGTATGAAGCGCGGAAGCGCTTCATACTAAAAATGTGCGCACAGTGAACGCTTTTACAACCCTATGAAATTACAAAAAGAAGCATTCAATACTTATAATTACATTTTCTAGCTAGGATAATGGAAACACGGTTTTGAACACGGTTTTTATTTAATTTACCTGTGCACTTTATTGTCTGACCTAGTGTTATCATGAATGATAAGTTTTATTGTGTAATGCAATTGATTAAAGAATAACACGTGATGTTGTCATTTAGCTAACCAGAATAACGTATTATAATGAAACATACATCTTATGTAATTATCATGTCTTAATCCGAAAGTATTTCATAAAAATACAGGAATATTACATTTTGAAACGCAGAACTACACAAAAATACACAAACATTATTTAAAGAAATGATGACCTTTGTTTGATGTGTACGATGTAAGAAGAGGTAGACTGTTAACATCAATTTGAAATAAAACTTAATGTTTCCCTTAATAAGAAACATGGACTTAAACTTCTGATGTACGAAGGCGGACCATCAATTATGGAAGGCAGTGCCATTGGTCACGGAATTAGCCACGACGACGTCACAAATAAAGCAATCGCTTTTAATAGAGATCAACACATCAAGTCTGTAGTAGATAATCTTCTTGAAGCTTGGTATAAAATTGTGGTACATGATCCACAAAATTCATCACCAGGTAATAATCAATAATTTTTTAGTATAATGTAGATTCCAGGTGCTGACGTTGTTTATCATCTTAATTATGCTAATGTTCTTTTATTTGTTTACGTAAATTATTAACCTTTACTGTTCAGCCCATGTTTGGTTTAAATATTAATTTTGCGTGGCTCGGATATTATACATCCCGCCATTGTGTTATTGTGAAATAGTCATTTTTGTATTCTTGTCCTTCATTTTTATACCCCACGCAACGAAGTTGCGAAGGGTATAACATGTTTGACCCGTCCGTCCGTCAGTCCGTCCGTCAGTACTGTTTATTGTCATCGCAACTCATCTCAAACCACACAACAGAATTTATCGAAACCTTTTTAGATAATTAGTACATAATATGTAGATGTGCATATCAACAGGAAATTACGATTCAATATCTTTTCTAGGAGTTACTTCCCTTTGAACTTATTTGCTTTAATGTACTAATGAAACAGTTTGTCATCGCAACTACTCTGAAACAACACAACAGAATTTCACGAAACATTTTCAGATAATAAGGACATTCTATGTTAGTGTGCATATCGACAGGAATTTAAAATTTAATTTTTTTTCCAGAAGGTACGCCTCTTTGAACTTATTTGCTGTAATGTACAACTGCAACAGTTCGTCATCGCAACTCCTCTGAAACCAAGACTATTTCATTTCTCCAATGACAATGTGGGGACGTGGGGTATGTGAGCGTTCTCACTGAGGTTCTTTAATTGTTTATGTGCCTCGTCAATTTGTCGTCTTGTTTTTCATTGTTTACATATTTGTTTGTTTTTTAAATGACTAAGATTATATTACACTAGTTTGATTGCTGTATTCCTGTTTTTAAAAAAATCAACTTATTTTGTTTGTTTGTTTTCTTCACACATTATTGTCAATATACTTAGTAATGGAATTTTATGCGATTTTCATACAAGTGATAGGTTTAGCTAGCTATGAAACCAGCAGGTTTAATTTACCATTTTCTACATAGGGAAAGACCCGTACAAAGTCAGGAATATGACAGATATGTTTGATTCGTTTGATTTGTTTGAACTCATGATTTTCCTATTTGGTGGGGGACTTTCCATTTTGGATTTTCCTTGGAGTTTGGAGTTATTGTTATTTTGCTTTTTATGCAGCATTGACATTTTGGTTTTAGGGCATTGGAGTTGAACATCCTTTTATTTACAATTCTCTTATTAAGATGCTTATGGTTGAATATTGTATTTATATTCCCCTGTAAAAGGTTTCGATAACTGGGTGCTTACATTTGCAGATCTTTGTTATTAATTGTCTTGCCGATGTTCTTATATTCATTTTATATTTTTCACTGATAAAAAGTGCAAAGAATTACTTTAAATACTATACGATATAAGTTTATTTACAAATTTAACGATCAAATAAGAAATAACATAAATTGTTGTTATGTATTATTCAAAGGTGGATTGTTCAATTATTTTTCCTCCACTGGTACTCCATCAAAATATGGCAGCTGGGGAATGCTTGAATACACCGGACAAGATCCTGGGACAGTACCTAAGTATGTAGCGACTCAGAGTTTCATTACGCGACATTATAGTCATAATCCTGTAGATATACCATGCAGTTTTCTCCAGCAGTCGACCCTTGGCTATGGCTGTTTCTTACAGAAACGTGGAGCTTTTCATTGGCGTTGTGCTGTAACAGACGATGATGGCGTTACTTGGTCGGTAAATATATACTTTCTATTATTCATAAATAGACACTCGCATTGATTTTAATTGTGTAGTGATGAAAATATAGTCAATATAATATAAAAAATTGAAAACAATACGTTTAATTATTTCTTGCGTTCAAAGCGCTTTTCTAGATTATCCTTCACCAGGCACGCTCAAAGACAAATATTTAAAAGCCGGAGATGTAAAAGTACTTGTCATGAAAATAATGGAGTGCCAAAAAGGGACAGTATAAAAGATAAAAGGAAATCAAATATAAACAAGATTATAATACAGTTATAAATGAAGAATGAAAAAATAAAACCTTTTTAAAAAGAAAAAGTGTAGAAAAAAAAATATAATAAAACAAAATCTTATCAAGTACTTTCTCCGTTTATACATTATTACAGTCGGCTTTCGTAAATGAAAAAAAAACCTATAGATCAAATAATCAAAACGTGTGTCAATCTTTTTCCTACTTATCGTTGAAATAATTTTCCTCAATTTTTTTCTTCTATTTTAAAACTTATTCGCAATGTCTCTTAAGTGGTTTGGCTCCTTTAATTTGTATTAATAGAGATTGACATACATGAAAAGAGATATTGTGTAATAACAGAAATACATTTTGTACGAAATGAATTGTGAAATATCCATAGAATTCAAACATGGTATAGAATAGTATTTGTTTTACTTTTAGTACTACCCAGACGTTGGCAACACTGGAGATACTCTTGTACTAGATGGATTTAACCCTACTACACATACAGTATATGTCAGATCGGTAAACAAGATAGGGGTTAACAACTATCATAGCATAGACACAAGAACAGCAAATACATGGAAAACGTAAGTATTTTGATGTTTATGTTTCCAGTTCTTTTTGCTTTAAAGTGCTTCTGTTATTTGGTTTTCTAGTTTATTACGAGTTAATTACGTATAACTAAAAAACAAGATAATGTCGTATGATTGCCAATGGTACAACTCTCCGCTAGGACCTAAATGAATGTTAACAAATATAAGTAACCGTATGGTCTTAAACAAGGAGCAAACCCAATACCGGACAGCAAGCATTGTTAATATCAAAGTCTGATCTGACAGTACATCAAATAAAATTCAAGTTGAATAAAGACGGAGAAACGCTCGGAGCTAAAAAATAAATAAAAATAAAAATAAGGCAAACAGAACATTACAATTATAGCGAAATTCAGGCGATACACTGTACTCTTATTTGTCTTATAACTGTAAATTAGGTCAATTGATAACTATTTACACCCCTGGGTCGATGCCACTGCTGGTGGACGTATCGTCCCCGAGGGTATCACCAGCCCAGTAGTAAACACTTCGGTGTTGACATGCATATCAATTATATGGTCATTTTTATAAATATCCTGTTCACTAAAGTATGAATTTTTCGAAATACTAAGGATTTTCTTTTTCCGTGCATAGATTACCTTAACTGTATTTGGCACCAATTTTTTTTGGTGCCAAATACGGCTAAGGTAATTTGGGTCCTCAATGCTCCTCAACGTTTTACTTGTTTGGCTTTATGATCTGAGCGTCACTGATGAGTCTTATGTAGACGAAACGCGCGTCTTGCGTATTAAATTATAAGCATGGTACCTTTGATAACTATTTAAACACATACATGAGACAAAATTAATGGTTAAACTTAGTAATGATCGCAGAGAAGAAAATCGTGTACATGTTGAATTAAATGTCCTCTTTTTTCAGTCATACAAGCTTTGATTACTACAGTTCAGTTGCCTCAAGAAATGTCAGACGTCGACTACCTAATGGTGTTTACAACTATTTAGATACACAGGGAAGATGTTCTTGAAAAATCTCAATAACTAAGCTATATCAGTGAAGTTTGTCATCTCAAAATAGAATAATCTACATATTGTTTGTTCATTTATCAACGGAGTTCTTTGATTTTTTACAACAAAAAAAGAATTATATGATTTAAAGCTCACCCGAAACATCAGAATACAGTACACTATTTGCATCAAAGTATAGAAATTTTGTCTTTCCATCCACGGGATCACACCAATGATTATGTAACATACTCTTAATTCTTCATAATCATTGGTACAAGCATTATTATATATTAAAAAGAAAAATGTGTCCCCAGTACACGGATGGCCCATCCGCACTATCATTTTCAGTGGACCGTGAAAATGGGGGAAAATATATAATTTGGCATAAGAATTAGAATGATCACATCATAGGGAACATGTGTACTAAGTCCAAGTTGTTTGGACTTCAACTTCATCAAAAACTACCTCGACCAAAAACTTTAACCTGAAGCGGGAGAGACTTACAAACGGACGAACGGACGGACGGACGAACGGACGAACAGACCAGAAAACATAATGCCCATAAAAGAGGGACGAAAGATACCAAAGGGACAGTCAAACTCATAAATCGAAAATAAACTGACAACGTCATGGCTAAAAATGAAAAAGACAAACAGACAAACAATAGTACACATGACACAACATAGAAAACTAAAGAATTAGCAACACGAACCCCACCAAAACCTAGGGATGGTCTCATGTGCTCCGGAAGGGTAAGCAGATCCTGCTTTCCACGTGGCACTCGTCGTGTTGCTCATGTTAAAACAAATCCGGTAAATAGTCTTTTTTGGAAAGTCACATTCATGAAAAGGAAGGGGATTGTATTTACGACGTAAGGAACATATCCGATATCATTACATAACGGTCAATAGGGTCAAGCAACATTTTCGAAATGATAAGTTCATGTAAGGAAGCTGGCTTGTCATGTTTTGGATTTTTTGTCAGATTTTCGGAATCCTCTGGTTTTATCCATTTGAATGCCTTGAAAAAATTTGCCCGGTGACCCCCATTTTTCTTTTTGTAAATCTTTTACATGTATAATGATAACCCATCTGTAAAAGTCTTATAAAATTTTAATTACTTTTTAACAGTTTTTGAGAACTTCAACCTGTCAATGATAAAGCTATGAAAAGTCAAGAGAGAATATTTTCCCGCCAAAATTTCAATGGCTTATATCTCGAAAACAAGCACGGTGACCTATATATATTTTTTGCTCTTTGGATTCCTTTATTAATTCCCTATCAATATAAACTAGTGTGTTGAAAAGTTAATTACTTTGAAACTGAGAAGCGAACTCAAATACACCTTGCTTGTTATTACATAAAATAATCATGGAAATTATACTCCAGACGTATGTCGTGTTAAATGTCACCCTGTTTTAAGAAAAGAGTCATTTCTTTATACCGAGAAATCTGTCTTTCTTCGTACATATGCTAACATTCGTCTGAAATTTCCCACAATGCAACTCGTTGATATAAGACAATATCGCTCGTTGATATAAGAATTTTTTTTATCGAATCTCTTCTTCCATAGACTGACAATATTGACTGCTGTACCCAAATTTTTGACATTTTAACGAAATTATATGCAACTGTTATAAAACTGATAGGCTTAGCTAGCTATAGAACCAGGTTCAATCCACCATTGCCAACATAATGCCATCGTTTGATGTGTTGCGCTGTTCATTTTTGCATTTGATTAAGAACTTTCCGTTATGAATTTTCGTTGAAATTCGTTATTTTTGTTATTTTACCTTTGACACACTTTATACGCCACTGTCTTATTGTTCCGCCTGAAGAAAATTACTAGACAAAGCTCTTTTACAGCTTGAAAATATACCTACATGCAATAGTGAGAAAACAAATTATAAACAATTTTCCTTTAATCCAAATGACCTTATAACTTGTGAGCGAACTTATCTGTCTTTATTTGGTATCATATTATCAAATACGACCTTATCATAAATTTGTTAGACGTATGTGTATATTTAAATGTACAATGCGGTCATTTCTGTTCCTCGTAGCTCTATGTTGCAAATTAAGGTAAGATTATTGAGTTTTACATATGATAATACAATACTCTAGTGATCGGTTGTCAGCTTTACCTCTGAGAACGGTTGGTCATCATCCAAATATATGAAGAAGATAATGCGATTTGATTTTCAATAAGACTATTTTCCACCGAAGAACTAAGATCAATAATGTCAACAACTACAGCCACCTTACGGCCTTCAACGATTCAACACATATTTTGTAATCACTTACGGTATAATGTACCAAATTACCTTTTTTCCAAGCTAAAATAACAAAGTCAAAGAAAACCATAATAAAAGAGATTATATGCATAGACATATGGTTTCTTAATTAAGAAAATATAGACAGTTTAGTTAATGACATATTTGCTAGGAAATAATTTTAATCCAAAAGACACAACAAATTGAAAAAAACACAATTAAAACTGGAACCAAAGTATTACAAATGAGGACATTAGATAATGGAAATGAGATTCTAGTAGGACCAGTAAGAGGTATAAAGATTGAACTAATAGTAAAGTGATTAGAAAGGAACACAGTGAAACGGAATTAATCCTGACTTAATTTTCTAAACCACGTATTCATCAATCTTAAAGGTTATGAACATCCTAGTGATTAATATTTTGTATTTAAGAAAAATTGAATTTTTCAAAACTGAAAATATTTGTTTTTATAAAAGGTTGCTTATTTCTCTCTGAATATGATAGTTTTATTGCATTAATATATTCCCAGAGTCAGTGTTTCCATCTCTTGCCCAAATGACTGTCATTGGAATGGTAAATGTGATACCAATAGTGGTAAATGCCAGTGTTTTGAGGGATTTTTTGGTAACGATTGTGCTGTTGATTGTGGATGTACAGGTCACGGAACATGTAAATCTGGTTCGTTTAAAATCATATTTGTTATGTGATATAACATAAATTAATTAACTTAGTAACATTGATTCAACATTAAGGAATTTATTCGACTGTAATACAATTGTGAAGTATAGCTAGCTATAATTAAAAACAACTGATTAAGAAAAAATAAATCCGGGTTACGACTAAAAACCTAGAAAAACACACCAACTATAAGAGAAAATTAAAGGAACAACAGGAACACCGAAGTGTAACAAAAACAAACGGCAACATTCACGGAAACGAGCTATTTGATAACACGTGCCACATTCATATAAAACCATGTTAAAAGCACTATTGTCTACGTTCGGAAATGCATGTACCATTTCAGAAATATGACAGTTTTCAATTCGTTTGATTTGTTGGAGTTTTTGATTTTGTCAAAGTGGTTTCGCGTTTTAAATTTTCTTGAAGACACAGAAGTGCGATTCTTTTTTTACTTTACTTTATGCATTCTTTTGTTTTGGATAACTTATCATGTATAATTTATAGTGGAATTCAATTGCGTTCATTATTTTTAAGTATGAATCACATCAATTTACTCAAGTTGGATTAACTAAAGTATTTTACTTTTTTTTATTAAGACAACACCTGCCTCTGTCAAGATGGTTGGAAATGGTATGCAGCGCAGCACAAATGCATCTGGGATTGCCAGTGTCCAAATGGTCAGTTGTTTAAATTACTAAACACAATAGTGTGTTAATGATTGTCATCTACATCACATCTACATCACACGTTTGAGGAATCGACCAATGTTTCAATCAAAAAGTCAGATACATCGAATTCTATGCCCATATAGTCTGTATTACCAAATACTTTGTGTCATAAAAATACCACAACTATTTCAGGTGTGAAAACCATGGACTTTTGAGAATTGATCAAAAATAAAGACAAACCACTCCAATAGAATTATCTACTGTGCTTGAAGGTACCTTAAGGTAACAGATGTTCAGATCTGAAAATAAGTCTTTGATATGACCCCGTATCAAAAAATGGTTACGAATCATACATTCTGGTATTTATTTTCTGACACTAATGTATATAAGCGGTACAAATTTTGATGTACTTGATTGCCTTTTTTATCTCATCTGGCCCAAAGGTTCAAGTGACCTTTTCTCATCAATTGGCGTCCGTCGTCGTTCGTCGTCGTCATCGACCGCCGTAAATTTCCATAGTGTTCTGCAAATTAAGATCTACAAGTAATTCAAATGATCAAAATTGTCAGTTAACCCCTTAACGAGTTATTGCCCTTTATAGTCAATTTTTAACATTTTTTTGTAAATTTGTCGTGATCTTTACAAAAATCTTCTCCTCTGAAACTGAGACAAATTTAACCAAACTTGGCCACAATCATCATTAAGGTATCTAGGTTTTAAAATGTTTCCGATGACCCTGACCGCTAACCAAGACGGCTGACATGACTTAAAATAGTACATAGGGGTAAAATACAATTTTATGCCTTATATCTCTAAAACCAAATCATTTAGAGCAAATCTGACACTGGTTTAAATTGTTATCAGGTCAATATCTATCTGTCCTGACATTTTCAGACAACTTGGACAACCCGTTGTTTGGTTGCTGCTCTGTATTGTAAATTAAGAAAAAAAATGCAGTTTGTGGTTATTATCTTCAATATATAATTTATAGATAGAAAAAAACTGTAAATAGCAATAAGATACAGCAAAGCAAGATATACAAATTAGTCAACACGATAAAAATGATATATTGACGCCTTACTATAATTTGCCCTTTATAGTAAATTAACAGTTTCGTTAATTTTTACAAAATATTTTCGAATGAAACTATTGGGCCACGGTCATTATAGATAGAGATAATTGTAAGCAGCAAGAATGTTCAGTAAAGTAAGATCTACAAACACATCACCATCACAAAAACACTATTGTGTCATGAATCCATATGTGTCCTTTTTTGATATGCACATAGACCAAGGTGAGCGATACACCTCTAGTTACAAATACATGTATGATACCATACTAATCAATTTGAATGTTTATCATATCTTTGAATGAATTTTTAACTATGACATGTCCTTTATCACTTCAAAGGGATACATTGCATAGGTCCTGGTATATGTGGCTGTTCTACAAACTGTCATCAAGGTACTTGTTGGAATGGTCAGTGTGAATGTTTTGAAGGCTACAGTGGAAATGACTGTTCTCATTATAACCCAAACATGTATGTTGCTTTGTTTTATAAAATTCGTTAACACACCTCGACTTTGCGAAGGAATGAAAATGTTATTTTTATTTTTCTGTCTGATGTTGACTGTTTATCCCCGAGGAAATCATCAGATAAGTATTCAGCGCATACTTCGTCACTTGCACGGTTCATGTCATACCGTAATCTTATTTTCAGTTGATAAATTCAGGAATCAAGAAAGAAAAGTTTGATGAAACTTTACTTACAAGGATTCCAAAACGCTTCGTTACATTATTTCTGTTTCAAGGAAATTTTAGGATCCTCCAAATAACTAGCCGGATAAATGCAAACAAAAATTAAAAAAAAATATTCAAAAACTTGAAGGCTGAAATGTTTTTGACTGATATGATGTACTGATAATTAGAACAGGTAATATAATTGGCTCGCTTAACTTTGGACGCATCTATAATTCTTAAGTTTTTTCTTATATTTTTTATTTTAAAATTTGGAAACAATCAAATGTCATTTAAAATTATGATAATTATTTTTGTGTCATCTAGATCTACACTTATCGAAAATATACTAAAAAAGCGATATCGATAAATAACAATATAGGAGAAATAAAAAGGAATTGAAGTTATTTATTGTTGACTCTATAAGCATATTGTATTTACTCACAAATCAAAGACTCAAACAAAACCATAGCAAAACAATAATCCGAATAACAACGAAAGCACACACAACAAACTTCAAACAGTTTATAAAAGTCTAAAGGCTGAGCACCATCCAAAACAAAAACTTGATAAATATTGAAAATGAATTATAGAAAAAACAGAACAGAAAATCAAGAGATGGAACTAACAGTCGCCCTAAACAATGAATGACCAGTCAAAGCAACTGTTAGTCGCCATTCATGAGTCTACCGAAACCACAAACCTAAGCAATTTTTATAATCTTTATCATATATATCTCACTGAAAGAGAAAAACAAATAATAATATATTTGTCGCCTTTCCCGTTATTACTTTTTTTTAATTTTGTGTAATTTTATTTCTATAACTGTTTTATGACAATAGTTCAATGTTTATACAGCATGGCAAATAAGGATGTGTCTGTGGGTATGAACGTTGGAGGTCTATCTTATTATTCATCTGAGCTGAAATTTGTTGATATTGCTAAACTTTCTCAGTCCTGGATTACACAGAGAACCAGTGGACCCAACGCAAATAAATGGGATACAAATGAACAAAACTTGGTCAGTTGGAGAAATGACGGATACCCTGCTTCTCTACCAGGTATTTCCTTTCTTTTATTTATTTTCCATTAATTTTTTAACAAGAATGTCGACCTCTATCAACTAAATGAACGAATATTTAAAGTTTTTTTGTTTATAAATTGCAACGTTTTCTCCAATACCGTAAGATTTCTTTCCACTGATGTCACGCTTATCGTTATTTTTTGCAATCGAGATTTTAAAAAATGACCAATACTACATGTATAAACGTTCATCATATAGAACCGAAATATTTATCGGTGCACTGCTTTAGGAAAGGAAATGCATTAGCTATTTTAAAAGATTATTGAAAAAATGAATAAATCAAAGGACCCTTAATGTAAAAGCGATTAAGGATGTATAAAAAAAAAAGATTAAAGAAAGGAATTAGTATTTGGTTGGGATGGATAATAGTTAACACCTTTCAAATAACATTTATAAACGTCGCCATAATATGTTTAAATCTACTAAAACATTTTAGTTAAATAACATCTCGGTCTCTCTGATGCAAAGCACTTCAACGTTTGTTTAGAGATTTGAATTTTCAAATAATTTGGGTTCCTGTATCACCAAAGAAACATTGTAAAGGCGCATCTGGCGCAGTTAAATTGATTGCTTAAAAACGTCTATATACAAAACAGTAAATAAAATATGCTAGTAAGAGATGAGGAAAGTTTTCAAGTTAAAAAGTATTATTAAAAAAATACTAAATAAAAAGCAACGGTGAACTTCAACATTTTTAGCTGAATAGCTTTTAGAATCATAAATTCGGAAATTTAAGCGGGCTTATTTATATTCTGTTGTGTTTTTCTAAATAGAAAAAATGCGGTCAATCCACCGTGTCTTTTCTATACGTTTCAAGAAACAATATTCTTCTGTTTATAATATATTTATTGATTTCAGATAATATGAGGTTAGGGAAACTGATGTTAAGAAGTACCATTGGCCTCTATGCTCCAAAAGGGAATTACACTCTGCTGTACGACGGAGAGGGCGACATATCTTTTAGATTTGCCCATGAACACATCATGTATAATGGCAAAGGTACCATGTTCACATAAGTTGTCCAATAGTTTGTTCTTGTGTTGTGCTGTTGCATCATTGTCTTATGAAATATGGAGGGTTCGTTTTTGACTTTCCAAAGTCAAGAGCTTGTAGTTCTGTTGGTTTTTTTTCATGTCTGTCATATTTTATGAATTTTTTTTGCAATGAATTAAGTCGTTGGTTTTTAAAATTGAATTGTTTCATATTTTTCATTTTGGGACCATTTATAGCTGACTATATGGTACTTATTTTTTCTCATTGCCGAAAATAATTGCGTTACTTTGGTGGATAGTTTTCTCATTGGCAATCATTCCATACCTCCTTTCTTTAATATACACTTATAAACAGATATGGTAGCATAATAAATCGTTCTTGCTTGGCTCCAAAGATAAAAACTGATTAAAGTATTTTTCAGTGTTTTCTTTTTTGTTTTGTTTTATCATACACTAGTTTATATTCATATTAGACGTTAAGGGATCCGCACCACTATTTTTTTTAAATGTCAAGACCCAGCAAAACATAATCAGCTGAAATGAATTAACTTTGGAACAATGAAAAAGACTTAAAACATTATGAAATGGGAAATTCATGTTATAAAAGGGCTGATTGGTCAAACGCAATAATAAAGATGACAGAAAATGATGATTTGAATTAAAAGATTTCAATCCAATGGATAAATAATCTTTTTTTTTTATGTTGATAAAAACAAGTAACAATCACCTGCATTTAATTAGGATTCTATCCATTGGAATTGATTGTGGATTATCTTTTTATAAGTATCAGCGATTGAAAAACAGTCGGAACATTTTTTGCAATACTCAAGTTGCTGAATATTATCAAACAATAGAAAAATTAATAGTATTAAATAATGAACCACAAAAATAAGACTAAACAAAAAAATGCAGTACAGGAATTCATCTGGGTCAGTCTAAATTTAATTTTGAGATCAAGAAATAAGATAATTTCAACTTTGGTTCACTTTTAGGTAGAATGGTTATAAATATAAACGAAGGAAAAGCTGGCATCGAACTTATTCTCAGCAAAACAAATCCAGGCAACCCTGTTCGGAATGTTCGTTTTATTATGCCAGGATTTGAAGATCGATACGAGAAATTCCCATTTTATCCACCGTTTTTGGAAACTATCAAACGATATTCTGAACTACGTTATATGGACTTTTTACACACTAATGGACATACGGTAGGAATTTTTGGTAGCGGATTTTAATGTCATGGGAAACACAGTTCAAATTTTGTTATAGATGAATTCCAATTAACGTCATTAGAGATGCAGGTCAATATTGACAAACTAATTCAAACAAAATAAGCTAGTTATACTGACCGCTAGAATAGTTGTATGAACAATTCTTATTTGTTAAAACCTTAAGACCTTAAATCTTTTGAAGGCAAAATGACGATAACTAATTAACTGTGATCATTTGCCTTGGTAAAACAAAAGAAAACTAAAGTGATTTATAAAACAAGAAATTTTATTTAAAAATTGGAAGGTCTTCTTTTATTTTCATATTTTTGTGCTAAAAAAGCTGGATTAAATATTTGCTTCTATTGTTATGAGTTCTAAAATAATGAGATTGTGTCATTGCATCTAACCAATTAATATGATACATGTACAAATCTAGCCGGAACCTACAACATGGGACGAGAGACGCAAACAGGAACACCATACACACACGGGATCAGAAGGAGCAGCCATTGAACACATGATAGATTTAAGCAATCGGATTGGTGCAAATCCGTGGTTTAATATGCCTCATGCTGCAGATGACAACTTCGTCACACAGTTTGCTAAGTTAGTTGAGAAGACCCTTCGGAATGATTTAAAGGTAAATAGGAAATGAAGAGTAATACTTATTTCTAAAACTTAAGTTAAGACGGAGAGTGCAGTTGATTCAAACCAAGATTTCACTTCAGAGGTATGATAAAACGACGAAACAGTGTCTGATAATGACTGAATGTGTTATTGTTTTTCAAAAAATACATGTAAGCTTGAAGACTATTTATCGGGTTTGTAATATGTTGCGTAACACGACGGGTGCCACAAGTGGAGCAGGATCTGCTAACCCTTCCAGAGATCACCCCCAGTTTTTTTTGTGGGGTTCATGTTGCCCAGTCTTAAGTTTTCTGTATGGTTTTATGTGAACTATTATTTGTCTGTTTGTCTTTTTCATTTTTAGCCATGGCGTTGTCAGTTTATTTTCGATTTATGAGTTTGATTGTTCCTCTGGTAGCTTTTGCTCCTCTTCTATTGCCAGTCTTAAAATGTGTGTCCATTTTTCAGATCTGTATCTTATTTCATATTGAGAAATAGACGTCCAAATCTATGTTTTTTTTTTTCTCTCTCGAATCTTTTTCCTGCTCAAGTTTGATGATATGCACTGTTCTATGAGTTGGCGTAATAATTATCTATACGTCTTCTTGGAAATGTTTTTGTTGTCAAAAACTTCAATGCAACTATCAAATTCGAATAAAATCGAAAAACATTAGTTATGGATATTTTAAATTAACTATGTGTTGAACTATGCACATGGTTTGATTTGACAGGGACCATGGAACCTGAAAAATGAAGCGTGACAGGAAGCGGGAGCAACAAACGACAACGTTTGAATTACAGCCTAATGACTTGAGACAGGCACTTGAAAGATGTGACCGGGTTTGAATAGATTGAAGGCGAACCAACCCTCCCAAAACTGGAACAGTGGTGTAGCATTACAAAATAAGAAAAATCTATTAAACAGTGTGGACGTGGCAGGGTATATATCCCTGCAACAAAAACACTATCTAGAGTACTCATAGTTCGTATATACGGTGCAGGAAATCCTACCCTTCCGGAGCACCTGATTTCACTCCCGGTTTTTAGTGGAGTTCGTGTTGTTTCTTATTTATTATTTATACTGTTGATGTAAATGTTATTGTTATTGTCTTACTGACAGCTAGTTCAAAACCAATAACAACTAATCAAAAAGTCATGCTTCTAAGACCAAAATGTCAATCAGTACACATCCTACATGTACTGAATTTAGTGAAAAGACGTCATTAATAGTCACTGGAGATCAACTCTGTTATTTCGATGGTTTGTTTTTTTGCTCGGTCTTTAGCTTTCTATGTGTTTTGTGTTCAACTTTTTTTTGTCTACTGTGGATTCATTATTATTCGTTGGATACCAGTTTTCGTGGGTTTCGTGGGAACAGGTTAACCATGAATTCAAATGTTCAAAGAATGACAAATTTTCTAAAGGCTTTGTATGCAGAGATCGGCAAATCCACGAAATCAAATATCCACGAAAACTGATACCCATGAAAATAAACGAATCCACAGTATTTTTCTTTTTTTTACATGGATTTTAAACATATGACTTTGAATGATCCTTTTGTATCTATCGTCACTCTTGTGTATCATGTTAACATTAAGTTTATGCATTTTATTTTAGATTTACATTGAATATTCAAACGAGGTATGGAATGGAATATTTCGACAAACTCATTATACCCAGGAACAAGGCGTGAAGCTTAAACTAGATCCACAAAGCTGGAAAGCAGGAATGAAATACTATAATAAGAGATCTTCCGAAATCATGCAAATTTGGAAAACGGTCTGTTAAACTAGATTTAAAAAAAATAACTAAATGACAAATAATTAAAATGATGCGAGTTAGATGGTCAAAGTAATTTTTCAAAATAAAGTCTTTTATGTGATATTATTTATTTAGATAAAATAATATACTTGTATTGAAGCTACAAAAATTCATAATTCGCACAGAACACATTGAAAAAAGTGATTAATTTTCATTATAATACAAGGAAATAAAACAGACGTATTGGACATCTCCCCCTCCCAGTATGGACCTAAATGTATAAAAGTTATATATATTGAAATTGTTAAAAAGTAGCATCGCATACATCACTTCTTTGGAAGTACAATATAAATGGAGTATATGGATTATTTTTTAAATTACATTTTGTTTAGAATTGAAACAACAAAGGGTTACATAATCCGTACAGGACCAGTAAAGTTATAGTTCATTTATTTGATAAACAAATCAGGAGACGAAAAGGTATAAAATATGAAAACCACACGGTATCAATTGCATGCTTCTGAAGCGATTTTCTGGATTTGCCTTCACCAACTCTCAAAGCCAAATATTTTAAAGCCAAGGACGAATAAGGACCTAAACAGTTGAAGACCTATAATATAAAAAAAAGAACCTTAAAAATAGCCAAATGCATCTGAGGTCAGCTTTGCCTGAGGGAGTTAAAACCTTATTTTCTTACATTTTTAAGATTTATCAACGGACTATTTTAGAAAGGTTTGTTATTAATCGTGTCAGTACCGAAATACTGACTACTGAATTGATGATATCCTCGGGCACTGATAGTCCGTAGGTATCGGTCTAGTCCTTTTAAAAATGAAGTAAAAAAACACGATATAAATGGCATGCGTCCAAAGCGCTGTTCTGGGTCTACCTTCATAAGGAAGGCTCAAAGCCGAATTTAAGAAGGAAAGGATGTATAAGAACCTAAACAGTTAAAGAGCTATATAACTTAAAAGACATTAAAAAAAGCCAAATTCATCTAAGGTATAAAACTACTAAGGCTTAGGGCTCTTACTAAACTATACATGGGACCTAAATAAAGCACTTCTATGGATAGGTGTGAAGACCACTTTAAACTGAAATAAACTAAATTGTCTCTATATAGAAAAAAATAGATGATGTATCATTACACATAAGACAACTATCCACTAGTGTTCAGATAAAGTGAATATAAGCAATTATATGCTATCTTAAACAATGATAAACCAATACGGTATAGTTGCCAATTGAAGGTCCGACATGAAAAATGTCAAACAATTCAAACGAAACTAACAGACTAATTTATAACAAAATAAACTAAGAATAACGAATATGACAAACTTGAACTACTTGCTCGTGGACATGCACTTAAAGGTATATAGATATTTACCCGTTTTTAAAGAGCCGATCCTTGGTACCATATATTTTTTCATGAATAAGCCCATCTTTAATTTTCAGGCGATACTTCATATTTTGACAAATAAATATTATACAGTAAAAGTCGTATAATGAAGAAAAAAATCAACTGGAACTAAATAACTACACTTTCCAGTATAATTCGGATACCTAGATGCAGTATCGATGCTCGACGCTAGAACTTTCAGTAACATTTTTAATCGATTTTAATTTTAAATCTATTTATAAATCATGTGACCAAATGCATGAAAAAATACTGTGGATGGTGGAGATATAAAACTTAAAATATGATTTAATTGTTTCAGGTTTTCGGATCACAACCTGACAAAATTGTACCAGTGTGGGCATGGCAGACAGGTTATCAAGACTACACAAGACAAGCCATTGAAGATTTGGGAAATAGAACGCCAAACTTTAAAGCAATAGCCATTACCGGTTATTTCGATTGCAACAACCTCGCAGGCAAGCATGTGAGTGTAATGCATATATAATAGTTTTATTCATACACACAAATGACACAAAAAATGAATATGTTGTTTTTGCTAGTAATTTTTTGTTGTTGATGAACATATAATTAATTAAAATTGATGATTTGATTTTTTTTTTTTGTCTTTTATAGGCAGCAGAGATGTTAAACATGTCGAATATTCAAATGGAGACATATTGCAATAATCAAATGTCTCAATCAGAGTCGTCATTTCAATATTTTATGGACCTCGCCAAGGTAATTATTCAATAAGGAATATTAAAGAGTGTTTGAAGTGTGTTCCTGATAGAATATATTGTGTTTTTTAAGTAGGTGTAAATGTACAGTCTGTTTCGGAAAATTGAATAGGACTGTCGGAAAAGGATGTAATTTCCGATACAGACAGACTTTTATAGGTAAAAAAGTAATTAAAACATTAACAAAATGACAATTTTGTTTGTTTAATTAAGAATTGAATGCTTCTTTTTGTAATTTTATTGGGGTGTAAAAGCGTTGACCGAAGTACATTTTGTATGAAGCGCGGCAGCGCTTCATACTAAAAATGTGCGCACAGTGAACGCTTTTACAACCCTATGAAATTACAAAAAGAAGCATTCAATACTTATAATTACATTTTCTAGCTAGGATAATGGAAACACGGTTTTGAACACGGTTTTTATTTAATTTACCTGTGCACTTTATTGTCTGACCTAGTGTTATCATGAATGATAAGTTTTATTGTGTAATGCAATTGATTAAAGAATAACACGTGATGTTGTCATTTAGCTAACCAGAATAACGTATTATAATGAAACATACATCTAATGTAATTATCATGTCTTAATCCGAAAGTATTTCATAAAAATACAGGAATATTACATTTTGAAACGCAGAACTACACAAAAATACACAAACATTATTTAAAGAAATGATGACCTTTGTTTGATGTGTACGATGTAAGAAGAGGTAGACTGTTAACATCAATTTGAAATAAAACTTAATGTTTCCCTTAATAAGAAACATGGACTTAAACTTCTGATGTACGAAGGCGGACCATCAATTATGGAAGGCAGTGCCATTGGTCACGGAATTAGCCACGACGACGTCACAAATAAAGCAATCGCTTTTAATAGAGATCAACACATCAAGTCTGTAGTAGATAATCTTCTTGAAGCTTGGTATAAAATTGTGGTACATGATCCACAAAATTCATCACCAGGTAATAATCAATAATTTTTTAGTATAATGTAGATTCCAGGTGCTGACGTTGTTTATCATCTTAATTATGCTAATGTTCTTTTATTTGTTTACGTAAATTATTAACCTTTACTGTTCAGCCCATGTTTGGTTTAAATATTAATTTTGCGTGGCTCGGATATTATACATCCCGCCATTGTGTTATTGTGAAATAGTCATTTTTGTATTCTTGTCCTTCATTTTTATACCCCACGCAACGAAGTTGCGAAGGGTATAACGTGTTTGACCCGTCCGTCCGTCTGTCCGTCCGTCAGTCCGTCCGTCAGTACTGTTTATTGTCATCGCAACTCATCTCAAACCACACAACAGAATTTATCGAAACCTTTTTAGATAATTAGTACATAATATGTAGATGTGCATATCAACAGGAAATTACGATTCAATATCTTTTCTAGGAGTTACTTCCCTTTGAACTTATTTGCTTTAATGTACTAATGAAACAGTTTGTCATCGCAACTACTCTGAAACAACACAACAGAATTTCACGAAACATTTTCAGATAATAAGGACATTCTATGTTAGTGTGCATATCGACAGGAATTTAAAATTTAATTTTTTTTCCAGAAGGTACGCCTCTTTGAACTTATTTGCTGTAATGTACAACTGCAACAGTTCGTCATCGCAACTCCTCTGAAACCAAGACTATTTCATTTCTCCAATGACAATGTGGGGACGTGGGGTATGTGAGCGTTCTCACTGAGGTTCTTTAATTGCTTATGTGCCTCGTCAATTTGTCGTCTTGTTTTTCATTGTTTACATATTTGTTTGTTTTTTAAATGACTAAGATTATATTACACTAGTTTGATTGCTGTACTCCTGTTTTTAAAAAATCAACTTATTTTGTTTGTTTGTTTTCTTCACACATTATTGTCAATATACTTAGTAATGGAATTTTATGCGATTTTCATACAAGTGATAGGTTTAGCTAGCTATGAAACCAGCAGGTTTAATTTACCATTTTCTACATAGGGAAAGACCCGTACAAAGTCAGGAATATGACAGATATGTTTGATTCGTTTGATTTGTTTGAACTCATGATTTTCCTATTTGGTGGGGGACTTTCCATTGGAGTTTGGAGTTATTGTTATTTTGCTTTTTATGCAGCATTGACATTTTGGTTTTAGGGCATTGGAGTTGAACATCCTTTTATTTACAATTCTCTTATTAAGATGCTTATGGTTGAATATTGTATTTATATTCCCCTGTAAAAGGTTTCGATAACTGGGTGCTTACATTTGCAGATCTTTGTTATTAATTGTCTTGCCGATGTTCTTATATTCATTTTATATTTTTCACTGATAAAAAGTGCAAAGAATTACTTTAAATACTATACGATATAAGTTTATTTACAAATTTAACGATCAAATAAGAAATAACATAAATTGTTGTTATGTATTATTCAAAGGTGGATTGTTCAATTATTTTTCCTCCACTGGTACTCCATCAAAATATGGCAGCTGGGGAATGCTTGAATACACCGGACAAGATCCTGGGACAGTACCTAAGTATGTAGCGACTCAGAGTTTCATTACGCGACATTATAGTCATAATCCTGTAGATATACCATGCAGTTTTCTCCAGCAGTCGACCCTTGGCTATGGCTGTTTCTTACAGAAACGTGGAGCTTTTCATTGGCGTTGTGCTGTAACAGACGATGATGGCGTTACTTGGTCGGTAAATATATACTTTCTATTATTCATAAATAGACACTCGCATTGATTTTAATTGTGTAGTGATGAAAATATAGTCAATATAATATAAAAAATTGAAAACAATACGTTTAATTATTTCATGCGTTCAAAGCGCTTTTCTAGATTATCCTTCACCAGGCACGCTCAAAGACAAATATTTAAAAGCCGGAGATGTAAAAGTACTTGTCATGAAAATAATGGAGTGCCAAAAAGGGACAGTATAAAAGATAAAAGGAAATCAAATATAAACAGGATTATAATACAGTTATAAATGAAGAATGAAAAAATAAAACCTTTTTAAAAAGAAAAAGTGTAGAAAAAAAAATATATTAAAACAAAATCTTATCAAGTACTTTCTCCGTTTATACATTATTACAGTCGGCTTTCGTAAATGAAAAAAAACCTATAGATCAAATAATCAAAACGTGTGTCAATCTTTTTCCTACTTATCGTTGAAATAATTTTCCTCAATTTTTTTCTTCTATTTTAAAACTTATTCGCAATGTCTCTTAAGTGGTTTGGCTCCTTTAATTTGTATTAATAGAGATTGACATACATGAAAAGAGATATTGTGTAATAACAGAAATACATTTTGTACGAAATGAATTGTGAAATATCCATAGAATTCAAACATGGTATAGAATAGTATTTGTTTTACTTTTAGTACTACCCAGACGTTGGCAACACTGGAGATACTCTTGTACTAGATGGATTTAACCCTACTACACATACAGTATATGTCAGATCGGTAAACAAGATAGGGGTTAACAACTATCATAGCATAGACACAAGAACAGCAAATACATGGAAAACGTAAGTATTTTGATGTTTATGTTTCCAGTTCTTTTTGCTTTAAAGTGCTTCTGTTATTTGGTTTTCTAGTTTATTACGAGTTAATTACGTATAACTAAAAAACAAGATAATGTCGTATGATTGCCAATGGTACAACTCTCCGCTAGGACCTAAATGAATGTTAACAAATATAAGTAACCGTATGGTCTTCAACAAGGAGCAAACCCAATACCGGACAGCAAGCATTGTTAATATCAAAGTCTGATCTGACAGTACATCAAATAAAATTCAAGTTGAATAAAGACGGAGAAACGCTCGGAGCTAAAAAATAAATAAAAATAAAAATAAGGCAAACAGAACATTACAATTATAGCGAAATTCAGGCGATACACTGTACTCTTATTTGTCTTATAACTGTAAATTAGGTCAATTGATAACTATTTACACCCCTGGGTCGATGCCACTGCTGGTGGACGTATCGTCCCCGAGGGTATCACCAGCCCAGTAGTAAACACTTCGGTGTTGACATGCATATCAATTATATGGTCATTTTTATAAATATCCTGTTCACTAAAGTATGAATTTTTCGAAATACTAAGGATTTTCTTTTTCCGTGCATAGATTACCTTAACTGTATTTGGCACCAATTTTTTTTGGTGCCAAATACGGCTAAGGTAATTTGGGTCCTCAATGCTCCTCAACGTTTTACTTGTTTGGCTTTATGATCTGAGCGTCACTGATGAGTCTTATGTAGACAAAACGCGCGTCTTGCGTATTAAATTATAAGCATGGTACCTTTGATAACTATTTAAACACATACATGAAACAAAATTAATGGTTAAACTTAGTAATGATCGCAGAGAAGAAAATCGTGTACATGTTGAATTAAATGTCCTCTTTTTTCAGTCATACAAGCTTTGATTACTACAGTTCAGTTGCCTCAAGAAATGTCAGACGTCGACTACCTAATGGTGTTTACAACTATTTAGATACACAGGGAAGATGTTCTTGAAAAATCTCAATAACTAAGCTATATCAGTGAAGTTTGTCATCTCAAAATAGAATAATCTACATATTGTTTGTTCATTTATCAACGGAGTTCTTTGATTTTTTACAACAAAAAAAGAATTATATGATTTAAAGCTCACCCGAAACATCAGAATACAGTACACTATTTGCATCAAAGTATAGAAATTTTGTCTTTCCATCCACGGGATCACACCAATGATTATGTAACATACTCTTAATTCTTCATAATCATTGGTACAAGCATTATTATATATTAAAAAGAAGAATGTGTCCCCAGTACACGGATGCCCCATCCGCACTATCATTTTCAGTGGACCGTGAAAATGGGGGAAAATATATAATTTGGCATAAGAATTAGAATGATCACATCATAGGGAACATGTGTACTAAGTCCAAGTTGTTTGGACTTCAACTTCATCAAAAACTACCTCGACCAAAAACTTTAACCTGAAGCGGGAGAGACTTACAAACGGACGAACGGACGGACGGACGAACGGACGAACAGACCAGAAAACATAATGCCCATAAAAGAGGGACGAGAGATACCAAAGGGACAGTCAAACTCATAAATCGAAAATAAACTGACAACGTCATGGCTAAAAATGAAAAAGACAAACAGACAAACAATAGTACACATGACACAACATAGAAAACTAAAGAATTAGCAACACGAACCCCACCAAAACCTAGGGATGGTCTCATGTGCTCCGGAAGGGTAAGCAGATCCTGCTTTCCACGTGGCACTCGTCGTGTTGCTCATGTTAAAACAAATCCGGTAAATAGTCTTTTTTGGAAAGTCACATTCATGAAAAGGAAGGGGATTGTATTTACGACGTAAGGAACATATCCGATATCATTACATAACGGTCAATAGGGTCAAGCAACATTTTCGAAATGATAAGTTCATGTAAGGAAGCTGGCTTGTCATGTTTTGGATTTTTTGTCAGATTTTCGGAATCCTCTGGTTTTATCCATTTGAATGCCTTGAAAAAATTTGCCCGGTGACCCCCATTTTTCTTTTTGTAAATCTTTTACATGTATAATGATAACCCATCTGTAAAAGTCTTATAAAATTTTAATTACTTTTTAACAGTTTTTGAGAACTTCAACCTGTCCATGATAAAGCTATGAAAAGTCAAGAGAGAATATTTTCCCGCCAAAATTTCAATGGCTTATATCTCGAAAACAAGCACGGTGACCTATATATATTTTTTGCTCTTTGGATTCCTTTATTAATTCCCTATCAATATAAACTAGTGTTTTGAAAAGTTAATTACTTTGAAACTGAGAAGCGAACTCAAATACACCTAGCTTGTTATTACATAAAATAATCATGGAAATTATACTCCAGACGTATGTCGTGTTAAATGTCACCCTGTTTTAAGAAAAGAGTCATTTCTTTATACCGAGAAATCTGTCTTTCTTCGTACATATGCTAACATTCGTCTGAAATTTCCCACAATGCAACTCGTTGATATAAGACAATATCGCTCGTTGATATAAGAATTTTTTTTATCGAATCTCTTCTTCCATAGACTGACAATATTGACTGCTGTACCCAAATTTTTGACATTTTAACGAAATTATATGCAACTGTTATAAAACTGATAGGCTTAGCTAGCTATAGAACCAGGTTCAATCCACCATTGCCAACATAATGCCATCGTTTGATGTGTTGCGCTGTTCATTTTTGCATTTGATTAAGAACTTTCCGTTATGAATTTTCGTTGAAATTCGTTATTTTTGTTATTTTACCTTTGACACACTTTATACGCCACTGTCTTATTGTTCCGCCTGAAGAAAATTACTAGACAAAGCTCTTTTACAGCTTGAAAATATACCTACATGCAATAGTGAGAAAACAAATTATAAACAATTTTCCTTTAATCCAAATGACCTTATAACTTGTGAGCGAACTTGTCTGTCTTTATTTGGTATCATATTATCAAATACGACCTTATCATAAATTTGTTAGACGTATGTGTATATTTAAATGTACAATGCGGTCATTTCTGTTCCTCGTAGCTCTATGTTGCAAATTAAGGTAAGATTATTGAGTTTTACATATGATAATACAATACTGTAGTGATCGGTTGTCAGCTTTACCTCTGAGAACGGTTGGTCATCATCCAAATATATGAAGAAGATAATGCGATTTGATTTTCAATAAGACTACTTTCCACCGAAGAACTAAGATCAATAATGTCAACAACTACAGCCACCTTACGGCCTTCAACGATTCAACACATATTTTGTAATCACTTACGGTATAATGTACCAAATTACCTTTTTTCCAAGCTAAAATAACAAAGTCAAAGAAAACCATAATAAAAGAGATTATATGCATAGACATATGGTTTCTTAATTAAGAAAATATAGACAGTTTAGTTAATGACATATTTGCTAGGAAATAATTTTAATCCAAAAGACACAACAAATTGAAAAAAACACAATTAAAACTGGAACCAAAGTATTACAAATGAGGACATTAGATAATGGAAATGAGATTCTAGTAGGACCAGTAAGAGGTATAAAGATTGAACTAATAGTAAAGTGATTAGAAAGGAACACAGTGAAACGGAATTAATCCTGACTTAATTTTCTAAACCACGTATTCATCAATCTTAAAGGTTATGAACATCCTAGTGATTAATATTTTGTATTTAAGAAAAATTGAATTTTTCAAAACTGAAAATATTTGTTTTTATAAAAGGTTGCTTATTTCTCGGTGAATATGATAGTTTTATTGCATTAATATATTCCCAGAGTCAGTGTTTCCATCTCTTGCCCAAATGACTGTCATTGGAATGGTAAATGTGATACCAATAGTGGTAAATGCCAGTGTTTTGAGGGATTTTTTGGTAACGATTGTGCTGTTGCTTGTGGATGTACAGGTCACGGAACATGTAAATCTGGTTCGTTTAAAATCATATTTGTTATGTGATATAACATAAATTAATTAACTTAGTAACATTGATTCAACATTAAGGAATTTATTCGACTGTAATACAATTGTGAAGTATAGCTAGCTATAATTAAAAACAACTGATTAAGAAAAAATAAATCCGGGTTACGACTAAAAACCTAGAAAAACACACCAACTATAAGAGAAAATTAAAGGAACAACAGGAACACCGAAGTGTAACAAAAACAAACGGCAACATTCACGGAAACGAGCTATTTGATAACACGTGCCACATTCATATAAAACCATGTTAAAAGCACTATTGTCTACGTTAGGAAATGCATGTACCATTTCAGAAATATGACAGTTTTCAATTCGTTTGATTTGTTGGAGTTTTTGATTTTGTCAAAGTGGTTTCGCGTTTTAAATTTTCTTGAAGACACAGAAGTGCGATTCTTTTTTTACTTTACTTTATGCATTCTTTTGTTTTGGATAACTTATCATGTATAATTTATAGTGGAATTCAATTGCGTTCATTATTTTTAAGTATGAATCACATCAATTTACTCAAGTTGGATTAACTAAAGTATTTTACTTTTTTTTATTAAGACAACACCTGCCTCTGTCAAGATGGTTGGAAATGGTATGCAGCGCAGCACAAATGCATCTGGGATTGCCAGTGTCCAAATGGTCAGTTGTTTAAATTACTAAACACAATAGTGTGTTAATGATTGTCATCTACATCACATCTACATCACACGTTTGAGGAATCGACCAATGTTTCAATCAAAAAGTCAGATACATCGAATTCTATGCCCATATAGTCTGTATTACCAAATACTTTGTGTCATAAAAATACCACAACTATTTCAAGTGTGAAAACCATGGACTTTTGAGAATTGATCAAACATAAAGACAAACCACTCCAATAGAATTATCTACTGTGCTTGAAGGTACCTTAAGGTAACAGATGTTCAGATCTGAAAATAAGTCTTTGATATGACCCCGTATCAAAAAATGGTTACGAATCATACATTCTGGTATTTATTTTCTGCACTAATGTATATAAGCGGTACAAATTTTGATGTACTTGATTGCCTTTTTTTATCTCACCTGGCCCAAAGGTTCAAGTGACCTTTTCTCATCAATTGGCGTCCGTCGTCGTTCGTCGTCGTCATCGACCGCCGTAAATTTCCATAGTGTTCTGCAAATTAAGATCTACAAGTAATTCAAATGATCAAAATTGTCAGTTAACCCCTTAACGAGTTATTGCCCTTTATAGTCAATTTTTAACATTTTTTTGTAAATTGTTGTGATCTTTACAAAAATCTTCTCCTCTGAAACTGAGACAAATTTAACCAAACTTGGCCACAATCATCATTAAGGTATCTAGGTTTTAAAATGTTTCCGATGACCCTGACCGCTAACCAAGACGGCTGACATGACTTAAAATAGTACATAGGGGTAAAATACAATTTTATGCCTTATATCTCTAAAACCAAATCATTTAGAGCAAATCTGACACTGGTTTAAATTGTTATCAGGTCAATATCTATCTGTCCTGACATTTTCAGACAACTTGGACAACCCGTTGTTTGGTTGCTGCTCTGTATTGTAAATTAGAAAAAAAATGCAGTTTGTGGTTATTATCTTCAATATATAATTTATAGATAGAAAAAAAACTGTAAATAGCAATAATATACAGCAAAGCAAGATATACAAATTAGTCAACACGATAAAAATGGTATATTGACGCCTTAAGGAGTAATTCCCCTTTATAGTAAATTAACAGTTTCGTTAATTTTTACAAAATATTTTCGAATGAAACTATTGGGCCACGATCATTATAGATAGAGATAATGGTAAGCAGCAAGAATGTTCAGTAAAGTAAGATCTACAAACACATCACCATCACAAAAACACTATTGTGTCATGAATCCATATGTGTCCTTTATTTGATATGCACATAGACCAAGGTGAGCGATACATGCTCTTTAGAGCCTCTAGTTACAAATACATGTATGATACCATACTAATCAATTTGAATGTTTATCATATCTTTGAGTAAATTTTTAACTATGACATGTCCTTTATCACTTCAAAGGGATACATTGCATAGGTCCTGGTATATGTGGCTGTTCTACAAACTGTCATCAAGGTACTTGTTGGAATGGTCAGTGTGAATGTTTTGAAGGCTACAGTGGAAATGACTGTTCTCATTATAACCCAAACATGTATGTTGCTTTGTTTTATAAAGTTCGTTAACACACCTCGACTTTGCGAAGAAATGAAAATGTTATTTTTATTTTTCTGGCTGATGTTGACTGTTTATCCCTGAGGAAATCATCAGATAAGTATTGAGCGCATACTTCGTCACTTGCACGGTTCATATCATACCGTAATCTTATTTTCAGTTGATAAATTCAGGAATCAAGAAAGAAAAGTTTGATGAAACTTTGCTTACAAGGATTCCAAAACGCTTCGTTACATTATTTCTGTTTCAAGGAAATTTTAGGATCCTCCAAATAACTAGCCGGATAAATGCAAACAAAAATTTAAAAAAATATTCAAAAAAACTTGAAGGCTGAAATGTTTTTGACTGATATGATGTAATGATAATTAGAACAGGTAATATAATTGGCTCGCTTAACTTTGGACGCATCTATAATTCTTAAGGTTTTTTTATATTTTTTATTTTAAAATTTGGAAACAATCAAATGTCATTTAAAATTATGATAATTATTTTTGTGTCATCTAGATCTACACTTATCGAAAATATACTAAAAAAGCGATATCGATAAATAACAATATAGGAGAAATAAAAAGGAATTGAAGTTATTTATTGTTGACTCTATAAGCATAGTGTATTTACTCACAAATCAAAGACTCAAACAAAACCATAGCAAAACAATAACCCGAATAACAACGAAAGCACACACAACAAACTTCAAACAGTTTATAAAAGTCTAAAGGCTGAGCACCATCCAAAACAAAAACTTGATAAATATTGAAAATGAATTATAGAAAAAACAGAACAGAAAATCAAGAGATGGAACTAACAGTCGCCCTAAACAATGAATGACCAGTCAAAGCAACTGTTAGTCGCCATTCATGAGTCTACCGAAACCACAAACCTAAGCAATTTTTATAATCTTTATCATATATATCTCACTGAAAGAGAAAAACAAATAATAATATATTTGTCGCCTTTCCCGTTATTACTTTTTTTTAATTTTGTGTAATTTTATTTCTATAACTGTTTTATGATAATAGTTCAATGTTTATACAGCATGGCAAATAAGGATGTGTCTGTGGGTATGAACGTTGGAGGTCTATCTTATTATTCATCTGAGCTGAAATTTGTTGATATTGCTAAACTTTCTCAGTCCTGGATTACACAGAGAACCAGTGGACCCAACGCAAATAAATGGGATACAAATGAACAAAACTTGGTCAGTTGGAGAAATGACGGATACCCTGCTTCTCTACCAGGTATTTCCTTTCTTTTATTTATTTTCCATTAATTTTTTAACAAGAATGTCGACCTCTATCAACTAAATGAACGAATATTTAAAGTTTTTTGCTTATAAATTGCAACGTTTTCTCCAATACCGTAAGATTTCTTTCCACTGATGTCACGCTTATCGTTATTTTTTGCAATCGAGATTTTAAAAAATGACTAATACTACATGTATAAACGTTCATCATATAGAACCGAAATATTTATCGGTGCACTGCTTTAGGAAAGGAAATGCATTAGCTATTTTAAAAGATTATTTAAAAAATGAATAAATCAAAGGACCCTTAATGTAAAAGCGATTAAGGATGTATAAAAAAAAAGATTAAAGAAAGGAATTAGTATTTGGTTGGGATGGATAATAGTTAACACCTTTCAAATAACATTTATAAACGTCGCCATAATATGTTTAAATCTACTAAAACATTTTAGTTAAATAACATCTCGGTCTCTCTGATGCAAAGCACTTCAACGTTTGTTTAGAGATTTGAATTTTCAAATAATTTGGGTTCCTGTATCACCAAAGAAACATTGTAAAGGCGCATCTGGCGCAGTTAAATTGATTGCTTAAAAACGTCTATATACAAAACAGTAAATAAAATATGCTAGTAAGAGATGAGGAAAGTTTGCAAGTTAAAAAGTATTATTAAAAAATACTAAATAGAAAGCAACGGTGATCTTCAACATTTTTAGCTGAATAGCTTTTAGAATCATAAATTCGGAAATTTAAGCGGGCTTATTTATATTCTGTTGTGTTTTTTTAAATAGAAAAAAAATGCGGTCAATCCACCGTGTCTTTTCTATACGTTTCAAGAAACAATATTCTTCTGTTTATAATATATTTATTGATTTCCGATAATATGAGGTTAGGGAAACTGATGTTAAGAAGTACCATTGGCCTCTATGCTCCAAAAGGGAATTACACTCTGCTGTACGACGGAGAGGGCGACATATCTTTTAGATTTGCCCATGAACACATCATGTATAATGGCAAAGGTACCATGTTCACATAAGTTGTCCAATAGTTTGTTCTTGTGTTGTGCTGTTGCATCATTGTCTTATGAAATATGGAGGGTTCGTTTTTGACTTTCCAAAGTCAAGAGCTTGTAGTTCTGTTGGTTTTTTTTTCATGTCTGTCATATTTGATGAATTTTTTTTGCAATGAATTAAGTCGTTAGTTTTTAAAATTGAATTGTTTCATATTTTTCATGTTGGGACCATTTATAGCTGACTATATGGTACTTATTTTTTCTCATTGCCGAAAATAATTGCGTTACTTTGGTGGATAGTTTTCTCATTGGCAATCATTCCATACCTCCTTTCTTTAATATACACTTATAAACAGATATGGTAGCATAATAAATCGTTCTTGCTTGGCTCCAAAGATAAAAACTGATTAAAGTATTTTTCAGTGTTTTCTTTTTTGTTTTGTTTTATCATACACTAGTTGATATTCATATTAGACGTTAAGGGATCCGCACCACTATTTTTTTTAAATGTCAAGACCCAGCAAAACATAATCAGCTGAAATGAATTAACTTTGGAACAATGAAAAAGACTTAAAACATTATGAAATGGGAAATTCATGTTATGAAAGGGCTGATTGGTCAAACGCAATAATAAAGATGACAGAAAATGATGATTTGAATTAAAAGATTTCAATCCAATGGATACATAATCTTTTTTTTATGTTGATAAAAACAAGTAACAATCACCTGCATTTAATTAGGATTCTATCCATTGGAATTGATTGTGGATTATCTTGTTATAAGTATCAGCGATTGAAAAACAGTCGGAACATTTTTTGCAATACTCAAGTTGCTGAATATTATCAAACAATAGAAAAATTAATAGTATTAAATAATGAACCACAAAAATAAGACTAAACAAAAAAATGCAGTACAGGAATTCATCTGGGTCAGTCTAAATTTAATTTTGAGATCAAGAAATAAGATAATTTCAACTTTGGTTCACTTTTAGGTAGAATGGTTATAAATATAAACGAAGGAAAAGCTGGCATCGAACTTATTCTCAGCAAAACAAATCCAGGCAACCCTGTTCGGAATGTTCGTTTTATTATGCCAGGATTTGAAGATCGATACGAGAAATTCCCATTTTATCCACCGTTTTTGGAAACTATCAAACGATATTCTGAACTACGTTATATGGACTTTTTACACACTAATGGACATACGGTAGGAATTTTTGGTAGCGGATTTTAATTCATGGGAAACACAGTTCAAATTTTGTTATAGATAAATTCCAATTAACGTCATTAGAGATGCAGGTCAATATTGACAAACTAATTCAAACAAAATAAGCTAGTTATACTGACCGCTAGAATAGTTGATGAACAATTCTTATTTGTTAAAACCTTAAGACCTAAAATCTTTTGAAGGCAAAATGACGATAACTAATTAACTGTGATCATTTGCCTTGGTAAAACAAAAGAAAACTAAAGCGATTTATAAAACAAGAAATTTTATTTAAAAATTGGAAGGTCTTCTTTTATTTTCATATTTTTGTGCTAAAAAAGCTGGATTAAATATTTACTTCTATTGTTATGAGTTATAAAATAATGAGATTGTGTCATTGCATCTAACCAATTAATATGATACATGTACAAATCTAGCCGGAACCTACAACATGGGACGAGAGACGCAAACAGGAACACCATACACACACGGGATCAGAAGGAGCAGCCATTGAACACATGATAGATTTAAGCAATCGGATTGGTGCAAATCCGTGGTTTAATATGCCTCATGCTGCAGATGACAACTTCGTCACACAGTTTGCTAAGTTAGTTGAGAAGACCCTTCGGAATGATTTAAAGGTAAATAGGAAATGAAGAGTAATACTTATTTCTAAAACTTAAGTTAAGACGGAGAGTGCAGTTGATTCAAACCAAGATTTCACTTCAGAGGTATGATAAAACGACGAAACAGTGTCTGATAATGACTGAATGTGTTATTGTTTTTCAAAAAATACATGTAAGCTTGAAGACTATTTATCGGGTTTGTAATATGTTGAGTAACATGAGTAACACGACGGATGCCACAAGTGGAGCAGGATCTGCTAACCCTTCCAGAGATCACCCCCAGTTTTTTTGTGGGGTTCATGTTGCCCAGTCTTAAGTTTTCTGTATGGTTTTATGTGAACTATTATTTGTCTGTTTGTCTTTTTCATTTTTAGCCATGGCGTTGTCGGTTTATTTTCGATTTATGAGTTTGATTGTTCCTCTGGTAGCTTTTGCTCCTCTTCTATTGCCAGTCTTAAAATGTGTGTCCATTTTTCAGATCTGTATCTAATTTCATATTGCGAAATAGACGTCCAAATCTATGTTTTTTTTCTCTCTCGAATCTTTTTCCTGCTCAAGTTTGATGATATGCACTGTTCTATGAGTTGACGTAATAATTATCTATACGTCTTCTTGGAAATGTTTTTGTTGTCAAAAACTTCAATGCAACTATCAAATTCGAATAAAATCGAAAAACATAAGTTATGGATATTTTAAATTAACTATGTGTTGAACTATGCACATGGTTTGATTTGACAGGGACCATGGAACCTGAAAAATGAAGCGTGACAGGAAGCGGGAGCAACAAACGACAACGTTTGAATTACAGCCTAATGACTTGAGACAGGCACTTGAAAGATGTGGCCGGGTTTGAATAGATTGACGGCGAACCAACCCTCCCAAAACTGGAACAGTGGTGTAGCATTACAAAATAAGAAAAATCTATTTAACACAGTGTGGACGTGGCAGGGTATATATCCCTGCAACAAAAACACTATCTAGAGTACTCATAGTTCGTATACGGTGCAGGAAATCCTACCCTTCCGGAGCACCTGATTTCACTCCCGGTTTTTAGTGAAGTTCGTGTTGTTTCTTATTTATTATTTATACTGTTGATGTATATGTTATTGTTATTGTCTTACTGACAGCTAGTTCAAAACCAATAACAACTAATCAAAAAGTCATGCTTCTAAGACCAAAATGTCAATCAGTACACATCCTACATGTACTGAATTTAGTGAAAAGACGTCATTAATAGTCACTTAAGATCAACTCTGTTATTTCGATGGTTTGTTTTTTTGCTCGGTCTTTAGCTTTCTATGTTGTGTTTTGCGTTCAATTTTTTTTTTTTGTCTACTGTGGATTCATTATTATTCGTTGGATACCAGTTTTCGTGGGTTTCGTGGGAACAGGTTAACCATGAATTCAAATGTTTAAAGAATGACAAATTTTCTAAAGGTTTTGTATGCAGAGATCGGCAAATCCACGAAATAAAATATCCACTGTATTTTCTTTTTTTTTACATGGATTTTAAACATATGACTTTGAATGATCCTTTTGTATCTATCGTCAATCTTGTGTATCATGTTAGCATTAAGTTTAGGCATTTTATTTTAGATTTACATTGAATATTCAAACGAGGTATGGAATGGAATATTTCGACAGACTCATTATACCCAGGAACAAGGCGCAAAGCTTAAACTAGATCCACAAAGCTGGAAAGCAGGAATGAAATACTATAATAAGAGAACTTCCGAAATCATGCAAATTTGGAAAACGGTCTGTTAAACTAGATTTTAAAAAATAATTAAATTACAAATAATTAAAATGATGCGAGTTAGATGGTCAAAGTAATTTTTATACGCCCGTCTTTTAGACGGGACGTATTATGGTATACCGTTGTCCGTCCGTCCGTCCGTCGTCCACACTTCGGACAATAACTCAAAAACACTTTCACCAATTTCCATGAAACTTAAGTGAATTGTTTATATCTATTGACGTAAGCTCCCTTTCGTTTCTTTTTTAATTTCAGATTTTAAGTTTTGGATTTATGGGACTTTATTCATAAAAAAGGGGGGATTTTCAACACTTCGGACAATAACTCAAAAAGGCTTTCACCAATGTCCATGAAACTTTGGTGAATTGTTTATATCTATTGATGTAAGCTCCCTTTCAATTTTTATAAATTTCAGATTTTAAGTTTTGTATTAATGGGGCTTTATTCATAAAAAAGGGGGATTTTTAACACTTCGGACAATAACTCAAAAAGGCTTTCACCAATGTCCATGAAACTTTGGTGAATTGTTTATATCTATTGATGTAAGCTCCCTTTCAATTTTTATAAATTTCAGATTTTAAGTTTTGGATTTATGGGGCTTTATTCATAAAAAAAGGAGGATTTTTAACACTTCGGACAATAACTCAAAAAGGCGTTCACCAATGTCCATGAAACTTTGGTGAATTGTTTATATCTATTGATGTAACAAATAATACTTAATAAAATCTGATGAAAACATAAAATTTGTAAAATCTTTAGTTCAATTTAAAACATTAAATTTCTTGTAAAAAATAGGTTCCATGAATGTCATACGTTTGTACTATTATTGAATGGTTGCAAGGATGAAAGCACATTAGCAGTCCCTGAGATACTAACTGTTCCCTGAGGCATATATCATTTTATGATAACATTTTTACTATCTAAGCTATGGATAAAAATCAAATACTGTTTTTGCATATAGGATGTTTTACTCTTGTTAAAATTGGTTGCAATTGAAATCACAAATGATACCTTAGCATTAAATCTTTTTTATAGAGTTCGGTTTCGGTGGAAGGGTTGAGCGCAATAAAAAATGTTATAAAATATAACTAGTCTACAATAGCACATAATAAGTGAACAAGTGACAACATGAAAATCCTAACATGTGACTAAATATTCCTTAAATTTAAAGGATGTCATTTTATGAAAAAAATAAGGAAATCAAGTCTCCTAAACATTTATCAATATGATCATCTTGTGAATATTCTAAACAATAAAAAGGTAATAATCATTATCCACCATATTAAGCACCATTTGGACAACTTTTGCATGCATCTTTGTATAATTTAGTATGGATTCCTTACTGTGTTCAACAGAATCTAACTATGAGCAATATACCCCAAGAAAATTACCTTCTTTCAAACTACTATAAAATTTGGAAATCAGCCATAGAATTACTAAAACCCATAATCATATATCACTTTCCTTATATTGCATTGAAGACTTCTATGTTATATGCCAATGTTAATGATATTTGTTTTTATGCTAAATATTGAAAAGCTGAACTAGGTTTAATCATCAGTGTCTTCTTCACTGTAATCACTGTCCTCATCATCAGAAAAATCCTCATTTTCATTCTCAGAAGAGGCCTCCTCATCATCAATGAAATCTTTATCTTCATCATCAATGAAATCCTTACTTTCATCACCTACTTCCTCATTTAGATCATAACTTTCAGTAGAGTCACTTTCACCATCTTCACTTTCCCTGTTATCTTCTTGCTGCTCCTCATTGTCATTGTAGTCTTTTTTGCCATTTTTATACGCCCGTCGTCAATGTCAATGAAATCCTTACTTTCATCACCTACTTCCTCATTTAGATCATAACTTTCAGTAGAGTCACTTTCACCATCTTCACTTTCCCTGTTATCTTCTTGCTGCTCCTCATTGTCATTGTAGTCTTTTTTGCCATTTTTATACGCCCGTCGTCTTTCAAACAACGGGCGTATCATGCGCTAAAACGCAGCCCTTTATTCAAAATGAAGTCTTTTATGTGATATTATTTATTCAGATAAAATAATATACTTGTATTGAAGCTACAAAAATTCATAATTCGCACAGAACACATTGAAAAAAGTGATTAATTTTCATTATAATACAAGGAAATAAAACAGACGTATTGGACATCTCCCCCTCCCAGTATGGACCTAGATATATAAAAGTTATATATATTGAAATTGTTAAAAAGTAGCATCGCATACATCAATTCTTTTGAGAGTACAATATAAATGGAATATATGGATTATTTTTTAAATTTCATTTTGTTTAGAATTGAAACAACAAAGGGTTACATAATCCGTACAGGACCAGTAAAGTTATAGTCCATTTATTTGATAAACAAATCAGGAGACGAAAAGCATAAAATATGAAAACAACACGGTATCAATTGCACGCTTCTGAAGCGATTTTCTGTATTTGCCTTCACCAGAAACTCTCAAAGCCAAATATTTTATAGTCAAGGACGAATAAGGACCTAATCAGTTGAAGACCTATACTACTAGTATAAAAAAAAAAGAACCTTAAAAATAGTCAAATGCATCTGAGGTCAGTTTTGCCTTAGGGAGTTAAAACCTTTTTTTCTTTTATTTTTAAGATTTATCAACGGACTATTTTAGACAGGTTTGTTATTAATCGTATCAGTACCGAAATACTGACTACTGAATTGATGATATCCTCGGGCACTGATAGTTCGTAGGTATCGATTTAGTGCTTTTTAAAAATGAAGTAAAACAACTCGATATAAATGGCATGCGTCCAAAGCGCTGTTCTGTGTCTACCTTCACAATGAAGGCTCAAAGCCGAATTTTAAGAAGGAAAGGATGTATAAGAACCTAAACAGTTAAAGAGCTATATAACTTAAAAGACATAAAAAAAAAAAGCCAAATCCATCTAAGGTATAAACTACTAAGGCTTAGGGCTCTTAATAAACTATACATGGGACCTAAATAAAGCTCTTCTATGGATAGGTGTGAAGACCACTTCAAACTGAAATAAACTAAATTGTCTCTATATAGAAAAAAATAGATGATGTATCATTACAAATGAGACAACTATCCACTAGTGATCAGATTAAGTGAATATAAGCAATTATATGCTATCTTAAACAATGAAAAACCAATACGGTATAGTTGCCAATTGAAGGTCCGACATGAAAAATGTCAAACAATTCAAACGAAACTAACAGACTAATTTATAACAAAATAAACTAAGAATAACGAATGTGACAAACTTGAACTACATGCTCGTGGACATGCACTTAAAGGAATATAGATATTTACCCGTTTTTAAAGAGCCGATCCTTGGTACCATATATTTTTTCATGAATAAGCCCATCTTTAATTTTCAGGCGATACATATGAACATCATATTTTGACAAATAAATATTATACAGTAAAAGTCGTATAATGAAGAAAAAAATCTACTGGAACTTAATAACTACACTTTCCAGTATATTTCGGATACCTAGATGCAGTATTGATGGTCGACGCTAGAACTTTCAGTAACATTTTTAATTAATTTTAATTTTAAATCTATCTATAAATCATGTGACCAAATCATGCAAATCTAAGAAAAAATACTGTGGATGATGGAGATATAAAACTTAAAACATGATTTAATTGTTTCAGGTTTTCGGATCACAACCTGATAAAATTGTACCAGTGTGGGCATGGCAGACAGGTAACCAAGACTACACAAGACAAGCCATTGAAGATTTGGGAAATAGAACGCGAAACTTTAAAGCAATAGCCATTACCGGTTATTTCGATTGCAATAATCTCGCAGGCAAGCATGTAAGTGTAATGTATATATAATAGTTTTATTCACGCATGCAAATGACACAAAAAAATGAAAATATGTTCTTTGCTAGTATGTTTTTGTTGTTGATGAACTTATAATTGAATAATGAACTTATAATTGAATAATGAACTTATAATTGAATAATGAACTTATAATTGAATAATGAACTTATAATTGAATAATTAAAATTGATAATTTGAACTTTTTGTCTTTTTATAGGCAGCAGAGATGTTAAACATGTCGAATATTCAAATGGAATCATATTGCAATAATCAAATGTCGCAATCAGAGTCGTCATTTCAATATTTTATGGACCTCGCCAAGGTAAATATTCAATAAGGAAGATTTAAGAGTGTTTAGTAATACTGTCTTTGAAGTGTGTTCCTGGTAGAAGGCTTCACATTGGTGTTTTTTAATAGGTATAAAACAGCTACTATGTACAGTCTGTTTCGGAAAATTGAATAGGACTGTCGAAAAAAGGATGTAATTTCCGATACAGACAGACTTTTATAAGTAAAAAAAAGTGACAAAAACATTAATAAAATGACAAATGTTTTGGTTAAACATTTCTTAATCCGAAAATATTTTATAAAAATACATGAATATTACATTTTGAAACGAAGAACAACACAAAAGAACACAAATATTATTTAAAGAAATGATTGCCTTTGTTTGATGTGTACAATGTAAGAAGAGGTAGACGGTTAATATCAATTTGAAATAAAACTTTATGTTTCCCTTTATTAGAAACATGGACTTAAACTTTTGATGTACGAAGGCGGACCATCAATTATGGAAGGCAGTGCTATTGCCCAAGGAGTAAGTCACGACGACGTCACAAATAAAGCAATCACTTTTAATAGAGATCAACACATAAAGTCTGTAGTAGATAAACTTCTTGAAGCTTGGTATAAGATTGTGATAAATGATCCACAAAATTCATCTCCAGGTAATAACCTATAATTTTTTTCCTTTATATAGATAATAGGTACTGACGTTGTTTATCATCTTAATTATGTGTAAAAATGTTCTTTTACTTGTCTTCGTAAATTATAAATCTTTACAGATCGGCCCATTTTCGGGTATAAATATTAATTTTGCGGGGCTCGGATATTATACATTCCGCCATTGTGTTATTGTGAAAAAGTTTCTTTTGTATTCTTGTCTTTCATTTTTGCTTATGTGCATTGTCAATTTGCCATCTTGTTTTTCTTTGTTTACATATTTGTTTGTTTTTAAATGACTAAAATTATATAACACAAGTTTGATTGCTGTACTCCTATTTTTAACATATCAACTTATTATGTATGTTTGTTTTCTTCACACATTATTGTCAATATATTTAGTAATGGAATTTTATGCGATTTTCATACAAGTGAGAGGTTTAGCTAGCTATGAAACCAGCAGGTTTATTTTACCATTTTTTACATAGGGAAAGGTCCGTACAAAGTCAGGAATATAACAGATGTGTTTCATTTGTTTGATTTGATTGAGCTTACGATTTTGCTATTTTGTGGGAGACTTTCCGTTTTGGATTTTCCTTGGAGTTCGCAGTTTTTGATATTTTGCTTTTTATGCAGCATTGACATTTTGGTTTTAGGGCATTGGTGTTTGAACATCCGTTTATTAACTTTTCTCTTATTCAGATGCTTATGGTTGAATATTGTATTTATAGTCACTGTAAAAGGTTTCGATAACTGGGTGCTTACATTTGCAGATATTTAGTTTTGCCGATATTCTCATATTCATTTTATATTTTTCACTGATAAAAAGTGCAAAAAATTATTCTAAATACTATACGATATAAGTGTATTTACAAATTCAACGATCAAATAAGAAATAACATAATTTCTTGTTATGTATTATTAATAGGTGGATTGTTCAATTATTTTTCCTCCACTGGTACTCCATCAAAATATGGCAGCTGGGGAATGCTTGAATACACCGGACAAGATCCTGGGACAGTACCTAAGTATGTAGCGACTCAGAGTTTCATTACGCGACATTATAGTCATAATCCTGTAGATATAGCATGCAGTTTTCTTCAGCGGTCTAACCTTGGCTATGGCTGTTTCTTACAGAAACGTGGAGCTCTTCATTGGTTTTGTGCTGTAACGGACGATGATGGCGTCACTTGGTCGGTAAGTATATATTTTTACTCGTTAATCAAAATCGAATATAGTAGCACTTGCGTTGATTTAAATTTTGTAGTGGCAAAAATATAATCTAGATATAAATAGTTAAAATAAATGTGATGACAAAATTGGGTCAGAATGAAAGATAAACAGAAATTTTATGACGATACAGTAGAAAAGAAAATCAGATTCTAGAGTAAGATATCCATCTCCTCATATTTATACTAAACCACTTTATGTGTGTTCTCGTAGGCCACACGGGGCACAAAGAAGCAGCTTGATGAAATGTTATTTGCAAGATTATATTTCTAGCTTTTACAGGGTCATACAGTATTAATAATGACTGAAAGTTAACACTTTACAAAAAAGAATAATGTAGAAAGAAAAACGAAAGAAGTGTGCTTTCATAGAAATAAAAATTAAAAACTGTAAACCAAAATTTTTTAAAGTGTCAGTCCTTGTAACTTGTTTTTTTCTATTCATTACTGAAAGTTGGGATATATCGTTTTCTTTTTTTTACCCAGTTTAAAAATGTTCTTAAATGACTACTATAGAAAAGTGTTTTGTTTTCTTTTAGTACTACCCAGACGTTGGCAACACTGGAGATACTCTTGTACTAGATGGATTTAACCCTACTACACATACAGTGTATATCAGATCAATAAACAAGCTAGGGGTTAACAACTATCATAGCATAGACACACGAACAGCAAATACATGGAAAACGTAAGTGCTGTAGCGTTTACTTCCATTTATAGTGTTGTATCTTGTTTCTGTTATTTGTTTTCTGTCGTTGCTTTTTACAAACAACTGCTTACCTTAATGATCTTGCAATAATCTATAAAGTTATAAAATTCCTATCATTCGTTTGAGTAATGATTTTTTGCCCAATGTTATCCTAGTATTGCCATGCAACCTGCTTCCATCTCTTATTATACAGACACATGACACTCTTTCTCCTCAAGAGAGCTTATTTTGCGAATGAATCAATTAAGTAAAAAAAATGAATGTCGAACACTCTAATTGAATTGTACCTACCAAATATATTAACTTCGGTGCATATCAGCTACAACATTTAACCATCGCAAGAGAACTTAAATTGACGATGGAGCTTTGAGAATTATGTGTTTCTTCTTCATAACTGCTGGTTCAGCTGAAACCAACATTAAAATAGTTATTTCTCGGTGTTGTTGCTTTAACACTTACGAGGTATGTCCAAGAAACGATGTAGTCGCAATATTTATTATTCATTAGCTAATATTTATAGAAAATTTTTGACTATGTTTATTGCCAGAGCATACATGTATAGGGAAATACATTAGTAAACAAATATCTAGTTAACAATTGCTACACCATTTTCACATGATATAAGTAAAAGTTAGTTCATCTAAGAAAAAAATCTACAATGACATTGATGACATTGATGACATGGGAACTGTATCTGATCCTTCCGGTGTTTTTACCTTTATACATCGATAAATGTTACGTATTGAGGAATCGAGGATGGAAATGTTTTAACGTCTATTTTCTCATGATGTTTACCGGACTAGCTCTTATCAATGTGTTTAGATCTTGTTCATTACGTATTACTATAAAAACAAGAAGATGTCACGTGATTGAAAATGAGATAACTCTTGAAAATGAGATAACTCTTGAAAATGAGATAACTCCACCAGAAACAAATTACGAAAAAAGGAACAATAGGTAACCGCACGGCCTTCAATAAGGAGCAAAATGATTTTTTACCATGGAACATTTATTTTTACTGAGAAATTCTTCATATACATAAAAGAAAGTATAAATCTATTGTAACATTAAGGAAGCTGGCTTGTCATGTTATGGATTTTTTTGTCAGATTTTCGGAATCCTCTGGTTTTATCCATTTGAATGCCTTGGAAAAATTTGCCCGGTGACCCCCATTTTTTTTTTGAAAATCTTTTACATGTATAATGATAAGCCATCTATAAAAGTCTTATAAAATTTTAATTACTTTTTAACAGTTTTTTAGAACTTCAACTTGTCAATGATAAAGCTATGAAAAGTCAAGAGAGAATATTTTCCCGCCAAAATTTCAATGGCTCATATCTCGAAAACAAGCACGGTGACCTATATATATTTTTTGCTCTTTGGATTCCTTTATTAATTCCCTATCAATATAAACTAGTGTTTTAAAAAGTTAATTACTTGGAAACTGAGAAGCGAACTCCCTTAAGTAATGAAAGCCAAAGAAAAAAAATATTAGATTACCTCATGTATATGTTTAAATATTTTTTTTACAGTCAGACAAGCTTTGATTACTACAGTTCACTCGCCTCAAGGAAAACCATACATCGACTACCTAACGGTGTTTACAACTATTTAGATACACAGGCCAGATGTTCTTGACAAATCTAAATAATCCAGCTATCTCGGGGAAGTTTGTCATTTTAAAATAAAAAAAATCTTCAAAATAGTGTGTTCAATTGTTCATGGAATTCTTTGATTATAAGATAGCTATTTAATTTCAAATATTTTGGTATTATTTTGAGCTCGCATGGACAATTGGCTATTTGCATCACTGTTTGTCTCTCTATCGTTTTTCTTCCTTTTGTTAACGTTTTAATCTACAGTTGTTACAATATGACTTTGAACTCTACTCCTATATTATTGTTTGCCACTCTTGACATGTTACATGTCACGGCTTACTTCACCTCACTTATATGGCTATATTTTGGCCACGAGCATCACTGAAGAGACATGTATTGTCGAAATGCGCATCTGGTGCAAGAAAATTGGTACCGTTAATTTTATTACTACCACTGGGTCGATGCCTCTGCTGATGGACTATAAGTCCCCGAGGGTATCACCAGCCAAGTAACCAGTACTTTGGTACTGGCATGGAAATACGGATTTTTTGTGTTATTAAAATTTGCTGTTACAAAATGATAGAAATTATTATAAATTAAGGAATGTATCTCCCTCATGCAAAGCTCTGATTCCTTTCACGGATTTGGCTATACTTTTTGGACCTTTTGGATGATAGCTCTTCATCTTTTATATAAGCTTTGGATTTAAAATTTTTGGCCGCGAGCATCACTGAAGAGACATGTATTGACGAAATGCGCATCTGGTGCAAGAAAATTGGTATCGTTAATTTAATTACTACCACTGGGTCGATGCCTCTGCTGGTGGATTATAAGTCCCCGAGGGTATCACCAGCCCAGTAGCCAGAACTTCGGTACTGGCATGAAAATACGAATTTTTTGTGTTATTAAAATTTGCTGTTACAAAATGATAGAAATTATTATAAATTAAGGAATGTATCTCCCTCATGCAAAGCTCTGATTCCTTTCACGGATTTGGCTATACTGTTTGGACCTTTTGGATTATAGCTCTTCATCTTTTATATAAGCTTTGGATTTCAAATATTTTGGCCACGAGCATCACTGAAGAGACATGTATTGTCGAAATGCGTATCTGGTGCAAGAAAATTGGTACCGTTAATTTTATTACTACCACTGGGTCGATGCCTCTGCTGATGGACTATAAGTCCCCGAGGGTATCACCAGCCAAGTAACCAGTACTTTGGTACTGGCATGAAAATACGGATTTTTTGTGTTATTAAAATTTGCTGTTACAAAATGATAGAAATTATTGTAAATTAAGGAATGTATCTCCCTCATGCAAAGCTCTGATTCCTTTCACGGATTTGGCTATACTTTTTGGACCTTTTGGATGATAGCTCTTCATCTTTTATATAAGCTTTGGATTAAAAATTTTTGGCCGCGAGCATCACTGAAGAGACATGTATTGACGAAATGCGCATCTGGTGCAAGAAAATTGGTATCGTTAATTTAATTACTACCACTGGGTCGATGCCTCTGCTGGTGGATTATAAGTCCCCGAGGGTATCACCAGCCCAGTAGCCAGAACTTCGGTACTGGCATGAAAATACGAATTTTTTGTGTTATTAAAATTTGCTGTTACAAAATGATAGAAATTATTATAAATTAAGGAATGTATCTCCCTCATGCAAAGCTCTGATTCCTTTCACGGATTTGGCTATACTTTTTGGACCTTTTGGATTATAGCTCTTCATCTTTTATATAAGCTTTGGATTTCAAATATTTTGGCCACGAGCATCACTGAAGAGACATGTATTGTCGAAATGCGCATCTGATGCAAGAAAATTGGTACTGTTAATTTTATTACTACCACTGGGTCGTTGCCTCTGCTGGTGGACTATAAGTCCCCGAGGGTATCACCAGCCCAGTAGCCAGTACTTCGGGAATGGCATGAAAATACGGATTTTTTTGTGTTATTGAAATTTGCTGTTACAAAATGATAGAAATTATTAAAATTAAGGAATGTATCTCCCTCATGCAAAGCTCTGATTCCTTTCACGGATTTGGCTATACTTTTTGGACCTTTTGGATTATAGCTCTTCATCTTTTATATAAGCTTTGGATTTCAAATATTTTGGCCACGAGCATCACTGAAGAGACATGTATTGTCGAAATGCGCATCTGGTGCAGGAAAATTGGTACCGTTAATTTTATTATCTTCTTCATTCTGGTCGGTATTTAAGGCCTGCTTGGGTTGACGTAATCACAATCTTTAAATCTGACTGGCAATTAGCCATGTGATAAACTTACCACCTGAAGGATCGAGTTTTGCTGTCTAAGTTTTCCTTCCTTCCTTTCCTTTCCGATTTTACTCCCATAGTTTTAATCTTCCTAAAACAACACTAGACAGTGATGCTATGTACGCATTAGTGGGGCTAATTTTATTAGTGAAAGGGTCTACGGAATGCCTTTCTTTGGCCTTGATGCTTCGAGATCCTCTACAATTATGCCTAGGATGCTAGATCCAATCAACCATGTTCTGTCGGAGGGAGGAATTGTAGAAGTTTTGTGTCACGGATGTGACCTACCGAACTAACTATTTACCGCGTTTGTAATAACATGATCAACACGACGGGTGCCACATGTGAAGTAGGATCTGCTTACCCTTACCCGGAGCACCTGCGATTACCCCTTATTTTTGGTGGGGTTTGTATTGCTAGTTCTTTAGTTTTCTATGTTTTTTCTTTTGTACTATTATTTATCTGTTTGTCATTTTCTTTTTTAGCTAGTGTGTTGTCAGTTTATTTTTGAGGAGTTTGACTATCCCACTGGTGTCTTTCGCCCCTCTAGAGGAATAGTGTATAGTGGACTTAAAATAGAAATTAAAGCACATTTTTGAGTTTTTGTTTTAAAACTACTTTTTTGTGTCTGTCGGTTTCGATTAGGTATTCAATTTATATATAGATTCTTCATCTGAAATTTAGTCAAACAAAATCAGATCTACTATTCGCGATAGAAAATTATTGTTCTACCATTGGCATGATTTAGTTGATCACCAAAATTTTCCCTGGATTTTGCACAATGCAGGTGTTGTTGCTACAATGTCACGTAACCATGGTTTTTATGACGTTGGTGGAAGAAATATAATTTTAGACAAAGTATTTGGTTATCCAGTAGTTACCTTTTAGTATGTGCCTGCATACTTTATATACTTTAAGTTGATGATTGTAGTTCTGCTTTCATGATTTCGCTCAAATAAAACGTTTATTTTTTTTAACTTAGAAAAGTCAAAACTAATGATTAAAGGTCAATGAATCCGAATGTTCAAAATATTCAATATTTTATTTCATATGTAAATCCTCCCATGTATGTCTGCATAGAGGGTGCTTCAACTTTTAATACTGCATGGTGCCCATTACTTTGGATACATTGAGCCTCTGTGAAAAGTAAGGATTTAAGATAAGACTAAAAATTCATTTCTTATGATTTTATATTTTCGGTGTTTGTCCCATTGACTTTTATCTCCCTTATGCAAATCTCCCTAATTTATACGCTTGACTCCCTTGAATGCATCATATAACAATATTTATAATATAGTCCTGACTATGTAACTCCCCTCACATAAACATTTGGCCGTTGTGTTTTAAGATGTTGTTTTCTTTAAACATTGAATTTGCTTCATACAACCTTATACATAATGATACACACTAGATAACATGTATTGCAATTACGATGATCCATTTAAGCAAAGCTTTCTTTTTCATACAGTAAAACCCTGCAAACTTTTTTCCTGAAACTATAATATGATGGAAAGGTCAAACAATACATGCACTATCGGATGTCAATTTCACATCTTTTGACTTTAATATGACTTTGCAGTGTAGTGTACAATATATGCAAGACAATAAAATATTTACTTTGTTTTCTTGAAACGGTTTTCCAAACGTTTGACCTTGGATGGTATTCAAGTACACATGTCGGTGTTAAGTAATCAGTAACATAATTATAATGTTGTTCAATTGTCCCATGTATATCTACAAGTTCCAAAATACGGAAATTGCAAGATTAGACTTAATTTTCATTCCTTTTGTATTATTGAAATCCATCATTGCTTTAAAAACACGACTTATCAAAAGTACTGTGTTCTTTCATAGTTCATTTTATTTTGATGTTTATATTCGTTTAACATGCATATTGAACAATTTAAATGTTTTAAAAGTTAGAAAGGATATAAGTTGTCTTCAATACCTGATGAGAGCATTTTCAAGTGTGTCATCTTGCCAAAAGAATTGTCATAAATGGTAAAGGAACCACCTCCGATCCAGTCAGTAAGACACAGACTGTATGGTTTAGGCTGGTTAAACAATACTTTAAGTGAACCCCTTGGATAATTCCAGTCTATAGTTCCTTCTAAACAAGAAGACGTTATGATAACGTTCTCTGTTTCATTCTTTGGTATGAACCTGCAATCAAACTACTAAATATAAGAAACAGTACTAAATTCAACTGATCCCAAATAGCAGCATTGAGTTTTTCTTTTCAATTGAAATGCAGACAATGAATGTCATTTTACATGGCGCTTCAAGTTTGGCCTATTTGGAGAGCAATAAAACACCATCAGAAACAGAAAATTTACTCTTTTGTCCAACACGTTATATAGTGCTTTAGAGTGTCAGTATTTAGAAAGAACAGTTCACATTAAATAAGAACTTTAATCATCGTGAATTTGTTTATGTAGATTAATTAAGTAATATTTAAACCGACCCTTAATTCTATATTTCAGTAGCCTAAATTTTTATTGGTGCGTAAAAATTAGCGAGGGCCGAAGCATAAGTGTTTTCTCAAAATCGAAAGGTCTGCGCACATTTGACTTATTTCTGTCGTCTTCCTCGTATCTATGAGGTTTCAAAGTTGCTATATGTCTTTTCATATTTGTCCTTCTGTATTGATCTAGTTTACAAATTTTGATTATGATCAACAAAATAGCAATTGAATATTGCAGAATTATCTTTGTTAAATTATAATAGAACGTTCAAGTGAAAACAACTGTATATTTTTAATACGGCGTAACGCTGATTGAACGTAATTTTTCATTTTGTTTTAAATATAACTCAAACTTAGTTATTTCAAACACAAAAACGATGTTGGTATCACTTTTCCAAACTGTGTCACCACTCTATTGACTAAAGATGTTCAATACAAATACATTTAATTTGTATATAAATATAAAAATAGTGTTTTATTTTCTTTAATAAGTTTACATAAAATTTATATTAGGTGTCTTACTGCCTTACCCTTTAGGATAAAAAGTACAAGGATCCATAAAAGCTATTGTCGTCTGTAAACAGGACAAAAACATTGCAAGACAGATTATAGTCGCCATGATTCCTTTTGGTGGTATAGAAGTTGTGTTCCGAAATTCTTATCAGATTCGTAACCAGTTCATTCCAGTTAATTCTGACGTTTGACATGATTAGTCCAATGTCAGATATCATTGTGCGGCTATTTAAATATTGTAATATATATCCATAAAACAAAAACACCATAACTATAAAGTTCAGAGAAAAACGAAAACAAAGACAAAATAGAATAGATAAGTAGATAAATAATACATAAAGTATTAAATAGTATTTTAAATATATCGTTGATTACCTGATATCTTTAATTTGTTTATTGCGTAAACCCCTGAGGGTTTACGCAGTATATATTGGACGATGTCCGTAGTCTTTCGGAACACCGGATGTTATTCGGAATACATTTGTTCTTTCTATTGCCACCTTTCATATACATGCGCAATCTCAGTGCGCAATAGCTTATCAATTGACCTGTTGAATAAGTATTAGCATCTTAAGTTGCTATAGAGATATGTTACATATGATACGAAATTAAGTTATTTTAATGATCATTTGAATACTTCCTTGCACGCAATTACTAGCTGCTAATATTTACCTTACATATATGGGTAGTTATTTTATATTAATAGTTAGAGTCAAGTGTTATAACCAGCAGTGTTAATTTATGAGATAAGATTTCATGTAAACAAGGCGATTTATATTCGGAAACGAGATTTGTCAAAACTAAAATCTTTAAAAGTAGTATTACTAGCATTTCATTTAAGATTCTGAGTCTAGGGAAGATGTCCGGGGAAGATGTACATGATGTACAAAGTAGGCTATTTAAATTTTTTTCATACTGAAAAAAAAAGTTAAAAAAATTAAAGGAAGTCTTTCTTGCATTTTATTAAAATTTTACATCTAGGATTGACCAAGGACGTATTATACGTCCTCGAATACATGTTAAAACGAGGTTTAAAAACAAAAATCGTTTATTGAAAATAACGTTAAAATTAATTATGAAAGTACATTTCCGTTTTTATTTTCATTAAAATTGTAAATTGAAATATAAAACAGTTATTTTCTTTGTTAAATATTGCAACATTATTTCCTAATTATTAAAACAAGGAGGTCATATATTAAAATGTGAATAAGTAGATATCAAATATGAAGGGAAAAAAACTAAAACTTAAATCAAAATCTAAAATATAGTATTTAAAAAAAAAAAGTACATTTGACTATGCAGATGTAAGAAATAATACTTTAAGCAATGAAAAAACGAACAATTTTAGCAGAATAACAGTGTCAGCGATAAGATATCAAATGTCTATGAAATAGACGCCGAGTGATGACAGATGCAGCCAGAGATAAGAAAAATTCATTTCTATTATATATATATAGTTATAATAGTCAGGGAATAGATCATCTAAATATATGTTCCTGTAGTAATTAGGCTCTTCAAAATGTTCGTCAAAATAAAAATAAATAATTATTATTTCTTGAAGACGATCAGATGATGATTTTTCGGTTTTAATATAATTATATTAAGTACGAAAATGTAAAATGTAAAGAGATTTTGAGCCATTTTACTGACCAGTAGGCTACACAGTGCCCCCCAAATGACCCAGTATAAACTATCCAGCAAGAGAAAAAAGGATAGGTCAATATAAGAAACTTAAAGGCAACTTCAGTTCAATTTAAATATTTAGATTATTCTAATAAATTTGTCAAATGTCAGAGGGAATATCTTTTTAAATGTGGTAGGAATACCAAAGAGACAGCTCTCCTTGAAGTGTTAGACACAGTGAAGTCAAAGTTAGCAACTATAGGTTATAATACAGCCTTCATAACAAAGGCTTAGATCACATTGGACAGCACCCTACTAAGGGCCCCAAATCACTGTTATAAAACAATTTAAACTGGAAAAAATCAAGTTTAACTTCAAACCAGAAACAACAAGTGAAACTGCGAGCTACTGCTCACTGATGATACCCCCGCCGCAAGTGGATAATATTAATAGTGTAAAAATATGCAAGTGTTCGGTAAACAGGAAGTTATCGAGTGATGACTCTGAAAACGCATCACACGGTATAGCTGACTTATATAAACCCTGAAACCAAATTTCAGAAATCCTTGTATTGTAGTTCCTGAGAAAATTGTGACGAAAACTTTCAACTTGGCTATCTTGGGTAAAATCATACAAGTGTTCGGTAAACAGGAAGTTGTCAAGTGATGAATCTCAAAACGTATCACACGGTATAGCTGACTTATATAAACCCTGAAACCAAATTTCAGAAATCCTTGTATTGTAGTTCCTGAGAAAAATGTGACGAAAATTTTCAACTTGGCTATCATGTGTAAAATCATACAAGTGTTCGGTAAACAGGAAGTTGGCGAGTGATGAATCTAAAAACGCATCACACAGTATAGCTGACTTATATCAAGCCTGAAACCAAATTTCAGAAATCCTTGTAGTGTAGTTCCTGAGAAAAATGTGACGAAAAATATTCATGGGACGGACGGACTGACTGACAGACTGACGGACTGACGGACTGATGGACTGACGGACTGACGGAAGGACAGACAGAGGTAAAACAGTATACCCCCCTTTTTTTCAAAGCGGGGGTATAAAAAGCAAATATTAACTGCACCATAAAAAGACAACCACTAAGCAACATGCTTCTGACTTGGGACATGCTTATGAATATTCCAAGAATTCATAAGACAGTAGTGTAACTTTACCATGTAAAAGACACACTTTAAAAGTTAATGAAAAAATCGTGTTCAGATATAAAAAAAAAAGAAAAGAAAACCTTACAACAGTTCATAAATGTGGCCTTTAAACAAACTAATATTTAGGTGATGGGTATTCAGTGGTAATTTCAGGTTTGATCAATGTAGCTTTTTTGTTTTTTCAATTTTGTTTGTTTATTTATAAGTACAAGGTGTAAGCTGTTTTGTCTAGGCTATACATAACTTTATTGATGAATTATTTTCGGTCACCAAGGTGAAGAGGATATAGTGCAATTCAAATTACATATATTTACAATTCAACTTGCAGGCCTTTTTCATGGCCTACAATTTGAAATATGAGAAAACATCAAAATAAAAAGGGACATTCGGAAAATATCTTCATAGCGAGTAAAAGTTTTTAAAACTTTTTTGTTTTTAACAAAAGAAGTTTGTCATATAAAACTTTTAAGAGCACAATGCACACAACTTAAAATTGACAATGCTTACATGTACTCCCTTAGCATCACAAAAACCTTACAGAGCAGGTGTAAGGATATAATAATGATCAATATCAAGCCATTGTTCAAATAACCATGACTATATATATAATTTCAATAAAAACACTATTTTACAGGTTCACGTATTGCATTTCTTAAACACAAACAGCGCCTTAGAATGTAACATCCAATGGGTGACTGAGAATGTGGTCTTTCGTGAGGGAGGAGAGAAAAAATCCTTGGACGCGGGCAATGATTCCTTTAGCAAGAATATTTCAATTCACATTGAACTTTACATCTTCTCTAGCCAAGGGTTACGATCCACTTCCCTCCTCTATCCTAACCCTTGGCTAGCGATGATGTGAACTTTATCGCACCGCGGATCTAATATTTAATGCCAAACAAGCATTTGGGTTTACGATTGCATTTCTTTTCTTAAAGAAAGCAACTTGTTATCAGTTTATCTGTTAATTGATAGTTTGTATTCCATACATTTTAAGCTGACCTGGTCCAAAGCGCCATGTAAGCTTTTCTCATCACTTGGCATCCGTCGTCGTCCGTCGTCTGTCGTCCGTTGTCGTCCGTCGTCGTTAGCCTTTACAAAAACCATGGTGGCCAACTTGGTTGGTTGGTGGGATGACCCGGCCAACCATGGCCACCTGGCTAAGAATAGAACACAGGTGTAAAATGTAGATTTAGGCTTTAAACTCTAAAACAAAAGCATTTAGAGCAATTCTGTCAGGGTTAAATTATTCATCAAGTCAAGATCTATCTGATCTTAAATTTTCAGATAAATCAGACAACCGGTTGTTGGATTGTTGCCCCTGAATTGGTAATTTTTAAGGAAATTTTACTGTTTTTGGCTATTATCTTGAATATTTTTATAGATAGAGATAAACTGTAAACAGCTATAATGTTCAGCAAAATAAGGTCTACAAATAAGTCAACATGATAAAAATTGTAATTTGACCCCTTAAGGAGTTATTGCCTTTATAGTCATAAAATTTTTACAAAATATTTTCCTCTGTTACTAATGGGACAAGTTCATTATAGATAGAGATAATTGTAAGTAGCAAGAATGTTCAGTAAAGTAAGAACTTCAAACACATCACCATCACCAAAACAAAATTTTGTCATGAATCCATTTGTGCTTGTGTCCTTTGTTTAATATCCTATATACCAAGGTGAGCGACGCAGGCTCTTAAGAGCCTCTAGTTTAGATGACCTAACACAGTAGAAAACAGCTCATTAATGTAATTAATTTAATGATGACTACAAATATCAAATAGTATATCAGTCATTTGGTTAATTCTTATAATTAAGCAAAGGCATCACAAATTATTGTTGACACGATTTCCTAAATGCTTTTTAATTTACACCAAAATGTGATTTTATATTTAGCGATATTAAAAAAACACCCGGTTTACCTAATAGAATAATTTTATAAATGCGAGTTTAAATTATTGTGATTATAAAGCCTTGTCGTATTTTTCGCAATAGTAAAAAACATTGCTTTAATTTCTAACAGAGTGAGTGTTCTCTCAAGAATTTTTACCCTTAACTGTTTCGAATCAATTCTTGCTTTGATTGTGGCATTGCAACAATTTGCTCATAAAAGCATATCATTTTGAATAATGTTACTCAAAGATACTATTAAAATTTTGGATATAATAAAAAAAAATAAACAAATTTAGTTAAAAGTATATTATATGATATATACGTATACAATTGTAGTAAAATTGCATCTGAATTCAATTTTAAATATGTGCATCTTTTTGTGGTGAAGGAGACGAATTTGATCTTTTCTAATGTCACCAAATCACATTTCACTTGTGTAACATTAAATGCTGAGCACCATGGTGAAGCTTGCACGTTGTAAGGAATGAAATCTTCTGTATAGGTTATACAAAAGTCCTCAACCGCTTTCCAAATGTTTTGAAAGAAATAGAGTTCTACTTAAAGTCAATTCCCCTTCTTCCCTTACAATCAAAGATAGTAAGAGTTTGAACAACAGTATACTATTGTTGTCGTTATTCATGTGAATATTAGTCTAGTTTTGCAAATCTCTATTAAAGATAACAGTATGTTTTAATAAAAAACAGTTCTTTGCTGATTGTTTTTTTTTTCATTTATAGTCCATCCTGATACTCCATCCCAAATATTCTTCACATCATAACAACAGATCCTGCAAAATATTCCATGCTTAAAAAAAGACTATTTTGATGAAGGTAATATTTTCGGTAATATAAATTTAAAAATACCCCTCTATTATAAACTAAATGGTTACATATTACTTCAAAGATTTGATTCAAAGGTGGGGTTATAATGTTGTTGTTTTTTCACATTATAAATCGAGTCTTAAAAGTGGAGATCACATTATCATATTGACCTTTACGCAGTCTGCAAAAACAAAAATAGATTTCTAGAATATCCGTATCGTAAGAAAATGTTTTGTGCCGTTGAACTTCCTGCTTTGTATGTGCTTAGAAACGCAATTTGTTCATATCTAATACTTCTCATACTTTGATTTGTTGGAGAATCTCCTGGTTGATCATTGCCACTAAAATTTTGATTTATTTTTATATTGGCTGTCTTTATTTGACAGTACATATAATTATCAAGTACAATCTTATCAAAGATTTGGAAGACATATGTGTGTATTTACATGTACAATGCGGTCATTTCTGTCCATCGTAGTGCTATATTGCTTAATAAGGTAAGAACAGTAAGTCTGATAAAAACTATACTGATTGGTTGTCTACTTGTTCACTTAGCACTCTTGACCTAAGGCAGCATCTGAATATCTATTTATCGCAAAATAAAATCAAGAATGTAAAATGTTAAATCACAAAAAAAAAAAAAACTGTACTCCGAGGAAATTCAAAACGGAAAGTCCCTAATCAAATGGCAAAATCAAATAATAAAACAAATCGGACAAATGGACAACAACTGTCATATTCCTGACTTGGTACAGTAAATAAACTACTACAAACACCGTGCGGTGTTCATTCATTCATCGCGTATTATGCAATCTCTTAAGAAAAATGTAGGAGTATTGTCCCAAACAACTTTTTTTTCTTTTACGCGTACATCTGTACAAAAAAATAAAGTAAAACCTAATAAGAACGAAAAACCAAATAATCTGTGCACGGAAACATGGTTTCTAAAACACGAACAGAAAAAGTGGGGTTAATTGCATCTTTGTTAAATAATCACTTCAACATGTTCAAGGCAAGTGACAAAATAAATAAAAATTAAAAAATAACATTTAAAACTCCAACCGATGTTTTTAAAAATGAGAATTGAAATGAAATTTTGGTACTACTATTCAGAGGTATAAAAATTGAAAATTAAAGTGAAGTGGCCTTAAAAAAAATGGTTGTCACACGGTTTCTGATTGGTTGAACGGTTTTGTCTATAACATCATAGACATAATTTTGTCATGTGACCATGATGTCATTGACATTTTATCATGATTTACTCCTTAAAATGGAATTTAAAATTAAACTATTAATTACTGTCCATTCGAAATAACCTTAAAAAAGTGGTGCACACTTTTCAATTACCCCTTTTACGCGGCTTACTTAGTGTGCACAACATTTTGGATGCTTTTTTTTTTCATAGACTGAAAAATATAACAGTTATTACTCAAACAAAGTGTAAAAGGGATGAGTCCTGACGCAATTTTCAACATAACTTATATACATGTATCTATTGTCAGAAACTTTCCAGGTGATTAAAGCTTTAATCTATAAATTCTTGAAAATGGATAACATCATTTAAAAGGCTACTTTCTCGTATAACATAATAGTTTTTATTGCATTGATATATTCTTAATATCAGTATTTCTTTCACTTGCCACGATGATTGTCATTGGAATGGAAAATGCGATGTTCATAGTGGTAAATGCCAGTATTTTGAGGGTTTTGTTGGTAATGATTGTGCTGTTGACTGCGGATGTAAAGGCCACGGGAAATGTAAATCTGGTTCGTTTATAATTATAATAAAGTGATTAAATACAAAATTGTTAAGCTGTTATTCATTAAAAAAAAGTAAAATAACAAAATACCAAACTCATATTGAGGCCGCCATCATGGAGCAAATCATGCTTAACTGAAAAATTTGTGTGAATATTTTGAACGGAACCCTTAAATATTGATAACTCTGCCTATAACAAACAACAAATACTGTCCAACAATGCAAATGTTATATACGTAAAAAAGCACTTTATTATTTTTTTATGTTGGACTAATAAAAGTATTTTACTTTTTGTTTAGACAATACCTGCCTATGTCGACAAGATGGTTGGAAATGGTATGCAGCGCAGCGCAAATGTATTTTGTCCAAATGGTCAGTGCTATAATTTACAAAAAATGATATTGTATCAGTTATTAGTATCTACATTACACGTCGACGGAATTAGCAAAAGTGAATACGCGTAAAACGCCTATAAAATCAAATACTCCGTGTGATAAAGTACATTCGTGTTATAAAGATTTCATATGTGAAAGACCATAGCCAGATTATTTAGTATAGATCATACTCATAAAGAAGAAATTCAAAAAGAACTATATTCTGATCTTGAATGTAAATTAAGGCAACCATAGTTTACCAATTTTTTAGAACTTGAAATTAATGCCTTGACAAGACCGCGTATTCAAATGTTAATGAATCATACATTCCTGTATACGTTTTATACATTGCTGAAAGTTATCGGTACCAATTAAGATACATGAGATTTTTATTAACTAGTACACAAATATGACACGATTGTTATCAGTTCGAACGATGATCGTATCACCGAATATTATTTTGAGCTATGAAATGTTGCATTTCTTGGTAGGAATACAGTGTATAGGTCCTGGTATGTGTGGCTGTTCTACGAACTGTCATCAAGTTACATGCTGGAATGGTCAGTTTGAATGTTTTGAAGGATATACTGGACATGACTGTTCTCATTATAATCCAAAAATGTATGTTACTCTTTTATACTCAGATTTGCAAATAAATTGAATAAAATTGAGAATGAAAATGGGAAATATGTCAAAGAGACAACAACCCGGCCAAAGAGCAGACAACAGCCGAAGGCCACCAATGGGTGTTCAACGCAGTATGAACATCCCACACGCGGAGGGGGTCATCAGCTGGCCCCTAAATAAAATTATGTGCTATTTCAGTGAAAATGGACGTCATAATAAACTCCAAAACATATAAATGAACTAAAAATTAAAAAAAAACATACAAGATTAACAAAGGCCAGAAACTGCTGACTTGGGACAGTCGCAAACCTTCCATCTATTCCTTTAGTCGATGTTTAATAAAGAAACACATAGCCAACAGTAAAACCAGTTTAAAAGAAGCCCGAGTCCGATGTCAGAATAGGTAACAAAAGAAACAAAGCAAAATGACTGTGATACATAAATTAACAAAGGACTACAAGCAGTTATTGACATGTCAGCTCCAAACCGCAATTAAGCTGTTTGAAAGATTATGTCTTCATTATATGAAAATGAAGTCCAATCCCTCCTGTTAGGTTTTTTTGGTGGAAATTATGAATGTGAATGTATAATGTGTGTCACTCTTTTGTACACAAATCTTTACAACACCTTGGGTTTTTTTTAGAAATATCAAAAGTAAATTAAGAAAAGCGCTTCGGAAACAATAACGTTTATATAAAGGAATATGTTCATGTTCTTTCTGCTGTCGACAGCTCTTCCCCGATTTATGTTATCATATCAGTATTTAGTGTTTCGGAACTAATTTACTTTTATTATACGTTTCTCAGATATTCGGATCAAAACTGAGAATCAGATCAGTTTAGAAGTGTTTTGTTTTCGTCATAGTGACCTTGTAACTTGATGCAGTTTTTAAATGTCACGTCGGTTACCCTCTTGTATTCAAGTATTTATATATCCCTTGGCTATCATTTTTTTGTGTTTTAACATTACTGCTGAAGGATGAAGGCATTTTAATTTCCGATACAATTTAAAACAACATAAGAAAACACAAAAAACATGAAAACAACGAATAAACAACTACCAGACAGTGTAAAAAAAACAACATAAAAAAACTATTTAATGAGCTGCACGAACCTCATTAAAATCACGGTAAAATGAAGATAAAATATCAAACAGGGAGAGTAGCGAGATTATGAGATTGAAGTCACCACACGCCTTACAATTGGTGAACAGTCTAAATATATCTTATAGCAGCTGTTTAACGCCTTCCAAAACGTGAATATATTCAACAAAATCGAGTTGATCAAAAATTATCATTAAAATAGTTACCAAAGGTACCAGGATTATAATTTAGAACGCCAGACTAAGATATTCGTTTTATTTCTTTTGAATTTAATATTCCTTGATTTCTATAACAAATTTATGATTATCGTTGCATTTTTGTACAGCATGGTAAATAAGGACGTTGCTGTGAATATGAATATTGGTGGTCTCTCTCACTATTCATCTGAATTAAAATTTGTTGATATTGCAAAACTTTCTCGGTCCTGGATTACAAAGAGAACCAGTGGAAACAACTCAAATATGTGGGATACGCATGAACAACATTTGGTGAATTGGAGAAATGGCGGATACCCTGCTTCTCTACCAGGTATACATATTGCTCATTTGTCTCTCCAAAAGGGTTTTCATTAGTTGCGATAATGTTTATTCATTTACGGAAGATTAACTTCCTCTCATGTCACTCCACTGCTCCTTTCTTATCAGTGGAGAGTTTAAAATTGACCTATTCCACAAACGCCCAGCATAGAGACTTCTTAACGATGCTCTTGAAATGAAACAAAAAATCTACTCTGAATATATATATTTAAAAAAAATATATTAAAACCAAAGGACATTGAATGGTAAAGTAAGAGAGGAAGTATATTGTTAGTATGAGTAAATATCACAAAAGGGCGGAAGGTGTCTCTAGAATAAATATGAATGCAGTAGTTTGCATACAATAGGAATAGATCATATATCTACTAGTTGAACTTCTTTCAAACTGTACTTACCAAAGCAGGCTGTATATTTTGTTGTTGTCAACTAACATTCACAAATGATTTTTTTAGAGTAATTAAAAGTCTATAAAACATGAGGAATACATACATGTCACTCCTGGTCTCCCTTGTGTATAGTTCTTATTCATTTTCTTGGTTTAAGTTTTTCATTTTATCAGACCGTCAACGATTGTATTTAGTTTTACATTTTGTAAATTGTTTGGCCTTAGTGCATCACTGAAATAACATAATTTGTCAAAATGCGAATTTGGTGCGTTTACATTGGTATCTTTAATATATTTGTAAACCAAAAATGAGACATTATAATTGAGTGCTCTTTTTAGGTTAAACGGTGTTAAAACATAATGTTTACTATATATATCGAAGTTTAATTACGTTATTGAAAGCTACGGTGAACTTTAACAGTGTTTGTTTTTAAGATAGCAAAATAGTTTTTTAAGAGGACTGTGTTTTTATTCCTGTTATCTTAATGGACATGTAAATAACAATCATCATGTTCTACTTTGCTTTCCCTATATTTCGATTTGCATATTCTTCGGTATATGATCAATCATATATTTATTCATTTCGGTTAATATGACATTAGGGAAACTCATGTTAAGAGAAACCATAGGCCTCTATGCTCCAAAAGGCAATTACACTCTACTGTACGACGGAGAAGGCGAAATATCTTTTAGATTTGCTCGTGAACACATTATGTATAATGGCAAAGGTCACGTAATTATAGAATTTGTCTAACAGTAATCTTAAAACGTATAACTATCTATGATGAATCAATAACCGAGATTATAACATAGCATAATATATCTTTCGAGCGTGGCTTATAATGAACAAATTAATTAAATAAAATTGAGAATGAAAAAAAAGAATGTTTCAAAGAGACAAAAACATGACCAAAGAGTAGGCGAGCAATGGGTATTCAATACAGCGAGGAAATCTAGCACCCGGTTTTGTATAAAACAGCAGTTCATTTTTTATAATCAATTATATTATCCCTAGCGATAGCAAGGAATAAATTATAATTATAAATGCCTACACACAATGGTTAAATGAAAAACAATATACAGCTGTCATGATTTAAGTCAATTATAATAGGATAAATACGGTAAGATTTGTCAACCGTGTTTATAAAATTCTATTACGTCATAACACTTCCGGTATTAGATGAGATAGTACTGCGCAACTGCAACCTCAATGTGTTGCTAACTTTGCTATCGAGCGGACGTGGTTTGTCTCGATGCGCAACCTCTAACTAAGATTTCATTAAAGATATATTAAGTCAATGTGATTGACTTGTACATATATTTTATTTATATTGAATAAAAGTATATGTCTTTATAAAAAGATTTTTTACGCAAGTAAAAATCTTATAATTATTTCGTTTGTGAAACGAGATTATTTTATTACTCGACAAAGATGGCGGACGCCATGCTGCACAAGGAGAAAGGAGATAAAACTCCTAAATCTTCTTTTGAAGATGACTTATTAAGGTTGGACGAAGATGAAATAGCATATGAAGGGAAGGGTAAAGGTCCCGCTAAAGGTTCCGCTAAAAGAAAATGCTCAAAACCTATTGTCAGTAAAAGTAGTACAGGTAGCGGTCCAAAGGTTAATAACAAGGACGCTAAAGGAAAGACTCTGGTAAACAAGGGACACGAGGTGTCGGCTAGTACATCAGATAGCAATAATAATGTGATTATTAATATGCTTACTGACATGAGAAATGAACAATCTTCAACTAATAAAAGGTTGGAAGATATGAACAAACGTATAGATGTTTTGTATAATGATGAATATGATGATGAGTATGATAATGCAGGTGATGTAGATGAAGATATGGACGAGGTCCATGAACCTGATGACGGTCAAGATACCGGTAATGAACCACCTTGAAAAAAACAGAAAACTCTCTCAAATAGCGAAGAGTCTAGGTTTTCTAGTATGAATAAAAGATTTAGATCTGGTGAGAGATGTGGTGATAAACTAGATGAACATCTAGCAGACAATATCACAGATATTTTCAGAAATGGTATTTCTGAAGAGAAATACAGAGAACTTATGAAAGATGAAAAGAGTAATCGGCCTGAGAATTGTGAAGGACTTGTACCAGTCCAAACTGATCAGTTAGTATGGGACCTGTTATGGCCCAGAACTAGAACTAATGACAATAGAATGAGACAATGTCAGACTACTGTAGTCAGAGGGGCAACTTATCTGTCCAAAGTAGTTAATAGACTAGACACAATTCTAGGTAAAGAAGATACTCAAAACAAACCTGAGTTGGAAGGTATTCTTGATGACTGTATGGACTCTCTTGCTTTATTTGGTCATGCAAATAAAGAAATATGCTTAGCTAGGAGAGAACTCATGAAACCTGATGTAAAAGGTGAATATAGTCACCTGTTTAATAAAACACAACCTTTCAATAAATGGTTATTTGGTGGAGATGTCTCTAAAACAGTCAAAGACATTGGAGAATGTAGTAAGATTTCAAATCGCCTTTCAGTTGGTAACGGTTATAGCCAGTTTAGAGGCGGTTTCCGTGGTGGATGGAGATCCTCATGGAATAGACGCCGTGGTAGAGGCAGAGGCGGAAGAGGTCGTGGTAGTGCCTCAAGGTCAATTGACAAATCTGAGTAAAAAAACTCCCGTTGGACTCACAACAAGTACAGGAATTAGATGTTATGAGCATTAACACAAATGATTTTCAAGCAGGAAGATTGAAATTGTTTGTTAATGAATGGAAAAAATTAACATCTGATAAATATATTTTAGATGCGGTTCAGCACTGTTATATAGAATTTACAGACAATAGACCTCCTATACAAAATAAAATGTCAATTAGAAATTCCAAATTCAATTTAAAGGAAGAAAAAATTGTTGATATTGAAATTGAAAAATTATTAAAAATGAATGTAATTCAAGAAGTTGAATCTGAAATAAATGAATTTATTTCCCCAATTTTTGTAAGACCAAAAAAGAATGGCGAATACAGAATGATACTTAATTTGAAAGAATTAAACAAACACATTGAATATCAACATTTCAAAATGGATTCTTTTGAAAGCGCTTTAAATTTGATTAAAGAAAATGCATACATGTCAAGTGTAGATCTAAGACATGCTTATTATTCTATTAACATTGCTGAACAGCATAGAAAATTTTTAAGATTTGTTTGGAAAGAGAAATATTTTCAATATTCCTGCTTACCAAATGGTATAGCTATGGCACCAAGGCTTTTTACCAAAATTATGAAAGTTGTATATGCAAGTTTGCGTAAAATGGGTTATGTTAATGTTGGGTACATTGACGATTCACTACTATTAGGTGATACTGAACTTGAATGCAAAAATAATGTTACAGAAACTGTTAATATGGTGTCAAGCCTTGGATTTATAGTACATAAAGATAAGTCAGTTTTTACTCCTAAAAAATGCATCAAGTTTTTAGGTTTTTACATTGACTCGGAAACAATGATAGTTACTTTACCAGTTGAAAAACAAAATACTATTGCTAAAGAATGCAAACAATTACAAAGTAAAAATAAATGTAAAATAAGAGAAGAAGCTAGAGTTCTTGGGATACTCATATCTAGTCTCCCTGCTGTGGAATTTGGTAAACTCTATTACAGGAAAATAGAGAGAGAGAAAATTAAAGCATTAAAATTAGCTATGGGAGATTTTGATTCTGAAATGTTTGTAACATCAGAAATGAAACAAGACCTAAAGTGGTGGTCAGATAATATTTATACTCAAAAGAGGAAATTTAATAGAAGTAACCCACAGGTTATAATTCAAACAGACGCCTCAAAATTAGGTTGGGGAGCAGTCTTGAATGAACAAAAAATAGGTAGGAGATGGAGCAATGATGAAAAAGATAATCATATTAATTGTTTAGAATTATTAGTTGTTTATTATGCTCTAAAATCATTTAAGGATGATTTGAATACTGTTGAAAATGTCAAAATTCTTACAGACAATACAACTGCTGTAAGCTATATAAACAGTATGGGTGGTATATAGTCTATTGAATGCAATAGAATTGCTAGAAAAATTTGGATTTAGTGCATTGAACACCAAATATGGCTGACTGCTACTCATATACCAGGGAAGTTAAATACAAAAGCAGACTATCAGTCAAGAAATTTTAATGATCAGATAGAATGGCAACTGAATAAAAACAATTTCGAAAAATTATGTTTATTATGGAATAAACCAGAAATAGATTTATTTGCTTCACATCTAAATACTCAGTTACCATTTTTTTTGTTCATGGAAAGCTGATCCAGAATCATCTTTTGTTGATGCTTTTACTCTTGATTGGGGTAATTTTTCTTACAGTTATATGTTTCCTCCTTTCAGCATGATCGGACGCTGTGTAAAGAAGATTATAAAAGACAAGGCAGACGTGCTGTTTGTGGGACCACTTTGGCCAACCCAACCATGGTTTGTTCAAGTAATGAAACTGTTAATAAACAATCCATATGTTATCAAAGCAAACAAAAAGCTATTGACTCTACCATACAAGGACATAGTTCATCCTTTAGAAAAGACATTGAATTTGATGGTATTTCGGATATCCGGAACCGATTACAAAACAGAGGAATTTCAGAGAAAACTTCCACTATTATCATGGCATCATGGAGATCAGGAACTCAAAAACAATATAAAACATATATCAAGAAATGGTTTATTTTCTGTCTTGAACGGAAAGAGGATAAATTTCACACGTCTGTAGAACTTGTGCTAGAATTTCTGACTTATTTGTTTGAATGTGGCTTGAGTTATTCCGCTTTGAATAGTGCTAGGTCAGCACTATCTGCGTTTGGTTTTGGAAAGCATCCACTTGTGATAAGATTTCTCAAAGGAGTATATCATTTGAGACCTACTGTACATAATGATGTAAATATTTGGGATGTTTCTATTGTTTTGAGATTGTTGAGACGTTTATCACCAGTTGCTGATATATCAGTGAAAGATTTAACTTTAAAACTAGTTATGTTAATGGCATTGACGAATGCTACTAGATCACAGAGTATTCATTTATTAAAACTCAGCAATATGCAAAAACAGAAGGATTGTTTTCGTTTTAAGATATTTGATTTACTGAAACAAAGCAGACCTGGATATAAGAATCCAGAAGTTATTTTAAAAAGTTTTCCTCCAGACAGGAGATTATGTGTGTATTTAGTACTGAAGGAATATTTGAAACGTACTGTTGATATAAGATCAGAAGAAGATTCATTAATATTAAGTTATATTAAACCACACAAAAAAGTTAGTTGATCAACTATTTCTAGATGGATTAAATCCATTATGTGCCGTGCAGGAATTGACACAAGTATATTTAAAGCACACAGTACACGATCTGCATCTACTTCGAAGGCAAAGCAGAATAATGTGCCTGTAAGTGATATTTTAGCCAAAGCCGGTTGGTCAAGTTCAACGACTTTTGGAAAATTTTATGACAAGACAGTAACAACAACTGATGTTTTTGCAGAAAAAGTGTTACAAATCTGAATACGAGTTTATTAAATGTTTGATTTATGATTTAGTTTTTAATTAGAAAGATCAAATGATCTACATGTTTATGAGTGCTACATAATGCATATCACTGGCATCTGTTTGTTGCAAATTGTCTAAGTGTATCTAATGATCATCACAGGTATTCATTGTCAAAGAAGTGAGAAATACATGTAACATACATTCAAAAGCACACCGGGAAAAAAAAAAAAAAAAAAATTATGTTGTAGATTTGAAGTCTCATCTAATACCGGAAGTGTTATGACGTAATAGAATTACCAGATTTAACGATACTTACCTTGGTTAAGTTGAAGTTAAAGTGTAATTCTATGAAGACATAGAATAACACTGGAGGTGTTAGATGCCACCACCCACCCCATCAGCTCTTATTATAGGGCTTGGTACATCTTTGTATATTGTAATTGGTAGATGTACTTTTAATACCAACAATTTTTGTTTTTACTGTAAATATTGAGGTTGCAGTTGCGCAGTACTATCTCATCCAACACCTCCAGTGTTATTCTATGTCTTCATAGAATTACACTTTAACTTCAACTTAACCAAGGTAAGTATCGTTAAATTTGGTAATTTTACACCGAAAAAAAATAACTCATATCGAGTGATTTGTTTATTTAGCATAAGGACAGACATAATTGTTATGTACTTGAAGTTTGGTCTTGCCTAGTCTTCTGTATAAGATGGGAATGCGCGCAGAACAGCCAAATTTGTATATTACGCTGAAAGCATATTAACTATTGTTATACTGATGTATAGGTCGTCATATTGGAATACCTTTTTCACAAATTTGAGCGATAATTAAAACTATGGAATATGTTGAAATACATAACAAGCAAATATTAGCAGTCAATAAAGAAATTAATAACATTTTAAAATCATGACCAACACGAATCAGTCTGGAATAAAAATATAATGAATTTAACATAAAAGAATGCATTTGGGACAAAGAACGTATACTTCAATCTACATAGCGAATTCTAAATGTAAAATATAGATCAAGACATACTATAAGATCAGCTTTTATTCGCTTTTAGGTTAAATGGTTATTAATATAAACGAAGGAAAAGCGGACATCGACCAGTCGAGGCAAATAGGAAATACCATAATTATGAAATTTCATAATTTAATTGAAATATAGAATTAAAGTGGAGTTGTCTCTCTAATACGCTTCTTCTCAAAACTGACATTGGAGATAACAACGTTTGTCTTCTTAAACGAAGTTGAAAGGAGGACAACTCATTATCATAATAAGTTATATAAAATAGAAAGTTGTATAATATGTCGAACTTATTCTCAGCAGAACAAATCCAGGCAACCCTGTTCGAAATGTTCGTTTTATAATGCCAGGATTTGAAGATCGATACGAGAAATTTCCATTTTATCCACCATTTTTGGAAAGTATCAAACGATATTCTGAACTACGTTATATGGATTTTTTTACACACCAATGGACATACAGTAAGAACTTTGTGATATCAGATTTTTACACGACAATGGGAACACTATTACAATTTCCTTAAAGATGACTTTTAATTGACGTAATTTGAATGAGCAGGTCAACATGCTCATTCACAAATCAACCAAATTCAGCTTGTTATCCTGACCGCCACTCAGACAATTCTAGTTTGTTTAAGACTTATATAGTTTATCGTTGCCATCAAATAAGGATCTTTAAGGTCGTGATATTCTTTAATTGTAGCATGATAACATTTAGTATACCAACTTGCTAAGTAGAAATTTACGTTTCATTTTAGATTTACATTGAATTTTCAAACGAGGTATGGAATGGAATATTTTGACAGACTCATTATACCCAAGAACAAGGCTCGAAACTCCGCCTTGATTCCAATAGCCGGATAGCAGGAATGAAATACTATAATAAAAGATCTTCTGAAATTATGGAAATTTGGAAAACGGTTTGTTATACTGTGAAAGTACTTTTATTCGTGGGGTACCAATTTTCGTGGTTTTCGTGGATGACTTTATCCACGAATTTAAGTGTCCAACGAAATAAAACAACCATTGTCCAAATCAAGACATGGAAAGATCGTCATCGGTAGGTTTGACTACTGATATGATCTAGAGAATATATTGAATAACGCGAAATCTGATAATACTTTAATAGCAGTCACAGAACTACAACCGCATGCAGGATTATACCCATTTAACCTTTAATAACCTAAACTGTACAATTTTTTATCTTTTGATTCTCATAATAAATATTTTTGATCGATGAAAGTCAGATTTCCGGTATTGATATGCTAGTATGATAAAGTGTTCATTTTATATCCTCATAGTTCTCGTACATATTGGAAATAATAATGTCATGCCGGGCTTGATTTTGATAAGAATTATTTGACAATTTAAGATACGTTTATAGTATTTGTTTATGTAACTGTTTTCTTTAGGTGACATGTTTATGGCCTAATTAACACCTTTCATAGTCTTTAATCTGTTGATCACTTTATCATGGGTTAATTAGTGTTATCACTACGATTTACACGGGTCAATGTTTACTTTGCAATTTCCTTCAATCCAGACTATTTTGTAACCTTCGTTTCTAAAGGCTTTAATTTTTCATTTCTTTTTTTTAAACCTAAAATCCACGAATTTAAAAACCCACGAACATGTAAATATTGCTCAAACCACGAAAATTGATACCCACGAATTAAAGTACTTTCACAGTAGTAGATTAAAAAAAGTCGGTAAATGCTTGTAATGATAACATAATTGTTAACGTACGAAAATGTTTAAAGGATCAAATATTTCAATCGTAACATATAATTCTTCTTACTTACAGAATTGTTTTTGTTGATAACTGTTGTTCAATATAAAGTCTTAAATATGCTGTTGATATCTGTGTTTAAAATGATATTGCAACGAAGTTATTATCCATAATTCATACAGAATATTGATTAGGATGATAAGAACACAAAATAAAAGGCCGCATCAATGCCAAAAAATATTTCAATGAGTATAAACTTTTTTTAATTTTTCATTTCTCGGTGAAACTTTGGTCGCATCATCTGCAAACATAGAAATAAAGTATACATGAGATATGTTGTTTTACATTCTAAAACCCCTCAACTGTAAATAGATACCTACACCTTCCTGTTTAATGCGGATACCTCTATCTAAAGTAGTCACAAATGAGTCTTATGAAGACGAAACACGCGTCTGGCGTATTAAATTATAATACTGGTACCTTTGTAACTAATAATTATTTTGTTTTATAATTATTTTGATCTGAGCGTCACTGATGAGTCTTGTGAAGACGAAACACGCGTCTGGCGTATTAAATTATAAGACTGGTACCTTTGTAACTAATTATATATGTGCATATGTATGTATGTTCAAATGGTAAAATATAATTTCTTTTTGGTGAATCCATTGCAACAATCTGCATTTAGTTGCTATAAAATGTTGTTAATGGGGGGGGGGGGGTGTTAAAGACGTCGCACATGTCCCCCAAAATACACCAGAGTTAGAATTTCAATCCTTTCGAGTAATAACTTTTCTGAAACTGTTTACTTGTATCTATAAAGAAATGAAATAAATATTTTTTAGTTTTAGTATCATTTTTGGTAAAATTCCGTCCAAGACTTCATGTTTTGTAAATATTACAATAATTTCTGGATCTGAAAATACGAAGAGTCAAACAGAAAATATCTGAGAAAATATGTAGAAATGATATTGATGTTCTTATACATCATCTTCGAAAGCTAAATTAGTACACAGGGGCACAGAAATGAGATTTATTGCACAAGAACTTTCACCTTTGAAAAATACATTGACGTCAAAATGTTAAACCATACTCCTAACCTTGTATCGCTACCTAATGCATCAAAGAATTGTTAATATTATCTCTTTTTTTCATTGTAGACAGCAGAGATTTTAAACATGTCGAATGTTCAAATGGAGACATATTGCAATAATCATATATCTCAATCAGGGTCGTCATTTCAATATTATATGAACCTCGCTAAGGTAAATATTCAATAAGAAAGACGTATGTTCCTCATAAAAAGCTTTCTCTTGTTTTATAGAATATACTTTTGGTAGTAGGTATTAAACAAGGTACACTAATATTCTGTTTCAGGAAATTGAATAGGTATGTCGAAAAGGAATGATATTTTCAGATTAAGGCATAGAAAATAAATTGAAATTGATGTGGATAAAATGAATCTGATATCTGAGACCCCGTTCACACTAAGACACTTTTATCGATTTAAACTAGACCGGTTCACTTTAGATCGATTTAAGGGCCAATGTGAATTGAATCGAAAATAACGTATGCGCATGTACAGCGCCAAAACTATCTCAGAGGTTCGTTGTTTAGCCCATATTTCTCTGTTTACAGACATTTAAAACAAACTGAAAACATTTTGTCTTCGCCATCGCATAGATTTGCGAAATCTGTGTCTTCTTTTCTGATGATGATTTTTTTTCTTTTCAGGAACCGTAATATTTCGTCGTGTTGTAACTTCGTTACTACAGATATTTTTTTTTTAAATTAAAGAAAACGGCAATAACACCTGTACCAAAATGTTAACTTCTGATTCAGGAGAAACAATAACTTTATCCATTTTTTTTCAAGTGTGTGTGTCAGAGTATCAATAGATGAATTCAATAAATCAGTTCTATTTATACACAATGTTCACAGTTTTACGGGAAAAAAGGTTAGATCGATTGCGTTTTTAATTGTCGTGTGAACGCAGTGGATCGGTTTAGACCGATAGAGATCGTTATGATTAAAGATAATGTGAACGCTAACTGGTTTTATTCAGATCGATTCACATTAGATCGATAAAAAAATGCTAGTGTGAACGGGGTCTAATGATCAAAGCGGTTGCATCGAGGAATAATTTATAAATGTTTAAACTGACTACGTATTCTGTATTACTTGGGTTGAATTATGTCTAGATCAATTTGACGTTAATTATCCGATACCACATCAAATGCGATATGTTCCACAAAAACAAAGAGACTAACTGAAATAGTCCAAATGCAGTTAAAATCAAAAAGGTAATAGGCTTGCATTGGAAAAAATTAGTATCGATGCTATGCATTAATTTAATCACGCAATCAGTGACAAAAAGTTGAAAAAAAACATTAACAAAATGACATATTTCTATTGTTTAACATATCTCAATCAGAAAATGTTTCATAAAAATACACAGATATTAAAGTTTGAAATGCTGAACAACATAACAAAAGAAAATCATTTAACGAGATAAACTTTGGTTGGTGTGAAATGTAAGAATAGGTAGACTGTTTAACTCCAAATTGAATTAAACTTTTTGTATCCCTTTATAAGAAACATGGACTTAAACTTCTGACGTACGAAGGAGGACCATCAATTATGTAAGGCAGTGCCATTGACCACGGAATTAGCAACCACGAAGTCACAAATAAAACAATCGCTTTTAATAGAGATCAACATATCAAGTCTGTAGTAGAGAATCTTTTAGAAGCTTGGTATAAGATTGTGATAAATGATCCACAAAATTCATCTCCAGGTACTAAACCAATCATTTTACAGGATTGACATTTAGGTTTGGGATTCTTGAATTTAAAAATATATCTATTCACTTTTTTCTCATCTAGATGTGTATGCTTGAATATCGTAGTTATATTCGCCTGTCATTGATGGTTTCCTTTGCATTGTGCTTAATTCCTTGTCATTTATTTTGCCGATGTTCTCATATTCTAATTATATCTTTCAATGAAGTGTGAAGAACTAATGGTATTATTACAAGATATCTATCTACTATATACAAATTATTTACAAGTTCAACGATCAAATAAGAAAGAACACGTTCATTTAATTAGATAGTATGTTATTTATTCTTAATTTAAAGGTTGGTTGTTGAATTATTTTTCTTTCACTGGTACTCTATCAAATATAACAGCTTGAGAATGCTTTAATACACAGGACAATATCCTGGAACAATGCTGCTAAGTATATTGTTGTTATATTCCCCCTGGTTTTGATGGTTTCGATAACTGGAGGCTAACGTTTGTAGATCTTTGTTTTAGTTTTATTTATGTGTTAACATAGTTTATTTCAAAGGAGTAGGTCCAGGAAGACCTCTTTTTGGCCCCAAAATATAGCAGTTTTACAAATTTGTTAAAATGTAATCTTTTAGTTATTTATTGGAAAATAGAATGCTTCTGCTACATAAATATGGGCTGCTTTTAACAATACCATGCACATATATCGGGTACTAGCATCATTAAGTCATGCCAAATTACTGAAATTTTCACAATTTTGGCATTTTAGTTAAATTTTAGACAGTTTCCGTCTTCAATGGAAGTAGCCGCATTTATGTTCATTCTTAATATTGAAATTTAAGTTGTATTTGATGATAATACATAACATATAAAGGTTGAGGATGGACACGGATGCGGCCACTTTCATGTTTGACAAAAACAATCTGAAAAGTGACATTTTTTTTTTTTTTTTTTTGGCATATTTGATAGATTTGTCATATTTAAGCTTGAATCGGAGCGTTTTTAATGAGTAAATCAGTTAAAATCTTTCTCATAAACTTATTGAATCAACTGAAATAGACACTTAAGTGTTTAAAAAGTATCCAAAATATGTTGTCAGATGAACCTGAAATTCGAAGCCAAAATCGGCCCTTACCGGACCTACTCCTTAATTATTTATAGGTGGGTTGTTCAATTATTTTTCCTCCACTGGTACTCCATCAAAATATGGCATCTGTGGAATGCTTGAATACACAAGACAAGATCCTGGAACAGTACCTAAGTATGTAGCGACTCATAGTTTCATTACGCGTCATTATAGTCATAATCGTGTAGATATACAATGCAGTTTCCTGCAGCAGTCGACCCTTGGCTATGGTTGTTTCTTACAGAAACGTGGAGCTCTTCACTGGCGTTTTTGCTGTTACGGACGATGACTGCGTCACTTGGTTGGTAAATATTTACTTTCTTTTAATACACAGAATCATATAGAGTAGTACTCGCATTGATTTAAAACATAGTCAATATAATATATTTGTAACAAGTGCCATGAAAAAATGTTAAAAAGGATGAGTATGAGAGGTAAAAAAAGAAATAAATATATAATAGATAAAGTATACGGTCGCAAATTATAACTAAGAGTAAGATATCATCTGTTTTACTGTGTTTATCAAACACCTCTTTTTAATAATATTCGCGTCAACAACACACGACAACGAAACAGTATGATAGAAAACATTTTGAAGACTTGAGATTTGAATATTTGAACAGGGTCAGACAGTTATAAATGAAAACTGAAAAATAAAAACTGTATAAGAAGAGAAAAGTGAAGAAAGAAAACCCCAAATATAAAACAAAATATTATCAAGTACTTTTTTCTGTTAATATATTTTTTTAGATTTGGCTCTGGTAAATGAAAACACTATGAATTAGATAATCAAAAATTGTCTTGTCTATCTCTTATTGAAAAATGTTATACAACAATTTTCTTTTTCTTCCTTCCATTTTAAAAGTTGTCTGCAATGTCATTATAGGTGTTTATCTCCTTTTTTATAATTGATAAATAAATTGTGTAATTACAGAAATAAATATTGTACAAAATGAACTGTGGAATATCTATTTAACTCAAACATGGTAAAGAATAAAAAAAAAAATGAAAAACAACATGTAACATAATTTCATTCGTCTGAAACGCTTCTTTGATATGCCTTCATTAGGAACGACCAAAGCCAATTATTTGAAGGCCAATGAATTATAAGAACCTTTACAATTGAAAAGTTATATGACAAAAAAAATTACCTAATAAAATGGCAAAATCCATCTAAGGCCAACTTTGCCTGAGGGAATTGAAACCTTAGTTTGTTATAATAGTTTCAAAGTTTATAAGCGAACAATTTTAAAAAAAGAATGCTGTAAATCATGTCAGTACTCATGTCAGTACCGCAGTGCTGACTACTGAGCTGATGATACCCGCGGGGGCTAAGAGTCGACCAGCAGAGGCATCGAACAAAAGAAGTTAAAAAGAAAACAACAAGTTACAGAAATTGTATACGTTCGCGAGCGCTTTTCGGAATTTACCTGCATCAGGAACGTTTAAAATAGTATGTTGTTTTCTTTTAGTACTATCCAGACGTTGGCAAAACTGGAGATACTCTTGTACTGGATGGATTTAATCCTACTATATATACAGTGTATGTCAGATCGGTAAACAAGGTAGGGGTTAAAAACTATCATAGCATAGACACAAAAACAGCAAATACCTCGAAAACGTAAGTGTTGTAATGTTTATGTTTCCAGTTCTTTTTGTTTATTTTTATTTTTTTATTTTTTTTTTTTTTTTTGCTTCTTTTATTGTTTTTTTCTAGTTTAATTGGAGTTTATTATGTATTACTATAAACACTAGAAGATGTTGTATGATTGCCAATGTTACAACTCTCCACTAGGGCCCAGATGAAGGTTATCAGCAATAGGTAACCGTGCAGTCTTCAAAAAGGAACAAAACCAATGCCAGAAGCAAGCACTGTTTATATCAAAGTCTGATCAGTACATCAAACAGTAAAATCACAAAAATACTGAACTCCGAGGAAAATTCAAAACGAAAAATCCCTAATCAAATGGCAAAATTAAAAGATAAAACACACCAAGACAACATGGACAACAAATGTCATATTCCTGACTTGGTACAGGATTAGATAATTAGATAAAATGCATATGAATTTAGTAGATAACATCTTTTGGAATCAAGATTTTCAAGATTTGAAAAAATCGTGATAATGCCAATACAGTGCTTAAGGAAAAGAATACTTAGTCTTCAGTTTTATTACTTCTAATTTATGAATATAACGCTTTGCAAATTCTTTGCATCAGACGAGCTAGTAATGAACAAAGATGAAAATATCATACTCGCAACATAAATGTCCCTTTTTTAGTCTTACAAACTTTGGTCACTACAGTTCACTAGCCTCAAGAAAAGTGAGACGTCGACTGCCGAACGGTGTTTACAACTACTAGTATTTAGATACACAGGCCAGATGTTCTTGAAAGATATAATGTCTCCAGCTATCTCGGTAGAGTTTGAAATCATATCATAAAAATATCTTCAATATTGTTTGTTTAATTATTAATGGAAATCTTGGATTTTGAAAACAATCTCGTTATTTCAAATATTTTAATACTATTTCAAGCTCACCGAAGTACACTGTTTACATCACTGTACAGTTGTCCATCGTATCCTATCCACCTGTTAACTAGGAACATTTTAATTTTGAATTCTTACAACCTGTTTAGAATCAAATCATCAAGTCTGCGCCTTCAATGTTTCTTTGTCGCGGTTAATCACTTTACACAGGGAATATCTAAGGTTTGTTTCTATTAAACGACATTGAGAATTTGATCAGAATCGTTGTTTAGGGTCATAAATATAACACCTTTGAGATCAGTTTATAAAATTGAGAAAGGAAATTGGGAATGTGTCAAAGTTATGTCTGGCGGTTTTAACAAGGTTTGTAATACAGGACAGTATTCAACTAATATATGAAGGTTTGAATGCCTTTAATATTCATGCGTCAAGCAGTCACTTCCTGTTACCGTTAGCGTCAGATTTGTATAAATTTTATCGTGATTCGACAGCGATCTCAAAAAGTTAATCGTTTCGATTATTTTTTGAAAGAATTTTACTTGATTCGTCAAAATCAGTCAAAAGTTTTATCGTCATAAAGAAAGTGTACATTTTATCGTCATGCACCAAAAATTACCGTTCAGGTCATTAAGCAAGTCTATTTTTACCGTTGTTCTACATAAAGATTACGACCCTCATATATCATGTATTAAGATACTTCGTCGGAATGATCACCAAACAAAATAAAATCTACAATTCGCAGAATGAATTTGTGTCATCCCCTTGGTGTGATCTAAATGGTCTTTAGTTATACTGAATTTTACAGACTGCAGGTATGCTACAATAAAACATAAGCATGGGTAAAAAGTAAAATCACAAAATTCAAAACGGAAAGACCCTAATCAAATGGCAAAATCAAATAATAAAACACATCAAACGAATGGACAACAACTGTCATATTCCTGACTTGAAACAAGCATTTTCAAATGTAGAAAATGGTGGATTGAACCTGGTTGTATGGCGCTAAACCTCTCACTTGTATGACAGTCGCATCAATTTTCATTATTTTTACAACGATGCGTGAACAAAACAGACATAATAGGTAAAATTGTCAAAATATGTGTACAGCAGTCATCACTGTGTCACAATCTAAAAAGAAAATGTAAACGTCACACAGGAAGAAATATAAAATGATTATATATTTATATGATTCCATGGGTTGAAGGACAACATATCTTTACTAAATCGTAGAGTAAGTATTTATTATTCAGGCCTAATTTCAGTATTATCTTTTAAAATGTACAAGCATAACTATATATGTTAGGTACAGATCGACGTCCGGTCTCTAATCGACGTCCGTTCCTCAAATCGACATCTAAATCTGATGTCACATTCTCAAATTGACGTCCAATATTTTGATCCTCTAATCGACGTCCAATGTGACGTCATGTATTGCCAAAACGACGTCTGGTCGATTGTAGTCTTCTCTTATCGATTTTCAACTAATGAAATAAGAAATTACTGCACTTACATTGATTTATAAATGTACATTCGGAATTTCGTAGGACGTTGATTCATTTTGAAAATTTCAAATACGAAATAAAAGATGAATTTTGGTCTGATTTGTAGGGTTCTTAAAGTAATTTAATTTTCTAACAGTTATACATATTTTCCATAAAAAAATTCTCCAACCACAAAAAAAGATAACTTGCGTATTGATATTGAATACAAACTAATCCAGTCTATCTACCGATACAAATTTCATTCATATTCATATATATAAATTACATGTGAGTATACATCAATGAGAAACCAACGACAAAGAAAACAAAACGACATATAAAGGGCAACATTCAGTCTTCAACAATGGACAAATTTAAGATGTAAAGCCAAATGTTTTGAGAGTATTATAATTTGGACTCTGTAAAAAAAAATTCAACAAATTTATAGTTTACACCTGCAGTAAAAGATGTGAAACATAGTGATTATGTGTTTTTGTTGTGCTGTTACACCACTGCTCCAGTTTAGGATTCTGCACTCAGAAACATGTTTACCCAATCCAAATATTCAATGTGCCTGTAGTCCAGTGGTTGTTGTTGGTTAATGTCTGTCATATCGGTTTTTCGGAATTGGTTGGTTATAAGTAAAACCATTAGTGCTCAGTTTCAATTGGTTTGCATTTTGCATGTCATGGCTTTTAATTGCCGACTTTATCGTTGGTGAAGGACGTACGATTGATTATAATTGCTTACATCACTTCGTTTTAATTCTAATGCACAGTTGGCAATCACACCACATGTCATTGGTTTTTCCCCCACTAATTTCTGAAATTACTTGAAAATGTATATAACAATAGTCCTGTAAACATCGGTAATAAATTTAGAATAATACTTTCTTAATATATTTTATTTGTCGCATATAATAAATTATGTAAAAATATTGAACTGTCTTTACATCTCTCTTGGACAATGAGAGTTTCAGTTCCGTTATAAACTTTTTCGGTTCTCATTTGCAGTCAGTTTGTTCAATTGTTTTTGATATTTACGGCATGTCGGCCCAAAATATCTCGGTGTTTGGATCTTTGCATATGCCCATATTTGGAATGTTATTTTGTTGTGACGCCAGATTTGGACGTCGATTTGAAGAAGGGACGTCGATTAGAAACCGGACGTCGATCTGAGTCTTACATATATTTTAAAAGGTAATGGTTATAGTTATAGTCCAGAACCGGAATTAAGGAATGCGTTCAACTGCTTTAACCTGAAGTTGCCAAAATCAGTGCTTTGTGTTTGAATAACAGAATTCGAAAGATGAAAATTGTTCTAATATTTTATTTCATATGAAAATCCTCCCATGTATCTCTGCCCTGGTGGTGCGTCAACTTTCAACTCTGCATGGTGCCCATTACTTTGAATACATTGACTTTCTGTAAATAGTAAGGCTTTATGGTAAGACCTGATAAATGTATCTCTTATGGGTTCTTTCAAACTTGTTTGGGTGTTTGCTCCATTGATGTATATCTCGTTTTTAACTCTCACATTTACATTTACGAATTTACGAGGGTCAATTGATTTTAAAACGTTTTCCTAGAACTAGCAAAAGTTCAAAGTGACAGAACAGGTGTCGGGTGTTAAAAATCAGTACCATACACCTTTGGAGAGGTAGTGTAGAGATGGTGAATGAAAAATTATAGTAGGTGATTACTCTTTTGATAATTTCTCATCCCATTTTATTATAAAATGTTTAAGAGTATGATCATGGACACAAATATTAAATGGTCAGAAATACTAGAACAATATACAAAGGTCAAATTTGACTGACGAAAATGCAAGCTTAGTTATCGTTATCATTCTTTGGAATGTTATGTGTTATTATAAAAAAAAAAGTCTAATTGGAATAACAATGTTCCGGCACAAATGTATTTCCTGCTGACGTTTATCAGCCGTTTACATAAACATACTGAAGTATATAAGGATATGAAAATTTGGAAAGAATATAATTTGCCTATATTACCTAATGAGAGCATTTGTAAGTGTGTCATTCTGCCAAAGGAATTATCATAGATGGTAAACGCATCGCCTCCAATCCAGTTAGTAAGACACAAACTGTATGATTTAGGTTGGTTAAACAATACTTTTAGTGAACCCCTTGGGTAATTCCAGTCTATGGTTCCTTTTAAACAAGATGGCGTTATTACAACGGTCTCTGTTTCATTCTTCGGTATAAATCTGAAATCATACTAGTAACATGGAAAAATAGTAGTGGAAAAAGACAGCTGATCACACAACAGCAGCATACAGATTTTGTATGCATTACCATTGAAAATACAATCAATGCACATCCTTACATAAAATTGAGAATGGAAATGCGGAATGTGTCAAAGAGACAACAACTCGACCATAGAGCAGATAACAGCCGAAGGCCACCAACGGGTCTTCAACGCAGCGAGAAACTACAGCACCCGGAGTCGTATATCTATTAAAAGTGCGCTTAATACAAATTGAACCTATTTGGGAACCATCACAAAATACTATCTTCTTATTGAAATCGCAATATAACGCAATAATGTACATAAATTTATGCATTCTCATTACATAAAATTGATAGGCATTTTTTATGTGTTTTTGTAAGTTGACTAATATTTGAAACAAACATCAACAGTATTCCTATATTTGAGTACCTTTATGTTGATTGAAACATAAAGGTAAATATCTTTGATAACTGAAGCGTGTGTGCTATAAAGATAATCGACATTGATGCATATTTAGTTATTTTATGTTTATAAATTTAGAAATAATTTTATTGATGTCTAGTTTACCCTTTAGGATAAAAGGTACAAGGATCCATAAAAGCAATTGATGTTTGTACAGACAGAAACATAGCAAGAAAAAATAAAGCCGCCATGATTCCTCTTTGTCGTCTATTAAATGTTACAAATAATTAGATTTCTTATCAGATTCGTTATCTGTTATTCCCTGTTAATCCTGACAATTGACATGATCAGTCCGATGTCAAACATAATTGTGCGGCTATTTATATATTATGTTTATCTTTTTAATACTGGTTAATGAAATCATTACAGTGTGTACTGGCTGGTCATTATCGCGTATGATACGATTTTGACACGCCTACATAGCTAATGAATATGCATGACTATACCAGCACGTGCAGCCATAAACTTAGGGAGTTGTAGATTTGTACGGTAAATGTTTAGATGTAGTTTTGAGAATATAGAATAGATACAAAAATATTGTTTTTAATTATTAGTATCCGAGCAAGTAAAACACGGATCTATCATGGTGGAGGACTCAAATTGTATATATTAATATTGTGACTTTAATTTTAAATGTTTACATGAATAATATACGCAAACAATTGTCGAAAATTGGAGAAATTCCGTATTTAAACAATAATTTAACAAGTGTTCCGGTTATTTCATCTGACAGCAAAGGTAGATATTTACAAAATCAACTTAATTACCGAAATTCAATTGAATGGTGTTATAAATCAGGAGCTACTACAAAGGAACAGTTTAATTTTTTGAAGCAAAATTTAGCAGAACTTATAAATCAGTATACTAACATTACATTGTTTGCGTGGTTAGGGACGAACGATTTAACAAAGAAAGAACGGGATGGCAGTATTTCTTTGAAAAGTATTGGGAATGACAGTGTAAATCCTATTTGTTCGATCTACAAAGAAATTTACTTTTTTCATTCGTAATTTCGAAAAGGTCAAACTTATTTATATAGAAGTTCCGGTATATTTTATTTATTGGTGGAACGTTTTCCATAATCATTCAAATACAGAACAATTTCGTGAAGATGATCTCCGTCTACATACCCAAATAGAGCAGTTAAATATTTATATTCGTGACATCAACCGTATTTTACATGTACATTCCCCAAGTTTGTCGAATGATTTAGTGCAAACACGGAAACAAGGAAAACGAAAACATACGTTTTCTAGTTACACTTTTACTGGATATTATGATGGTATTCATCCGTGTCCAGATCTATCAAGATTGTGGTTATTAAAACTTTGTCGTGTATTTAATATGTACTGTGTTTAACTAAAATACCCGAGAATTCTGTCTGGAAAGGGATTTATTTGAAAGATTCAACTCAAGTTATCTGTAAGTGCGCTTCCCTTTATATTATATAATTGTATGTGCTAATTGTCGCGCTACAATATTCCAGTTCCGAATTAGGTATATATTTGGTAATCTGCGTTACAAAATGCAAGAGATGAATAATTGTTTTCTGCATGTGTACATTGGTACGCTACAAATTGATCTGTAATTGACATGAGTAGTCCAGAGATTGACTTTTCTTCCGCTGAAAATAATAACACCGCTGAATCTACGTTTTTGTATCAAAATGAAGATGATTTTTATAGTATTATTTTAACTCCAGATTTTCTTGAATTCAATGAATTTAAAGAACATGACATTTTTCTCTCCCTACCAAAGAAAAGTTCCACGCTAAAATTGCATTCTACACATTTAGATTCATCACCTCCAAAAAAGCGAAAACTCAATTGTCAAAATGGAAAAACTTGCCAACTGTTCAACATTTTCGGGTTATTCCCAGGACAACGCACAGAAATGTTTAGATGTAGTTTTGAGAATATAGAATAGATACAAAAATATTGTTTTTAATTATTAGTATCCGAGCAAGTAAAACACGGATCTATCATGGTGGAGGACTCAAATTGTATATATTAATATTGTGACTTTAATTTTAAATGTTTACATCAATAATATACGCAAACAATTGTCGAAAATTGAAGAAATTCCGTATTTAAACAATAATTTAACAAGTGTTCCGGTTATTTTATCTGACAGCAAAGGTCGATGTTTACAAAATCAACTTAATTTCCGAAGTTTAATTAAATGGTGTTATAAATCAGGAGCTACTACAAAGGAACAGTTTAATTTTTTTAAGCAAAATTTAGCAGAACTTATAAATCAGTATACTAACATTACATTGTTTGTGTGGTTAAGCTGGGGTCACTCATTCACTATTTTTACTACCGGCGTTGACAGGACCATTCCCGATTAAAATTTGTCAAAAGTCTAATCAAGATCCTGTGAATCGTGGATGAAAATTCAAACTTTAATCAAAATTTGTAAAACAAATAATTTAATCACGACAACAATCAGATATTGTTTAGGAAGCGTCGATATTAAACCGTTTCAAGCGAATTTATCCCGATATTCTCGATGTCAATCCGCTTCGAATCCAATTAGTATCTTTCTCCTGGTAAAATTCGACCGAGTCTGTCGAGACTGCGTCCCGATTCTACCGAGTGTAATCCGACAGAGATCAGACTTTAAACCGACGTTGACGGGAGTTATCCGTTAGAAAACTGTCGGCATACTTGGGATGATCACTTACTGTCGGAACGTAATCCTATCATGGTCCGCTCCACCGCATTGCAAACGGCTTTGTTTGGTCATTGTCGTATTGTATTCTGTAATTGTCGGGACTCTGACGTGGGTATCATTGACGAATTTCGTATAAATAATGGGACTGTTCCGGAACGGTTTCGGCAAAAACGGTTCGCAATAGGCAAGATCTGGATGCAATCTGGACTCAATCGGCAGAAAAACAGCAATGAAAAATTTCTCCAGATCATTCCCGTTCCACAGGACACCTTCCAGAATACACAGAACATTGTTATGATTTTGATCCGATACAACAGAATCTGTCACGACATAGACACGATTGCAATCCGACTAGAGAAAATCGGCTGAGTTCCCCGAATGTTATGGGACGCACCTAACTGTCGGGGTGCTTCGCCGAACTATTCGGACCCATCCCGACCCGTAGGAATTTGTTACGAAGTTAAACGACTGCGTTCAGACAATGATAGGACATTCCAGATAATTGAGGATAGTAATCCGACTTTTTCACTTTTCGTATCGTATCGCTGTCTGATCTCAAACGGGAGTAATAATCGGCAATGTGTGAACCCCGTATTAGGGATGAACGATTTAACAAAGAAAGAACGGATGGCAGTATTTCTTTGAAATATAGTGGGAATGACAGTGTAAATCATATTTGTTCGATCTACAAAGACATTTACTTTTTCGTTCGTAATTTCGAAAAGGTCAAACTTATTTATATAGAAGTTCCGGTATATTCTATTTATTGGTGGAACGTTTTCCATAATCATTCAAATCCAGAACAATTTCATGAAGATGATCTCCGTCTACATACTCAAATAGAGCAGTTAAATATTTATATTCGTGACATCAACCGTATTTTACATGTACATTCCCCAAGTTTGTCGAATGATTTAGTGCAAACACGGAAACAAGGAAAACGAAAAAATACGTTTTCTAGTTACACTTTTACTGGATATTATGATGGTATTCATCCGCGTCCAGAGCTATCAAGATTGTGGTTATTAAAAATTTGGTATGTATTTAATATGTACTGTGTTTAGCTAAAATACCCGAGAATTCTGTCTGGAAAGGGATTTATTTGAAAGATTCAACTCAAGTTATCTGTAAGTGCGTTTCTCTTTATACTATATAATTGTATGTGTTAATTGTCGTGTTACAATATTCCAGTTCCGAATTAGGTATATATTTGGGAATCTGCACTACAAAATGCAAGAGATGAATAATTGTTTTCTGTATGTGTACATTGGAACGCTACAAATTGATCTGTAATTGACATGAGTAGTCCAGAGATTGACTTTTCTTCCGCTGAAAATAATAACACCGCTGAATCTACGTTTTTGTATCAAAATGAAGATGATTTTTATATAGTACTATTTTAACTCCAGATTTTCTTGAATTTAACGAATTTAAAGAACATGACATTTTTCTCTCCCTACCAACACCAAAGAAAAGTTCTATGCTAAAATTGCATTCTACACATTTAGATTCATCACCTCCAAAAAGCGAAAACTCAATTGTCAAAATGGAAAAACTTGCCAACTGTTCAACATTTTCGGGTTATTCCCAGGACAACGCACAGACATTTTTATCGGAATTTAAGTCATATGCTCTTTTGCACGATCTTCGTGAGTTTGACGGGAAAAAAAGTAGCCGCGCTTCATCTTCATTTAAAAGGTCCAGCATTAACCTGGTTCAATACTCTAAGTGAAAGATCAAAAGAATCCTGGACCTCCATCGAAGTTTTTGTGTTTGAGGAAAAATTCACGAATTTTTAAAAATCACAGCGCTATGGCCATGATGGAGGGTCAAATTTTTAATACCCTTAAATTAGGAAAATCTCAATAGCTAGAAGATTTCCATAGTCAAATCCTTGAAAAAGGAAACCTTTTACACAAGCCTGATAATGAGGTTTTAGCTAAATTCATCTAAGGCCTACCAGAGAAAATGGCATTTTTCGTACGAGCTGGCCAGTCAGCAGATGTGTCCACTGCTTTAACGTCTGATAAAATGGCCGAAACATGTGGATACCGTGAGAAAATATTTGAAAATGCAGTTTCTACCTCTCCCCCTGAACAACAAAGCGATATTTTTAATCTCAAATCTCAGATTTCAAGCCTCACTTCTGCTATAAATCAGATTTCAACATCAAAACACGACGATGTCAATAACTTTACCTCGCAACCTACAAAACATGATTCTGAAGTAAACAAATTCTCTGAATTTGCTAGTCTTACGAATGAAGTTGCTAAGCTCAGTAAAAAATGTGTCGGAGCTTTTAATTTCGAAAGTCCCACAAGCATCAACAAATAGCCAATACTAGCCGCCACAAAATAATTTTCAAAGGAGACAACAGTATCAATACCCAAACACAAACACCAATTCAAATTGTTTTAACTGTAATTTTCCAGGACATAGGAAACGAAAATGCAATTGGAATGGATTTGGACAAACAACAAATAATAAATGCCAAATTTGTCACCAAACGGGTAACACTGCTTATCGATGTAAAACCATTAAACCAAATCAGGAAAACTAACAATACCCGGCTGATACAAGGCCAAATCGTTCGGGTCCATAAATTCAAGGTCTAAACAAGTCAACTATACCGATTCCAAACCAGATAACCTATCTACTTTTGATAATTGTATATATATGAATATTTGTTGTGATAATGTTGATATCGCAGCTTTGATAGACACTGGAAGTTCAATTAACATTATGTCCGCTCCACTATATAAATCTTTACCAAGGCATGTTAAATCCGATATCAGTAGGTTCACTGAACCCATAAAATTAGCAAATGGACAATTAATATTTGTGGAAGGAACTTCTTCTGTAATAATACAAACAAATCAAGGTTTGCATGAGGTCAAAGTGTACATTCTTAGCATGACATCACATCCGTTAATTCTAGGTATGGAATACTGTATTTAAAATCTAGTAATATTACATTGAAGTTCAGTGAATTTAACACAAACAGTAAATATCATCATGTGAAATGTAATAAAAGGCTATGTATTCAGCCAAATTCTGAAATTTTTGTTCGAGCAAATGTGTCGAAACATTAATCTGTTAGTCTTCAAGGTGCATGTATATGTACAAACAATGTGTTTTCGTTAGGAAAAGGACTGCTTCTTGCAAAAGCGTTAGTCACTGAGTCAATTGATAAAACTATTCCTTTGAAGATAATGAACCCTACAAATATAACAATTTCAGTCTCTAAAGGGTCAATCTTAACTTTCAGATATTGAATGCTGACTTTAGTGTTATAACTGAAGACATTAAATGTCCCCCTATAGTTCAAAATGTACAGATTTGATCCACTCATCCGATTATTTCAACGAGTAAAAACAATGAATTTAGGGATGAAACAGTGGTTTTGTCGAATTTTAGTATTCCTGAGCCATTAAATCCGGAACAAACAACGCAATTAACTGACTGTTTATATGAAAACAAAGACATTTTTCGTCACAAAAAAAAATCCTGATCTAGGGTTCTCAACTTATGTACAACATAAAATAAATCTTAAACCTGATGTTTAACCAAAACACCAACAACCGTATCGACTCCCGCCACATAAAAGAGAAGTATTGCGGCACCATTTAGATGAACTCCTTAAACAAGGAATCATAGCACCGATTAGCGAGGACGAAAATGTGCCTATCACAAGTCTAATAGTATTGGTGACTAAACGAAAAAGACAAAATGATGCTTTTCAAAATGAAAAGGATGCAGCCCTATCACAATATAGATTTTGTTGCGACTTTAGATCTTTAAATTCATGTACCGAACAGTTTAAATATTTTATTCCTAATCTACAAGAACTTACAGAGTCATTTTCACAATTTGTTCCAAACTATATATCGTCAAATAATTTGTCCTCCGGATTTTTTCAGTTAGGCATTGACCCTGAGTCTTCACGCTACACCGCATTTAATGCATGTTTTGGTAAATATAAATGTTTGCGTTTACCAATGGGACTTTGGTCATCACCAGCATCTTTCAAATTACTCATGGACAAAGTGTTGAATGGACTAAAATTTAAGTCATGTCTTTGTTACCTTGACGATGTTTTGATATGCTCGGAGACATTTGAGCAACATATTACTGACTTACAAGAAGTTTTTCATAGATTTCGTTCTGCAGGTCTTAAGTTAGGGCCAAAGAAGTGTTCGTTTGCTCAGTCGTCATGTATCTTTTTAGGCCATTCTATTTCAAAGGAAGGAGTAAGTCCGCAACCTGATCGAGTACAGGCAATTCAAGAATACCCATCGCTTAAAAATATAAAAGAGCTACGGCGTCTTATAGGAATGCTTAACTGGTTCCGAAAATTTATTCCAAATTTCAGTGCAAAAATATCCCCATTAACTAGATTACTGAAAAAGGGTTACTAGTAGTTTTTCGTTTGGAATGTTGAACAACAATCGTCATTTAATGATTTAAAATATGCGTTACTGAACTCAAAAATATTAGCATTGCCCAATTATGATTTGACATTTACACTTGCTGTAGACACATCTTCGAGTGGAATTGGTTACATGTTATATCAAATGCATCCTAACGTAAACGATGAAGAACAACCAAGAGTTATACGATTTGGTTCAAAATCGTTAAGTAAATGGCAACAGTCCTATGGACCGACAAAACTCGATCTTTTGGGCATGGTAGTTAGTATACTAGACTGTGCTGATTATTTACGTGGAAATAAATTTGTTGTTGAATGCGACCATCAAGCTCTGAGGCCTATTTTTCAAAAACAATTCATGGGAGCAATTTATGAACGATGGATGGCTATTTTACAACAATTCAATTTCGACCTGCAATATAAACCGGCAGAACAAATGCGAGTAGCAGATGCATTGTCCCGATGTACGAGACAAAATGATGAATCCGTGAATTACTCTAAATCAGGATAATTGTTGTTGTTGATACTTAAATCGTGCTGATAAGGTTATTTGTAAAAAGTTACTTTTGCTATTTGAGTGTCTAATTGTATTAGCAGTGTTTAAGTTGAATCAAATGATTCAAGAGATATAAAGTGTTATAGTGGCCAAAAATTGGTGGCTGGGTAGAATCAAAGGATTCAGGAGTAATAGTGGCCAAAAATCGGTGGCCGGGATCTTGTTAGAGGGGCCAAAAATTGGTGGCCGTAATTTGTTAATTGTTTGAACGTTGAACAACAGATGTAGCAGCGCAAAAGATGTTATGCTAGAAATAACCTTTGTTTTCATATATTAATATCTATTTTGAATGAATGTTGTAAGACTCTTTAAACTCCGGTCAGTGATTTATGGATAATTGTGTGAGTGTGTGACATAAACTAGTTATTATTATTAGGAGTCACGGGTCTCTGCTAGTGTCATCACTTTGAAACATGTATGTTTATTTTTAGAGCTACATTTTTATGCATCGCAAGTGTTCACTTGAGCAAAGTTGACAGTTTTAATCTGTCGTGCTCTTGGAAGTATCCGTAAGATAAACAAGTAAGAGTTTAATGGTCAAGATTTTACGACCTATGGTATCGAACATCTGTGTCTGGGTATTCACAGAGAGATATTTATGATGTTGTGGTTTTAGATTGTAAGTTTAAATGAGATTTAGTGGTTATATTAGTTGATTTGTAACTATAAAATTAATGCACACTTGTCATTTTGACAGATCAAATAAACAGAATTTCAGTTTTAAGACTACATTAATTACACTGGGAACTAAGTTTAAACCATGATCATTGATTTTAATTGATACAAATGTTTATTTTTTCATTTTTTTTTTTTTTTGTACGACCACAAAAATTGTAATTTTTTTTGGTCGTATATTGCTATCACGCTGGCGTCGTCGTCGTCGTCCGAAGACATTTTAGTACAAGTAAATAGAAATTTTCAATTGCACAGTTTTTATGAAATATTCTTTGTCCAGAATAGTAGTTGAATCAACCTAAATCATTGTTTTGTACAATATACAATGTATATTCACGTTTACTACCAACTAACATATTAAAACAATCTTTACCATTCAGTGACTACAAGCACTTGTTTTTACATTTTGATATTTTATGATGTATTTAAATGAGTAGTTATTGTTGCAAACTCTATTAGAAATTTGAATTGAGATCAGTTTTGGAATAAGGGAAAGGGGGATGTGAAAAAAATGGGGAGGGGGCAATTTTTCTCATTTCAGATTTCATAAAAAAAAGAAAATTTCTTCAAACATTTTTTTGAGAGGATTAATATTCAACAGCATAGTCAATTGCTCAAAGGCAAAAAAAATTTTTTAAGTTCATTAGACCGCAATCATTCTGTGTCAAAAAAACTGCTGTGTCAACTATTTAATCAGAATCCAAATTTAGAGCTGAATCCAGTTTGAATGATGTGTCCATACTTGCCCCAACCGTTCAGGGTTCAACCTCTGCGGTCGTATAAAGCTGCGCCCTGCGGAGCATCTGGTTCATATTCATTTTGACATTATAATTTTTATTACTGCATATTTTAGCGATGAAAAAGAAACCTTTTATTCTAGATCTTTTAAAACTGTCTGTTTTTTTTCTGTTTTTTTTTTTTTTTTTTAGACTAAACAAAATTTGTAGTTATTTAATTTAACACACAGAATTATTATTTAATGAGAACTTATGAATTTTTTTCCCAAGGTTTAAATGTGGGTATATTAAAGTATAATTAGTATTTGCTGAGAGATTGTTTCAATTTTTTATTATTATTATTATTCATAATTTTTATATAAATAGGTAAGATGTTATGTTTATCTGGTTAATGAAATCATTACAGTGTGTACTGGCTGGTCATTATGGCGTATGATACGATTTTGACACGCCTACATAGCTAATGAATATTCATGACTATGGATAAGATCAGCACGTGTAGCCATAAACTTAGGGAGTTGTAGATTTGTAGCGTAAATGTTTAGATGTAGTTTTGAGAATATAGAATAGATACAAAAATATTGTTTTTAATTATTAGTATCCGAGCAAGTAAAACACGGATCTATCAATATTTTGATAAATATTTTGAGCGAAAGAAAAACTTTTACCTATTACCTGTAGATAAAAAAAGAAAGACACAGAAAATGTGAAACAATGTATTTCATTAAACTACATAGCTACGTTAAAAGATATTTTATACCAAAGTTGGAGTAAGAACTACAAAAAAGAAGCCAAAGAACGACACATACAAAATTGTTAATCTTTACGATTGATATAAAAAGGTATAGATTCTATCATAGATGTAATACCCATCTATGATTCTATTTATCGACGACAGCACAAAGAACGTGTGAAACATTCCCTAAGAGCTTTTTCTGTTAATACTGTACATAAAAGTGTTGAAAAATCAGTTAAAACTACATAATTTGATTATGATACATGTATATACGCATAAAATTGCAGTTAAATTGTATTTTATTTTAAATTTGTACTATTTGTATGCTGCCTTTGTCTGATCAAGGAGACGAATTTCATCTCATTTAATAACAACAAATCACAGTCCTTTCGCGTAACATTAAAGGCTGTACTCCACTTTGAGTCTGGTACGTGATAAGGAAGGACAGTCTGTTTATGTTTTATACAATAGTCCTCAACGGCTTTCCGCAGGTTCTGAAAGAAACTGAGTTCTAATTGAAAGTCGATGCCTTCAAGTTTAATTTTTTCCCACAATTGAATATAGTAAAAATTATATAAATCGTAATCTAGTTTTGCATATCTCTGATAAAGATAACGGTATGTGTTGTCAACAAACGAATATTTCTTCGCTGAATTCTTTTTCACGTATAGAACATCCTTCATACTCCATCCCAATATTCTTCGCATCATAACAACTGATTCTGCAAAATATTCCATGATTATAACAAAATGGAATTCTTGATCTAACTTTGATAAATATGCATCGCTTTCTTCTTTTGAATAAGTCTTAAACAGATGTTTGGGAAAATCAAACTCTAGCGCCATTCTGTTGTTCGTTAATGAATACGTAAGTGGCAGTCCTTTTTCATACTTCCAAGGGTCAACAAGATAATTCAAAACGGGAGTTATTGCTTTTATCTTTTTAAAAATGTAAGCAGGCCTAAAGTAATTCAGTGTCGATAGAAACATTTCAAATGGCTCTCTAACAATTCCAATATAGGCAGTATTACCAGGAATATACTTTTGAAATGCCTCTCTATTATATAATACATGGTTGCATAAAACGTCAAAGGTTTTATTCATAGGTGGCGCTATAGTGTTGTTTTCATTCAAAGATGACGAAAGAGATATCACATTATCATATTGTTCTTTACGTACTTTAGAAAGAACAAACAATAGATTTCTAGAATATCCGTACCGTAAAAAAATGTTTTGTGCTGTTGAACTACCAGCTTTGTGGATTTTTAGAAACGCCACTTGTTTATATCTAATATTTCTTATACTTTGATTAACTGGAGCTTCTCCTATTTGAACATTTACACTCACATTTTGATGCTCTGTAAAATTTGCCATCATCTGCTCATATTCCATGTATTCACAGTGTTTTAATTTAAATCCGGTAAAATCAATACACGATTTTTTATGAATACCACTCCTTTCATGTAACTGAATATGTCCATTTCCAAAACCTTTGATGTTGTATGTGATTACAAGAGTTGAGAATGCTACACATAACCATGACAATATACGACGACTGAAATAAAAGACAAACAGTTATTGTTATTATCATGGCCATATTTATCAATTAACTATTTACACAACTTTTGAATTTTGGAAATACTAAGGCTTTTTTACCTCAGGAATATATTACCTTATCTGTAATTGGCAAAACTTTTAGGAATTTTGGTCCTCGATGCTCTTCAACTTCGTACTTTATTTGGCATTTTTCACTTTTTGGGATTCGAGCGTCACTCATGAGTCTTTTGTAAACGAAACGAGCTTCTGACGTTAATAAAAAAATCAATCCTGGTATCAATGATGAGTTTATTTATATATTGAATGGACAAACATATTAAGCATGTTTGGTGGTGGTTATTACTACCACTTGGTCAATGCCGCTATCGGTGGACTGTAAGTCCCTGAGGATATCATCATCCCAGGAAGTCCGAGAACACAGTTATTTCGTGGTGCATTTCTTTTAGGCAATAAATTCAAATTAAAAACATCGCACCTGCTCTATCTCAAAATGATTTATACAGTTTAGTGTACTACTATTGGCACAAATGATATCAAAATCTAACTCAAAAATGTTAAGGGGTCTAAAATTCAGTTTGACAGATTCAGATATCAGATATACTATTGTTTTACCTTTTTTTACTAGTCCAAATCAGCACTTAACATAAAGATTAAGCACCCAATGTTTTAATATGGAATTTTATCCCATACTTTATGAATTCAGTCATGCTTGAAATGTCAAGATATGCATTGGAAAGTAAGTTATACACTCATTGTTTATTAGGAACTATATTCATCAAGGACACGTAGCCCGTGTACTTCGGTACAGACATGAAAATACGGATATCATTTAATTGAAATTTTCTGTGATAACATTTTGGAAATCATTCAAAATCATGTGTAAGAAACATACCTCCCTCGTGTAAAGCTTTGGTTCTCTGTTTGAATTCGGCTGTACTTAAGTTTCATTTTGATTTAATTTGCTCTTCAAATTTTTAAATGGAGTTGGGTTTTTTTTATTTTCAAATATATTGGCATCACTGACAAAATTACTAAATAGTCTAAGAAGATTAATTAATGAAGCATGTATCAATAAATCTTCACCAATTAAAATGTGTAAAATAGATTAACTTAATTAATGGATTTATGTGTTAAAATTTCAATAATAATCTATATTTCAAATTTTTAAAAAATGCTTGTGAAAATGATATTATGTGATAATGCTGCACCTCATTTAAAAACATCACTCTTACCCATTGCCAACGCAAAGTGGTAAACCCATTATCCAAGTACGATTAATAGTGAAATGAAATAAAGATTCAAAGTTTATAAATGAAAAAGAAGAAAAGTTGAAGGATAACAATGACGAGACGTGTGTGTCGGTGAAAAGTTGACATTATAGAAGATTAATTGGAATCAATAAACTTAATTTATGTAGAATCAATGTTGAGGATAAAATTGGCGTAAATGTCTTTATTTTTCTTGACTATTTGTAAAGATTGAGGAAGGTCATTTTGGCCACATCTTGGAATTAAAAGAAATTATTGAATGACCTCAGTTTTCAATTTTATTTTTGTCATTATGCCCCGCCTACGATAGTATACGGACATTATGTTTTCACGTCTGAGCTTCCGTCCATCCTGTGTCAGGTTAAATGTTTGGTTAAGGGTAGTTTGAGGACCAACTTGACGCTTGAAACATATGTTCATTATGAAATAAACTGCTATAAATATATGCCAAATTAAAGTATTATGGTCACAAATTTCATATCATGGTTTCTTGGCAATGCATTTTTTATTTTTATGTATACTATTTTTTTAACTTCTCTGTAACCTTTGTACTTGCATGGTTTTATGAGAATAAACTATCTAAACAAGTTAAAGTTTAGTTAAAGGTAGTGTGTGGTCACTTAACTTGACTTAAAACTTTGTACAGGTGTTTTTTATCATGTTGTTCGTTAGTTTTAATATATTGCAAAATATTAAAATACTTAAAATCAAAATTGTTCTCTCTATGTGATCTGTAATTGTATCTCTTTTCATTGAGATTTAACAAATGAAAAATTTGAAAAAACAAAAATGGTAGAGTTAAATTGACCATTTCTATAAATATGTTTATCTTCAGAGAAAATTTATTGAGACAAATTGGTAATCAATGTGTATGACTGTTTATTTGAATAAAGAAAATACGTCATTTATTGCAAATATGTGCACTGTTTTAACAAATATCAAATATGTTTAAGTTTTTGTTTGAATCAATTTTTCAACTTAGTCATTTCAGGGGAGTTAACTCCAATAGTAAAAGTTCTTTAAAGAAATGTTCACAAAATTTTCATTGTTTACTAGTAGCAAGAAAACAAGATCAGTGACATCATATTTCTCTCTCAAAGCATATCATGAGACCTAACTTATCATATTTTATTTCAAATTGCTATAGGAATTTTTAAATTTGTATTAACACTAAAAAAAATCCATGAATTGTCTATGCAAAATTTTGCAAATATACACGACTTGCAGCTTGATAGATATATATGAATAATTACATTTGATGTATGTTTCACTATAATACGTTATTCTGATTGGCTAACTGTACATCACGTGTTATTCTTCATCAATTGCATTACTGTGTCCGTGCTTCATACAAAATGTATTTCGGTCAACGCTTTTACACCCCAATAAAGTTACAAAAAGAAGCATTTAATTCTTAAATTGCAAAAAGCATTGTGAAAAATACACTTTGGCAAAGAATCAGAAAATCCTGCAGCAATTTGATGGCATAAAACGTTGGTGAGCATTCAATTTGTTTTAGTCAGTGTGGGTAGTCCACAGCTTCGGTCATCAGGAAATATAGGACTTCCAACTAGTTTACTGAAAATGAGAAATCGGTCGCTGATCAAAATTTAATTTACATTTATTGAAACAACAATCTTCATAGAAGTTTTTTGAGTAAATGAAATCCAGTTATAACTGCTCTTTGAACGAATACAGTGTCTCTCCTATTTTTAAACTGATTTTGCATGAAATATTTGCCGCTGAACGCAATATACAATCGCATTTGTGTTTGTTTTAATAGCATTAGTCTTTTTCTTTTTTTATCTAATTGCTATTAAATCATTCTGTGTGCGAACGCTTCTGGTTTGTTTAACAAAATGATATTTCTATAAAATCTTATATTCTTGAAAAGCGCAAAAAAAAATCTTTACCGGAAGCGAGACGTACCACGGTGTGTGTTATTTGTCTGCAGAATAACATAAAAAATCACAACTAGATCTGATGATCACCATTCTTTTCTGTATTACTTGCAATCAAAACAATTAATTAATGTTCCTTCTGCAGTAAACATTTCTCCTATTTTCATTTAAGGATGACAGTCTGAAGGTGGCTTATAGAATAAAGCGGAATAATGGTCAAAAAGTGCAAAAGAATAAAGAATAAGATAAGAGAATGATAAGGTACTAAAACTAAAGAATAGATACATAAACTATAAAAAGATGTTGATATTTTAAAGTGTTTTACATGAGAAAAGGTTCGCTAACTTAATTTTACTCACGAAATAATTCTGTGTTTACGACGTGCCATTTGACATGAAAAGGAAAGGTTAAAGAATTGACAACGAGGTTTGTTTACATATCCACAAGTTTGAAGAAAAAGAATTAAATTCAGATGAAGACGTATATTTCAAAAGGACAGAAGTGGTTCTATAATTTCATAAGTAATTATTTAAATATTTTACGAACATTTAGGCTTAAGTTATGCAACTATAAGGTAGCTCCAAGAATAACAAAGTTTGCAAATATACATTCAAGATCAAAGTTAATATAATCAAAGTCTATTTGTTTATTCTTGATTTTAAAACAGTTATTTTTAAATTGATAAGTATTGACACTATGAGTTTTAAAATACACACCTTTAAAAAGGTACCTCGTTATAAACTTAAAAACAGAATGAAAGAATTACTCCATTAAATAATGGCCAAGGTAGATACAAAAAAACTTGTGTCCAAGGGAGGGATAAATTGTCAACACATACTTTGTCAACAAAAACTCAATCTGATTCAAAAAGTTCTCTAAAATTTTCATCATCAAGTTGCTTGATCGTTCGATTGACAAAACGTTTGTTCCTTTTGGAAGTTTTTTTTTTTTTTTTTTTTGCTTCTTCAACAGATTGGTGTTACGGGACCTAACTGTGCTACTCTTCAGTTTGAATTATATATTTATTCACATGAGCCAACCTCCGTTTATACAGGAGATATAATATTCATATCCAGATGCATCTGGAAGGTTGTAATAAAGAAACGGGCATAGAACTTAGGAAGCTAAATCCTATCTTTTGTTTAAAAAGATCTTTTAATCGAATCCTCATTGTATATATATTTATAAGATTTTAATCCGATTTTACTATATACCTGTGGTATCCTTGATTTCACGTTCGATTGGATAAATGCGTTCATCAAAGTCACCAAAATTTGACTAATTTAGTAAGACAACTTCATCTATATAGCGCAAAGCGAAGTTAAATGATAACGGTAGCTTATATAACGAGCAGCTTCTTATAAGGGCTTCTAACAGGATAATTTAACTCGTTCATTTGATAGTTTATGGGCACCATGCATCATGCATTAAATTGGCCGAATGTTTCATATATGATATAGATAGCTAGGATCAGATAGATATTTGTATTTCAAAGTACAACTTGTTACGTGTTCACGAAATGCCAATATATTGCAAATTTAAACATGTATTATATTTATACCAATCAGCCTTTAAAGGCTTATGATGCATTGTCTTTTAAGTAAGAAACATTATATAAATAAATTTCAAAATCATATTAATCATTATTATCATATCTTAGTCTTAAATCTTCTGAGATAGTTTTCATATATATCAGCTGTGTTTGAGAATGTGAAAATAAAGATGAAAGCATTTGAATAAATGTTGGTTTGATAATGCCAGGGTTGTACATTGAAACATGAGGATATGAATCGCCTCTTTTTGTTCGAATCAACATGTGATATTTATGTCACAGATGAACACGGATATATTCCACTTTGCGAAGCTAGATCCCGACCTTCTGTGCTCGATTGTGAAATTCCCAAATGTGGTTTTTCACTGATGTGTACTTACCATGAGCAAAAAGACAGAGTTTCACTAGTAGAAATAAGATTTAATTTACGTGCTTGAACATGTTCCCACCTGTTCCCTTTCCCCAGTATTTCTAGCTTACAGTTTATAGCTGTCTATGTATATATATAATATGTGATTGTATTTTGTATGTATTAACCTCTTGTTTCACATGTGAATGTGACGAGGTGTTTTCAAATAAAGCATATTGTATTGTATTGTATAGTTTAATTATAAACTTTTCTTTTTCTTGTTTTTTTTTTTTTTTTTTGTCAATGTTGTTTTCAATGTTGTTTTCAAATAATAATGTTTTTTTTTTTTACTTGGGATTAATTATTGTCTTCATAGTACTGATTTTATATTTTCCTCTTGGAAACTGAAGACATAATTAGAGTAGAGGTCCTACAAACTTTCAATATCCTGCCTTTTGGATTGCGATTAAATAAAAAGCGGTCTCCGGTAGATTTTTACTATATATTTTGAATATCAAACTGGCACTTTGGGTCCTCCTTAAACATATGACATAAAGTCTAGCCAAATTCCTCCAAGTCACGTTTGTATCTACATATGAACTAAGTGTCTGCATAATATTAGAAAGATTGAGAGATCAGAGGGTCTCAACATGGCCCTATGCCCTTTGTCCTGACATTTTGACATTTTTTACCTGAAAAGTGACAATCTAAGCCCTCCGTAAATATCGAAGATGATTTTATTCTTGGAAATCCTCAGTTTGATACAACCTTACACCCTTTATATATACAGAGTCTATGATTTCGTCGAATTTTCTGGACATTGAAATACCGGGGGGTGGAGGGGGGGCTGGGGGGTTGTCTCATCATCATTTCAGCGGTCTCTTTTTTTTTGGGGGGGGGGAGGGGCTCTTTCCATAAATATTTATATTTATATTTCAAGAGTGATCCGCTTTATTTTTTTGTATTATATATCATATATAAAATTATATCTTTGATGTCGTTTTATTGGTAAAAATCTATATAACATAAAGACCGAAATGCATTTTACATAAGGGTTTATGGACGACGATTTACAGCAGCTTGAGCGGGTCATAAAACGATTTCCTACATATTTTCTTTCCTCTTAACTATGAAAATTATGCTATTACTTATCAAATATTTCTTTTTTAATGATTTTCAACTAAATTTGAATATCGAACACTAATTTCACATCCATTTGTTTTACTCGGTCTCACTAATTAGCAACAAGAAGAATTTTAGCGACAAGAAGCGTCAAGAAGCGACAAGAAGAATAATTTTAGCGACAAGAAGCGACAAGAAAACATTTTTTTTTGTATTAAAGACTTATTCCAAATAAATATTAAAGAATATGCAAAAGAAAACAATTTTCGCGAGTTAATATTGATAGAAAAAAAAAATTTGTGTATTGCCTGATTTAACGATATTTATCATGTTTATGCATATTGATTAAAAGGAAATTAATTACAATCTTGAGTTTTCAACAGGTGTTCACTTTTTACAATGATTGTATATTCTAGCGCATGTAATTGTATAGTCGGACACGTGTACAAAGTTAAAGGTGTTAATTGGATGTTATTGTAGCAATAAAACAAGCCGGGACAAAAAGCGCCTCGTTAATCTCATTTGATGTTCCACACTGTGTGTACTGTTATTACCTTAGAATGAATTCAAAGCCACATCTAATATTGTTCCTATCAAGAACAATGATAATAAAGATGGTAAAGCTGGGTGAGGGTTCTACAAATAAATTGACACAACAAGAGTACAGTTAGAGCATAGCATTAAGCAAATTAATGAATCAAGAGATTATATATTCTATTATGCCCACTCTATTCGTTTATTCATACTCTTACTTTTCTGAAAACAGATACACATATTATCCTCAGCATATTCTTTATATTAAGTAAAAACTGCACAATCCTTTTCTTCCTCACAAATATTTTAATTTCTTCATCTATCAATACAAGGACGTATATCTAATATACGTCCTTGATCAAGATAATAAAAAAATTATCAAATTTATTTTTTACCCATATGTTAAAAAAAATTAAATGCATATGTTTTTATATTTAATAAAAAAAATGTGTTCTTGTCGCTAAATAGTCTTCTGGTCGCTTCTTGTCACTTCTTGACACTTCTTGTCGCTTCTTGACGCTTCTTGTCGCTTCTTAACGCTTTTTAGTGAGACCCGTTTTACTTGTTTTAGTTGGTCTGGTTTATTTCCTTTTCTCTTGTTTTTTTGTTGTTTTTTTGTTGTTTTTTTTTTTTTTTTTTTTTTGGCCAAGACGTTCTTTATTTTTTTACTTATAAGTTTAAATTTCCTTTGGATTCTTTCGCCTTTTTTTAAAATTTTAATCCTGTTAGACCCTGTTTATTCAAAATGTACGGCCAAAATATAGCTGGAGTAAATTCAGAAACATGGTTGTTTTGTGGTCGTCTTATTAACCCATGTAATTAGTCCTATAATATAAGACTCTGAATGTTCATATCATTTACATTCAACGTTTTTTATCGGATATTTTTTTTTACTATCAATGTTGAATCTGAGGTTCAACATTGATAGTAAAAAAAAATATCCGATAAAAAACGTTGAGTTCAACATTGATAGTAAAAAAAAATATCCCGGATAAAAAACGTTGAATGTAAATGAAATGAACCTTCAGAGTCTTATATTATAGGACTACCCATCTATAATACTAAAATTACGAGGTCCAATTTGTCAGCCGTCATCACGTAAAAACGACGAATCAAAGAATTCAACTTTATATATAACTAATATAGTACAAAGGTGTAGATTAAAAATTACACCACTCCAGGCCCTTTTGTTTTCCACGTAATTAAAGGGAAATTCCGCGATTTTTTACTTATCATCTAATTATGTTCATCTTAACATAAAAAACACATTTGCAAAGTTTTAAATTTATATTCCTTCTAATAACGGAGAAAATCAAGTATTTGTAACTTTTTTGGTTGAATTCTCGAGTGGGTCGTGACGTTTTAGCCCGATTTGTTGAATTCTGGGAAAAAATAAAATCTGTTTAACTCTTATAGCTTATCGACAATATACGTAATTAAAAGCGCACAGCTGACGAATGGTCGTAGTTATAAACCACAATATAAGAATGAACGAAAATGAATATGCATATACCGTTTTGTATTGATTGAATTAAACTCCTATAAAATTATCTCTAGTAAATGTTTTCGAATAAATTTCATTAATTATTGTTGAGATTTTTTTCATAAAATATTTATTGAACTGAAAATATTTCAGTTCTATTTACCGTTATTGTTTTAATAATCATTTCAATGCAACTAATGTGTGAGCAGAGTGTGTATATTATTTTGTAAAGGTCACTGTATATTTCTCGGCTTGAGGTCAATTCGTTTACCTTGTAGCTATTTAGCCCCAGGTGTGAGTTCAAGCGTACACAGGTATGAATGTTGTTATCTGGAAAGGATAAAAAGAAAGGATTAGAAAGAGTATGCTGTATTTAATAACTAAGATTTAATACACGATGAGAATAAAGATACAATAATTAAATTGTGTAAATTAATTGAAAATAAAATTCAGATTCATAATTCCGAAAGTGTATAAAAATAAAAGGAAACAATTTTGGATTACTTTCTTAGCGGCAATTGGCGTAAAGATTCAAATATGAAGTAAAAAATAGTAGTTTTAATCTTTAATAAAAACTAAATGTAATATTTCCCAATTTGATATACCATTGCACATTTGTTTGATATCATTGACTTTACCGGAATTTCTTAACTTGTATTCAAATCTGGCTGTGTTTAATGCTCATAAAACTATCGCAATTTTAAAGTTTTTAATTGAAAAAAAATACAACATACAACATGCATGATTTTTTTTTAAGTTTCTTTTTAACAATTCATTCTTACATAATTAAATTCATTTGACAATCATTTACACGAACTTTTTGTGAAAAGAATACCAATGATCTATGCTAAGGCATTATTTTTTTTGAGGATTTTTCTTTTTTTTTTAAATTCTATGATGATATTTGTGCAATGTTGAACATGATAGCCGTCATTAATCCAAATAAGTAATACAGTAGTTGTAATAAAACTTATATTTTAGTCATGCATAACTGATATTGACGAATTTAGAATAGTTCGTCCATACATCCAGCCGGACAGCAAATCTCATAATGGCGTCGATTTTATTATTCTGGTCACGTGATTTTCAGTTCAAAAAATGGCATTTTTTAGCAATGGCAATGACGCCACGAAATCGACGGCGTAAAGCTATTTTGTGTATTTAGCATGCTTAACCAAATACATCATTAAATACGGCAGGTTTCAAACTTTAACTACGTTATTCATTTAAGAACGAAAAAATAGAATTTCCTTGATTATTTGATTGGGAAAGATGAAAAAACGTGCCGTGGCCGTGACACTTCTCGGTAAATAAATGTAAATTGAAATGACACACGGAATGGTAACGTATTTTCCTTTATAGGGATGATACCTCCTGATATTATGAACATGAAATTCCTATTGATACAAAAACTCGCCAGGTAAAACGGCATTGTGTCAATTCAACAGGCCCAAAACTAGCTACCGGCCAAAGGGGAATAACTCGAATGAAAAGTCGTTGAAGGGACGGCTGATCAGAAACGAGAGAAAATAACCATTTCGCTCAATTTTAGTAAGTGAAAGAGTTCATTCTGGGGTAAAATATCCAATAATTTATCAGTGTGCGAAGGAAAATGTGTAAATATGAAAAATACCTTGGATATTACAATTAATCATTGGAATGAGGGCACCTGTCAGGTATCAAGACCCAAACAGTGAGAGAAAGTATAATAGAATGTATGTCTGCTTTGGTAAATCACTATTTAATTACATATTGCATAAAAATATCTGATAATCATCTAGAAATCGGGGAAATTGCAAATATTATTACATATTCAGTTTAAAAAAATATAATTACTACAGCTTCAGAAACAATATAAAAAAAAAGTTTTCTATATGGTTATTTTTTTACATAAATTAAGTGAGGGGTTTTGAACCAGTAAATTGTTAAAAAAAAAAATACTTGCCTAAAGCTTTGGTGTTAAAATTCCATCATTAAAGGGGGGAATGTTGCAGAATATTCCCTGATTGCATGTGTATACCTCTATTTTGTCATATATATATACTTTGATGGAAATAATTATTTCATGGCATACTTTTTAGAAGAATCATAAATTATTATTCTTGAATACACATAAATTCTTCATTTTGATTCAGAAGTAAGACAGAGTTGTATATTATACATCTGATAGTTCAAAATGGAAAGTTATAAGTTATCGGCCGTGTACACTGATCAATACCTGCAGAAGTGAAACGATGCATGAACTTGCAAGCCCGACAGGAAATCGCTTGAATACCTGGACCTGTCACCTCACACCCCTCACAATACCTTTGGAAGTAATACCTTTAGCCATGCTGGTGATCAGATGAGGGAAGATCAGAATTTATTTGAAAAAAGTTTATTACTTTAAAGAAATTAGATTTTCGAAAACAATTTTCACGGAACACTTATTTATGATTTCAACTTTGACTTTTTACCTAATTCCAATATCAACAGTTTAAAAACAACAGACCATGGTAATTTTAAAAAATAAGAATATTTTCCGTATCAAGTTAGTAAGTCGGATAAAACAACCGTACGATTGACAAGATATCGACACGCAATTACGACTACATCGGTTACTGTAGTTTTGTTCCTTTGTGGTTTATAGACATATCGTTGTTATTAATCGGGAAAGAAGACAAAATGGCCGAACGCAGAGAATTGATACTCTAAATTTAAAATCGTATGTGATCGCTTATCTAGCGGAATAAAACTTTAATAACTATGAATTTGAGCATTTTTATACTGAATGAACATAATATCAATTTTTGATTTTTTTGCGAAGTTTCCCTTTAATGTTGCCAATAATTAAGAAGTTCCGGGTCGAGTCCGATACCGATACCAATAGTATATTCGCCTGTTACCGATTACCTTATCTGTACGTTCCGCATCTGACAGGCGCACCACCAAACGGTGTATTCAGGATTAATATGCTATATAGTATTACACGGGTCATAATCACAGGGTTGACACTACTTGATTGTCAAATTATTACCTATTGTAGTATTTTAATCAGTTAGACTTTCTAAGATAACAATACGAATACTAAAAATCTGGACTAAAATAAGGCGTATAGGTACAGTTTTCAATTTGTTAGCGGGCATGACGTAAAACAGAGAATCAAAGAATTCAATATTTATAACTAATATAGGACAAATGCTGTTGATTAAAAAATACTCCATTCCAGGACCTTTTGTTTTCCAAATAATTAATATTATCAATAATTGATAAGTTCCAGTTCGACGGGTTCAAACAGAAAGATTTGAAAGCAGAGAAAACTGTGTATCTTATAATCAGCATGACTTTATCAGATGACAATACTAATACTAAACTAGTATCTCAGTTGTTTGTAAAACAATTGAAAGGTCTTTCCTATAAAAGTGATGTTTTCGTAATGTTCTTTGTAGGACCTTTCGTTTGATATACGACAAGCATACCTTCTGAAACTTTTCGCTTTTTACACTTAATGACCTCATCCGCCTTCATTTTTGAGATCGGAAGTATGATATATGTAACACAGGGTAGATGAGCTTTCTTTTGATATGCGACAACGCCATGTTCTAAAAAGTTTGATTTTTGCACTTAATTACCCCATCCAACCAATTTTTGGAGGTTGGGAATTTGATATTTTAAATGTACACATCATGACCTTTCATTTGATATACAACAACCCTATCGTAAAGAAAGTTTATTTTTTGCACTCAATGACCCCATCCAACGCATTTTTAGGGGACGTCAATTTGAAATTTGAAATGTACGCTTTATGTTCTTTCATTTGATATGCGACAACCTTACCATCTGAGAAATTTGAATGTTTGCACTAAATGACCCCACCTTTCCACCTGGGATGAAAAAGTGGTTTAAAATTTTCATTTTTAAGTAGAGTTTATTGAGACCTTCAATTTGATATATCAGATGACCCCAGTTGACAAAGTGCCAAAAATGATGCAATATCAACGATATAAATAGAAGTTATGAAACTTACAAAGTCAATGCAAAACATGAAAATTTCAAAATGATTTTTTGTTTTTTTTTTTTAAATGGAATGTTTTTGATATTTGGTCAAACATATAACTATGTTAACCTCTTCAATTTCTTGAACATTTTAAGTGGTAAGCTGTTGTTGATTCAGAAATACATGCCGCCGCTCGCAAAATTTCAAACTGCATTATCTCTAAAACGACAATAGATATCTCAAATCTGTTAAATGGTTAATGATCTACAGTTAAAGTACAACATTATAGAAAAAGAATTGGGACAATTTCAAAGTTCACCAAGGTCACAATTAATCATCAAATATATGATGCAATACCAAACTTGGGAACCGGAAGTCGTGAAGACATGAGACTACCACCATTCAACTCAGGACCACTTGACCTTTCAAATATCACAAGGTCAAGGTCATAGTATACTGTGAAGGTCAAGGTGAAATTTCATCATGACCTGACATTGACCTCAAATTGACGGTCTTGAATTACTGATCATCTTTGCAGTTTATAGTAGGTTGATATCTGTTACCTTTAAAAAGATATACACAAAATACTATACTTTTAAGAATCATCCCGTTGTAACTTTTGAACAGACAGTCGGACATTTTTGGACTTATCATATAAAATGTAGAGCTCGTCGAGAGGAACATTTTATACGCTGTATGTATGCAGCAAAGTCTTATCGTTTTCCTAATATGTAAGCTTGAAATTGCAGCGTAAATATTTTTTTGCACTCGGTGACCTTTGACCTTGGTGCAAATTGAAGGTCACATGAACTTAAGACTATTGGAGTAGGTCCCAAGTCTTTACGACTTCCGGTTCTCGAGATACAATTTTTCAAAAATTGTGTATATTTTTTCAAGGGAAATAACTCCTTATAAGGGTTAACAACAAAATGATTGTATATGTTTATGAGCAATGCCATCTCGTCTTGTACATGCTGACGTTTTAAAATCGATTCTATCTTTAATACTTTTTGAGAAAAATGCAAAAGAAAAAAATTGCTTCAAGGGGACATAACTCTCATATTGGATGATGAAATCCTTAGCAGCCTCATATGGTAACACATCATGATGAGATCTACCTATTGTCCAAATAAAGTCATGATATCTTTTAAAATATTTATGGGGGGCAATGTTGAAAAAAATCAATATAAGGGAGATAACTTCTAAAGGGGATGATGAAATCCTACAAAAGTTCATCTGGTATAAGTTCATGATAAGGTCTATCGATGGTTTAAATTTGGTATTGATAACTTTTATAGACGCGGTAGGAGAGTGTGCCAAAACAATGCTGGAAGAAAAAAAAGAAAAAAAAACATTAGAAAAACAATAAGGTCTTTCCTCACGGAGAGGAAAGACCTTAAATAAGGCTTGCGCATAGTTATATACTTTAATTCAGTCACGGACCCGCGATATACGGGTGTGTTCTAGTGTAATCTATCAATATAACAATAATTGCGGTTGGAACCCCCCTTTTTTTTGGATGATCAATGCATTTGAATTGGAGCATATAGATGGAACCCCAATCCCCCTTTTACTCTGGGTTGGGACCCCCCTTTTTTAAAATGGCTGGATCCGCTACTGCGTATGTTATATTATCTTTGATTAAAGTAATCCAGCATGACAAAATCTGAACGTTTTACATAATCTGTATACCGGTGACCCATACTTTTTATCATATTTTTGAAAAGCAAGAAAATAACAAAATAAACTAGAGGCTCTCAAGAGCCTGTGTCGCTCACCTGTTACTGTATTTACTGATGTTTGCCATCTTGGTTGGTAGGCAGGTTCATTAGACACTTTTTTAAAATAGATACCCTAGTAATGATTGTGGCCATAGTTTTAGAAAAGAAAATTTTGTACAAGTTACAAAAATGACGAAAAGTTGTTCAATATTGACTATAAAGGACAATAACTCCTTAAGGAGTTCTCTGACAATTTTGGTTATGTTGACTTATTTGTAGATCTTACTTTGCTGAACATTAATGCTGTTTACAGTTTATCTCTATCTATAATAGTATTCAAGATAATAACCAAAAACTGCAAAATTTCCTTAAAATTACCAATTCAGGGGCAGCAACCCAACAACCAGTTGTCCGATCCATCTGAAAATTTCAGGGCAGATAGATCTTGACCTGAGAAACATTTAAACCCCGTCAGATTTGCTCTAAATGCTTTGCTTTTTGAGTTATAAGTCAAAAACTGCATTTTACCCCTATGTTCTATTTTTAGCCATGACGGCTATCTTGGTTGGATGGCCGGGTCACCGGACACATTTTTAAAACTATATACCCCAAAGATGATTGTTGTCAAGTTTGGTTTAATTTGGCCCAGTTGTTTCAGAGGAGAAGATTTTTGTGAAAGATTACTAAGATTTACGAAAAATGGTTAAAAATTGACTATAAAAGGCAATAACTCCTAAAGGGGTCAATTGACCAATTCAGTCATGTTGACTTATTTGTAAATCTTACTTTGTTGAACATTATTGCTGTTTACAGTTTATCTCTATCTATTATAATATTCAAGATAATAACCAAAAACAGCAAAATTTCCTTAAAATTACCAATTCAGGGGTAGCAACCCAACAACGGTTTGTCCGATTCATCTGAAAATTTCAGGGCAGATAGATCTTGACCTGATAATCAATTTTACCCCATGTCAGATTTGCTCTAAATGCTTTGGTTTTTGAGTTATAAGCCAAAAACTGCATTTTACCCCTGTGTTCTATTTTTAGCCATGGTGGCCATCTTGGTTTGATGGCCAGGTCATCGGACACATTTTTAAAATTAGATACCCCAAGGATGATTGTGGCCAAGTTTGGTTAAATTTGTTTCAGAGGAGAAGATTTTTGTAAAAGTTTACGGACGACGGACGACGGACGACGGACGACAAGTGATGAGAAAAGCTCACTTGACCTTTCAGGTCAGGTGAGCTAAAAATTAAATCACAATAGAAAAAAATCGTGACAGTCGGAAACACGGCTTTTTCCGATACTGCTTTGGAGTTTAAATATTTCGACCGGAAGTAAAAAGTTCTGAAGCATCGAAAATGAATTGGACAAAAGACAATGCTTCTTTCAACAAGACATAGTTAGTTATTTCATCACACAACTTTTAAATTTTCTATTTTTAAATATCTGCGGGTAAGCAAAGCTTAAATCTGACATAATGAAAAGTTCAAACACCCTCGATGAACATGACATGCGCCGCCACACGTACGCTAACTCACAACTTAACTATAAATCCAGACACTTCGGCACGAGGATTTTTTTTTTGGCACCCGGGGACATTTCAGAAGAACGCCAAATCGACACCTTATGTTGAAAAAATGCTTTCTTTATCTTCATGTTAAGATGTCTTATCTTAATAATTATTGCTGATATCTACCTCTGGAATAGTCCAAATAATTATGACTCTTCAAAGGCAGCTTAGGCTATTATAAATAATTTTTGTTTTGATGCTTTCCTGCCGATGTAAGGCATCAAAAAAGAAAACTATAATAACCTTTTAAGACATCATAATTATTTGGAAAACCTCTGGAACTAATATAATAATAACATTTCTTGTATGTTTAACATTAATAATACAGTTTTCAATATTTAAATAAGATAAGATAATACCCATGGAGAAAGTCAAAGGCATGCTTGACCAATGTAAAAATTACTGTTAATGTCATTTGACATGTTTGGCAAGACTTTTTACTGTTAATAGTCACTGATGTACCCCCATTACGACCCTCTTATAACTGAACTAGTGCACATTTTTTAATTAGGGTCCAGCTGAAAGTGGGTCTTATTGGGGTCTAAGCGTGACGTGGGATTGCCGACTTTTTGTAAGCGTGACACATGAAAGTCAAATTATTGTGCCGTGAAAATGGGAAATGAAGTTTAGCGGGACACAGGAATTTACAAAAAATGAGAATTGCTTAGGTACATAGTGTAAGCGGGATACAGGAATCTGATAAAACAGAAAGCAGGATCTGGGATCAGAACCCCCCAATGAGACTCCCTTGAAACACACCTTTGGGTGCAGGATTTTCTCACTATTGAAGACCCAAACATTGATGATATAGGGAATCATTGAAGCATGACTGGAGTGGGCTTGGCCACCCCCTCTTAGGCAGTCAGTCCCATCCCCCACCCCTTATCATGCTTATGATAATTTCTGGATACACCACTGTTTGGTACACTATTTATATATTATCACCCATCGTCCCCAAATAACCTTATATGTAGCTTTCTCGGGTTGTATTAAATTGTTTATGATACAACGTATTTTGATGCATTTATGTTTATCTGATTGTAAATGTATATACAGTCTCTAGTAGTCTACAGTAAACGCACAACCTGTATACTGTCTGTTTTTTTCTAGGACATCTACATGTAGTTAGGCCAAAATAAATAAATAGTGTGTTTCCTATTTCACCCTGAAAAAAATTAGGTAGGGTAGGTAGGTAAAACATTTTATTTTATGAAAACTTTTTATTTTTTTCTATCGATGACAGCAGAAAAAGATTCAAAATGAAATCATTTGATGTGCCTGCATGCTTCTTTGATATTTATTAGTACTTAATTAAATCTACAGGTTTTTTAATTTTCTGTAAAAAATATAAGAAATATGAAAATAAACTTACGAATTTCATGGGCCGTAATAGGAATATGTTCTTGCCAATTAATTATCTTAAAGCAAAAATGGCAGTGAAAAATCTGGCATGGTATTATTGTTTGGCCTCGTTGAACCTAACAATGTAAATGACACACAGGGTATACATGTGGGAACAGACTCCTACCCCCTTTTTTTAGTAGTAGAATCACTGTAAATTGATGCTAAGCTGCGGCTTATGATTTTTTTGGGGTAATACTCTTCCACCCTCTTTATTTAATAAATAGATGTGTTTTGATGTTTGACAGAATTTAATCTTGAGGAGTGGGGTTCTGAAAATATTAAAATTTCAGGTTTTGAGAAAAGTGAGAATCTTTGTCTTTATATTTAATACATGGGAAAAAATTGTAGATATTAATAGGGCATGATTTTTTTTCCTTCTCTGATATAAATTGTTGTGGGCCAGCCAGAGAAAATTTAAAAAAAATAAAAGTAGACATGGTGCAGGGGCAGATTCATTTATAAATGAACATGAATCATACACCATGTCTGCCTACTGGGGAAAGCTTTCTATTTCTCGGTACACATTGTCTGCCTCTTGTCATCATTAACTCCAACTGTCAAATCCCCAAAAGCATTAACAGCCGTTATGTTGCGTCTGAGAGCAATTTTTTACAACATTCGTAAGAGCATTTTTTACAACAAAAGCTAGATTGATTTTAGCAGTAAATTAATCTCTTAAAATTATTTGTCAATTATCGTCTTGTCATATGTTTTCGTATGTCATAAAACTTTTTTTTCGTCTATAGGTCCATCATGTTGTTCTTTAAAAATATTCATCATATTGTAATTATCCGGAATTGATGTCATTATATTTGCAAACATGTGATCACATTTTGCATATTTGACAGCTAATAAATACGCTGCACGGTTGTCGAAAAGCCATGCTTGTTTATTTAAAATCATCTTGGTTTTAGAAACGCTTGAGTTATCCATATTGGTCGTTGCTATCAAACGTTTTGAAGATCTGTAGTTTTCTAAACAAATAGTCGGATCCGGACAGACCGAAAAATCCGGATTTTTCATATTTTTTTTATTTTTGTCAATAAAATGTTAAGGGTCGGCGTCAGAAACGGAGGTAGGGTCGGGAAACCGGAAACACACTATTAATTTATTTTGGCCTTAGGAAAAAATTTATTTTCAGAGTTAAAATTTAGTTAGATTTTTAAAAGGGGCATCAAAACACCAACAATCGATCAATCTGAATGTATCTATTATTTTTTTCCTTGCCCTTAGTTTACTCTGAAAATAACAAATTTCTTAACTAGATATCCTAGAAAAAACAGACAATATACAGGTATAGGGTTGTACACCACTTTGGGGTTATTTATTGGCAGCCAGTTTATGACAATCCTAGTCAATAAAGATTGGAGTCCAGTGCACCTGCACAAGTGGGGTTCGAACTCACAACCTCAGTGTTGACTGTCTACTGATTACAGTGGTAAAACTACATGTACATTGTACAAAACTGCATAGACCACAGTCACTGAGGCCCCCATTCTGTGTATTAGTCCCAACTTATCACAAATGATTGTCAGGTATCCATTGTCCTTCTATTGCCCATCTGAATCAATACAGTTTACTTCAATTATTACCTGTGGGGATTCCCAGAAAGTTCTCAAACCTCTTTGCCAATTTTGCTTAATTTGGCATTTTATGTAAAGTAGGAATTAAAATAATCAAATGCAGAATGCAATTATATTATAAAATGCAATTTGATTTCATTTATCTAGGGCATGCTATGCCTTAAAACTTTTTGAAATTTTCATCATACACAGGTTTGTCAGTACTTTTACAGGTGAAAAAAAAACAACCATTTTAGTCAAAGGGACCCCATGAATGTTATTAGAAATAAAAATTATTTATAGGTATTTTGTTTTCTTTAAAATTTCTGAGATCAAATATTATTGATCCCCATCTAAAAACACAACATGCATAATAAAATATTAATGCTCACATTTGTCTTTGAAAACAGCAGCTGAGCACTTTTGATCTTCATAGCTAAAAACATATGGCTACATGTACATTCATTTGGACTTGAAATTGATACATTTGTATATATATTGATCAATTAAATAAATGCATAACTCTACAAATTTTGTTTTGATAACAAGTAGATATCTTCTATCAAATGTAATTAAATCGATGTATCTCTTTTTTTCTTTAAATGTACAAAAAATGTATATCATAGTGAACATGAATTAAAAGCAATTAAGTGTATTGAAAAAATGGAGGTAATGAAATATTTCAAACCTGAAATGTTTGAAAAGTTATCAAAAAGTGTCTAGTTACCAGTGTTACTGTATCTAACTTCATTCGATGCACAGACTGAATATTTTTTCCTTTTATACTTGCACAAGTCTATGACCCAAACTATTCAGACCCTTGTGGTAACATCACAGTACCCAAATTACACCCACTTTTGTAAAAATAGCAGTGGCCCCCTCTCAGTCGGTTTTAAAATTTATTTCTTAATAAACTGATAAATGCAGTCAGTTTTAAAATTTATTTCTTAATAAATGCAGTCAGTTTTAAAATTTATTTCTTAATAAATGCAGTCAGTTTTAAAATTTATTTCTTAATAAATGCAGTCAGTTTTAAAATTTATTTCTTAATAAATGCAGTCAGTTTTAAAATTTATTTCTTAATAAATGCAGTCAGTTTTAAAATTTATTTCTTAATAAATGCTTTTATTTTTGTAGGGTAACTTTTGAACTTCTGTTGGAAATAAAATGTCCTCCCCAACACCAAGGAAAGATAGAAGACAGAAATGGTGGTCAGAAAAACAGAAAACAAGAGCAACTAAAAGAGAAGGTAATGGTTGTTAAGTTTGGGAATTAATATACATTGACAATTTGTAGAAATCAAATGGAACATGTACATGAATAAACTGGACAAATACAAGTGAAACAGAACTGGGATAATTCCACAACTCAAAACTTAAACTGGTTCTTCTAATGCAATTATTTTATATCAATGATTTTTACTTAGGTAGCTGACATTTTAAATTTCGGGAATGTATTGACATAAATTTTCTCCAATAATATTATAAGCCAAAAAAAACTCACATTATGGACCTAAAGTTCTTCTTTTCATAAAATTTTTTACATTCTGAAGTGGACAAGAAGCCAGAAAATGTGCGGTGTTTACATTTAATGTCAAAAGCATACATATAACATCACCTAGTTTAGGAGCAAAAGAAAATACATGTAACATCATTTGGAGGAATTTTTGTTTAATGGTAATTTTACGTTGAAATCATGACTAAATTTGAATGATTTGTTTAGTTTGCATTAGAATTTTTACTGTTGCAAATATCCATTTACATGCCTATGTTACTTGTTGCCAGGTTACATGTAACTTAATTTCAAATTATGACTGAAAAACTACCTATGGACATCTGCAAAGCTTCATATACCAATCAGTTATGTCTTAATTATATGTATATAATTTAATTTTGGATGTAACGCGTCCTCTCATTGACTGACGTTATTTTGTTATGAGCCCATAGACATAATTTAGTCATGTGACCGTGATGTCATCAACGTTTTTTCATTGTTTTCTACAGTTTAAAATGGAATTTAGAATTAAATTATAAGAAATGACTGCAATATTTTTTCTGTCTATTCGAAATAACATAAAAAATGTGGTGCACACTGTTAAATAACCCGCTACGCGCGTTTTTCAGTGTGCACTACATTTTTTATGTTATTTCTTCACAGACAGAAAAAATATTAGTCATTCCTTAAATGATAAGATGAGTCAAAAGCCATACAAGTAAATTCAGGATTGGGATTCTAGGTCAGAACAGAACAAAGATAACTCACAATTAATAACTCTTCTCAAGAAAAGACAATAGACAGGAAGATAACTGTAAGACAGATGACTGACATGAACGGCTTATAATAACTCCTGGTTAAATTTCATGAATATATGGTACCAGACAAAATAGACAGGAAGATAACTGTAAGACAGATGACCGACATGAACGGCTTATAATAACTCCTGGTTAAACTTCATGAATATATGGTACCAGACATCGCCTGATTTCATTTACTCATGGGCTAGGGAAGTCTCCTGATTACATTTCATTTACTCATGGGCTAGGGAAGTCTCCCAATTTCAGTAGCTTACATGTATTCTTGTCCATGTCACCATCAAAATAAACCTTCAGCTTTTGAAAAAAAAAACAAGTACAATGTATCAGAAAATATGCATCTTGATAAAAAAAATTTAATACATTGCTTAGACTGACTTTATTTCGTGTCCTTGTTTACAAACTCTAAATGATTTCTACCGGTAACTAAATATAGCATGACTAATGAGGGAAAATAAAACAATGTATAAAAAAATATTGAATTGCTGTATTATTTTCTGTTTGTAGGATTGAGACCAAATCCTAGTGCTGTTGACCATTTTGTAATAACAACTGAAAATAAAGGAGGATTTAAACCATCCGACCAAACAAAGAAAGTGTTATCGTCAGAACACCAAACCCCATCGAAAGCTTCACCAAACTCACAGAAAACAGCTAAATCAAAAGTACAAGACAAAGTTAAAATTAGTACAGACAAGGCAAGCAAAAAGAATGATAACATAAAACAGGAAAGTAACAATACATCAGATACCAAACCAAAGTTAGAAACAAACTACGTTTTATTTATTGGGAATTTACCTTACAATGTAACAAAAGAAAACCTGGAGGAGCATTTTAGAAAAACAGGTAAAACCAGAATCCATTTAATAAGTTTAAGTGATTGTATTTATGTTTGTTAATTCCACATTGTCTATACATGTAGGTGAAGGAGGGGAGTTGATATCTCACAAAACTTGTTTAACCTAGCTATATTAATGCTTCTGTCTCAAGTCAGAAATCTCTCATCTTTGTTAGCATGGTTAGTCTTGTGAACTTTCAAAAATTCCTTATTTACCAAAAGATGTAATTTTGAAAACACGAAGTTAACACACAACAATGGATTTCCCACAAACCATACCTAAAAAAAATTATTCCTTACTACAGTCTCATACGCATTTTAATGCAAATTCATATACAGGTGTACAGTGCATTCAATGTTATGGTCTGAAAAATGTTGCAGTTTTTAAAAAGGCCATGCATCAGCTGCAGCCACCTAAATGTTGATGATAGATAATCTGTTGTCAATCAAATCAATAGCTGAAAACAGGTTCAATGAAATCAGTCAGACATGCATGGTTGGTCGCACATGCTACTTAGTATATGTAATTAGTTGTGATAATGTTACAGATTAAATCAGTATTTACATAATAGACAGATGCATTTAAAAGGTATTTCAGACAGATTTCAGATTTTTTTCAGTTCAAAGAGGCACTAGGTATGAGATATTTATAGATTATCGTTGGTGATCTCAACAAGATTGATTTTCTCGCTTGAGCCGGTCACAGCGAAAGCGAGAAAAGCAATCTAGTTGAGATGACCAATGATAATCTGTTTATAGCTATTTTACCTATGACGAGGTTGTCAATTTCATTAGCAACGCCATGTGGCTCCTTAGTTTCTAGCGATAATTTTCCATCTCAAGCGAGTAGCATGATATGAAAAATTATGACAAAAAAGATCAAAGGGAAAATGCACAAAATAGCAATAAACTGTATAAATAATCTAAAATATGTTGGGTTTTTTTTTAATCATTAATAAAAGTAAAATGATGAGATAATGATCTGCTTTAAGTGACCAGTATGGTTCAATTTTGTCAAAATAAGCTAAGAAACATTGATGATGAATTATTCTCTTGCAAGTGAATATTTTGACCATTGAATCCGTTTTCATGTGAACTTCAATTTAACCCTTTAGCTAGTGATGGATAACACATGAATCGTGTGAATTGAGTTATATGAAGGAAATGAATGTCAACATTGAAATGAAACAAAGGAAAATCATTTGATTGTCTGATTCGATCCACAAAGCATTATTCTTTTACAGGTAAAAAATGATGAGTAATTTATATTTATAAACTATAATATGAAATTAAACAGACTTAGAAAAATCCAAGTACACAAGTACCCTGTCTATTTTTATATCTATATTAATGTTTATATCGCTTATATGATCATTGGAGGTATTCGGAGGTCAACTCGATAGTTAGATAGAAATATTAGTTGTATTATAAACTCATTTCTAAAATTTGTTTTGTTTCCATAATAGGAGGAGTGAAGAAGGTTAGAATACCTCAGGAAAAAGCTAAACAACGGTCTAGAGGATTTGCTTATATTGAATTCAAAGACAGAATAAGCCATGGTGTAAGTAACTAAAAAAATTGAACCAAACGCTAGTCAAGTTTGTATGCTGCTGAATAATTGTATATTGTTTGTGGCCATTAAATTAATAAATGCAATTACTGTAAATTCAGAAATTATTGCGATGTTTTCATTATTGCGAAAAATGTGAGAGGGTTATAATTGCAATAATTTAAACTTTTTTAAAATTTTGTATATGAATTAAACAGGATTTCTCTCAATCTTGCAAAAAATAAACTGGCATTTTAGTCCAAAAGGACAAATTCGCAATAATAAACGCATGCAATAATTTTTGAATTTACAGTATAAGGAAGACTTTTTTTTTATTGTTTGATGGAACCAGGGAAATGAACTGACCTCTCGGTGGTCACTAATCTGATGAAAATTACACTTATAAAAAAAAAGCTACATTACTTTAGTTAGATATTTATGCCTTGTAAGGCTGAATTTCAAAATGTGAATGGTCAATTGATTGATTGACAACTGACTGCTATCCATAAGCACATATAACAGGCCATTATTTCAACTTGGAATTATTTTTAATTATGGAATTTGCATAATTTCTTGTGCTTGAAATTGTTGATAAATTCTATGCTTATTCTGTATTTTAATGTTATGTGTGGCACACAACACTTTCTATTACAAAGAAGATATCACATTTTCAATAGAATGTACTGTGCTGGGCACAACACTTTCCATACAAAATATATTGTATGGAAAGTGTTATGCGCTGCTCAAAACATTATATTATGATACAAAATAAACATGAAATTTATTAAAAATTTCAAGCACAAGAAATTACCAGTATGCCAATTCCAGAATTAAAAATAATTCCAAGTTGAAATGATAGCCTGTTAGTGTTATATATATATATGTATAGATATTGCCTGCATGATCAGGACTATAACTTGGATATGTATCATGAAGAGGATGTTATTGTGTTTCAAAATAACAAGCTTAATAAAAGACTGTTATAAATTGATGTATATAAATAAAGAAACTAAAAAAGCAGAAAAAAATTGAAGGGTCTGTTTGCTTGTTTTACAGATATAAGCTATTGAAAATTTGACGGGAAATAATTATCTCTGGATTTTTCATTCACTTAACATTGGTGTCTTTTTTTCTTGGAAAAACGATAAAAAAATAATGAGGATTTTGTAAGATTTTCAAAGATGACATTTAAACTTTATGTAATCAAATTATGGAAAGAAAAGTAGGGGTTTGTCTGCAATTTTTTTTTTAATTGCATTACATTGATTGGTTAAACCAGATCTAGAGGAATTGGAATATCTGACAAAAAATCAAAAACATGAGAAGCGAACATCCTTAATGTGATATCACTATGTTCTGCTTTCTACAATACCATAGACTTATATTAGACAATATGACTGTTTTGGGAACATGAATTATTCCAGCTGTCCCTGAAGGGTTAGCCACGTGCTTAGGGTTAGCCTATCATTTGCCTGTTAGCATGGTCAGCAGACCAAGAGAATTGTGTTTATAATTGGATAATGACACAAAGTATTTAATCAGCCTATATGCTTAGGGTTATTTATACTGCAATCAGCTATTTTACTATACAGATAAAGCTATACATGTAAACGTTAGCTGTATATGTCAATGACCTCAACTAATCTATTAGCCCCGTCTACTTACCGGAACTACTGTATTTCATCAACAACGTCACATCACAACCATGACAACATGCAATAACAATTGTCAAACTTTAAACTAATTATGTCCTCAAATTGGTAATTTATATACCATGTTTATTAAATGCTATTAATTAAGTTCATTTTCCCTTTCTAATTCCTTAAAATGTCGATGTCTTACTGCCTGGTCTACACTTATAGGGAAATACCCCAAAATGGTACCCCTAGAGGGAAACTTTTTTATTTTATTTTTTTATCTATTTCAGTATAAAGACAATATACGTATAGTGTCTTGAAATATGAAATTTATTTGTATTCGGCACGAAACGGGGAAATACTCGCTAAAACCTCCCATTTCTCCCTTTTCTAAGCCTCATACAAATAAATTTCATATTTCAAGACACTATATGTATATTGTCTATTGTGATATATGGTGTAAATTGTGTTACTTGTAGCCCAGTTGGTTTAAAATTTAAGATTATTTTTTAAAAGACAAACATTAATAAATTGTATTACAAAGTATCACTATTGTTTTTCAGATTGCCTTACGACTTCACCACACAACATTAGGGGGTAGAAAAATTAATGTAGAATTTACATCTGTTGGTGGAAATAACCAGAAAAGAAAAGACAAGTTAAAACAGAAGAATGAATCCTTATCAAAGTTTAAGATGCCATTAGATTCATAACACACCATAAATGGATTGGTGATAACAAGATTTGGTGTTGGCTTCAAAGAACTATAAGTTGTACTAGATATTATGTGTCATGAAAAGTATGTCAAACTACATACATGTTTAATTTAAACTTGTATTACGTAGAAATTTATGTACAACAACACTTTAACATGAAGTGATTGATAATCTGTGATCTGTCACATTTCTCATATCTTTAATTTTGTTGATAAAAAACAGGTCTATATAAACATTGTTACACAGCAGTGGTTTATTCATGTTTTTAATACTAGATATAACTAGATATAAAAAATCAACAAATAGAGTTAAAATTTTTAAACCTTTTTGATAAGGATTTTTTGTTTTGGTGTGTGAGTCATTGTTAAAAATAAAGAGCCTTTTATTTCTGACACTAATAAAAGGTTGTTTAAAGAACCTAATGTATCATGAAGGTCTCATTCTAATGATCATCAATGATGATTATAAATTTTGAGAAACAATGTTGTATATATTTTGGTGCTAAGTTTTTTTTTCATTGTTTTTTGTTATCATCTTTATTTTTAATTGCATTTTGATATATCTTTTGGATGAGATTTATAAAGATCTTTAATCAGTTTTCAGATTAGTTTTTGTTTTAGTTAAGTAGAAATTATGTAAAAAGAGGAAGAAGATACTACAATGTAAGTGTCCAAAAACAATAAAGTAAAACAGGCAACAACAAACACAATGAAAAAACAGACAAGTTTCTCAACTCTACACAGAAAACTAAAGATTGAGCATTTAATACAAACCCCAAAAAGTTGGAGGATCATTTTGAATTATTTTAGAGGAATGTAAACCATATAATTATTATCCTGTAAAAACCATTGTTTTTATAAATTTTGGAATGGCTTTTTTTTCGGGGTTTTTTTCATAGTTTATTTGTAGGTTTTGAATTTGTAGTGCTTTTATCTCAACAAATCAATGGAACAGAAACTCTGTTATCAAATCTGACCTACAGATTTCACCACAGTTGTCTATTTGAAACTATACAAAAGCGCCATATACAATAACATGAAAATCCTCTATATACATGTACATGTATGTAAAGTTATCATATAAATTGTTACCCATTTTTTTCAAGCCCAAAATAATTACTAAAATATTAAAATTTGCAAAACAAATAATTATATGATGGATTAATTTAATAAATGATAATTATATTACCTTTTACTGACTTAAGTGCATGAACTTGATATTGTTAATGTTAAAAATACAACCGTTTTCACAATACTTGCTTTTTTCAATTCATTGTTTGTCCAAAGAAATGAAATCTATGAAAAACTTGCCCATTTTCACAGTATTGTAAAAACTTATCTTTAAAATTATTTCATCTTGGCCATGGATTTCAGTTTTTGTAATTTGTTAATGATTCATTTAATTTTTTATATCTCCTCTCAAAATTCGACAAAAAAAGTGAAAGAATAAATAATAAAATTCTCTATTTTCATGAGTCACATAACCCTTGAATATTTGAACCCTACACATAAATATGACAAATCAATCAACCTTCAGAGCAGTTGAGATTTCTAGCATCAAGAATAAATCGGAAATTGGTTCCTTTCAGAAGCTTACAATGTAGATATCTGGTTCTATTAGACGTCAGTTTTCATATCATATCATTTATTGTATGAAATATTATTTATGAGCTAGCTTTTAACTTCCCACTTAAACTATTTTTCTAAATGTTTTTTTTTGCAGTTATAAGTTGGAACATTGCATATGTTACATTCAAGCTGTTCAAAGAATAATGTTATTTATTTATTATAAGTAGGTAAGCTTATTCATTTGAAATATGCTTAACTTTTTTGTCAAAATATAAATATTCATGATGAAATTAATGAGAAGGTTTGTTATTTAATAAAAAAAAATAGTTTTGAAACAGTTTTGTATAGCCTCTTTGTACAGTTAACCTCATTGTTAAGGCTTGGACTGCATATCAGAATTTTTTTTTACTATTTATACATTTAAAACAATTAATGATAAAAAAAAGTTCTCCTTCCTGAATTCTGATTTTGTAAAAGTCAGAATGAAAAATTTAAGTACAAGTATCTTGTAAACTTTTTTGCTGTTTAAGTATAATTTATTGAACGTTTGTACATACAAGCCTTAAATTATTTCATTCATAATGATGCAAATGAAAGTGATGAAAGTGTATGAATGAAATTGTTATTTAACATTTTGCAAAACTCACACATTTTGTATGTTAATTTTGTTGCTAATAATCACATGATCATGCATGAAATCTACCTGAATTTACAGATATACAAAAATAAAAATGCAAGCATTTTGTTGTCCATTTAACAGATGACTAAATAATGCTTTGTGTAATTGCATTAATTTCTAGCCCAACTTGCTCAAGTTTTGAGCTATTATGGGGGCTTTAGTGGCCAAGTGGTTAAATAGTCAAACTACTGTATCACTAGCCTATCAACACTGAGGTGTGATTTTAAATTCTGCACATTGTTGATGCGCCAGGATTGTCGGTTTTAGTACGAAGGTCAGTGGTAATTTTCAGGCACTCCCACTTCCTCTACCACTGAAACCGACTACCTTGAAAAGCATAATGGTGCTGAATGCATCATGAAACACCTACCAATCAGTTTGAGCTGCTGATTTATAGACACATGTTGTAAATGAGGTCAGATAATCAATAAGAAACCAAGTATTTCGAAAATCAACCAAGAGTGCTTTCTTTTATTTTAGTATTTTGCTAACCTACCAATAGATATAACAAGATGTGGTATGAGTGCAAATGAGACAACTCTCCACCCAAGTGCATGGAAATCATTGCTATAGATGGCTATACCTCAATATGCAGATAGTTTTTAGTCTTAAATTACATGACTGAAATAACCAAATTGGCAAAATTTCTGGGGTACCCAAAAATATTTCCTCATCATTTGGCCAAGATCAGATAAAAAACACCACGAGGCAATCATTCTAATTTGCGGCTAGGTTTTTTTTAATCTTCTATAATCAAACTTTTAGATGAAGTATTGAATTAAACAGTCCTTAATTCATTTTATACAATGGGGCATTGATCGTACAATGTTTTCATTGAAACCATATGGAAATTCCTATTTCCCCATACTATGAGTCCACTACGCCAAATTTTACTATTCATGACATTGATGATCTATGAGGGTGCCTTACAAACAACCCCATTTGGATATAATTAAAAAAAGGAAAACATGACCACCAGAACTATCTGATTCTGATTTGCCAGTTTAAAAAAACAGGATAACGCAGGGAAGACCCCTAAAAATTCAATTGTTTTACGTTGATGAATCTGCAAAGATCGTAAAAGAGGGACGAAAGATACCAAAGGGATAGTCAAACTCATAAATCGAAAATAAACTGACAACGCCATGGCTAAAAATGAAAAAGACAAACAGACAAACAATAGTACACATGACACAACATAGAAAACTAAAGAATAAGCAAAACGAACCCGACCAAAAACTAGGGGTGATCTCAGGTGCTCCGGAAAGGTAAGCAGATCCTGCTCCACATGTGGCACCCGTCGTGTTGCTTATGTGATAACAAATCCGGTAAATAGTCTAATTTGGTAGGTCACATTCATGAAAGGGAAGGGATTGTAGTTACGACGTAAGGAACATATCCGATATCATTTGTAAAACAGTTATTCCATAACGGTCAACCAACTCGTGATGGCGTTCGTAAAATTTACTAAGGGATGATTTCAACTTCACCATTTGAAACTCTTGGTTTAATAGCTTCCTTGTGAGCATCAACCCTCTATCAAGCAAATCATGATAGGAAATGCAAGCATGGGAATATCGTATCAATTGGGAGATATATACCCCGTATGCAGGTGCTGCTGGAATGTTGCTACTTAGAAATGGAAAGTTCACAATTGGAAAGCTGAAATCATCTCTTTTGTCGTAAAGTTTTGTTTTCAACCGACCCTCATTGTCAATTTCTAGATGTAAGTCAAGATATGAGGCCGACTTACTGTTAACTGTTTCTGCAGTATCCTTTATCTCTAGTTCAATGGGATAAATGCGTTCCACATAGTCACCAAATTTTGAATTATTTAGTGAAAGAACATCATCTATATAGCGGAAAGTAGAGTTAAAGGATATCGTTAACTTCTTATCTTTCTTCCTAAGAAGTTCCTGCATGAAGTCAGCCTCATAATAATAAAGAAATAAGTCGACAGGTAGAGGGGCACAATTTGTTCCCATTGGAATGCCGACTGTCTGTTGAAAAACACGTCCTCCGAACGTAACAAATATGTTGTCAATCAAGAAATCGAGTATCTTGATAATGTCACTTTAAGAGAATTTTTTGTTTGAATCAGAGTGATCCTTTACAAAGTAAGATTTATCCCCCCCCCCCCCCCCCCCCCCCCTTAAGACAAGATACTTTTCATCCCAGACGGAAATCGAACCAGGAACCTTTGTGTTAGTAGTCCGATGCACTAACCACTACACCACGGCGGCTCTTAATTCTGATTTGTATCAACGACCTCACTGCCTTAATCCATTCTGAAAGAATGTCTACGTCTTCCTTCTCGCGTTTAGTCCATTGCCTGGCATAATCCTCGACTGAACCCATCAAAATTTTAAAGTTGTATTTCCAATTGATGGATTTAGGCTTACGATATTTCGGACCTTTTGATAACACATTTCGTAGGGAAGTGTTATTAACAATGTTGAGATCACCGGTAATAACGTGGCCAGCCGGATTATATATGAATTGGGAACTAGAACAGGCGCAATCAGGAGGTTTAGACTTGAAGTCGTCAATATTGAGATCCTGCAAAACCTCTTTGTAATTGAAAATTTTAGTTGCAATAGGTTTGGTATAAGTATAAGAAATGATTGGTACAGACTGATCTTTGAAATAAGGAGGTATTTTCGATTGAACTAATTTATGATGAAGGATATTGTCTGAGTTGACGCCATCGAGACCTTCGTTGGCAAAGGAAAGATTAAGGAATGATCTTCTCCAATGCGGACTGGCTTGAAAAGTTTGTGACTTGCAATCTCCGAAATTATAGCTGTAATTTTGTATTGGTTTGAATGAGGGTTTGTAACAGTGGTTTCCAAACATAAATTGAACAGAGAATGAAGTTTAGAAAGGGGTAATGAATAAAGTTTCGTGCGAATGTGATGAATACCTAATGGCTTTTGTATAAATGGCAGCAATTAAGTCATTAATAGAGACATCATGCAGAGTAGGTGATGTATATTGACGATGACCATGACTGCGTCTACGAGTTGAAAATATTCATCACATTCACCGAGCTACACGAAGGACTAGATAGAATACCTATACCATCAATTTTGTCATTGTAACCATATGGTGTCACAGTTCCCAATTGTCTAATCCAGTAGTCCTCTATTAGTCTACGGAGAGGCGTTGCAAGATTAGGATTGTTAGAGCTATCGTATATTTTTTCGGTAATGCGAACTGTCATAGAAACGATGGAATGATCGGGCTGATTAAAATGCTGGTATCGAATGTCGTTTGCATTGATGTTAATGTCTGATCTATGACCGCACATACGTTTGTTTAGCCTTCCTTTCGTTTCACCGACGTATACCAATCAACAAAGATTGCACTCTAATCCGTAGACGACATTTATTGATTTACAATTCAGACCATCGTAACTTCTGGTAAAAAAATGACTTCTTGGTTAAATTGCTAGTGAATTCAGCATCTGTTATTAAAATTTCACAAGTTTTGCAGCCTTTGGTCTCACATTTCGAAATGCTACAGTGTGGTTGTGAGTCATCAAAATCCAAATGTCTTTAAGGAGAACTGAACATAGCTGTATATGTGAGATATTGCTATTGTCACTAGTATGATGATCTAAATGAGTCAAGTTTGAGATATTTAGTCATGTCTGGTGATGAGGGGACACCTGCCGTATCAGACGACACCGTGTCCATGGTGACGTCTGTTTCGGACCTTTTTATACTGGGCGACGTCCGAGCCAGTATTCCGTTTGATCTTCGTAATTTCATGCAAATGTAATTTTGCTACTGGGCGGATGATGTCCTCGGGGACAAAATGTCCACCAGCAGAGACATCGGGTTATAAAAGAGGGACGAAAGATACCAAACTCGTAAATTGAAAATAAAATGACAACGCCATGGCTAAAAATGTAAAAGACAAACAGACAAACAATAGTACACATGACACAACATAGAAAACTAAAGAATAAGCAACACGAACCCCACCAAAAACTAGGGTGATCTCAGGTGCTCCGGAAGGGTAAGCAGATCCTGCTCCACATGTGGCACCCGTCGTGTTGCTTATTTGATAACAAATCCGGTAAATAGTCTAATTTGGTAGGTCACATTCATGAAAGGAAAGGGGATTGTAGTTACGACGTAAGGAACATATCCGAAATCATTTGTGAAACGGTTATTCCATAACGGTCAACCAACTCGTGATGGCGTCCGTAAAATATACGAAGGGATGATTTCAACTTCACCATTTGAAACTCTTGGTTTAATGGCTTCCTTGTGAGCAGCAACCCTCTATCAAGAAAATCATGATAGGAAATGCAAGCACGGGAATATCGTTTCAATTGGGAGATATATACCCCGTATGCAGGTGCTGCTGGAATGTTGCTACTTAGAAATGGAAAGTTCACAATTGGAAAGCTGAAATCATCTCTTTTGTCGTAAAGTTTTGTTTTCAACCGACCCTCATTGTCAATTTCTAGATGTAAGTCAAGATATGAGGCCGACTTAACTGTATCTGTAGTATCCTTTATCTCTAGTTCGATGGGATAGATGCGTTCCGCATAGTCACCAAATTTTGAATTATTTAGTGAAAGAACATCATCTATATAGCGGAAAGTAGAGTTAAAGGATATCGCTAACTTCTTATCTTTCTTCCTAAGAAGTTCCTGCATGAAGTCAGCCTCATAATAATAAAGAAACAAGTCGGCAAGAAGAGGGACACAATTTGTTCCCATTGGAATAATATATAGTTGCAAAGATCGTAATATATAGTATCAATATTGAAAGTCATATGAAACTTCAAATTAAAAAAAAAAATATGCATATATTTTTTATTACTAAAGGGCTAGTTTTAAATTTAAAACTTATGAACATATACTTTTTCCTAACGAAAATTAATAAATTTGTCCAAATTTAAAAGAAATTTCCTTCTTTTTTTATTGTTGGCTTCTAGACAACAATTGGCCGACATATTTTCTATTATTATGCAGTGACCTCAGAATGACGTTTCTCTTTAATCCGGTTATCGCAACAAAAAAAGGGGGGGAGGAAACTCAAATTGGCAAAGAGATTTAACAAACGTAAACATCGATCCGTCATCGAAATACACTATATCTTATTGAATTTGTTATACATTTCTTACCTAAATATCAATTCTTCTTCGTTGATTGTTAACTCAAGTGACAATCCGCTTCTAAACACGACCATTAATCAGCTGCCATATTTTCACATCAACACTGACCGAGTGAAATATTTTTTTGACGATTATACGAAATAGATGCGTAAAAATCGTGCAACCCGTTGTCAAGTTGCTGCCCCTGAATTGGTTATTTTAAGAAAATTTTGCCGTTTTTGGTTATTATTTTGAATATTATCATAGATAAAGATAAAGTGTAAACAGCAATAATGTTCAACAAAGTAAGATCTACAAATAAGTCAACATGACCAAAATGGTCAGTTGACCCCTTAAGGAGTTACTGTCCTTTATAGTAAATTTTTAACAATTTTTGTAAATTTTTGTTATCTTTTAAAACATCTTCTCCTCTGAAACTACTAAGACAAGTTCAACCAATTTTATGATATATGGATGCATTTTTCAAAATTTGATTATCATTATTTTTCACAAGTCAATCTTTGCATATGACTTTAGAAAAATGGCAAGGAACAATAAGCTTTGAGGTTCATATGGACCCTTTGGCTAAAATGGCTGCATTTTCCCCTCAAAATTTACATTGAGTACAGACAAACCTTTGAGTCTGGAAATTTTTTAATACAAAGCATGCCCTAGTTAAATAAATTTCGAATATGTTTTATGTTATAGAAAAATAAAAACGTAACAGGAGTTTTCAGTGCACTTTTTTCAGTCCTGCAGAAAGTGCCAAAATCAACTAAATTTGGAAAGAGGTTTGAGAACTTCCCCACAGGTAATAATAGAAATGAGCTGTATTAATTGACATGGACAATAGATGAACAATAGATACCTGCCAATAATTGGTGATTTATACTGTGTACCTGAGTGGATCATATCAAGCAAAACTCAACTGTTTGTTGAATTTAGGATCTTCTGCTGGGACGAAAAAAGTGCACTGCAAAGTCCAGTTAAGTTTTGAATTTTCTAAAACATACAATACATTTGAATTATCTATTTATCTAGGGCATGCTATGCCTTTGAACTATTCCAAATGCACAAGTTTGTCTGTATTCAAAGACAATTTTGAGGTGAAAATGCAGCCATTTTAAACGAAGGGTCCACTGAAACCTTAAATTTAGCCAACAACGCAGTCAAAAGAAAAAATACTTACAACCGAACTGCAAAAATCATTGTAACGTTAGTTCTAAAGCGAATACTTTTTACCATTTGATTATGGACTTTCCATTTTGAAGTTTTTCTCGAAGTTCGGTATTATTGTTACTTTACTTTTTACATGTCACATGTTGTTAACACTACATTACAAGTTTTCAAAGGGAACAGATTTAATTGAAAATAAATGTATTTCTAAGGACATTGAGTTTAAATAATGTCGCATTTTTCGCAATAATTTCTGAATTTACATTATTGATCAAAGAAGCAAAACAATAATGCCATTATGTCCACTTGTATTGATAAATAGTGCACATGGTCAACATGAACAACATTGGTATTGGAATCCACGAGTGGGAGTTTGGCAGCATCCTACAATTCACCAATTGTCCCGACTTTGATTTATTTATCCAGATTTCTTTCTTGAACACAAGCCCATGTACAGTCACGTCAATTTAAGATCTATGAGTTTGAATGTTCCTCTGGTATCTTTCCCCCCTCTTTTTAGCTCACCTGGCCACCGTTTCACAAAAGGTCGTAAATCGTGAAATATGCGACCGTTTTACAAATATTTACGATTTACGACTTACGAGAAATATGGGTTGCAAATTCCCGACTGGATTCTCATCACTTGGCGTCCGTTGTCTTCCGTCGTCTGTTAACTTTTACCAAAATCTACTTCTCTGAAACTACTGGGCCATATTTTACCAAACTTGGCCATGTTCATCATTGGGGTAGCTTGTTTACTAAATGTATCCGATGACCCGTGTAACCAATCAAGATGGTTAACAATAAACATAGGCGTAAAATGTAGATTTTGGCTTATATATTTCTAAAACAAAATCATTTAGAGCAAATTTGACCTGATTAAGATTGTTTATTAGGTTAAGATATACATGTATCTACCCTGAAATTTTCAGACAAATCAGACAGCCCATTGTTGGTGATTTTAAGAACATTTTGCAGGTTTTGGTTAAAATCTTGAATATTTGTAACTTTTTGTAATCTTATAAAAATCTTCTGCTCTAAAACTACTTAGACGAATTTAACCAAACTTGGTAATAAACATTATTAGGGTATCTTGTTTTAAAATCTGTCGGATGACCCTGCCTGCCAACCAACATGGCAGACATGACTGAAAATAGAACTCACGGGGAAAATGCAGTTTTTGACTCTGTATCTTTGAAACTAAAACAAAAGTATAACGGTATCATTATTGCATGCATCAATTGTAAAATAAAAATATCAGGTGAGCGACACGGGCTCCTTGGAGCCTCTAGTTTAACGACTTTGAAGAGGGTCCCTTGATTTTTTACTTCGTAATGATTGACCAGTTTGGGCAATAAACAACCAACCAACCAAGCCAAGTATCTTTGATATCCGAAGAAGCATCAACATGACTTAGTGTATGTAAGGCCAACTAAAATTAATTAGTAGATTTTCATCCAAATTTTTTAAAATAATGGGGCGGGTGGGAGGATTTTATTTTTTAAATTTTATTTCATTTGAAACCCTTTTGTGACGAGTTCTTCATATATGCAAGTGTAATAATAAGCTTATATCATGTATACACAAGTATGAGGAATCTTACATAATATTTCAAATCCTTAAATAAATATATCTAATTGTGGCTTTAAAAACTTAACAACAAAAACGTGTGAGAAACTCTCTTCAGTTAGACTACATGTACCTACACAAAATGTATTTTGGTTTCTAAACAATGGTTTGTATTACCATAAAATGAAGCAAATGCATTGGTATGCAACACAATTATTACGAGTACAGAATAAAATGAAAACTCAGAGTGTTGAAAATAATAGGGTTGGTACTTTATATGCAAGATGAAAATATAATTATCATGTAAAACATGAACTTAATAATAAAAAAAAAGTTGTTGTTTAATGAGTCTTTTTGGGTATATTCGGACATTTGCTGTTTGTCAATATAAAAAGACAGCCATGGGTAAAATCAAAGGGCTTGCATAAATAAAATGCGTATGTTAGTCGACTTTTTAAATTCAATAAACGGTCATACATCTGACAAGTTCGTGCTTGTGTTTCAATATCTATAATTCAGTCATGTTTTCTGTATCAATGGTTTCCACAAATCTTGTGCTTTGGGTATCATTTACAGTTTAAATTTCCTGAGACAAAGTCATTGCATAAATAAAAAAGTCCGCAGTTTTCTAATCACAGAAATTTGTGACATACGGTACCGCGATTTGCAGTATTGGAAACAGCGTTTTTCTCGTAACACCAATATTTCATGTCATTCTCGTTATCAATCTTTACTCTCGGAAGATGATGTTATCATCATAGAGCAGCGGAAAGGTCGACTTAATCATTTTGGTTAGATTTACTCGAGGTACAAAACCGAAATTTGAAACAGGAAGCGTTGAATGAAACGAAATTTTAACGGTTACCGGTAACGGGAATGAACAAAATCCCGAAATCGTAAATTTTATAAAATAAAAAAATTCGGGGCGGGGCGATTTCAGAGGGGCGGGCGGGGATGAAAATCTATCAATTAATTTTAATTGGCCTAAATATGATACATATAATTACAGTAGTATACCGCTGTTCAAAACTCATAAATCTATGGACAAAAAACAAAATCGGGGCAACAAACTAAAACTGAGGGAAATGCATAAATATCAGAGGAGAACAACGACACAACATTAAAATGTAACACACACGGCAACGGACTAAGCATTAGACAAAATCCGATGAGAATAACCAATATGACATCAAAACCAAATACATGAATTTGGGATAGAAAAGTACCGTGACACGTAATAGTAATGTGAATTCACACTCAAATATAGGAGAAAACAAACGACACAACAGAAACACAACGTAAAAATGTTACACACACAGAAACTATGGCAAGCCGTTCTCGTCAAAACTATGTTTAAACCCTTTTTTCGACAAAAATACACACTGAGATTTAAAAACCTAAAATAACACACTGAGAAATCGAAATTACACACTGAGATTTAAAAAAATAAAAAACACACACTGAGAATTCAAAATTACACACTGAGATTTTAAAAAGACACACTGAGATGAAATAAATTGAAAAACACACACTGAGAATTGTTAATTACACACTGAGATTTCAAAAATACACACTGAGATTAATATGCAAATTACTAATGAATATTCATGAGATGAATAATTCAACAGATTAATATCTTGATCTCAAGAACTCTTGTCATTATAATGAAATGCGATTCCTTCAACCAACATTCGTATTAAATTTCAAGACTTAACATCGCTCATATTCATAAGTTTGTTGCCTATAATTCAGATCATTACTACTACCAGTAATTAAACATGGGTCTCTTTTCAAAAGTCTTCCAACAGTTTCCTTGATTTCGCTAGTTAATCTTTTATATTTTTGTTACGTTTATATGCTATAATAGACACTTGGGTAAAAATTTCACTGCATTCTTTTGCAGATTGTTCCAATGTTTTCTTATAATTTTAATAAAGTTTTTCACCATTTGGTTATATTTTGTAATAAGAGTAAGTGGGTATTTTTCTTGTTCTTGTATTTCTAAAGTTTTTTTTTATTAATAATTTGGAACCAAATCGAAGGACTAACGAGTTCTTTCCCCTTGTTGTTTTAAGCTTGTAATAGATTCAGATTAAGTATGCTAATTAGATATGTGCGCATAAAAAGTGCGCACAAATCTCAGTGTGTAATTTTAAATTCTCAGTGTGTAATTTCAAATTCTCAGTGTGTAATTTCAAATTCTCAGTGTGTGTTTTCAGTTTATTTATTCTCAGTGTGTCTTTTTGAAATCTCAGTGTGTAATTTTCAATTCTCAGTGTGTAATATTCAATTCTCAGTGTGCATTTTTCATTTTTGTAATCTCAGTGCGTCTTTATGAAATCTCAGTGTGTAATTTTTAATTCTCAGTGTGTAATTTTCAATTCTCAGTGTGTAATTTTCAATTCTCAGTGTGCGTATTGAAGTTTTTAAATCTCAGTGTGCTTTTTTGTAATTCTCAGTGTGTAAATTTTTCGAAAAATAGTTTAAACATAGTTTTGACGAGAACGGCTTGCCATAAGAAACGAACTATGATATAACAATGGCCATTTTCCTGACTTGGTACAGGACATTTTTAAAGAAAAAAATGGTGGGTTGAACCTGGTTTTGTGGCATGCCAAACCTCGCACTTTGATGGCATTGTTAAATATAACATTAAAATGACAACATAATAATACAGGACTACAATACAAATAAATAAGACAACGTATTAGGCAAAGAAACACATGAATAATAGATAACAAAAGGCATCAGGTTTAAAATTCATTACGTCAAAAACGCGCCTCGTCCAAACAAGACTTACCAGTGACGCCCAGAAATAATAATTCGAAAGTCAAAAAAGGGTACAAAGTTCAACACTACCCATGTCAGAATCTTCTACACTGACCTGCAAAACAAATATCAAATGGTGCTACATAAAAATGATATAAGTAGATGTGAACTATTGCTCAATTTAAAATGATATTCAAGCTAAAAGTATTCTGCAAATAAGGAGTTGAAGAGAAATGAACCAGGTTCATTTTACTGAGAAAAATGTGACAGTTGTACATATGAAAAAAAGATGATTTGATAAGTGGACAATCAGATGGGTAAAAAAGAATACACCTCCTTCAGTTTGAGGTATTAACACTTGATAATAAAAATAATAATAACATCCTTTCAATAATGATTTTATTTCATAAGAGAATGCATCAAAATAATACATCATAACTATGGAAAACATAGAAAGGCCAGTAGGCATTTGGTGAAGGCACGGTGTCAAGGTTGAAGAAATCTTCCAAAGACAATGTCTTTAATTTACAGATTTATTATCCTCATTAATTTTAAACAAAATGTAATGGTTACAACTTTCTGAGCATATTAAAGAGAAAGAGACAGCTCTGTTGATTTGGAAACCAAATATGTGATAAACAAAAAATTAAATCCCTGTATCCATTAAATAATTTTTGGTCACGGTGGATGAAGATCTTCATGTGACATTAATTGATCTAACAGATCATATATCAATTAAAATTTGTGTTTTTTTTAAACATGATTTATTATTGAAATTTGAGCTGCTAAAATCAACTTAACTGGGTAAAAAAGGAGAAATTTAGTTATCATGAAAAGGATTACTGCTATCATCAAAATGGCCAAAGTTGAAAAAAAGTTGTGCCAAATACGGCTAGGGTTTTCTGCTTGTGATAAGAACATATAGAAAATATTGCAAATTATATAGGTATGATCGCATTTTCCAGTTAATCATCAAACTATTTTTTTAAAAATCACCGTATATATATAACAATAGTTCTACAAACAGATACTCCAGAAAGGTTAACTAACTTGTCATTGTATTCGTAAAATTTCCGAAGGGTCAATTTAATTTTTTCCATTTGAAACAATTATCGCAATCCAATAGTTATAAGCAGCAACCTTCTATCAAGGAAATCACGGTAAGAAATGTATCGTTATAACTAGGAAATAATTCTCCACAAGAAGGTGGAAAGTTGATATATAGAAATGTAGTCCCCAATTAGGAATCTGAAATCATCTCTTTTGTCCTAAAGTTTTGTTTTTAACCGACCTTCATTGTAAAATTCTATCATTGATGAGTTTCGTTCTGCATTGTCACAATCGAGAACAAATTGATCTGAACAGCTTACACAATTGGACGCTTACAATTTTAAGACATATGTCCTTCAGCATTTCTGATAGCACTGATAAAATGCTAGTAGTGTACCACTAGTTTTCGGGTTTCCGGGGCAGTATAATAAGCTTAGTAGTCAGCGCTTAGGTTGTCGGGGATTGTTGGAACGTTATGCGTTCCTATATGTGTCGTCGCCACTAACGATGTGACGTCGCTTTTCTATGTATCTTGTAGCTTTGATTATATGCATATTGAACCATACACTTGTATTCTATTGAGAGTCAAACCTAATCGAACATAACGCGAAGTATACACCTCAAAACCCTACATTGTCGAGGATTGCAGGAACGTTATGCGTTCCTATATGTACCGTCGCCATTAACGATGTGACGTCGCATTTCTGTGTATTTTTTAACTATGATTATATGGTTATGTTTAAATGAATATTGAACCATACACTTGTATTTTATTGAGAGTCAAACCTAATCGAACATAACGCGAAGCATACACCTCAATACCCTACATTGTCGAGGATTGCAGGAACGTTATGCGTTCCTATATGTACCGTCGCCACTAACGATGTGACGTCGCATTTCTATGTATTTTTTAACTTTGATCATATGGTTATGTTTGAATTAAATATTGAACCATACACTTGTATTTTTTTGAGAGTCACACCTAATCGAACATAACGCGAAGTATACACCTCAAGACCCTACATTGTCGAGAATTGTGGGAACGTTATGCGTTCCTATATGTATCATCGCTCTAACGATGTGACGTCGCTTTTCTATGTATATTGTAGCTTTGATTATATGCATATTGAACCATACACTTGTATTTTATTGAGAGTCAAACATAATCGAACATAACGCGAAGTATACACCTCAAAACCCTACATTGTCGAGGATTGCAGGAACGTTATGCGTTCCTATATGTACCGTCGCCACTAACGATGTGACGTCGCGTTTCTATGTATATTTTAACTATGATTATATGGTTATGTTTGAATGAATATTGAACCATACACTTGTATTTTATTGAGAGTCAAACCTAATCGAACATAACGCGAAGCATACACCTCAAAACCCTACATTGTCGAGGATTGCTGGAACGTTATGCGTTCCTATATGTACCGTCGCCACTAACGATGTGACGTCGCATTTCTATGTATTTTTTAACTTTGATCATATGGTTATGTTTGAATTAAATATTGAACCATACACTTGTATTTTTTTGAGAGTCACACCTAATCGAACATAACGCGAAGTATACACCTCAAGACCCTACATTGTCGAGGATTGCGGGAACGTTATGCGTTCCTATATGTATCATCGCTCTAACGATGTGACGTCGCTTTTCTATGTATATTGTAGCTTTGATTATATGCATATTGAACCATACACTTGTATTTTATTGAGAGTCAAACCTAATCGAACATAACGCGAAGTATACACCTCAAAACCCTACATTGTCGAGGATTGCAGGAACGTTATGCGTTCCTATATGTACCGTCGCCACTTACGATGTGTCGTCGCGTTTCTATGTATATTTTAACTATGATTATATGGTTATGTTTGAATGAATATTGAACCATACATTTGTATTTTATTGAGAGTCAAACCTAATCGAACATAACGCGAAGTATACACCTCAAAACCCTACATTGTCGAGGATTGCTGGAACGTTATGCTTTCCTATATGTACCGTCGCCACTAATGATGTGACGTCGCGTTTCTATGTATATTTTAACTATGATTATATGGTTATGTTCGAATGAATATTGAACCATACACTTGTATTTTATTGAGAGTCAAACCTAATCGAACATAACGCGAAGTATACACCTCAAAACCCTACATTGTCGAGGATTGCGGGAACGTTATGCGTTCCTATATGTACCGTCGCCACTAATGATGTGACATCGCGTTTCTATGTATATTTAAACTATGATTATATGATTATGTTTGAATGAATATTGAACCATACACTTGTATTTTATTGAGAGTCAAACCTAATCGAACATAACGCGAAGTATACACCTCAAAACCCTACATTGTCGAGGATTGAGGGAACGTTATGCGTTCCTATATGTACCATCGCCACTAACGATGTGACGTCACCTTTCTATGTATATTTTAACTATGATTATATGGTTATGTTTGAATGAATATTGAACCATACACTTGTATTTTATTGAGAGTCAAACCTAATAGAACATAACGCGAGGTATACACCTCAAAACCCAACATAGGTAATGAATTGATTAATAACACTTTCTATTAGTATTTAATAGCTAAGTTTCCAACTCTCTCAGAAGTTTTTGAACTTTGGCTAATATTCAAAATCCCTTTTGGTCTTTAAGTTTTTCACGCGATTCAGTTCATATACACATTTCTCGTTCAATCGATTTTGAGTTTTTTTTTATCAAGATAAATCATGAATTTGCAATGGACAAATAATTTTAAAAAGGGTTATTTTTATTTATTGTTCAAGGGAGGAATACCCGTGACTCGGATATACCCTAACGGTCAAAGAAAGTATAATGGCATTGTTAAAACTTTCAAAGTATATGACTTCAAATTTACCACTTAAAATCCATGATGAAACAGCTTCCTGTTGAGCTGAAATTTTTATCAAGAAATATTAAAGGCATTGGGAAAAACAGGTTATGCTGCAGTGTTGCTTCACAGAAACGAAAGTTGACAATTGAAAACATATTTACATTTGGTCGTAAATATTTGTTTTCAACCGTCAATTACTAGAGTCAAGTCAAGATACGAGGAAAGCTTAACTGTATCTTATGTATTCTTTATTTCATACAATTGGTGTTATAAAGGTGCGTTTAAATATCATTAGACTTTGAAGTATTAAATGAGAGGACATTATCTGTATACCAAATCGTGACGTTAAAAGCATAAGACTGGCTTCTTTTCGTTCTTTTTTGTTTTCATTGTTCGAAATGACTGCTCCTTTTTTAATTTCTACCGACCAGAGTTAATAAAGACGATACAAAAATTAATTAATAAAATTTTCTCATAGATGTATCTTTACCTGTCGTCATCCAAATTTCATGAAGATTGATTGAATGATTGGTGTTAAACGCAACTTTCAGCACTTATGTGCAATTTATGGAGGTAGGATTTTATTGGTAGATGGAGCTGTAGTGCCCGTAAAAAACCATCAACCTTTGGTAGAAAAACTTTCAATCCTAGTCGATTAAGGTTTGAGCCGAGCGCACTTTCCTCATGAAGGATCCGAATTCAAAACCTCATTGTTGACAGTCTAGTGATACAATTGTTCGACGTATAACACTCGGTAACCTAGGTCCCGGTAGAAAATGTTAATGTGAAATACAAACGATAATCATCAAATTTTTTGCCATTAGATAATTTATCCCGAGTAATCACTAGAAACGAACACGCTTTTGAAATACAAAAAAAAAAATGGAATGGCCGCGCCTATTCATGTTGATTTAAAAAGGTCTGTTAACAGAATGGTAGTTTTATTCAGTTGTAAATCAAATATGCAACTGCAAACAGTGGATTTAATTTTTCTTCTTTATAAGAGGGATTTGTATTGCAGGATCTGCTTTTAATTATAGGCATATTATTCTGTGTCGACAACTTCATCTCGAGAACATCAGGATTGTTATTGCACCTATTGTACACCGATCCATTCGGTTTATCAATTTGTCTAAGGTGTACTTAAAATGAAACATCTAAATATTAAAATTCTGCTTCCGATTTTAATATAATGTCGTATCTTTATTTCATCATAAAGATAAACCAGCACTTCAACTTTTGATTCCTTATGAAGTAAAACGTAAGCTACCTCGAATACAACAACGCCATGCGTGGACCTTTACAAAGTAATACACTTTGCAAAATAACGACAACAAATAAGATAAGATAAGATAAGATAATTTTATTAACCAATCATGGTGCCCAAAATTAGAGCTATACAATCAAATGAATTACAAAATAAAGCACAGTAAATGATTAGAATGATGAGAATGATTAAAGTACATTTAAACTAAAAAAAATTAATACACATTCACACTATATAACATGAATATAAACCATGTTATTGACAAAAAATAAAGTTATTTTGGGTGCGATTGTGACCTTGAGAAATTACATAATTGTTTTAATCCTAGTTCTATCGGAGATAACTCCTGATAGATTTTATTACATAAAGATATATTTTTTCAAACTACATTGATATTTTCTAAGATTTTCCTCCTTTCTTCAAAAAGGGAGTGCAATAAATTAGATAGGTTTGAAGTAACAAAAAAATCTTCAGATGAAGGAATCCAATCATGTTCATTTCATCAGATAATCTTGAAATTGTTTTGAATTGTAATAGAATTTAAATGAGACAGATGTTGAAATCTTTTATCTATCAGAACAGGACATTTTGAAAGAAAATGTAGTTCGTCTTCAACTGCGTTCTTACATAGCTTACACTTTCTGTCTTACCAATATACCTTGAAGTTCCTTTTCGATTTCAAATATAACACACGTGATAACTTAAGTCTTTGAACTACAAACCTACAAACTAGATTTGTTGTATACAAATAAAAAGTTCGAGGGCTTTCAATAGCTTGTGTCGACAACAATGACTTTCTTTTGCTGTGCGAAAAGTTATTTTCACTATTGTACACAAATAAATCCGGCATTGTTCTTGATTTTGGTGGAAATGCTTTTAATTTTTATCCTGTATATACAAAGTTATTTATTTCCTGTTTATTTCTGTTTCGGGCTCAATTTTGTTTTGAGAAATGAGTATTTTTGACTGAACAAACAGATGTTGCATTTGAAACAGAATATGTTCATCTTTCTTATACCTTAAATTCTAATTTTTGTTTGTCCTCTTTTTGCGAAAACCTTTAGTTTAAAGTCTCTGATGTTCGGTTCCGTGTAAATCTACCTGTATTTACAACTATCGTGATCGTAAATTTGAGAAGGGAATGTGTCAAATGTCAATGAGACAACAACCCGACCAAATTACACTAACAAAGGTCACATTTCTCATTTTAATTCCCATGTTTAAATTAGTGGGTTTGATTACTTCTTTTTATTAATAAAGAAGTCTTATCCAATTAAAAGTATATAAAAAAATTACATATCAATACAAAAACAATATACAAATGGCAGTTATATCATTTTTCAAAATATGTGTAATTATGTTGTTTCTTTTAAAGAATCCAGTTCCTGCACCTGTTCTACTTCGTGTGTTAGATTACTGAAAAAAAAATTAGAATATGAAATAAATACTGCATGGACTAAAGATGAATATTTTGTTTTCATTTATTAATTCTGTCGTTCTTTCTGTTTATGTACATGTATATCACTATTATATAAAAAGTTATCTTTCAATTTTCTTTCCTATTTTCAAATATCATTTTGCATCACATCTGGTTTAGTTTGTAACCCGGATATGTTTTCTCTCTATCGATTTATGACTTTTGAACACCGGTATACTACCGTTGCCTTTATGTACTTTAGATGTATCCACCTAAGGCTTTGTATGCAAACACGTTCTCCTTGTATATGAACATCAATATAGAGAAAGTTTTCTCTCAGTTTTCTTGCTTTTTTTCATTTGTCTTTTTGCAGTACTAACTTTACTTACTTTTGTTTTAAATATTTCCACCTTTGCATACAAACACACCATTAAAGTTAGAAACCCGTGTAATGAAATACATGTATAAGAAAAGACTGTTTTGCAAACAGGACTATAGTCGCACATTTTAACATGTGCGATCAATATGTTTTAATTAAAAAAAGAAAACGCTTCTTTTTCAATTTTTTATACATTATACCGGGGTACATAATTTTTCATTATAAAGTACAAATGTACATACTTATTAAGAGTTTTTGCGTCTTTTATTGACTCTGGGAGCAGCGTTTTTACCGTTTCTGGTAAGGCAAAAGCAGCAAGAAGTCCCGCAACCAGTCCTACGGCTCCGAATATAATCAATGGTAAAGCTTTACCGAACTGTGTTGAAAAAACTGAGTCCTGTAAAATACAAATAAGCTCCAAAATATTTTGTTTTACTTTCTTTAAATATTCAATCTATAGTTGAGCTATCGCAATGCTATTTTATTATACACATGTATTTATAAAATCGGTATAGTACAAACATCTTAAACCCAATTATATAAGAGATGAACTATTGTGTCATTTAAAAGAAAATTTACAATCCATACCATTAATTTGTTATATACGTTGAATATTATGTGTATTTTATTTATTTTTGTAAGCTCTGTGTTCTGTGCAACTTGTCATGGCAGTTATTGTTAAACAATTTTTATATTTAATTTGTTAGCATGTATTTGTTTTATTTAACGGTGTCTATCCATATATTTCCTATGCCATACTTTGAAGCCAAGTCGACGTGACAAATATCAAATGCTTCACGGGACTAGAATAGTTGTCTTCTTGATTTCTAAAACAGTAATAATTACATAATGAGGAAGTCATTACTGAAAACTTACCAATTCTCCTATGTATGCTGAGGTAATTGATCCTATTCGACCTGACATGCTGCATAAACCAAGCGCTGATGCTCTCAATACAGTTGGAAATAATTCAGCCGTTATCAGATATGCAAAGAAGAAGGCAATGGTTGTAAAGAATTTTCCGCCCATTGCTAAAGTAATGGTCAACCAACTAAGAGCTGTAATTAAAAGTATACAAACATTGTGTTGGATGTTTACAATTTGTAAATGTGGTATATTGAATTTCCCTACCATGTAGAAATAGATTGAATTAGCAATGTATTTGGCACATTTCTTCGGAATTATGACTGTAAAGCTCTACAACTTTGTATCTGACTTTGCATATCAACTGTTTGAATTCGAGCGCCATTGATGAGTCTTATGTAAACGAAACGCGGGTCTGGTGTTTAAATTAGAAGCCTTGTATCTGTGGTGAGAAATAATAAAAAAATAAAATGTTGAATTATCTAAGATTATCAACCGCTAGGTATAAACTGCACTACCCTTCCCGAGCACCTAGATCATCTCTGACTCTTTGGTTAGGTTAAGATTTGACCAGTATTTTATTGTTTGTCATGGCATTGCCTTTCGTTTTGGACTTGTGAACTTGATCATCCGTTTAGTGTCTTTCGATACCTTTTTGTCAGTATTTTGCACAAGCTGACTGTTTTGATTTTTAAAGCTCTAAAACTTCGTATCTGATTTCGACTACCAATTGTTTTATCTAAAGAACCACTGATTAGTCTTGAAACTTGCGTCTAACGTACAAAATCATCTGTCTGATATCCTTGATGAGGTTTTATAAAATGTGTATATCGGTAAAAAAAAAATGCATGAATTGGATTCTCCCGGTCAATTGCATTCAAATATCGAACGCGAAAGGAACTGTGTAACTCTAATAATTTTCGTTCAAGCAGAGTAACTTTTCTATTCACTTACTTAAGTTAATTTACCATTGTAATTGCTTTCTTCATTTCCCTTTTATAATACATTTAAGTAAGTCAGATTAATACGTATCCATCAGTTTAAGTTTGAAACCAGGATTTGGTTTGTTCTATCGCGTTATGAGTTTCGAACAGCGGTATACAACTGTTGCCTTTATTTATTGGTTCTTGAAATCAGAAGTTTACAAAATTTTATACAGGATTTTCCTGTATACTTGTAGGTAATTATTTATAATTTGATATTTAATTCATTTATAATTTGTAATAACAATTGTGCGACTTAGATTGTGGTTGCTCCCCAGAAAATTTATTATAGCATATTGTCATTGAACCCCCTTGTTGGTGTCACCATATACTTACATTCAGAAGCATAAAGAGACGGGAAAATAGTGCAGAAACATGTCAGACCACCAATAACCATTGATGAACAGAAAAACACTTTCCGCCCAAATCGGTCTGGACCTAGTAAACAGAAGAAACAGGCAACTGTTTCCACTGTACTAGATATTCCAAAATTGACGTAAATGTTTCCATCAAATTTTGCTACATTCATTGATATTCCATAATATGTCAAACTGAGTGCAAACCTGCAAAACAAAATTAAGAAGATTTTCTTTCAAAGTGTTAATTCTTGTCACATGTTCTATTTTTGTTATTATTTTATCCTTACTATTTATCATATTTTCCAGCCGAAAAGGCAATTATAACATTATTAAGAAAACAGACACCATCCTTTAACCGTATGATTGGCTACATTATTGTTGTTACAGAAAATGTGATTGTTTGCATACTCATATGTTATAATATGAAACTTATTGAAAACAATTCAGCATTATAGAAATATATATACTTCTCCGTATTATGTATTATAATTATATCTTTTTTCTTGAAAAAAATGACTTATGAAGATAAAAAAAAAATTTACACGAAGCCATTTCATATTCTAAGTCAAACATATTATTTTTTAACAATTTCATTTTCATTTCAAATTGACATTTAGAAAATTATTTTGTTTACCAGTTCAGTGCTACTATGCACAGTCGCATGCATAACATCTTCGATTTCATTAATGCTTTCATAAAGTTGAAAATTGATGCATTTTTCTCCTTGTGGATAGTTATATCTTCTGATGAGAGATTTATATTTTCTCCATTTGTCTTGGCAATCTTTTGCAGAATTGCAATTGCTTCTTTCTTCTTTCCTTGACTCAACAGCCAACGAGGTGATTCAGATATAAAACTACAAAAAAGATGAAGATATTTCACTAAGGTGTGTTAATCTAATTTGACTTTTGATGATTTTAAAATGTGATTTACATTTTGCGGGAACTAACATTCAAGCATTTTAAACCCTACTTGTGCTAAAGTAAAATTACAGACTTTAATAGAATGAGGTGCGTTAAGGCTAAGACTAAATCATTGAAGTATTAAATGATCTGTGTGGAAATAAATAATAATTACTAGGTGTGTGATAATTTTAAGTTTGTTATAGTTCAATTTTGAAAAAAACGTATAAACCAAAAAAATAATACTTTTAAATTTCAATTGAAAATAAGGCCCACTAATGACCTTATCGCATCCTTTCGTTTACTTGTCCAAAAAGAAAAGATATAAATGTATTAATAATATTAAAATATGAATGAACTTGCTCTGTTCCACAAAACAGTCACTAGCAACAACACATTCTCCGGGTTCCACAAGTTACATTTCAATGTATATGAAATAAATACGAATGTTCACTGTCCTCCATGTTTTATGTTGTGATGGTTTTTTTTCTAATTCAAGTGAAATAAAATATAACTGAATAGAGTAATTATAGTATATCGAAAAAATAATTCATATGCTTAAATATCTTATTGTTATATGCATTTTGTTATTAGTACCGCCCATACATTTTTTTAACCTTTTATTCCTTTTTTAGTCAATGCCCAAATTTCCTTTAGAAATTACTGTGGTATTTTAATTTGATTTGAATATTACCAAGCATATAGACGCCTTTTCCCAAAGCGTGTTTATTTTTTGAAAATGGACATAACCAAGCACATATATGTCTATCCCCAAAAGCTTGTTTTATTTTCAGCATTAGAAATATTGCTGCTTGATCATCAGATATTATTCTTACAACAAAGTTATAATGTATCCACCAATAAGTATACTGATGGTAAACATTAAATGTTCCCAATTGCGGATGAAAAATGCCAATAAAAGTAAAATGTAGAAGCCAATACAAAATGTAAAATACACACAGAACGAGGCTAAAAGTCTGTGTTTAGGCCCAACGAGCTCTGTTGCTAAAACAATATAAAGATAAATAGCATAAGAATAATATCCTAAGTGTAAGCTATCATTATATATGTGAATGATGAAAAGGTATAGAATATTTCTTTAAATCAGAGAGAAATGCATAATGGTCATATTCTTCTCCTTTTGTCATGAGCGGTCTTATATCTTAAGTTACAAGAACAGTAGTCTAATCTGGTTTTTTTATCCATTGTGTTATGTTTTCGATTTGACTACGAGTGAATTTGGCGATTGATGCATGCATGACAAGAGACTATAATCCTTTCAAAACACAAGTTCGCGTTTCTGTTGGAGTTCATGCGATTCCGTAAGTTTTCGTTGGCTTACTTAGTTTGTATATTCGTCATCGACATAAGACATTTGAACATCGATAAGTTAATGTTGCTCAAGTTAAGATAGTCTTCTTATTTTAACGGCACCACACCTCCTGATTTAAAATACAAAACAAAAACATCAATTAAAAAAGACGGTGTATTCTTACAACAACAACACAATAATGTATCCACCAATAGGAACACCAATGGCCCACATTAGATGTTCCCAATTCCGGAAGAAGAATGCTAATAAAAGCAAAATGTAGTTGCCAAAACAGAACGAGAAATACACACAGAACGATACAAAAACTCTGTGATCCGGCCCTACCATCTCTGTAGCTAAAAATAGAATAATATAAGGCCATACAGAATAAACCCTGAGCTTCTCGGGTCCGTTGATTTTTTGTATAATAAAACGGATCCTTGAAGCAGGTTTCTGTCAGGATTTCCTTTGATACATCCTTTTGACATAAAATAAAGGACATATGCAAGCAGTTGATTGGTTTGTTCCGTTTGCTATGGGTTTTGATTTGTCATCCGGAGGAAGATACTAATGTACCTTTATTTGTTCCATTCTTTCATACGCTCATGTTCGATGTGAGGAAAATAGCTGTGCTGATATATGTGCAAAAATATTGCCTACAGAGCATTTATTTCCCGCTTCATAGATATTTACAAAATTATAGTCGCTAGAAAATTTGATTTGTGATATATCAGAGTTATTGTTTCATTTAAGCGAAAATATGTAAATTATAAACTGTTTGTATAATAATCATTCTTTGAATATGACCAACACAAGGGTGAAAATCTACTGAAGCAAAAAAAACCCGAGTTTTTTTATATGTCAGAGTTATATGATATCTGTGCGGATATGTGCAAATGTGTGAATACCTTTCTGATATATTTCGAAATAAGGCTTCATATCATTTGAAGCTAGAACATGTGATTAATTGTTTCAACTGTTCTAATATGTGTCTTGTATAAATTGTGAGGATATGTGTATGATATATAATTGCATCCGCGGAATTCAAGTAGAAACGGCGTGAAAACTAATTATGATAACTTACCTAGAACATAAGGAACAATGTAGTAAATAACACTCCCAAAACCGTTGAAAAACTCAAAGATCGTCACTACGTCTAAGCTAGGAATCAGAGGTCTTACAGCCGTTGATATTAGTAAAAGAGCAATTCCAAAACCAAGTAAAGGTTTACGACCAAATCTGTAAAAGTAATCTACACATTTAGTTTCCATGCAAACTTATCACCTTCAGAAGCCACAAAATAAATTTAGGAATATTTAAGGTTAAAAAAAGTGACAGTAGAAATCTTTTCTCGGCTAAAACTGGTTGTACAGATAGGCATTTGTTTCGTTCTTGAAATAACAAAAAAATTGAAACAGATTGACTTTCTTTAGTTTAAAAACGACTCCAAATTAAATTATAGTTTTATAACTCAAACATGAATGACATTAAGACTAAAAGTAAAGAAAATTTCTATAGTTAACTGTCACCCGGTGAAAAATTTCACTGTAGTACTAAAAACGATAAAGGTTTGTTCTGGCAAATTAATTCTCTATATTTAATCAAAGGTAAGTAACACACAAGATTTTGTAAAATGTGTAACTTACATGGAATAATAGGATAAACATTGATGATATTAACACCTCAAACAAGTAAAAGTGGGAAAAAAACTGCATACTTACGTGTCCGACAGAAAACCAGTGAATATTGATCCAACAAGGAGACCAAGATAGTGACTCATTAAAAAATGTGCCCGGTAAAACTTTTTATCACACACAACATCAAACTGAAAGCAAACGTTACCGTATATATTTGTTATTTTGATTCCCTATATTTTAACAGATCACCAATGAATTGACGATCTTCTGCAAAACTAGCTTTATGAAACAAACAAGTGCCTGAATGGATCACCAGGTAAATATAACCATTAAATACCATGACATCTATTCTTCTTTTGTGTATTTTGGTACTTGGTATGAGTTATAAGAAACATTTCTTAAATTGTCCGTTTAGATTATTATTTTCATTAATTTGGTTAATAATTTGTGTTCTTTTTTAACGAATAGTTGTTCAACTGGCATGGTAGAGAATAATATATATATATATATATATATCCTTCGCTTTAAAATATTTGGCTTTTAGCGTTCCTGAGGAAGGTAATTACTCTATTTATAGCACTCACTGCAATTGATAGATAGATATAAGCAGGTCAAATGATTATCAATACAATATTTTAAAAAATGCCACAAATAAAGTGTTAATTTTTCTGCAATCAGTTATGGTTGCTTTAATTATTTTTTGCACTTTTTTTAAAACCTTGTATTGATAATCATTTGACCTGCTTATATCTATCTATCAATTGCAGTGAGTCCTATAACTAGAATGGCAATTTGGCCAAGTTGACTTGCTTATAGATATTTTTTGGCTAATCTTGGATTGGATTTTTAAGTTGTGTTAAGGTACATATTCTGTACAAAACTAATTAGCCCCTTGACTATGCTCACAAAAATGAGTTTATCTAAAATTTTGCTCTTTCCCTTTTCATTTCGTCTTGATGCACTTTTGATTGATCTCATTACAAAGGAGTTGGAAGTAAATATCTCTGTTCGTTATTGTCAAAAACTATATATGAATTTATTTATTTTAAATATATATAGATATAGATGGGTTAATAGAACAGAACAATATGAAAAGTCTTTTGAGCATATTATAAGATGGAAATACGTTTTGAGTATCTTTTTGGCCAGTTGAAAAGTTTACAACGTTCATAGAGCTATTATTCTAAATCGTCTTCCTTTTGATCTGAGCGTCACTGATGAGTCTTATGTAGACGAAACGCGCGTATGGCGTATAAAATTATAATCCTGGTACTTTTGATAACTATCCTATTAGGCAACCCTGCAACAATTTGAAATCGTTTTTATTTCCATTATATGTTAATGTTGACTTGCTTACTGTTTTTTCTTTTTTCTTCATTTTCTTGGCGTATGCTACATATTGATGCTTTACAAAATAGTATATCTACTATACCTTAGATATGATGGTTTCTACAAATACACTTTGGTCATATACCCAGCTACTGCATTTGGTTTCAGATCCATTTATCATTATTGAACATTCTGTACCATTATACTCGTGATCAGAAACTACTTCAGATGTATTATCAAAGTATATGTGTGTGTGTAGAGATTCATTTCCTTCCAGATCATGGGGCGTTTGACATCTGTGTAAAAAAGGTAAAGACTATTCTTAGCAACACATATCTATTTTTCAATTAGTCAACAACTGCCAACTTCAGGTCCTCAATGCTCTTCAACTTCGTACTTTATTTGGCCTTTTTAACTTTTTTGGATTCGAGCGTCACTGATGAGTCTTTTGTAGACGAAACACGCGTCTGGCGTATCGTATATACAAAATTTAGTCCAGGTATCTATGATGAGTTTATTTACTACGTTTCAAATTGTTTGGACAAAAAGTAAAATAACAAAAGAACGAACTCCAAGGAAAACTCAAATCGGAAAGTCCCTAATCAATAAACTCATCACGAATACCAGGATTTAAATTTTATATTTGGGCCAGACGCCCGTAATCAAATGGCACTATCGAAAGCTCAGACACACCAAATGAATGGAAAACAACTGTCATATTCATGACAGGCATTACTATATGTAGAAAATTGTGTTTTTAACCTGGTTCTATATCTACTAACCCTGTCACTTGTATGACAGTTGCATACAATTCCATTACTAATATTGGTAACAAGGTGTGAACAATGCAAACAGACATAATAGGTAAAAACGTCAAAAACAAGGAGACAGTAATCACCATTGTGTTACCATCTTAATCACTATAAAAACAAACAAATATATCAACAAAGAAAAACAAATGATACCTTATTCGAAGATTTCAGTCGTCTTAAAGACAATCAAAGGATAAGTGTTATCAATTGTGTGAAGCATATTACTATGGTTGTAAAGTTAAATCAAGAATTCAAATCAGGCATCAGTAGTATACTCATGTTAAAATTTCATAAATCAATTACAACCAAAACCATGTCCGTAGCCAATACAAGTATACACATCTCCTTCAATGTGTGTTTTTTGCAATGCTAAACTGAATGCATCGCCAATAAAAGCATACTCTTTTTTAAAACGTGTATCCCTCGCCATGCGAATCCAAAACATAGTCAATACACGTCTCCTTCAATACGTGTATTACTCGCTATATAAATACACACTTATTCAAAATGTTACAATCAGATATGGAACCTACAATAACATATCAAATGACTTATCTGGGATCTTATACAAATATAAGACCACAAAAGCATGTCACTAGTGCGTTGAGACACGCATCGTTGTAATTATAACGGAATTTGATGCGATTGTCATATAAGTGAGAGGTTTAGTGCTATAAAGCCAGGTTCAATCCACCATTTTCTTCATTTCAAAATGCCTGTACCAAGTCAGGAATATGACAGTTGTTGTCCATTCGTTTGATGTGTTTTGTCATTTGATTTAGCCATTTGATTAGGGACTTGACGATTGCATTTTCCTCGGAGTTCAATATTTTTGTGATTTTAATTGATACAAACTTAGATTCCCAAGACGGAACATTATCTAGTTCTTAAATGAACGTATTAATTAAAGAAACGAAAAACAATTTGATGTTACCAACATTTGGTTTTGTTTTAGTAATACTGGTGATAAACTTAAATGTCTATTAAAAACATTGAAGGTCAGTTTTATATTTCAAATAATATCTAGTCAGTCTGACCTTTTATTAAATATTTTACTGCTCTTTTTATTTTTTTATCATACAAAAACCCCATCGTTTTGTACAGTTGTTAGGACAGGAGAATGCTACATCTGACTCACACAAGAAAATAGTATACTCTTTTAGATAAAGAAATATGAAAAAAAAACTAAATGGAAAATTCTATAAAAAAATTCTTCGTGTAACACATATTGTTCAAATGTTGGTGTTTATTGTGAGATAGGATATAGACTTGTATCCCGATATTATCGTCAAGATGTTATTGTATTGGTGTAACCTTGAGGAATTTACCTGTTTAACATTTGCAAAAAAGCATGTAAATGATATCAAACTAATTATACAGCCTCAGGAAAAGTTGAGAAAAATTGTCTTAGTGACTACCAATGACCTTCTGTTGTCTTATTGTTAGAATAAAACAACTCATAAAAAATACCAGTACGCCTGTCGCACGTTTCATCTAGTAATAATGATACTTTATTTCCGCCGAATCCGTAACCAAATACAGCTTATTAGATAAACTCATCATAGATACCAGGACTAAATTTAGTATACGCCAGACGCGCGTTTCGTCTACAAAAGACTCATCAGTGACGCTCGAATCCAAAAAAGTTAAAAAGGTCAAATAAAGTACGAAGTTGAAGAGCATTGAGGACCAAAATTCCTAAAAGTTTTGCCAAATACAGCTAAGGTAATCTATGCCTGAGGTAGAAAAGCCTCAGTATTTCAAAAAATTAAAAAAAAAAAAATTGTAAACGGTAAATTTATAAATATAACCATATCAATGACAATTCATGTCAGCACAAAAAGTTCTGACTACTGGGCATGTGATACCCTCGGTGATAAATCTCCACCAGCAGTGGCATCGACCCAGGGGTTGTAAATAAACTCATCATAGATACCAGGACTAAATTTAGTATACGCCAGACGCGCGTTTCGTCTACAAACGACTCATCAGTGACGCTCGAATCCAAAAAAGTTAAAAAGGCCAAATAAAGTACGAAGTTGAAGAGCATTGAGGACCAAAATTCCTAAAAGTTTTGCCAAATACAGCTAAGGTAATCTATGCCTGAGGTAGAAAAGCCTTAGTATTTCAAAATATTAAAAAATTTGTAAACAGTAAATTTATAAATATAACCATATCAATGACAATTCATGTCAGCACAAAAAGTGCTGACTACTGGGCTTGCAATACCCTCGGGGAAATAAATCTCCACCAGCAGTGGCATCGACCCAGTGGTTGTAAATAAACTCATCATAGATACCAGGACTAAATTTAGTATACGCCAGACGCGCGTTTCGTCTACAACAGACTCATCAGCGACGCTCGAATCCAAAAAAGTTAAAAAGGCCAAATAAAGTACGAAGTTGAAGAGAATTGAGGACCAAAATTCCTAAAAAATTTGCCAAATACAGCTAAGGTAATCTATGCCTGAGGTAGAAAAGCCTTAGTATTTCAAAAAATTAAAAAATTTGTAAACAGTAAATTTATAAATATAACCATATCAATGACAATTCATGTCAGCAAAAAAAGTGCTGACTACTGGGCTTGCGATACCCTCGGGGAAATATATGACAGAAACTTAATTTTATCACTAATTCCTTGTCCGGATTTAGCAATACGTCAGGTCTCCTTTTTTTAAAATCTCTTTAAATACGAAAATATGAAATATTGCCATGATATGTAAAAGCCATTATTTTATCTAAATATTTGAATGGCTATACATTTTTTTTTTTTTTATAGATATGTTCGCTCAGTATGTTCGCTTCTAACACCACTGAAGACACGTGTATGTCGAAATTTACACCCTGTGCAGTAAAATGGGTACATTTAATGTTTTCAAGGCTGTTGTGTGTTCAAGGGTGTTTATGTGAACAGGATGTAGAAAATCGAAGGAATTGAAAGGAATTGAAAACGATTAAGAGGGGTTCAACCAGATGATACCACATATCAAAATTGTATGACTTTTAATTGTTTAACAATGCGACAGAAATGTGTAATATACGGAATGTTGGACATAAACTAGTGTAGCCTCCTTTCATTTTGAACAATTTAACGAAAGGATTTGTAATATTTGTTCTGTTGGCTAAATGTTGAGAAAAATATGTTGATGATATATATCGAAAATGTTCTTGCTTGTTTTTAATAAGTTAAATACAGGAGAAGGTATAACATATAATAGCCATTATTTGCACTCGGGATTAATCGCAAAAAACTGTTACCTAAAAGATTATTAAAAAAATATCACCTTCTTTGAATCAGTGACATATTGTCAAAGGTCTTGGTTCGTATCTATATATCATGATAAGATCTCAAAGTAGACTTTCTGTGGCAGTTTTAGAAGTTTTAAATTAATTACAAGAAGTTTAAGCCCTTAGGGTGACAAAACACTGTCTTATGATTTATGAACATCTGAAAAATGTAGTAATTTTAGATAAAGATGTTCTCCCAATCCAGGTCAGTAAAGGACAAACAACGTTTCTCCTGTATTACAGCAAAATTCATTGAGTGTGTAGCTTAAGGTAATATCTTGAATTACCTTGCTTGCTAGCTGAACCGTGAAATCATTATTAGGTTAGGTATACTACCGTCTTTTCTGATTAGTATAGTCCTACAGACATATAGACTGGTTATATGTTGGACTAGTCTACTCTTAAATGAGGATTATCGGATAGTTTATCTAACTTAATTACTAATGACTTCACGATTAAGCTTGCAAGCAAGCTACCTTTTTAAAGGTATGTTGCTGTAAGATTAAATTAGAGTTATCTCTCTTTGTACAGTTGGTACCAGGATTATAATGTACAGCTGACGCCTTACCTCAACCTCAATATTTTGAAAAGATGTGTGTCGATCAGTGTAATATTTTTTCCTTGATAATATGTTCGTTAATAACTTATGACTTCTATGATTAGGGCGTTTATGTTTAATATATGTGTAATGAATACCGGGGGAATGAGCGGAAACAAGTGGTCACATCTACTTTTGTTGTGGTAGAATTGTAAATCATAATTAATACTTAACAAGGAGCATGAGTTTTTAAGAAGGTCAAGAAACAAGTAATTATAAGCAATAAAACTAACCTTTTTTTTTTTTTTTTTGTTTTTTTTTTTTTATTTATTTAGACGATCAACATCTATACCTATTTGTTAATAAACAAATGCCTACGCATGTAACATTAAAACGCTAGCTGGTGATATTCTTGTCATATTTTATATAGTATCACAACACAATATAGACCTACACAAACTGGCTTCATCGGGTGCATGCAGTCATATAGGCGAACTTGGTTACAAATTTGAATTATGTAGCTAACTGCGCTGTGTAAACAATAAAACGTCCAAGCCTTATTCGTTTGGAATTTTATCATAAAACTGTTCCTCATATCTTTAGTCCATCAGGTTAAAGTGTACATAGTGACAACAAAATTAAAACAGCTGATGAATCAAAGTATATCTTATCAATGAGGGTCTTGACAGGGGGTCTTCGTGTCTGTATTCTTTGTTTTTTTAAGCCAAGGCTGGGTACTGACATAAATTAAATTATATAATTTTTTAAATAAATTCAAGATCATGAAATATTTTATTTTAATCAGTAAAAACTTCATCTGGCAAAGCAGTTGTTTGGTTAAAATGCTTGCAAGTTTATTTCTGTACTGACGACTCGGGTGTATATGGAGGTTTTCTAACCATTGTATCTCGAGCTTACCTGAAGATTTTTGGATATAACATGCACATTGGAATGGCTATCATGCAGTTTTCTTTGTTCTTACCTGTGTTTATGCTCTCCAAATGTAAAATTCATAGCAAATGTAGTCAACGCATTAAATATGGGTGCTATAGATAGGAGGACGATGATCATCTTTTGATATTTACCAAATCCACCAATTTTGTTTACAATGGCGTCGTATTCCATGTTTCTGAATGTATTCACCTAAAAATACAAAGTCTTTAAGATTCAGTGTATCTAGTGTAGGTGAAGCAATTATTAAAACGTTTTGCTCAACGCAGCCTTAGTCCAATTAAATATGACATCTGGAAAGGCTAGTGTTATCCCGTTACTCCTTTGTGTGCTGCTGTAACGCCTTCCTGCGCAGGAAAGTCTCTTTGTGTGCTGCTGTGGCGCCTTCCTGCGCAGGAAAGTCTCTTTGTGTGCTGCTGTAACGCCTTCCTGCGCAGGAAAGTCTCTTTGTGTGCTGCTGTAACGCCTTCCTGCAGAGGAAAGTCTCAGCAAAAAAAAAAGCCTTTCAATACTTCATAATTATTTGGAATAAACTTTAGCCCATGTTATTGTCATAGAGAATTGTTATCTCGAGATTGCTTGTATAATGAGGAGAACTACTACAAAATATGAATCTCTATTTCTTGTTCTAGTTTTTATCTTTTTTTAAATGAACTTTAATATCTATTCTAATAAAATCGACCTCATTACACTACACACTTTATACTGTAACCATAACATACATATATTGCTCATATTTCATTTTATTTCATTTTATTTCTTTGTGTATTTTAGAGCTTATTGTTGGTAATATAAACGTTTTCACTTAAAGTTACTCTAGCTCTAAAACATCTTCTATGGAAGTTAATACAATGATATGTGCACTAAATGCTCGTTTTTGACTGCCCAAATTTAATAATTTAAATATCAAAATGTTCACATACCTTATTCGATATCTCTGTATAAACTACCAGTTTGGAGAATTATATGTGAAAGCGAATATTTTACACTTGTAACTTTTATTTAACTGAACGTCTAATATCCTATACCTCTGAGGTGTCCTCGGTTTATAAAGATTTCAAGCTGGAAGATAGATTACATTGTCATATGGCGGCTTTGTTAATAAATATTAGACTCATTTTCAGACGCCACAGGAAATAATAAACGAATCTTGATGTTGTTGTATTATCGTTTCCACTCCACTACACGCATCCTACAAACCGGTACAAACTTGAACAAACCAGAGATCGATCGATATGAACATACAAAGCATTGCAGATGTTTAAACATGTTAAAAGTGTAGCTTGTTTATAAATAAAAAAAATAATGTTTTTCATTGATAGATACAGGCTTTTATTTTACATATATATATATACATATATAAATGTGTTTGGTTTTTATATGTTTTATTTTTTTTTAACAAGGCAATGTCTTCATTTTCATCCGTTGCGTGTAATCTTTCCATCCAAACCATTCGTCGCTTTAAAAATTGTAATATGGGTTGAATTACATGTTATCTGCTTCATCTATATTATACTTAAGGATGTACTGAGGTGAGATTTTGGGATTTGTGTCAGCTAGATGTTCGGTGTTCTTCCCTTCAATACAAGGTAACATATTTTGCCCCATAACACCCATTTGTCTTTTCATTGTGACTAAGGGTGCATTTGAAGGGACACTAGCTACGAGATATAGATAAAAATCTAAAATACGATTGTTTTTGTTCAATCATTAATGAAAGTGAATAGTGAACTAAGCAGCCATGCAGTATGGTTCGATCTTGTCAAAATAAGATAAGAAACATTGATGATGTGTTTTTCACTTGCAAGTGAATAGTTCGACCTCATTGAATCCATATTCATGTGAACTTCAATTTAACCATTTAACTAGAGATTAATAATTAACGCATGCACTGTCCGTGTTAAGTTATTTACAGGAAAAGAATGTCAACATTAAAAGTAAAACAAAGGTTAATTTAATCATTTTATTGACTGGTTCGAACCACAAAAATCATTCTTAATCAGATAAAAACGATGATTAACATATATTTTTAATCTATAATATAAAATAATACAGACCTAGACAATCTACTTGCACAAGTCTATATATCTATGTATGGCACCCTCAACGGAGTTGGGGTGACATATTGTTATTGTTCGTTTCTTTTTGTCTTATTATGGCACCCTCAACGGAGTTGGGGTGACATATTGTTATTCTACGTTTCTTTTTTTTCTTATTTTTCTTATTCTTCTTCCACACATTTTGTCCGTCGTGTTTCTCGGAATCCTATGGACCAATGTTGATGGAACTTTACTATAATGAGGACCCCCATGTAAAGTTGTGCACCTTGGTATGGAATGGTAAAAGATGGCCGCCGTTTCCATGGAAACAGCAAAAATGCGAAAAAAATCAAAGTGTTCCAAACTGGAAGAAACTCCACAGGAATGGTAACTGACATGTGCTGATTTCCAATTTGACTTTGGAATTTTCAAAATGGCTGCTGTTACCATGGAAACAGCTAAACTATCAAAAATTCTAACTCTTTCGTTATAACACTCAGCTGGATGAAACTTTATAAAAATGTTACCCAGTACCCTAAGATGTCAAGACAATATTTGGATAGTTCAAAATGGCCGCCGTTGTCATGGAAACTGGGGCCAAGTTTTGCATTGACCCTATGGAAAAATGCATAAAATCAGCATTTTCTCAGAGAGTAGTGCACCAAAGTAAATGAAACTGTATTGATATATAACATGACATGTGGCAAGGAGATGTCTGCTTTTAGAATTTTGGAATTATCTACTGTAACCATGGTTGCAGCACAAATGTTCAAAATTTCCAAAAAAAATCAAAATGCTGCAAACTGGATGAAACTTTACAGGATTAGTGACTGACATGTTCGGAGTTGCATTTTGAAGTTGGAATTTCCAAAATGGCTGCCGTAACCATGGAAACAGCAAAATTGTCCAAAATTTCAAAATGCTCCAAACTTAATGAAATTTTACAAAAATGATGACTTGCATGTGTAGATGCACTCTTTGACTTTGAAATTTTCAAAATGGCTGCCGCTCACCTGGCAATGGGGGACGAGGGTGCCATCCGTTATTGCTAGCAATTACAAATCTAGTTATGGCACCCTCAACGGAGTTGGGGTGACGTATTGTTATTCTACGTTTCTTTTTTTTTCTTATTATTATGTCACCCTGACGGAGGTCGGGTGACATATTGTTATTGTACGATTCTTTTTTTCTTATTATTCTTATTCCGCACTTTTTGTCCAGCTTAGTTCTCGAAACTGAATGGAACAATGTTGATGGAACTATAACATAATGTTAATCACCATGTGTAGTTTTGCACCTTACTTTGGAATTAAAAAAATGGCTGCCATTGCCATGGAAACAGCAAAAATGTGAAAAATAGAAATGTGTTCCAATGTATATGAAACTTCTATGATATAAAGAGACTCATGCACACTTCAACATGGTACATTTTTTTTTCAACTGGGGGGTCTCTAGATATAATTTGAGGGGGTGAATTTTTCATGGAACATTCCAGAACATAAGTGTTAAAAGAGTTCTACAGACATCAAATGTCATATAATTGTATATTATTATGGGGAGAAGAATATACAGCAGTAGTTTGACTTTGGAATTTTTAAAATGGCGGCCGTTACCATGGAAACAGCACAATTGTTGAAAATTGAAAAACGTACATAACGCTATGAAAACCGTCAAAAAGATCTTTTGCAATGCATATATCTACATTCACTGATGAAAAAAAAATCAAAATGGCTGCTGTTTAGTGGCAATTGGGGAACCAGGGTGACATCCGCTATTGCTTGCAATGGCAATTCTAGTTTTTATTATTTTTCTTCCACACATTTTGTCCAGGAGATTTCTGGAAATCCAATGAACCAAAGTTGATGGAACTTTAATATATAGAGGACCCTTAGGTGAAGAGTTGCAGGCACCATGGAATGGTTCAAGATGGCTGCCGTTTCCATGGAAACTGCAAAAATGTGAAAAATTTTCAAAATTCTAAATCTTTCATTATAAGACCCAAGTGGATGAAACTTTGTGGAAGTGTTACCTGATGTGCCTAGATGTGCATGCAATATCAAGAGGTTCCAAAATGGCCGCCATTGTCATGGAAACAGGGCGAAAGTTTAACATTGACCGTATGGGAAAACACATAAAAGCTACATTTTCTTGAAGAATATAGCATCAATCCCAATGAAACTTTAGAGATATGTAACTTGGCATGTACCGATGTGGCACCTGTCTTTGGAATTTAGGAAATGGTAACTGTTACCATGGAAACAGCAAAAATTTCAAATATTTCAAAATGCTCCAAACGAGATGAAATTTTACAACAATGTGAATAAACATGTGTGAAAGCCCTCTTTGACTTTGAAATTTTCAAAATGGCTGCCACTCGCCTGGCAATGGGGGAAGGGTGCCATCCGCTATTGCTTGCAATGGCAAATCTAGTTTTTATTATATTTATTCTTCCACACTTTTTTGTCCATACTATTTCTCAAAATTGGCTTGAACAATTTTGGTGGAACTATACCATAATGTTGACCACCACATTCTATAGTGCAGTGGGGTATGGCACCATCAAGATGGCTGTCGTTGCCATGGAAACGAAACAAATGTGAAAAAATCCAGTTTTTTGTTTTGATGAACTGTTTGGTTATGCTTAAACTCAGAATCATTATTTTTTAATACAATGTAGGTGCCCACTATATACAGGTATTGGATGATTTTGACACTCATTGGAACTACTATGTTGCCATGGAAACTACACCAAAAATTTCCAAAATATCAAAATGCTCAAAACTTAATGAAACTTCACAGCAGCGATGAGCAACATTGGAAGATGTTGAATTTGGCGTTGGAATTTCCAAAATATCTGTTGTTACCATGGAAACAATGCAAAAAGGTCAAAACTTTGAATTTTCATAGAACATTCCAGAACATCAATGTTAAATTTATTCTAGAAACATTAAATTGTACATGATAATGGAGGGAAAAAATTGCAGCGGCGGTTTGACTTTGGAATATTCAAAATGGCCGCCGTTACCATGGGAACAGCAAAAATATGAAAAACTTGAAAATGCTTTAAATTTAATGAAATTATAATAAATGTTGCCTAGCTTATGTTGACTTGACTTTTGAGTTTGGAATTTTCAAAATGACCGCCGTTGCCATGGAAACAGAAAACATTTTGTAAATGGCTGCCGCTGGCCTGGCAATGGGGGAAGGGTGCCATCCGCTATTGCTTGCAATGGCAAATCTAGTTATTATTATTATTATGGCACCCTCAACGGAGTTGGGGTGACATATTGTTATTGTTCGTTTCTTTTTTTCTTATTATTATGTCACCCTGACGGAGGTCGGGTGACATATTGTTATTGTACGATTCTTTTTTATGGCACCCTCAACGGAGTTGGGGTGACGTATTGTTATTCTACGTTTCTTTTTTTTCTTATTATTATGGCACCCTCAACGGAGTTGGGGTGACGTATTGTTATTCTACGTTTCTTTTTTTTCTTATTATTATGTCACCCGATCGACAATGTCGGGTGACATATTGCTTTTCCTCTGTTTCTTTGTTATTATTATTATTCTTCCAACTATTTTGTCCGCCACTTTTCTCGGAGCCAATGGAACCAATCTTAATGATAGTTAAGTATAATAGGGAACACAAAATTGCGGGTTGCAGTAGGGTCTAAGACTATAAAAAATGGCTGCCGTTTCCATGGAAACGGAACAATTGTGAAAAATTCCACTTTTTGGTTTTGGTGAATTATTTGGACATGCTTAAACTCAGAATCATTATATTTTGATACAATGTAGGTGCCGGCCATATACTGGTTTTGGATGATTTTGGCAATCATTGGAACTACTATGTTGCCATGGAAACTACACCAAAAATTTCAAAAATATGAAAATGCTCCAAATTTTTTGAAACTTTACCATAACGATGAGCAACTTTGGTAGATGTGGAATTTGGCGTTGGAATTTCCAAAATGTCTGCCGTTTCCATGGAAACAATGCAAAAAGGTCAAAATGCTCCAAAAACTTCCGGGTTTGGTGAATAACTTTGGTATGCTTGAACTTAAAATCATCAAATTTTTACACAATATAGTTATCCACTATATACAGGTTTTGATTGATTTTGACAATCATTGGAACTACTCTGTTACCATGGATACAGGATCAAATATCTCAAAAATTTCAAAATGCTCCAAAATTGATGAAACTTAATATGATAGTTGACTGCCAAGTCTGGATGAGACTTTTGACTTTGGAATTTCCAAAATGGCCACCGTTGCCATGGAAACTGCAAAAAAGTCAAAATTTCTCAAAATGCTTTGAACTTAATGAAACTTGATATTATTGTTAACTGCCAAGTACAAATGAGAATTTTGACTTTGAAATTTTCAAAATGGCTGCCGTTGCCATGGAAACAGCAGAAATGTGAATTTTTTTAAAATGCTCTGAATGTACTGAAAATTTACAGAAAGATGTATTGCCATAAATATATGTGCATTCACTGTTAAACAATTTTGAAATGGCTGCCGGTTAGTGGCAATAGGGGAAGGGTGACATCCGCTATTGCTTGCAATGGCAATTCTAGTTTTTATTATTTTTCTTCCACACATTTTGTCCAGGAGATTTCTGGAAATCCAATGAACCAAAGTTGATGGAACTTTAATATATAGAGGACCCTTAGGTGAAGAGTTGCAGGCACCATGGAATGGTTCAAGATGGCTGCCGTTTCCATGGAAACTGCAAAAATGTGAAAAATTTTCAAAATTCTAAATCTTTCATTATAAGACCCAAGTGGATGAAACTTTGTGGAAGTGTTACCTGATGTGCCTAGATGTGCATGCAATATCAAGAGGTTCCAAAATGGCCGCCATTGTCATGGAAACAGGGCGAAAGTTTAACATTGACCGTATGGGAAAACACATAAAAGCTACATTTTCTTGAAGAATATAGCATCAATCCCAATGAAACTTTAGAGATATGTAACTTGGCATGTACCGATGTGGCACCTGTCTTTGGAATTTAGGAAATGGTAACTGTTACCATGGAAACAGCAAAAATTTCAAATATTTCAAAATGCTCCAAACGAGATGAAATTTTACAACAATGTGAATAAACATGTGTGAAAGCCCTCTTTGACTTTGAAATTTTCAAAATGGCTGCCACTCGCCTGGCAATGGGGGAAGGGTGCCATCCGCTATTGCTTGCAATGGCAAATCTAGTTTTTATTATATTTATTCTTCCACACTTTTTTGTCCATACTATTTCTCAAAATTGGCTTGAACAATTTTGGTGGAACTATACCATAATGTTGACCACCACATTCTATAGTGCAGTGGGGTATGGCACCATCAAGATGGCTGTCGTTGCCATGGAAACGAAACAAATGTGAAAAAATCCAGTTTTTTGTTTTGATGAACTGTTTGGTTATGCTTAAACTCAGAATCATTATTTTTTAATACAATGTAGGTGCCCACTATATACAGGTATTGGATGATTTTGACACTCATTGGAACTACTATGTTGCCATGGAAACTACACCAAAAATTTCCAAAATATCAAAATGCTCAAAACTTAATGAAACTTCACAGCAGCGATGAGCAACATTGGAAGATGTTGAATTTGGCGTTGGAATTTCCAAAATATCTGTTGTTACCATGGAAACAATGCAAAAAGGTCAAAACTTTGAATTTTCATAGAACATTCCAGAACATCAATGTTAAATTTATTCTAGAAACATTAAATTGTACATGATAATGGAGGGAAAAAATTGCAGCGGCGGTTTGACTTTGGAATATTCAAAATGGCCGCCGTTACCATGGGAACAGCAAAAATATGAAAAACTTGAAAATGCTTTAAATTTAATGAAATTATAATAAATGTTGCCTAGCTTATGTTGACTTGACTTTTGAGTTTGGAATTTTCAAAATGACCGCCGTTGCCATGGAAACAGAAAACATTTTGTAAATGGCTGCCGCTGGCCTGGCAATGGGGGAAGGGTGCCATCCGCTATTGCTTGCAATGGCAAATCTAGTTATTATTATTATTATGGCACCCTCAACGGAGTTGGGGTGACATATTGTTATTGTTCGTTTCTTTTTTTCTTATTATTATGTCACCCTGACGGAGGTCGGGTGACATATTGTTATTGTACGATTCTTTTTTATGGCACCCTCAACGGAGTTGGGGTGACGTATTGTTATTCTACGTTTCTTTTTTTTCTTATTATTATGGCACCCTCAACGGAGTTGGGGTGACGTATTGTTATTCTACGTTTCTTTTTTTTCTTATTATTTTTATTATTTTTCTTCCACACATTTTGTCCAGGAGATTTCTGGAAATCCAATGAACCAAAGTTGATGGAACTTTAATATATAGAGGACCCTTAGGTGAAGAGTTGCAGGCACCATGGAATGGTTCAAGATGGCTGCCGTTTCCATGGAAACTGCAAAAATGTGAAAAATTTTCAAAATTCTAAATCTTTCATTATAAGACCCAAGTGGATGAAACTTTGTGGAAGTGTTACCTGATGTGCCTAGATGTGCATGCAATATCAAGAGGTTCCAAAATGGCCGCCATTGTCATGGAAACAGGGCGAAAGTTTAACATTGACCGTATGGGAAAACACATAAAAGCTACATTTTCTTGAAGAATATAGCATCAATCCCAATGAAACTTTAGAGATATGTAACTTGGCATGTACCGATGTGGCACCTGTCTTTGGAATTTAGGAAATGGTAACTGTTACCATGGAAACAGCAAAAATTTCAAATATTTCAAAATGCTCCAAACGAGATGAAATTTTACAACAATGTGAATAAACATGTGTGAAAGCCCTCTTTGACTTTGAAATTTTCAAAATGGCTGCCACTCGCCTGGCAATGGGGGAAGGGTGCCATCCGCTATTGCTTGCAATGGCAAATCTAGTTATGGCACCCTCAACGGAGTTGGGGTGACGTATTGTTATTCTACGTTTCTTTTTTTTCTTATTATTATGGCACCCTCAACGGAGTTGGGGTGACATATTGTTATTCTACGTTTCTTTTTTTTCTTTTTATTATTATTATTTTTATTCTTCCACACATTTTGTCCATGCTATTTCTCGGAATTGGTCAAACCCATGTTGATGGAACTATACCATATTATGAACCGCCATGTGAAGTTGTGCAAGAGACATTGGAATGGTAAAAAATGGCTGCCGTTACCATGGAAACAGAACAAATGTGAAAAAATCCAGTTTTTTGTTTTGGTGAACTATTTGGATACTATTTAACTCAGAATCATTATATTTTAATACAATGTAGGTGCCCACTATATACAGGTGTTGGATGATTTTGGCACTCATTGGAACTACTATGTTGCCATGGAAACTACTCCAAAAATTTCAAAAATCTCAAAATGTTCCAAACTTAATGAAACTTCACAGTAACGATGAGCAACATTGGAAGATGTGGAATTTGGCGTTGGAATTTCCAAAATCGCTGTTGTTACCATGGAAACAATGCAAAAAGGTCAAAACTTTGAATTTTTACAGAACATTCTAGAACATCAATGTATAATTTATTCTAGAGACATTAAATGGTATATGATTGTATATGATTATGGAGGGAAAAAAATGCAGCGGGGGTTTGACTTTGGAATATTCAAAATGGCCGCCGTTACCATGGAAACAGCAAAAATACAAAAAACTTCAAAATGCTTCAAATTTATTTAAACTTATAACAAATGTTGCTCAGCTAATGTAGACTTGACTTTTGAGTTTGGAATTTCCAAAATGGCCGCCGTTACCAATGCTACCGCTCACCTGGCAATAGGGGAAGGGTGCCATCCGCTATTGCTTGCAATGGCAAATCTAGTTATGGCACCCTCAACGGAGTTGGGGTGACGTATTGTTATTCTACGTTTCTTTTTTTTCTTATTATTTTTATTATGGCACCCTCAACGGAGTTGGGGTGACGTATTGTTATTCTACGTTTCTTTTTTTTCTTATTATTTTTATTATTTTTCTTCCACACATTTTGTCCAGGAGATTTCTCGAAATCCAAAGGACCAAAGTTGATGGAACTCTATTATATTGAGGACCCTTAGGTGAAGAGTTGCAGTCACCATGGAATGGTTCAAGATGGCTGCCGTTTCCATGGAAACTGCAAAAATGTGAAAAAATTTTAAAATTCTAAATTCTTCATTATAAGACCCAAGTGGATGAAACTTTGTGGAAGTGTTACCTGATATGCCTAGATGTGCATGCAATATCAAGAGGTTCCAAAATGGCCGCCGTTGTCATGGAAACAGGGCAAAAGTTTAACATTGACCGTATGGAAAAACACATAAAAGCTACATTTTCTTGAAGAATATAGCATCAATCCCAATGAAACTTTACAGATATGAAACATGGCATGTACCAATGTGGCACCTGTCTTTGGAATTTTAGAAATGGTAACTGTTACCATGGAAACAGCAAAAATTTCAAATATTTCAAAATGCTCCAAACGAGATGAAATTTTACAACAATGTTAATAAACATGTGTAAAAGCGCTCTTTGACTTTGGATTTTTCAAAATGGCTGCCGCTCACCTGGCAATGGGGGAAGGGTGCCATCCGTTATTGCTAGCAATTACAAATCTAGTTATTATTATTATATTTATTCTTCCACACTTTTTTGTCCATTCTATTTCTCGGAATTGGCTTGAACAATATTGATGGAACTATACCATAATGTAGACCACCACATTCTATAGTGCAGTGGGATATGGCACCACCAAGATGGCTCCCGTTGCCATGGAAACGAAACAAATGTGAAAAAATCCAGTTTTTTGTTTTGGTGAACTATTTGGATAGGCTTTAACTCAGAACCATTATATTTTAATACAATGTAGGTGCCCACTATATACAGGTGTTTGGATGATTTTGGCACTCATTGGAACTACTATGTTGCCATGGAAACAACACCAAAAATTTCAAAAATCTCAAAATGTTCCGAACTTAATGAAACTTCACAGTAACGATGAGCAACATTGGAAGATGTGGAATTTGGCGTTGGAATTTCCAAAATATCTGTTATTACCATGGAAACAATGCAAAAAGGTCAACACTTTGAATTTTCACAGAACATTCCAGAACATCAATGTTAAATTTGTTCTAGAGACATTAGATGATATATTGGTATGCCTACATGTTATGACCATATTAGGAAATTCCAAAATGGCCGCCATTGCCATGGAAACTGGACAAAAGTTTAACATTGACCCTACGGGAAAACACT